>BSBK01000736.1:530000-1730000 GCA_027943335.1 Chamaecyparis obtusa
TATATAGAAATATAAGGAAATGACAATAAATCAATATACCATCATGCATAATGCTTCATGAAAAAAATACCTATGATGCCTTATCTAAAATAATGAAAGCTTTTCAGTGGTCTGATAAGAACTTATCTTGCTTTTCTTTTTGTACTTACCTGAAGTGTGATTTTTCTCTTATGTTTTTTATTGGCTTTTCAGCTTATATTTTCTGTTCTATACCTCAAAATCAGAGAGCATATGATTTTATACTTTTCTTTCATCATTATATTTGTATATATTCAATATTCAAACTGAAATGGTGCTTTTTTTTTCAGGGATGGACCCTCTATGAGATTTGTCAGATATGCTCCGGTGCATAACTGGACTGGTATGAAGAGGCCTTGAAGACAAATCCTATTTTGGCAAAGACGGTGATAAGTGGTGTTGTCTATTCCTTGGGAGATTGGATTACATAGGTTTGTATCTCAAAAATCATTTGCATGTGGTAGAAATGCATACTTACAAACCATTTCATTCTACATTTAAAAACATTGATGGCACTCTAGACACAAAATAATGCTCATGATGTTGAACTTGACAGTGCTATGAAGGAAAACTAATTTTTTAATTTGATCGAACTCGGATGTTTAGATATGGTCTCCTTGGATTATGTCTTCATGGTTCTTTGTCTCATTATTACTATCATCCTAGTGAGGTAACATCTTTGCCTTCTTCTTAGTCTCTTACAGTTCATCACTTGTTTAATTTGAATAATTTTTGAGTTCCTTGAAAAAAGGGTATGACAAACAAATATGGGTATGCAGGCTCTATTTCCTTTCCAGGATTGTGGGTGGTGCCTACAAAGTGGCCTTTGATCAAACTATCAAAATTAATGCCATATGTTGCTTACATTTGATTAATTTTCCGTATTAATTACTCTCTTCAGTTGTATTGGAAACTTTTGCCTTAAGCATGTGTGATGCAAAACCTGTAACACCATCTTTTTTCCATATGTAATCATGATGCTCTATTTCTTGGTAGTGTGACTCTTAATGATTAAACCATCTCTTGATCATGTTATTGCACTTGATATATGACTATTTCATGTAGGTGCCTCGGTTGATCTCTTATCTCTAGTTGAACATACTATAATTATTTATTATCCTTGTATGCATGTCATGGTCTGATCTATGTTCCCTCTTAAGCTGGTCTCTTTGTATGTGACTGCCCTACTAGCATTGTTTCTTCATCACTGTGATGTGCACTATCCACATCTATTTGCATGATTAAACTATTTAATTTACTGGATACCCAATCAGCATTATCATTTTCTTCTTTTATTCATTCATTTGGAGTTGTATTTAGAGGTAGATATTTGTTATTGATTTCATGTTTATCTATTACATATGCTATTTACTATAGAAAAATAAAACCATCCATGAATTTAGAAAGAAAGAAGAAGATTTGCTAACTAATTCTAAGGATTAATAAAAACAAATCTCTATAACAAGGTTTTGAGAATACAAATAAATACCTATGATGTCTTATCTAAAATACTGAAAGCTTTTCAATGGCCTGATAAGAACTTATCTTTCTTTTCTTTTTGTACTTTCCTGAAGTGTGATTTGTCTCTTATGTTTTTGATTGGCTTTTCAGCTTATATTTGCTATTCTATACCTCAAAATTAGAGAGTGTATGATTGTCTTCTTTTCTTTCATCATTATATTTGTATATATTCAATATTCAAACTGAAATGGTGCTTTTGTTTTTAGGGATGGACCCTCTATGAGATTGTCAGATATGCTCCTGTGCATAACTAGACTACGTATGAAGAGGCCTTGAAGAAAAATCCTATTTTGGAAAAGATGGCGATAAGTGGTGCTGTCTATTACTGGGGAGATTGGATTGCATAGGTCTGCATCTCAAAATCATTTGTCTGTATCCTTGCATGCATGTCATGGTCTGATCTATGTTCCCTCTTAATTTCTAATGTCATTGTGTGATGGTCAAATTGTGATAGTGTGATTATTTCCATCACGTTCAAACCCCCACTCCTTGATCTTGACTTTTGGCTTGACTTCTCTTTGCAACATGAACAGCTGCTTCTCTTTGTTGGCCATCAACAACTTCCTCTTCCTATTTTGAACCTCTACTTTTGCATACGTCTAAAACTTCAATAAATCTACTTTCCAAAGTCACTCCTCTTCCTTGACACCATCAACATACCATGCCTCCATGCTTGGAGAGTAAACAATCTCTTGAGCCATTTCATGGCCCATCATCATAGCTAACTCATCCTTAGTCTCTTCCCTTGAGACCAACTCAACCTTCACCAACTAATCCTTACTCTCATGTCATTCCTCTTGGCATACCAAACAATCATCAACCTCCATGGCCACATCATTACCCTCACTATGTGATGTCATAGGAGTAACTTTCATACTACCCTTATCTTCCTCCAAAGGAAACAACATAGTGCCTACCACAACTGACTCATCACTCTCAAGCCCTTCAAGACTTGCTTCTTTTCTATCTTCACTAGCATCTTACATCTCTGAATCAACATCAAGAACATTTTCATTGCTGGATTCCTTGTCTTTCTCATCCACCAACTTTCCTCTTTCTACTAGCCTTTGCACAGACCATTGCACCTTCTTCTTGACACTCAAATGCCAACTTTTCACTACCTTCAATGACCTTTCTCTTAAGTGCCTACATTTTTCTACAAACCTATCAGTATTCCTCCTATCCTTCTCCATGAGTTCTTTCAAATTCATTTGCCTTTCTGTACTTTTCTATAATGCTTTCCTTAAGCTTCTTATCTCCTCTTGTCTCCTTTCCTATTCTCTTTTCTCATCTTTATCTCTTTTCTTTGTTCCATTATTTAGGTGCTTTTTCAACACCTTTACCATGTCTGTCTCTATCTTTTTCAATTTCATCTTCACCTTTTCTAAGATTCTTCTCAATATTTAACTTGCAAATATCTAGTCCCTTTCTCTGATACCACTATGATGCAGAGGCATAGTGGGCCCAAACACATATCCACTCTTTAATGAAAAATATCATAAACTATGATGCCCCCATTCTGATTAGTATTTAATAGAATTTCTAATTACAATAAACAATAGTAGCAAGACAGTATAGGAAGGCCCAATAAAGTAAGACAAGCAACGTTAAAATATAATTTATCTAAACATATAATAAATTATATTATAAACAGCGATTGCTGACATCAGATATATGATAGTAACCATGAAATGTTAATATATACCCACAATACAAGGATAAGACATAAGATTATTGGATTGTTAGGATTGAAAGAGCATATTATTAATAAATAATATGATGGTCAACATATAAACTTAATTTGACCGATGGCTATTGAAATTGTTTTGAAGAGTCAATATATACAAAAAGAGACATTGATTAATCTGGATAACAACAATGATGCTAACCAATAACCATTGTTAATAAAGTTGATTATTCATGAAGAGAACCGCTTGGTAAGAGATGCAACATTTTAGTTCTAGAAGGTATAAATGGAACATTGACCACAATCCAACGAAGGGAAAAAATGGAACATGAGTATTGGAAATAAGAGTTGAAGAATAATCTTCTGCAATAATACAAAGCATATAAAAAAAAGCATAATATATATCTACAATGGTGTTTGATAGATGAAATTAATGAACAGCCTCCTTAGGCATTGAATAGACTTTCATAGTCTCTGACCTAAAGGTGAATCAATACACAATGAGACTATTCAGTGCTAGGCAGCAGACAGTATACAAATACAGATAAGCAATAAAAAGAATAATGAAGTGTATAGAAGAATTAAGTATATCAAGATTGTAAGAAGCATTGCTAGGAGACAAGAAAAATATAAAGTGTATATATATAAAGGAGGAAATGAGAATTATAATATACAACAATGAATAAGGTGGAAGGAAGAATAAAGGAATGGATACTCTATGAATACTTACTATGCCAACAAATAATGGTATTATATATAGATGCATAAATATATACATACATGTATTTATGTGTATGTATATGTACATTAATAATGATAAAATCTGATGAAAGGTTAAATATTATAATAAACACACACACACACACACACAAAGATATATATATATATATATATATATATATATACTATATATATATATATATATATATATATATATAGTATATACTATATATATATATATATATATATATATATATATATATATATATATACTATATATATATATATATATATATATATATATATTTAATAATATATATATATATATATATATATATATATATATATATATATATGTTGATCATAAATGAATAGGAGAGTAGAAGATAAAATGAAATACATAATAAAGGAATTAATATTGATAAAAGTAGCAGATCGGAGTGATCTAGAAGATCATGCTAAGCATTATAGAATCATTATATATATATGGAAAATGAATATGTATTATATATATGAAATATACATCTGAATTATATATCCGAACAATCTATACTATATATTCCAATGATCTTATATATATATATATATATATATATATATATATATATATATATATAGTATATAATATAGATATATAGTTATATATATAATATATATATATATATACTAGTATATAATATATATACTATATATATAATATATATATATATATATATACTATATATATATATAGAGTATTAACTATATATATATATAGTACTATCATATATATATCTCTAACGTTATTGATAATCAAGATTATTTATATATATAGCCCTTGTAAATGAGTAAACATCTACATTGATATAAAATAAAATAAGAACAAATATATAGAACCTATTACTATTTAGCTAAGAAGGAAGACTAAAGTGTTACCAAGGAGGGACTTGTCTAAATCCAAGCAATGACTATCTATCCTAATCCACTATACCCCACTCTTCAACATCAATGTCTAGTCACACAAATGCTTATCATTCTTCAAACTTGGATTGAATTCATAAGACTCGTGCTATCTACATAACCTTGGACTGCTTACACATCTCCTAATAGTACCTAGAAAAAAACATACCCTTTTCATCCCTCATATATTCAACCTAGGATAATTCTTACCATCACTAATCCTATCTATACATCCTTACATTGACCTCTCTGACCCTAATTACAACCAACTCCAAGTCTGATCATGTAATCTTGACTCCATGACAACATCTTGTTTTAGCATGAACTCTACCTAATAGTGACTATCCTGTTTGATCCAACCCTTGTATCAACACTTGATAACTAATCACTTACCTAGGATTGTTACCTCCCAGTCTTCATAAAAAGATTCATAATATTCCACCTTGCATCCCAACAATTTTCCACCAACCAACTACAAACTTCTACACCTTTCATTGTCCAATGTTACGGACATGTCTCTGTTGTAAATATAGTCACTCTTTTGGATTCAAAAAAATTCTCCATTTATCCTCAATCATCACGACCCTTACACTTCTTACAAATTCTCACTAATAGCCCACAATATTCTTCACAAATGCCTTATATGATTAGACTGACTACCAGATCCCAAATATCTCATTTTGTAATAGTTTCATACCTTCCCTTCATTGGACCCACGTGATAAATTGTGCATGGTTCCCTACAACATGAAACACATAAAATACAATATATTCCCCATCAAAATACCACTTGTGGGGTCATTGATCTATATTGAACATAAGGCTTCTACATTTTAGTTGCTTTTTGATTACCCTGATTCGGGGTTAGTACTAAAAAATACTTAGATATTTGAAGAGCACTTTGATATAGGCAATCAAAAAAATATTTAGATATTTAGATATATCCTAAAACCTTGTAACCAAATAGACTGCATGCATTATGTTAGGCCTATATGCAATTAAGAATAGTATACCCGTAATCATGGACCTATATATAGTGTCTAATAAACTAGATTTGACTCATCATCCTTATTCAAATGATAGCCTGTCACCATAGGAGTGCTCGCTAGTTTGCAAACTTCCAAACCAAATTTTCTTAACATTTCCTTGACATATACTTCTTGATCAATAAAGATATCATTATCTAACTAAGTATTTGAATTCCAAGAAACAATGTTAACTCACCTAACATAGACATATATCAAACTCTTTCTACATTTCTTCAACAAACTTATGTATTTCATCACCTCCACCAAAGATTATAACATCTACATATACAACAACTATTAAAATATATCTTCCTTAATTTTTATGTAAAGATTACTATCTATGGTACCTTTCATCTTGAAGCCTTGCTAGAGTAAGTACTTATCCAATCTTGCAAACCAATCCATAAGAGCTTGTTTGGGACTATGCAATGTCTTCTTAAGTTTGCCTACCATGTTTGAATCTTCTAATAGATGAAATCTATCAAGTTATTCTATGTAGACTTCATCTTGGTTTTTATTCAAGAGAATCGATTTGTTCATCCATTTGATATATTATGAAGTTCTTGTGAACTATATATGCAAAAAGTCATAAATTGATTGTTTCCATTCTTGCTACCAAAGAAAATATCTCTTCAAAGTAAATCCCTTCAACTTGTGAATAACCTTTACAAAGTAGCCTTGTTTTTTTTTCTCATCACTTCTTTGTCTTCATTCAATTTATATCTCAATACCAATTTTGTTCTTATCACATTGTCATTTATAGGTCTTGGAACTAATTAAGTCTAATTTTGCTCAATTTGATTTAACTCTCCTTCCATTTCTTGTATTCAACCATCATCCTTTCTAGCATTGGTAAATTTCTTTGGTTCTATCTTTAAAATAATCAAACCATCGAAACATTTAAATAGCCTTTTAAACTATTCAACATTTACTTACAGATTTGTGTGCTTGTTTGAGTTTGATACGTAGATCAAGTTGTACGACCTTACTTGAACATGATCTATTTTGAAGGTTGTACAACTTGATCTGCATATCAAACTCAAACAAGCACACAAATTTGTAAGTAAATGAAGCTTTCTTAGTCAGTTTGAATTTTCTTGAGGCTATGAATATATACATAATGAAAATGCTTTGTTCAATCACTGTCACATTTTTTTTAACCAAAAGTTAGTATTGGTCAATTTTTTGACCTTTAAATATTACTAGGTTCGACAAGAATGCTATGCATTTGATGTCGATTTCGATGAAATTTGGTGGAAAATGCAACATATGGTTGGTCTCAATTTTGACCTTTACATATTAGTAGGATCGACGAGAATGCTATGCATTCGACATCGATTTTGATGAACTTTGGTGGAAAATGTGACACAAGGTTGGTCTCAATTTTGACCTTTACGTACTAGTAGGTTCGACGAGAATGCAATGCATTCGACATCAATTTTGATGAACTTTGGTCTCAATTTCAATGACAATGCTGACCAAAGTTGGTCTCAATTTCGATGATAGTACCGACCAAAGTTGGTCTCAATTCTTCCAATTCCAAGAAATTACTTCAATGATGATTCGGTCGATACTTCGACCACTTGGTATGTTGAAATTTCAACGATGGTTTTTCTTGTAGAATAATCGACAAAAAAATTTTGACCATAGTTTTAGTCTTCTATTCAACCAATTGGTATCAAAATTTTGACTAATCCTCGTCGAAAAATAGGGTAAAATTTACTAGTGTCGGGCGTCTGATGTAGGAGCATCCTGAGTGTAAGAGCAATCTTTTATCACCCAAAAAAAAAATATTTCTGGTTTCTTTTCAATAAGGTCTATCTTGTGCAGAGCTGCTATTTATGGAAACTTACTATTTTTAGTAAGTTGGTCATATGATCTTGGAATGTTCTGATTTCACAGGTGGAGGTTCATCTTAGTCATATCAGCCTACCAGTTGAGTTTCATTACCATATCATCTATATCAGTGAAGTTATTGAGGTTTTTAGGTATGAAATCTTTGAGCTCAATTTTGAAGGCCTTAGAGGTTCTGGGTTGTGATTGACCTCCAGCTGACTATAGCTTGCATGAGTTAGGCACTGTAGATCAGGTCCTACCATTTCTGAAAAGTGGTTATAATAGAAAAATGGAGCTACGGTTAGAAAGTTATGGCCTCCTAAAGTTGGGCTACCTAAAAACATATTTTGTAATTATTTGGAGCCGACCCTATGTAAAATAAAATGAAAATAAAATAATTCTTAGGGAAGTCAGCCTTAAGGGCTAAATTTCTAGAACCTTCGTGGGCGGTGGAAATTGCCTATATAAAGGAGGCCCGTAGTTTTGTCTAGGGTAGTTCTGCATAGAGTTGGTTAATGATTTGAAGCTTTGTCCTACAGAATATTGTAAGGGAAAATGCCCATGTGGCTTTGCATATTGTAATTCTAAAATTTGTAATTCCACACTTGTGGAGATAATAAGAAGCCAATTTTTTGTGTCTGCAAATTGTTGTTGTTTCTCTATTTGTGTTATGTGTTTGTGGTATTAAGGGGAGCACCCTTCATCAGTGATTTCAGCTGATGGTTTGAGAATGGATCCTAAAAAGGTTGAAGCTATTTTGAATTGGCCTAGACCTGAAAATGCTAGTGAGGTAAGATCATTTCATAGTTTAGCAAGTTTTTACCGAAAGTTCATTAGAAATTTCAGTTCAATTTGTAATGCTATGATTGAGACTATGAGAGGAGATAAAAGAGAATTCAAGTGGACATATGGAGCTGATAAAAGTTTTGAGACTTTGAAGCAGAAGGTTGTTGAATTACATGTGTTAGCTTTACCTGATTTCAATAAGGTATTTCAAGTTGAATGTGATGCAAGTGGTAATGCAATAGGACTTGTGTTGAGTCAAGAAGGTAAACATGTTGCTTTCTTTAGTGAAAATTTGAATGATGCAAAAAGGAAATATTCAGTGTATGATCAAGAGTTCTATGCTATTGTTCAAGCTCTAAAGAAATGGAGACATTATTTGATGCTGAGTGAATTTGTGTTGTATATTGATCATAAGGTTTTACAATATTTGGGTCCTCAAAATAAGTTGACTCAGAGACATGAAATGGGTTGAATATCTATAGAGTTATACATTTGTGATAAAACATAAGAGTGGAGTCACTAACCGAGTTGTTGATGCATTGAGTAGAAGATCTTTGATGACTGAGATGAAAATTGAAGTTCTTGGTTTTGATGACATGGAAGGATTGTATGAAACTGATCCTAACTTTTATGATTCATGGAGGAAGTGTAGAACACCTATTCAAGATCAACCGAGTACTAAATGGGAAGACTATTTCATTCAGGAAGGTATGTTGTTTAAAGGTATTCAGTCATGTATACAGAGAGGATCAATGAGAACTAATTTGATAAATGATAAACATAGTAGTGGTTTGGCTGGACATTTTGGCATTGACAAGACATTTAATTTTCTTAAGGAGAAATACTTTTGGCCATAGTTGTATAAGGATGTTCAAAAATTTGTGAAAAGTTGTGGAATTTGTCAAGTTGCAAAGGGAGTATGTCAGAATACTGGATTGTATATACTGATTTATGTTCCTGAGAAACCTTGGATTGATATCAGTATGGATTTTGTTCTTGGCTTACCGAAGACAATAAGAGGTAATGATTCTATATTTGTTGTTGTGGATAGATTTTCTAAAATGGCACATTTTATACCCTATAGAAAGACATTAGATGCAGTGCATATAGCATATCTTTTCTTTAAGTAAATTGTCAGATTGCATGGATTACCGAGGAGTATCATCTCTGACCGAGACAATAAATTTGTTGGATACTTTTGGAAGACTCTTTGGAAAAGGTTGGGCACTAAGTTGAACTATAGCTCTACATTTCACCCATAAACTGATGAAAAAATAGAGTTTGTGAATAGAAGTTTGGGTAATCTTCTAAGATGTTTAGTTGGAGATAAAATGAGTAATTGGGATTCTATGCTATCACAAGCAAAATTTGCATACAATAATTCAGTGAACAGTACTGGAAAAACACCTTTTGAGATTGTTAATGGAATACAACCGAGAGGTATATCAAATTAGAAGGATATTGTTGGTGAAGAAAGGAGAAGTGTTGAAGGAGTAAATTTTGTTGAGTTCATGAAGACATTGCATGAGGAAGTGAAACATAAGTTGGAGAATAGTAACCAGAAATAAAAAGACATAGCAGATAGATCAAGAAGACATAATACTTTTGCAGTTGGGGATGAAATTACGGTACATTTGAAGAAAGGCAGATTTCCTATTGGAACATATGGGAAGTTGAAAATGAAGAAATTTGGTCCTTGCAAGATATTGAGGAGATTTGACAGTGGAAATGCTTATGAGATTGAATTACCTGATGACATGGATGTATCACCTATATTCAACATTGTAGATTTATTTGAGTATTATGAACCCAATGAAGACATGATAGTATTGAATGATTATCTTAAGAAATAGATAGAAGAAGTTAAGTAGATTTTGGAACAAAGAGTTGGCTAAATCACAAGAGGAAAAGAGTACATGGAGTATCTGGTAAAATGGAAGAACAAACTGATTGAAGACAGTTCATGGATTTCACAATCTGAGTTAGATTCAACTTAGTTTGTACCTGCTACATGATTTGGAGAATCATTTCAAACAACCCCAGGTGTCTGATGCTGGAGCATCTCGGGTCCTTAGAAATCTCGTGTCACCAAAAACAAGTTTGAGTTATTCAATTTACTCGGTTCCTTCATTGATTGAGTTGGCTCGGTAGTTTCTCATTTCCTTCTTTGACCGAGTTGTTTGGTTGGCTTGCCGAGTTATTTCTTTTTGCTTGATAACCTTTCTCACTGAGTGGTCTATTTTGATTTCCTGTTGAGGCTGACTTGTGCATTGAATTTTGGTCATGAAGTTAATGTTGGTATTGATAATTAGGAAGTGTGTGGACCTAGATCTGGTCATTTCTTTCTCCAATGATAGATCTGAAGGCTGACTTGTTTTGGTAGCCTCTTGTATAAGTAGAGTTGTTGTTTATAGTTTTAGTGATTAGTATCTAAAGCAGATCAGTAGTAGGAGGTCAAGTCTAGAAGACAGAAGATAGTTTCTGAAGACTAAATCCTCATATGTTGGAGGACTGTTGTAATCAATTTGAATGTATTTGGCCATAACCAGGAAGGCCTTACAACCTGGCATGTATGAGGTTATTTGATGAATTTATATGATATGTTCTACATTCTCTCTCTCATTGTTGATGTTTTCTTTTGCATGCATGATCTTTTGCAAGGGGGTTGTGATTAATGTGTGCCTTTGGCCCTTCATCCTGCCCTTCCTTGTATCAATGTGGAAGACCCAAAAAAATTATTGCAATACTACTACTAGTGACTTGTAAAATGAATTGAATCCATTGTAGAAAAAAAAATTTCAATTTATTAATTTTTACTCTCATGTATATGAATCTACAATTGTTGATGTCGAGCAAGGTGTCCAAGGTGGTTGCTAGTTGGGATCTAAGATACTTATAGTATATTGTAATCCCTTGTGCAAGGTTAAGATGCAAGATCGTGTGGTTGACCTCCTTCATTTGATTATTTTATCTATGCATGAAAATCCATTAATTTATCTAATTATGTATCTAATCTCTCCCACAAGGATTATTGAAATTTTCTAACAAACTTTTAATCATGATTAAAGGTAATGGATTTTGATAGATGAACACAACCACAATTAAATAAAATATGCACAAGGATGCTTTCCTTACATGTAACAAAATAGTAAAACAATCTTCAAAAAAATTCCTACTATGACAAATGCAGATTAATTTTGATAATTTTCTCATAGGTAGTTTACCCCTTAATTCCATGCTAATGATTTCTACAACTTTTGTGTTATTGGTAAAGGTTTGTAGAGCCTTATTTCTAGATTTTTGTGGGATATGTAATGCAATAGTGAATACAAGACCTGATATGGTTCTTGATGTCTACATGCATGAGAGGCCAATAAATATGTTTTAGTATTATTATTGGTATTTTGATAATATTAAATTTTTTTGCTACAGTGCACCTCCAAGATAAGTATTTCATGAGGGGCACTGCCTAGATTATAGAGACACCCATCCTTTATTTTTATTTACTTTTATGAGAAGGAAACAACTCCAAAAGTAAACTATTTTGAAAGGAACACCATTTCTTGTTGACATTGTACTCCTAAAATTGTAAAAAGATGATCATTGTTTCTATCACTACCTTAGACAAAAAAAATCAAAATATTATTTCTACAATGGTTACAATAAAATGA
Source organism: Chamaecyparis obtusa (assembly GCA_027943335.1). Taxonomy (NCBI): domain Eukaryota; kingdom Viridiplantae; phylum Streptophyta; class Pinopsida; order Cupressales; family Cupressaceae; genus Chamaecyparis; species Chamaecyparis obtusa. The sequence goes on from BSBK01000736.1 coordinate 542,206, forward strand.
CTTTTGATTGGAATGAAGATAGCTCCTTAAATAGAATGTAGTTGGGTCAAGAGATGATAGCTTTAATGTTGGTGTATTTTTCTTTCTTGTTAGTGTAGTGTCCAACTATGTTTCCAAAGGTCTTTGATGAAATGGAAGTGAGTGTGCATGTTTTTTGGAGAATTATGTTGATTCTCACTTGACCAACTCTCCCAAACTTTCCAAACTTCCATTCTATCAAACTCTAATCATATACATCTGATGATTTATTTAAATGACTCCATGTCACCCCATAAATTGTCCTCTTTATCCCTGACTACACACTCTCCTCTGAAAGGCTCACTATGACAATAGACACTTCTCCTTAACATGACTAGGACCACATTGAATCTTTATTGATATAAAAAACAATGTCTTTTCATTTATAAGGATATCACCATGCCCAACTCAACTCTCATTTTTGTCCATATAACTTTTTCTTGTCCTATTCCTTCAACCCTTACAATAGGACTTAACTCTAACCCAAATTCCTTAATCCCTTAGGACTCTAACCCTTACAATCTCATTGAACTTTTCTCACAATAAACCAATACCCATTAATTTGGGTATATCATAAACTTCACAACCAACCACCATGCTTCAAAACTCTTTATTGTCAAAGAGTTTTAAGTGTTGCTTACTGACAATAAAGTTACGCCTGCAAACAATTTGATATCGCGTATTTGGTGGACAATGTCACTTTCAGTTTTCTATCATAATTTGCTTTCAGATTGACAAATTCTTTCATCTAACTCTCTGTTTGTACATTTTGACTGTAAATGAGCAGGCATCGAAAAGTTCAGAAGCCAGAAAGAAAATTTAATCAAGAAGGCAAAGCTTTGACAAGGCTTAAAATTCAATTTGTCTTTGTTTCTTCAAATTTATCTTTGGTTTCCTTCATTGTGGCTATTTTTATTAACTAACTTGCTGGTGGAAAAGCACATTGGAAAGGAACTATAGCCAAGGTAAGCATAAAATCATGGAGAAAACTCAAAAATGCCCCTAACTTTTGTTAGCTACAAGGAGAGGTAAGCCTTAAAACTTGGTGATTTGCATGCTTAAATTGTGGCATTGTCCTTTCAAAATCTAGTAATTTGGATAGCTTAGGGGAATAAACCAAAAACTTAATCAAAACCCCTTGTTTGTAGGAAAGAGTAGCAATACTCAATTCTCATTAGTTAGTGGGTGAGGAAATTGAACCTTGTTAACTCTGTTTGTTAAAAAGGGCTAAAAAAAATAAAAATTATTTTTTGCATGCAAAAAAGAAACAAAAAATAATGTCCTACAGAGAATACCATCCTAGAACTTTAGTTGGGCTCGCCTCCCAAGTTTTCCTTAATGAGGCCAGTGAGAGGGATAGCCCAAAGTGGGATACACTCAATTTTTGCTGCGAGAATCCAACCCACTCTAAAATGAAATGCATGCATCCTTAATGGGGTGTGTGACAAATTGATTTTAAATTTTTCAACCTTCCTCTAGTAGTCCTCACGAATTGCACAAAATCATACCTCGGTGCATGTGGGAAGCCCCTTAACATACTTGGGGGATGAGAGATTAAAGTCTATTTGAACAAAATCCATATTAAATCCTTGATCAATTAGCAAGCCTACCTCATTAGAGCCATTTAAAAGCCAAATTTGACCTTAGGTAGGTTGCTTGGAAGGATTTCTTGTGATAATTGATAAAATCATTGTGTTGTGCTTGAAGATCTTTGATTACAAAAAGAAAATATCCATTAAGATCCAAAAATCAATTAACAATAAAGGTTCAAAAGAATATTCTATTCACAAGAATTCAAGAAATGGAAAAAGAAAGGGAAACATTATCCAACCAATTCTCATTAAGAACATTGTTGCCTTACCTTTATGATCAAGAAAAACATTATGAACGCCATATCTTTGATAATTCAAAATTTGATCAAAAAGAATATCATCAAAACCCTATATTTGATCAAGAATATCATAATGATAAACCAATATTTGATGAAGAACCTATTTCAAAATATCAAGAGAATCTCATCTTTGATCAAGGAAATCAAGAGGAATTAGTCCCATCTCAACAATATTCAGCATATGACAACTCTTTGAGAAACACAAATACATCCAAATATCCTTGGGATAGATCATTTACTCCTTTGGGAATTTCACACGAATCAGCTTTGGAAAAACTTCTTGAAAATAATCTCATCATGTTGCCTCAAATCACTTCATGTGGTTTTATCTTTTTGAGCAACTATTGTGCATATCATAGACATAATGAGTATGAAACTTTAGATTGCATGGAGTTGAAACATAAAATCCAAAATCTTATTGATGATGACATAGTTGAAATTGAAAATCCTAATGACTCATCTAATGAAGATACTACTCTCAAGCAAGATAATATTTATGAACACATGTCTAGTAGTGGTCCTCTTATAGCTTTCACCTATTCCACCATTCCTCCATTTCATATAGAAGAAAAGCTATCCAATATTCCTCCATCAAACAAAGATTCAAACAGTTTTCATAATGACTATGTATACCCTCAAGGGCTACCTCTAAAAGAGATCCAAGCTAACCTACATCTTGCTACAAACTTATTCCATGATTCAAAGGTTATAGACCCCAAGCCTTCATGTGCTAAAATACCTATCATTCCTATTTCAAATGAACCTTCATTAGCCATTCAAGAATCCCATGTGAATGTCCAAAATCCTACATCATCCTTAGAAGTGGCTCCATGTCAAGAGACTAATCAAAATTGCAAAGAAACAAGTCTTATTAAGGATCAAGATCAACATAATATCCCTCCTTATCCTATAGTTGACCAAAGTCCCATATCCCATGATGAATCCTTCATACCCTTCAATTTCTTTCAAGAAGATATACTTCCATCTCAAACACCCCATATTCCTTCACCTCCTATATCATACCCATCTCCTAAGCAAGATCAAGATATACTTTCCATCTCTAATGAACTTATTGAAAATGAAAAGAAAATTATTCTTCCAAGGCTATCAAAAGATTCTTGTCAAGATCAAAGTACTCCAACATCCACTTTTCGTAAGCCTCCATATCTATCTCAAGCTTCAACTACTCCTATCAAAGCTCCAAATAAGCCTATTGGTACAAAGATAAATCCAAAAGATGAAGGCCTTGACCATGCAGTTCAAAATAAAGATGTTGATATCTCTCCCACATCTCATTTACCTGCATTTGTGCATAAGCATATTCCTTATACATCCTCAAAATCCATCCTTGGTCCCTATATCCCAAACTTGAAACCTTATACATCATCCAAATCTATATTGGGCCCTTACATTTCTCCATCAACCTTTCCTACCATCCCTATCCCATAATCCACTTACCCTACATCTTATCAAGATCAACAAAGATATACATACTTGAAAAACCAAGCACCCATCCATGTCAATCCTCCATATGAACCATTCATATCAACCTTATTCATCCACCAATCCCAAGTCCTTTGGAAGAAATTTGAATGTGCAACATAAGAATAAAAAAACCAAGAATCCACTTATGTATGAAGAGCACCATGTCCCATCTAATTTACATGTGAATGCAAGAAAAAAATAAATATTCAAGAGACCACAAAGGTCCATCAAGCAAAAAGAAAAATCAAAGAAAATGTGGATTCCTAAATCCCTCATTGAAGAAATGCATTCTAAAGCATCCAAAAGGAAAGAAAAATCAAAGAAAGTGTGGATTCCCAAGTCACTTTTGAAGGACTTACACATGAAAGAGAAATCAAAGTTGACATTCAAGCTTCCAAAGGCTTCCACTTCACATTCTCCCAAACATATTCCATCTTATCCATCCATTTTGAGTCCTTGTATCCCAAGATCCATATCCTCTCTTACATCAAAATCTCATGCTATCTCACTCATTTTTCCTCCATTATTCCACTACCCTTCAAGGTGTGTATCGAGGTTGATCTTGATAATACTTCTTATCCTCCTATTCATTATCCTTCCGTTCCATTTTTCATGCCCACACATGGAAAGACTTATTATCCTCTCATTCATTATCCTTCCATTTCCCTTATCCAATCCATTCCATAAAGCTTTAGCCACCCTCTACCTTATCCACCATATCACATTTCCATCACCCTATCAACATCTTTGAGCATACCTTTCAGCAGCCTTGGCTTGTCATATTGTACCTTTTGTAGGAGTATCTAAAGACCATGAAGCTTGAGTCCATCCAAAAAGAAAAAAAAAATGAAAAAAAGAAAAAAAGAGAAAAATAAAAAGAAAAGAAAAGAAACCCATCCTATGGTGAAAACCACTTCTTGTGGCATCTTGGACAAGTACCATGATGAAAACCTGGCAAACAACCGTCATGCGTAGTTCATCTCTCTTGCACTCTACACTTGGGGGAAAGTTTCATCCATCATATCCTCCATCTTTCTACCATTGATCTCACTTGCATCCATATTCCAACTTTCACCTTTTATCTTGACATGAGTTATCTTATCCATCAGCCTATTCACTTGTTGTGTTCGCACTACCCTATCATGATCTTGCTTATCCTAAAGCCACCTACATTATTTCTAAGAGGTCTTCCCATAATCCCAAACCATTCACTCATAGCCTTCACCACCCCTTTATCATGATTGTATGATCCTATCCACATTGATCTTGATCCAAGTGAAAAATGAAAAATGAAAAAAAGAAAAAATGTTAGAAAAAGTCTCTTGATAAGTCCATTCCTTTGGACCATTGTCATGACATTAGGTCATTATTCTATATGCTATTCAACACCACATCATTGGCCTATATTGAGATATTATTTTTCCTAGCTTGGATAGTCTTGAGGAGATGGTCCTATGGGTAACACACTTTCTTCATCCATCATGGCCTATTCACCTCGCATCCATCAGTTTGCAAATCCATCTTTCATGTCCTATACCTTGCTAGACATTTGGGGAATTCAATGTGATCTTGCTTGAGAACTAGTGATCTCTAAAAATCTGAAAAAGGTGAAAATGTTCCTTTAAAAATCCAAAAAAATAAAAAATCTCTAAAATCCAAAAACATCAAAAAAATCTCAAAAATTCAAAAACATAAAAAAGCTCTAAAATCCAAAAAAATTAAAAATCTCTAAAATCCAAAAAAATAAAAAATCTCTAAAATCCAAAAACATCAAAAAGCTCTAAAATAAAAATAAAAAAAAAAATCTTTAAAAATCCCAAAAAAAAAATTGAAAATCTTTTAAAAATCTAAAAAGTTTGCAAATCTTAAGTAAACACTCAAAAGTTGCATTGCCCAACAAATCATGATCTTTGCTAAATCAAACCAAGGGCACCAATCCAAGTTCAACGAGCTTATAAAAATAAACATCAATTGGCTCAAATCATTGCAGCAAAATTGAAAAATTGTTACACTGGAACTTATTGATCAATATCACATTTCAAACATCCAAATACTTGATTTAAACAACAAAAAAAATTGAAAAATCAGATCAAAATCTAAAAAGCTTAATCAAATTAGATCAAAATCTAAAAGGCTTAAACATAACTAAGGATCAAAGTGGATGAAGTTTTTGAAATATGAATCTACAAACAAAAGCAAAAATGTTCAAAGTGTTACTAAATTTTTTGGAATCATGTCTTTTTAGCAAATCGATGAAGTCTTTGACTAGATGAGCAATGATGAAGACATGATATTTTCTTGATTGCTACTTGAGTGCTTGTCAGGTTGATTCATAGTAGTATGTGAATCCGTCTAATGACATGATCATCAAAGTATCATCAAGGACATTTGTATATGAAAGGGATCAATTCTTTGTCTATTTACTTGCAATATTAAAATCCGAGGAAAGAGGTATTCATATCATCATGGTTGAACCAGTGAGGGTTGTACCAATTTCATGTTCCAAAAGCTCGATGATGAAAATAAGCTCCAAATTTTGAATAATGATAGTTAGCTGCATACATCTTAGATTAAGTGCATTGTATATATTGTTTGGCCTTTCTTAGCTTAATTTGCAAGAGGAAAATCTAAAAGGGGGTGGAGTTATCATCATCAAAATACCAAATCAAGATACATCAAATGATCAATGATATAATCAATGGTACATCATCAAATGTCTTGAAATCTACATAATCAAAGGTCTATCGATATCATCAAAGTCCTGATCAACATCATCAATGTCTGATGTATCCATCATCAAAAATCATGCTCAATCTGATCATCAAAGGTACATCAACATCATCAAGATACATCTTCAAATGTTTGATCCATCAAAATGATTCATGCTTCATCAAGGATATCATCAAAAATCAATCATGCTAATTAAATAGGGGCAACCTAATCCTGTTCATCACCTTCTCTTCTATCAATCCATAATTCTGTAATATCTAATCATATCATGTATCAAATATCAATCAGTCAAATCATCCAAGTGATCATCTAACATCAATCAAGTTGTCCTATCATCCATTTTCTCATCTTGAGCACATCAAATCTCCTGACTCTAGATCGTGAGGAAGTAAAATCATTGTTTTGTCTCTCTAGATCTCTAGAGTGAAATATCAACCCATCAACTTATCCTATCAGATTAACATCAACATCAACCAAGTGATTCTAACTGACATCAAATGATACCAAACCATCATCAACGTATCTCTTCTTATCAATCAAATCTTTTATAATCAAATTCTCTCATGATCAGGGCATTTTCAAATTTCTATATTGGGAAACAAATCAAAATTTCCCATTCTCAACCAAATCATCCAAAATCATTTTGATTCATTTCCCGAGGGGGCATGCAATCACATCATCAAAAAATCAAGGGACTGATCATCAAATCAAAGTGAAAGCTTTTATTAGGAAAATTTCCGTAATCAAACGAAAGGGGCATCATATCAGATCATCAAGAGAGTTTCATATCGATCAGCAAATCAATCATCATATCAAGAATGATCATCAGAGAACCACATCAATTAAGGGAGTTTCATATCGATCATATCTACATCAATCTCATATAAAAAATCAAAGGATCAACCATCGAAAGACATTAAGAATGAACATCAAGGATCGACCATCATTGAATCAGGACCTTATCAAGCAAGATTGGAGTATTCTTTGAATCGACATGCTTCGCACGTCAACTCAAAGAGGGGCATTTGTAATCACCTAAAAATGGACAAAGAAAATTTAATGATAATTCAAAGAAAATCAAGGACAAAATTGAATCAATTGAATCACAATGCACAATTAGCCAATCAAAATGAAAATCAAATCTTAATTCGAGATCAATCAAAATTGAGAGCATTTTAATCAAGTGCAATCAAATCAAAATACAAATAATTCAATTAATTGTATAGTCTTGGATTAAATTAAATTCAACCCCTTCAAGGGGTACATGGTTAAAATAAATCAATTAAATCAATTAATAAAAATCAATTACTCTCAACAAACCAAAAGGAGAGAAAATCAATCAACCAATGAGATTTGAGGAAAGGCATTCACATGGATCAAGCCAAATTGAATCTCATTCACTCAAAGTGAAAAGGAATCTTAACCATCCATCTTGTCTACTTGTCCCAAGCTTTGAGGACACAAACTTTGCTTTGTCTTCAAAGGGTGGAACCAAAGACTTAACTCCAACTCAACCATGATTAAACACAACTACACCCCCTACCATTGGAAAATCTATAAAAGGAAGGCCAAAATCCTTCATTATTATCAACCACCTATATGAGAATTGCATCAAACCTCTTGCAATTTGAGTTTAGAAAGGCATTTAAGAGCAATTTTAGCATTCATCTTGATAATTTTTAGCTTTAGCATATTGTTTTATCTCTATCATTCTTGTACTAGGACTGTCATTAATGAGAGCTTGCTGAGAGCTCACTCATTAACATCTTAGTTAGAGAGCCACAGGATGCTCAATTAGTCATTGATTTTGTTAAATAGTTGCTCAATTGTGGTTGTATTTAGTTATTATTTCACTTATTGTTGATGATTAACCCTAATTCTATGAAGATACTTTTATTAGTATACACTATGTTACTATGTTGAGTGTTTATGTCCTTTTGTTAATGTATTATTGCCCATATATTTAATGTATTTTATGTTTAATGTATTATTCTTCAAGTGTTGGCCATGTTCCTGTGTATATTTCACCTCGTTCGATCCCATCATCCCCACCTATATTGTCAACTACAGGGTCAGAAACATGCAACATGCAGACATCGACTTTTGCACATCATATTGACCCTATATTTGGTATATCCCTCTTGTTCTCTCTCTTTTTTATGGGTTTATTTTCCTTGAAGTGTTCTTTCTTTGGGGAATTTCATAATGGAAACACTTTCTACAGTAGGATATGTAGATGAGGATGCAGAGGCCACTACTAGTGATATCACAACAACATTTCCTAGATCTTCCTATGTTTCTAGTACAGGGATGTTGCCAGTCACATTTGTCGTGACCAAATTTTTTTCTCATAAAGATAGAGAAGGTTCCACGTACTTTAAAATTATTATTATATATAGTCCAGTTGTAATTTACTTATTGATCATTGATTTGGGACTAATGATCCCATGATTTTTTTGTAGGCACTGATTGTTTTTATAAAAATATAAATAAAATTGCATTGGATATCTTAGGGCCCACCATGCGTAAATAGTGGAATGAGCAAGATAAAAATTTAAAAGAGGAACTCATAAACCATTTAGTTGTGTTGTTCGGAAATGACACATTAAACAAAAGCTAGGTCCTTCAGAAAGTAGGCACATATCTAAAGTATGTGATGGACCAATATAGGACACATTTAGAGAAGAACAAAAAGTATGAGTGTGCCCTCATGATTCCAAAGAGGGAGTGGAAGAACCTAATTTCGGGTGCAAAGGAGAAAGCTGAAAGGAAAAAAGGACATACACCACTAGGCAAAGGAGGCTATGTGATACTATTAACAATGTGATTATGTACTAATTACTCTTTATATTTATATAATCTAACATATTTCAAACTTTTCATAGACTGCTCGACACATCAAAGGCAACTAAGGCAAGACTAGAAAAGCACGTGCAACACAAACTCGACTCTGGTGGTTATATGAAAGTTTCTACATGAATTATAAGTATCAATAAATAAAATATCACATTGAAATAATAAAATGCAAATAATTTTTTTAATCATTAAAAAATACAAGAAAAATTCATGATATTAATAAAAAAATGTAGGGCTCTGAGCTCAATAGAGCGCCCACAAAAGATGACATGAAAATTGCATTATAGGAAGGCTATGGAGCCATGGATGAATTCCTAAAAGGACTGAGTGTGGAAACACAAGGTTCTGGTGCTTCCATCAATCAGGTAAATAAGCTAAATGAAATTATTTAAAATTGAATACTTGGGAAATAATCTATTTGATGTTAATTTCTATCATAAAGTGACTATATTTGTTTTAAATAATCAAGTAATGATAATAATGCACACAACATTGGAATGCAACCTATTATGGGTGGAACACAACTTGCACATGATGAAGGTCACGGTGTGGATCCCGGTACTGGAGGTATCTATGTGCTAAATAATTTTTTTATGTAATTATTAATACAATTAAACATGTTTAATTGAAATTGGTGTAGTAATTAAAGTAACCTTTTTTGTTTTTATTTTAGAGCATGTAGACCATGGTGACCAAGTTGAGCATGATCTGGGTAGACAACATTAGGAACATGATGTGCCCTCATCAAGTAAAGAGGACCACTATTATTCCTTTAAATGAATTTAATTGCAATTTGTGTATTGATTAATTTAACCTTTCATTTTTCAACTCTAGAGGATTTAGAGGGTATTCAACATGTTTAGGATAAGGCTAGAAAATATTATCAGGAAGATGATGTGGCCCCATCAGGTAAAGAGAACCCTTGTAATGTTCTTTTAATTAATGCAATACTTGTAACAATAAAAAAAATCTTATGAATTTAACCCATTTCTTTGTTATTATAGCGGAGCCCCCTTTGCATAGGCATCCTTGTTGTGAGTACATGACTAGGCATACATTAAGATCATGAGTAGAGGGCACAAGAACTAAAGAGAGGGAAAATGATGAAGAAAACAATGCTCCACTTAGTCTTTACCTAGCTTACAAAAAACAAAAAAAAAAAGATTGTAATCTTATTATTTGTTAACGAATGAATTTTATGTGTTAATGAATGTTAATGAATGTTGATGAATGTTACGTGTTAATAAATTTTAATTAATTTTATGTGTTAATTAATGTTACATGATAATGAATGAATTTTATGTTTTATTGATGGATGAAAGAATGAATGAATGTTAGATGTTAACAGGGAATTTAGAGTGATATTAGGGGGGGGGGGGGGGCAAATGAGCTTCCACCTTCATGTGGTTGGCCCTGTTAAGTAGATAATATTAAACTATTCTTGAAACAAAGAGAAGCTCAATAAGGTAACACACTTTTAAGTATTTCATTATGCTCCATTGTTAATCTTATTGAATAATGTGTATTCACTCTTAATTTTAGGATTTTTTGAGAAAAGCAATGCTACAAATGCATTAAGAAATCATGTGCTTGAAGATATAGGTGTTTATCTTCAATACTAGGTTTGATTCCTTGGAACACTATATGAAATTTTCTTTATACATACATTTTTATTGTTTGAAATCAATAAATTTATGAGATTATTGCTAATTAGAAAGGAAACAACTCTAATTAGAAAGGTGGGAAATTATTATATTCAATTACATTCACTTAAATTAGGGTGGAAGGGTGCACACTAAAACATAAGAAGTTCAATAGATATACATGAGATAGGGTTATTCCTATGTAGTTGTTCTCATGAATCTCATATGCAAACAAGTAAATAGTTTCCATGGATAAGCCTTACTTTTAGTTCATCATAAGGATTGGTACTCACTAAGAACAAGACATGAAAGTAGCCAAGTCTATGCATTGCATGTTCTTCCAAGACAATGTCCATATACTTGGCTACTTTAATGTCCACTATGATGCATAACATCCTCCCTTGATGCTAAGAATCTTGAATAACCTCTTCCCAATATCCTATTCAATAAGGACAAACTCTTATAGTTGATTGTGAGACACCAAACACTAATAGACTTCTTCCCTTTGGATCAATACATGGATCCTCTATAGTGAGCACACAAAACTTCCTTAATCCTTCACAAGATCATTTAATGGTCAAAGCACTCCCTATCTTTCAATCCCAAGTCTCCTACTCTCCTAAACACATTCATCTTTATGTCCACATTCTTCTATAATAACTAATCACAATACATTTAATAATCAAACATCATTAGTGACTAATTCACTTTTCCTCTTAATACTCTGTGGCAACATATTCTTACCCTTCCACTATTTCAAACTAGGATCCCCATATCTTATTTGATCCACCAAACACTTAACACTTGACATTCATTCAACAATCCAATGATCCTAATACTAATCATTGTCTTACCCTTTTAACACTTCTTAAATTTTCACTGATCAACCCTCACTCTTAGGATTCCTAACCTCTAACTCATTCTAGACACTAGGATTTGCCCATACATCAACCCTTTCCACTTCTACTGCATACCCACCAAGTTATCAAGGACTGTAATGTCCTATTTTATTGATTGTCTATGCCCACTAAACATTTTGTTAAAATAATAACAAAATATAGAGAGATAGGAAATTGTTTAATGCAATGAGCAAGGAATAAGAAGATTTACCATGAATAATCACAAAACTAGGAGCATTCACCAAAGAGAAAAGCAACAAAGGAGAAAATATTTTGTAGGGGGAAAAGCATAAAAAAACCCCCGTGATATAATGAATGTGGAAAAAATGCCTGAGAGAGAGAGAGAGAGAGAGAGAGAGAGAGAGAGAGAGTGAGTGAGTGAGTGAGTGAGTGAGTGAGTGATTAGCTCATACAATAGTGTTCAAGAAGAAGTATCTCTTGTGAGGGTTAGATAAATTAAACTACCTACAAATTCTCTATAAGAAGTAGCATCTATGAAAGGAGATTGCATATCTATCATTAACTTAGTTCCTAATTCACAAGGAATAGAGACATCATTAGCATTAGTCATATCAAATCTTTGTAGGAGATCTTGAGCATACTTAGATTGAGAAAAAAATATACCATTAGAAGTTTGCCAAATTTGCATGCCTAAGAAGTAGTGAGAGATGCCTAAATCTGTCATTTGAAAGTTTTGATTGAGTTGAAATTTAATTTCAGAAAGTAAAGGAGTAGAGCTAGATGTAAAGATTAAATCATCAACATATAAAATAATAATAACAATGTCATTTTCAGTATGCTTAATATACAAGTTTGGATCATTTTTACTTCTATCAAAACCTTGAGAAATGAAGAAAGACTTGATTTTAGAGTACCATTCTCTAGGAGATTTCTTTAAACCATAAATAGACTTCTTGAGTTTACATACTAAATGTTCATTACCTTGTTGAATAAAAATAGGAGGTTGAGACATATAGATTTCTTCAGGCAAATCACCATTTAAGAAGGCACTTTTAACATCCATTTGGTGAATAGGCCAATTCATTTTAGTAGATAAAGCAAGAACAACTTTAATGGTAGGCATTTTAGCAACAGGAGTAAAGGTTTCATTATAGTCTATTCCTTCAATTTGAGAAAAACCTCTTGCTACTAGTCTAGCTTTAAACTTACTAATATCATTATTTGCATTCAACTTAGTTTTGTATAACCATTTACAGGAAACTAGATTTTTGCCATGAGGTAAAGTAACTAAATCCCAAGTATTATTAGAAACTAAAGAGTCATATTCTTCTTGCATAGCAGTTTTCCAATGAGGTTGATTTTTATCTTGATCAAAGGTTTGAGGATCATTAGATTTAGAGAGAGAAGTCATAAGAGCATAATTGCAATAGTTTATCCTTCTAGGTTTAAGTCCACCCATTCTAGTAATGTAATCATCACCTTCATTAAGTAAATCTTTAAACCATTTAAGATTTCTCCTAGAATTAACAGAAATATTATTAGGAGTAAATAGATTATTACCATCATCATCATCATCATCATCACTGCTACTACTAGAAGGAACAAAATCATTAGAAGAAGTATCATTACTATCTTTATGTTCATCATTATCATTTTTATTAGTATTATCCTTAGTGTTAGGAGTAGAAACAGAAGGAACAGAAACATTAGGAGCAGAAATTTGAGGAATAGGGTTGAGAGACGGAGGTTGGTCCTCCACAAGAACTATGTTGTTGTGACTAAAATTAGAATCTAAAATTTGAGAACAGTCATGGACACCATTTTCAGCAATGCAAACATCTCTAGCTATTTGAACTTTATTAGTAAGAGGATCATAAACTCTATAACCTTTAGTGTTCTCAGAATAGCCAACAAATATATGAGGTGAGGATTTAGGATCTAACTTTTTCCTTTTCTGTTTAGGTATGTGAACATAAGCAGTGGAGCCAAAAATCTGTAAATGAGACAAATTGGGTTTTCTTCCTGACCAAGCTTCTTCAGGAGTTTTATTTGGTAGGGCCTTAGTAGGAGTTCTATTAAGAATATAGGTGGCACATGCCATGGCTTCAGCCCAAAATTTATAATCCATATTTCTAGCATGTAAAAAACATCTAGCCATTTCTACTATTGTTCTATGCTTCCGTTCTGCCACACCATTCTATTATGGTGTATAAGGAATGGTAAGCTCATGTTTGATATCAAAAGATCTTAAGTAAGAATGGGAAGCATGATTAACATATTCAGTACCATTATCAGTCCTAAGAATTTGAATTTTACAACCACTTTGTCTTTCCACAAAAACATGAAATTCAACAAAAATATCAAGGACTTGATCTTTACTATGTAAGAAATAAATCCAAGTTCTACGAGAATAATCATCAACAAAGGTTAAAGAATATTTAGAGCCTGAAATAGAAGTATTTTTCATAGGACCTAAAAGATCACTATGAATGAGAACTAACTTATTATTTGCTCTCCAAGATGATTTATGGGGAAAAGATTCTCTATGCATTTTACCACTCATACATCCATTGCAATCAAACTTAGAAGGAGTAAACATAGGTAGCCCATCTACCATATTTTCTTTTTGCATTAATGAGATATAATTAGAATTTAAATGTCCTAGCCTCTCATGCAAAATGTGAAAATCAACAATAGTAAGTAAAGAATATCTAGGAGAGGCAAATTGATAAAAGTTAAAGAGATTATCATCATCTAATTTAACATTAGCAACTATCTGATTAGTATTGGGATCAATGATATGGCAAATATTTTTATGAAACTCAACCTTATAATCTTGACATAGTTGTGGAATAGAAATAAGGTTAGCTTTCAAATCAGGAACATAAAGCACATCACATAATTTACCATTTGGAACAGAAACATTACTAGTTCCTTCAACTTGACAGCAATAATTATTAGCTAAAGAAACAGGAATATTCATAGAATCAGGTCTCAAAGAATCAAAGACTTCCTTATGAGATGTAACATGTTGAGATGCACCACTATCAATAATCAATTCAAGTGGTTTAGAAGCATTAAAACAAACAGTAAAAGTAGAACGAGATTTATTTCCATTAGATTTTCCATTTGAGTAGTTTTGAGAATTAGATTGATCATCCTTTTGTTTCTTAAAACAGTTATGTATTAAGTGACCATCTTTACTGCAATAGGTGCAATGTGGCCTATTTGAATGATTACTATTATGATAGTTATTGGAAGGTCTAGAATTATTATTTGAATTATTAGTATTGTTAGATCTTTGATAGTTTTGGTTATTTTGATTAGTGTTAGAAGATCTATTGTTATTGTGACTTTGAGAGACATATGAATGTTCATGAGTTTTAAGTATGCCAAATTGAATCAATTTTGCTTCCTCTTGACGCAACATATTTTGAAAGATGACATAAGTTAATTGAGATGCTAAAGAATGAATAGCTAACTAAGAGTAAATATTAGTAATAAACTGTTGGAACTGTCTAGGCAAACATTTATGAATAATTATGTGGATTATCCTTAAATCAGAGAGAGGAACTTGTAAACCAGTTAGTAAAACTTTAATTGAATCAAACTTGAGCAAGAAATCATCAACAGAGTTGAAGTCGGTATACCTGAGGTCTTCAAGTTGGTCTTGAAGCTGGATTTTTCAAGTCTCATCTGCACTGTCATAAGTATTTTTCAGGATGTCTCAAGCTTGATGGGCTTCTGTACAAGTAGAAATTAAGACATACAATTCGGGACTTAAGGAGATCCCGATTAAACCAAGTGCTTTCTCATTTTTAGTTTGCCAAGTAGTTTGGTCAGCTTGAGGAGTAGAGGTTGCTGGTTTTGAACTGGCATTAGTTGCAATATCTAAAATATGTTTGAATCTAAAGATGAAGGTCATGTGTGTGTTCCATGCATGATAATTTATACTAGTTAACTTTATTTCTAGCATCAGGGTAGTCATGGTTAAATACGAAGATTAAAGTAAAGAACACCTAAACTTGAGATAAATAAATGAAAACCCTTAACAGAACTCAGAAAAGATACTTAGATCAAACGCATGCAAAAGAAACTATATACACTTTGATGAAGGGTGCTCCCCTGAATACCACAAACACATAACAGAAACAAAGAAACAACAACAATTTGCAAGAACAGAAAATGGACTTCTTATTATCTCCACAAATGTGGAATTACAAATTTTAGAATTACAATATGCAAAGCCACATGGGCATTCCCCTTACAATATTCTATAGGACAAAGCCTCGAATCATTACCCAGATCTACCCAGAACTGCTCCGAACTGCCTAAGACAACACTACGGGCCTTCTTTATATAGGCAATTTCCACCGCCCGAGAAGGTTCTAAAAATTTAGCCCTTAAGGCCGACTAAACATAGAATTATTTTATTTTTACAATTATTACAATAGGGTCGGCTCAAAGAGAATACCAAATATGGTTTTTTAGGTAACTCAACTTCCGGAGGCCATAACGTTTTAACTGTAGCTTTGTTTTTCTATTGTAACCACTTTTCATAAATGCCATGACGAGATCTACAATGCCTAGCACGCACTAGCGCTAGTCAGCTAAGGGTCGATCGCGATCTAGAGCCTCTAAAGCCTTCAAAATTGACCTGAAAGATTTCATACCCAAAAACCTCAATAACTTCACCAATACTGATGATGTGGCAATGAAACTCAACTGGTAAGATGAAATGACTAGGATGAACCTCCAACTGTGAAATCAGAACATTCTGAGATCATATGACCAGCTTACTAAAAATAGTAAATTTCCATAAATAGCAGCTCTGCACAAGATAGCCCTTATTGAAAAGAAACCAGAAATATTTTTGGGTGATGCAAGATTGCTCTTACACCCATGATGCTCTTGCATTACACTTGCATGAAACAACAGAAAGCTATAAAAGCTTACGCCAAGGAGGCATGCAAGGAGAAAACAATTACCAAAGGTAACATTGAAACTAAGAACACTAAACTAAATCTATTGAAGCTCAATCATAATCTCTAGAAACATTCTACAGAGAATTGCATACAAATACTAGAAAAAACTAATGCATGCAAGAAAAAGAACTAAATCTATTGCATGCAATAAGAAAAAAGTAAATACTAAGTAAGTTTCGGACCTGCAAAGAAACGTTAGAAAATTGATATACTAAAAATGTTAATAATAAAATGATTCAAACCTATAATGAAATGTTAGCAAAAAAATATTGATCGGGTAAATATAATGCAGGATTAGTAATCTGGAATAAAAAATGATTTGGAATCTAACTATAGAAACCTAAAACCCTTAGCACTTGAATTAAAAACACAACCAAAATAATAAAAAAATAGCACTGATGTTAGGGCGATTTAGAAGCACAATGGTGTAGTATTCCCTTTAGAAAATGTGAACAAATTTGATAAAACACCTTATATTTTAAAAAATTAGAATACTTTAAAAAAAAAACCCTCTTAAAAAATAAACAATTACTCTTTAAATTTTTTTTAAAAAAAACTTATATGAAAATGACTAAATTTCTATTAAAGGAAAAAATTAAGAATCAAATTATAATAGAAATACAAACAAAACAATATAATGAAATATAGAGAATTTTTTTAAAAATATTTATATATAATAAACCTAAAACCTAAAATCTAAAATCTAAAAACTAAAATCTAAGATCTAAGATCTAAAATCTAAAATCTAAGATCAGACCAGTGAAAACCTAAAAAAACTTAAAAGTAAACAAAATAATATAAACTTACTCGAGCAAATCTTATCCTCACGTTGATGGGAGGATTAGTATTGTTGTTTGACCCCAATGAGAAGACTAAGATAGGAACAATACTTCCCAAGAGCTATGTGAAGGGGTGAAGAACTTGCGGGAGACATGGAAGGAAGATGCAAAGGACACCGTGAAATTATTGAGATTCACGCTCTTGGGAGACTTTGGCCGCTGCTACTCATGCAATGATTAAATGGTGAACGTCAATCACCCAACCTTGGTTCGAATCTCTTTGCTGCCAAGAAGAAATATTTCACGCAACCCTGGTTCGAATCTCATGGGCCAGGCACTATTCTGATAATCTACCAATCGCGGCGGTTCTAATAAAATGCACAAACAGGTCACAGGGAAAAGCTCTGCTTGGCACCGACAACAATGAGATTATGAACAAGAAAAGCTCTAAAAAAGCTGAAATTAACACAGGGACAAGCCCTTCGAAGAAGAAGAATGAAAAAAAGGAATCGGAATCAGATATACTACAAAAAATAATGCATACAAAGCGAAGGAGAAAAAAACTAGATCCAAAAAGAAAAAGAGCTAAACCTAAACTTCAGAGATACAGAGATACAGATAAGGAGAACGAATGATGAATAAACTTCAGAGATACAGATTGTTTCATCTGCAGTGAGAGGGGAGCAAAAAGGTGTGCATGCAAAGATGGGCAACACAACAAGTATGCTAGGGATCTGATACCATCGAAAGGCGCACATGAGATGGCAATGGCATACACAGGAAACTTTCAAAAGAGAATGAACTTAATAGAAAATCAACACTTCCAAATAGAAAGTCTATATCAACAAGGCTCGAGATAAGACTGGTGCATGCAATAAACACATTAGAAATAAGCGCATGCAATGAAAGATAAGAAACACATGCAAAGCTATGAAAAACACAATGATTAAAAAAACTCCTCTGAAGACACCCCAATCAAATGACTAAGATGCAATCGTTCATTGAGCATAATCTGTAACATACAACGAAACTTGAAACAGATATGTATAAGGACTGCTATAATGAGAAACAACGCATGCAAACTATATTAAGAAACAATGATTAACAACCGATATATATGAGAAAACTTATAAAAACTAAATTAGTAAAGCATGATTAAAAAATTTAGAGACTAAATTAGTAAATTAGTAATCATGGACCGAAATTTATCAGATTAATATAAATGAACTGATAAAAATTAATTGCAAAGAACTTAAAATTAGTTCACCACGATATTGCAAAGAACTAATTGAAGAACTAAAATGAGATTCAAATCTCTCTAAACAACATCTCCAAATTTGGAGTGCACCAAGATATGGTAGCTCCTTTACCTACACACTGAAAACACAATTAAACCAACCTACTCTGATACCATGTCAAAATAATAACAAAATATAGAGTGACAAGAAATTATTTAATGCAATGAGCAAGGAATAAGAAGATTTACCATGAATAATCACAAAACTAGGAGCATTCACCAAAGAGAAAAGAAACAAAGGAGACAATATTTTGAAGGGGGAAAAGAATAAAAAAACTCCCATGATATAATGAATGTGAAAAAAATGCTTAAGAATGAGAGAGAGAGAGAGAGAGAGAGAGAGAGAGAGAGAGCTTAGCTCATATAATAGTGTTCAAGAAGAAGAAGTATCTCTTGTGAGAGAGAAGGAGAGCCATCTCTTTTAATAGAGATGTGAGAAAGGAGTTACATTGTAACTCCCATTTCTATGTATGCCACATTTCACTAGTGTGTGAGACAAGTGTAGGATTCCTCATAAGGAGGAATATCTATTTTCCTTAATAAAGGAATTACAAATTATATGACATGTCCTCATACTTGGACTAGAGGACAAATACAATAGGATACCTTGGTTTATCCTTACATATTTACCAAGGAAAGATTAAATTCTAACACATTTAGGTCAAATATTTTATTGGAATAGGGAATCATGCATTTGAATTAGAGTTATGTTAGTTTATTAACTAAATACAAAGTGAATCCTTGATGTCCAACATTTAATAAAGCTTTGTGTTTGGTCCCCTTGTTGGGGTTGGTGGTTGGGGACTTAATTATTCAAGGTAATTGTTACCCTCAAAGTTTCAACTCCAAGGAGTTGAAGTTTTGTTTTAAGGTAATTGTTACCCCCAAAGTCTCAATCTTAGGGCTTTAAATATCAATACAAATGGTGAGAAATGATGCCCAAAAGTGTCTTTTTGTAGGTGAGATGCATTTCTCATCAATACTCCTACCATAATAAATATAGTATGGGATCATACTTTGTAGGTACAGGAGAACAAGAAGCACCAAGGTTGAGGATCAGACCTTCAATGTTCATATGTTGCCAAGTGAATATCAATCATTCAATGTTTTATTGCAAGAAAAGAAAGACTGGAGGTCAGGGATCAAACTTGTAAAGTTCACTTGTGACCAAGTGAACTTTACACACTGTATTTCCAACAAGAGATAAGAAGAGAAAGTAAAGAAACCTCAATATATTTCAAGGATAAGGGGGTCCACTATCCTTTAAGTAGAAAAGAAACACCAAAGGCTTGAAGGGTGAACTTTTAAATGGCTCAAAACAAAGTGAAAATGGAGGAAAAAGAAACATCATGAGGTGAAACCCCTAGGGAGAACCAAGTAATTTACATAAGAAGGGGGTCCCCATTTTGCTAAGTGATAAACATGCCAAGTGTGCAAGGCACAAAAGTAAATAAAAATTATTCTCCTCACGTTGGGTCAACTAGAGAGAAACCAAATGGTTTACCTTTGCTAAAGATAATAATTTGGACTAGCTCACAAGTTTTCCTTTCCATTGGACGAGCTCACATTATTCACCATTGATTTTGGATTACTCAACTGTGAAGAAAACCAAGGACATATTCTACAATAGGTTAGATAGAGATGTGATCACACTCCATAAATCTAACATTGGGCTTGAAAAATGTTAAGTTGGTATTGAAAGAAATGGTAGAGTTTTAGATCAAGAAAGTGAAAATAATCAAGATCCCAATCCCAATGAATATGAATGCATACATAACTATGACAATATTCTATCTATTTCAAATAATGAAAGATATATCTTTACTAATGTAATCACCTAAAAATGGTCAAGATTGAAATAAGTGAGCAACTAAGGCAAAATCAACGCATTAATTGCAATCAAGCCAAAATCCAATAATCATTAAAAATCAAAAGCCAATAAATCAATTAAATCAAGATAAATCAATTAATTGTGCAATTAATCTAATTAATTGTATAGTTTAATTTAAATCAAATTAACCCATTCAAGGGGTACACATGGCTAAAGAAATCAATTAAAGTCAATTAATTAATTCCTAATTTCCCTCACCCACCACATGGGAGGAAAATACCTCAACCAATAGGAATTAAGGATTGGAATCACATGGATCAAGCCAAGATTGAACCTCAATCACTCATAAGGTGAGAGCATCTTGACCACTCACTTTGTCTCTTTGTCCCAAGCTTTGAGGAAAAACTATTTAAATTGTCCCTAAAGGTGGAACCATGGACTTAACCTTAAATCAACCATGATTAACTCAACTCCACCCCCTATGCTTGCAAAAATATATAAAAGAAAGGCAAAAATCAGGAGAATGGATCCACACATCTCAAAATTGTATCAAACCTCTTGAGTTTTTAAGCTAGAAAAAGGCATTTTAGTATAATTTGAGCATAGTTTCTTTGAAATAGGCTTAAATTTGTTATCATTTAGCTTCTTTCTCATTCTAAAGCTGTCACTAATGGAGGCTTGCTGAGAGCTTATCATTAGCATACTTAAACAGAGATCCATAAGGTGTTTATTGGTTTTATTTGCATTAAATAACTCATAAATTGTGGTAATTTAGTTTATTTGATCATTTATTATCAAGCTAACTCTATGAATGTACTTTCATTAGTACACAACTAATGTAGAAAATATTCCATTACTCATAAGGTAAACATGCATGTGCTCAATGCTTCTACCTTTGGTATATATAATAGTGTTTGTTTTCAATGACGTTGAAGTGGTAATTGATGTTTCCTACCATTGAATCTATTATGCTATTCATTTTAAAAAAACGTAATTATAAGTTGTAAAAATAAATAAAAATTGCAAGGAGGATACAATAGGGAGAAATTGCCAGAGCCCTAAGACTAGGTGTGTATGATTGTCATGAAATATTTTATCCTCGAAGGAAGGTTTGGAGTTTATTACTATTACCATATGCCCTTTTTAAATCACTTCAGGAATCATGATGTTATTTGTATTTCATTTTTACTTATCCACTCATTAGAGAGATGTTATGGATTCTAAAAATGAGGGCAACAAGTATACCATTCTTCACCAAGGCCTCATGCTTAGGTTGTATCACTTCCATCTTGCGCTTTGTCTGTCGCGAGCTATTACTATGCAGGAAACCCCTGCTTTACCAACCCCACCATCAAGCAATTTGATGGACTCCCCTGGCCCAAGTAAAAATAAATGCATTAAGAAGCCCACTCTTAAAACCCCCTAAGTCTCTCAGGACAATTCCCCTAGTACTATGTCTGTGGAGATGCCGAAAGAGAAAAGGAGAAACGACCCCCCCAAATTTGAAGATCAAAGCCCCCAAGAAAGCCAAGTTTAATATTCAACAAATTGACTTAGATGTGGAAATTACAAAAGAAACAAGTACCCCTTGCCCCTCCAATAAACTCACAACCAAGCCTTCTTGGGAAGGGGAAGAATTTAAAAGAAGATTCGGAGTTAGAGGATGCCAAGGGTAGTGAAAGAAAATTCTTAGAGGAAAAAATGCCAAAAAAAGGCCCACTTTGTTACAGCTAGTAGCTCCTCCCATGTCTCAGAAAGTTTAAAAACCCAGTCTATTGACCTCACATATAATGTGGAGACTAACAACAAGGTCATGTTTCTTGTTGAGGACAAGGAGAAAATCACAACTAAAGGAGACTATGGCAGATGTGGTGTTGTGTGGGAAGATATTGAGAAAATTAAAAAGTAAATTATAGACATGGATAACAGGTTCCATGAGGTTACGTGTTTTTCCCTTAAAGTGATGCACTCCTCAGCCACCACTCTATGCTTACTATAGAGGGACAAGCTAGGTGGGAAGGACACTGAAGATGGAGACATTAAGGAACTTTTTAAGCTCCTCACTGAGGACTGGGCGCAGTTGATGTTGTCAAAGAAATGCACGCAAAAGGAGGCTTAGTGTTCTATTTCCTATTTTCTTTTTGTGGTCTTGTTGATATTGGCTCTATTAAGCTCATGACTGAGAACTAGGCGCAATCGATGTTGTCAAAGAAATGCACGTGAAATGAGGCTATGTTTCCTATTTTCTTTCTATGGTCTTGCCGATACTGGCTTTGAAGGCCTAGTTTTAGTTACGGTCTACTTTACTGATACTCTATCATTTTTTCTTAAAGACAATTGCTGGTATGGGCCTGCATGGCCTTTACATAATATTTTTAATGATTATTATGTTGGCAATACTCTGGTTAGCATTGTTGTGTTAGTTGTAGTGTTTCTTGCTATTACGACTAGCAAGTTTTTGATGGTTTTTGATATGTGGAACTTATGGTAACTGTTCAATTTTTTGATCTTGTGTTGTCACTATGAATTTGCTGACTGTCGCCCTTTATGCATTGTACTAAAGAACAACACCCTGATCTTTTGCTACTTTCAACATAAAAAACAAAAACAAAATATAAACTAATAAACTCAATCTCTAAATTTGAATAACCATAAATTACTAGAACTTCTATGAATCAAATTAATAGCATAAACATGTTGGTTTGTAAGTAGATTGAGTCCAAGCTATTTGGTTCAAATGATGTGGAAACACCTACAAGATTCCACTCCCTATCATTACCCCAAAAAAGGCAGTCACAATACCAACAAAAAGGCCTAGGGCCCAAGTCCCAACTATTGAACCTCCCCTATTCTCACCGTATCCCCTACACCACCTCAAACCCCTCGATCAAACCCACCTGCTCGACCTTTAACCAAAGCCTCTGCCCACCCCGACCAGCGCTTCCCAAAAACTATGAGGGGAAAGCGACAAGAGCACTTTGCAAATCGCAGAGCGCCACGTCATCCAATGCCATCCTTTCTAGAACTAATCAAAGTACGATGATGGTTGCCAGCAAAGCCCCAGGGGTCGAACCGGGGACCTCCCACATTCTCGGCCTCTGTAATTACAATTTTACGGCCTCACAAGTCAGCCTTCCCTATTTGTGGAGTCATGCGCATGGAGCCTTGTCTCCCGAGTTTCGAACCGGGGACCTACCCCTGATGAAGACGTAACCTTTTCAGCCACGTGTTTGCCTGCCACTGGGCGCTTTCTCGGCATGGGCTGCGCGTCGTGTATTGAGGCCGCGTTAACTCTACCCTTGGGTTGGGTTCGAACCCTGGGTTAAGCAGCCGTTACGTCGCCTCCGGCGTAGGGAGTGATTGTGGACGTTAGATGGGTTAGCGGCGTTAGTGAGGCTCGGAAGCCATGGCTGCTGCCACGTCACTGTTTCTGCCACGTCAGCTCATGGAAAGTTCTTAGCTGGGAAGTGATAAGACCGAACCTGACCTTTTAATTAGTTCTATTTATTTTTTTGGTTTTCAAAATTATTAGTATGGTGACATGCATAGGTAGAGCCGTCCTCATTTTTCAGAGGATAGAGTGTTTAATAACTTATTATATTAAGTTGATTATCATTCTCATTCTATTGTAAAAGAGTATCTTTGGTTCTCATTATTCTTCATATAAAACGACACTTTTTTTATAAAACAATACGATTGTAAAAACACAAATATGTATAACTCAATGTGTTTTCATTGTTTTTTTTGTACTTGTACAATATTGTGGAGGTTGATTATGAGGATAGAACCAATGAAAATCGTGCGAAAATTTGTCGTGGTATGCAAAATTGGATTTTTGTATAGATGTGTATGATGGTGTTACTTTGTGTGGAGTATAGATGTGTATAGTATCTCTATGATGATGGTGTTGCTTTGTGTGGAGAATAGATGTGTACATTATCTCTATGATGATGGATCACATAGCGTGCTTTGAAATGTTGATGAAGAAACTTCTACACAATCTAACCTAGAAACTTCCCCACAATCTAACTCAAAAACTTTGAACCCCATAATCATTGATTGTGGATGTCATCTTTAGCATCTTTATGGTCTTTATTTAGTTTTTAAAATTGTTAATATGGTGACAAGGAAAGGTCCATTCTCACTTATTGTGAGTGGAGAGAGTGTTTAATAAGCTAAGAAGTTGATTACCATGTCATTAATAGGATTTGAATCTCATTCTATTTTAAGGAGGTGGCTTTATGATTTTTATTTAAGTTTTAAAATTGTTAATATGGTGACAAGGAAAGGTCTCTCCCCACTTATTGTGTGTGGAAAGTGTGTTTAATAAGCTAAGAAGTTGATTACCATGTCATTAATGGGATTTGAATCTCATTTTATTTCAAGGAGGGGACTTTGTGATTTTTATTTAGTTTTTAAAATTGTTAATATGGTGACAAGGAAAGGTCCCTCCTCATTTTTTATGAGTGGAGAGAGTGTTTAATAAGCTAAGAAGTTGATTACTATGTCATTAATGGGATTTGAATGACATTCTATTTCAAGGAAGTATCTTTATGGTTTTTATTTAGTTTTTAAAATTGTTAATATGGTGACAAGGAAAGGTCCCTCACTTTTTTGAGTGGAGAGAGGTATTTAATAAGCTAACAAGTTGATTACTATGTCAATAATGGGATTTGAATCTCACTCTATTTTAAGGAAGTGTCTTTATGCTTTATATATTTTATGTAAAAAGGATTTTTTTTTTCTATTTAGGACAACAAGAATAAAAAATATCATCATCTCACATATGAAGACAACAATAGGTACCCTTTGTGCTCTCTAATTAGTACTGAATTTGACTCTTCTGAGATTTTTTTTTATGATTGTTACCTCTTGAATATGGTCTTTGTGTTCATTGTTGTAAAAGTAAAATTGAAATAAGATTTTTTATTGAGTACTTTTGTATTTGATTGGATAAGTTTACTTTTTATCAAGGTTTTAGATTATATTTTGTCTTTATTTCATTCCTATCCAAAATAAACACACCTAGTTAAAACTAGAAGCACTACCAATCATATTTATGGACTATGGAAGAATCTTGACTCAAATAACTATATCTTTATTATATCTTTTTATAAATGTTGTCTGTTTATTTAAAATTTTACTCTTTTCTTTAATATTGTCTTAAAAAAACTAAATAAAATTGTAATCTTGAAATTCAAATGCTTACACCATTTCCCATCTACTTTTGTGTTCATTTTGAAGTGATGTTCTCATATATGAACATGTATTGACAATTGATGTGATCTTACATGAATCGGGTATATTCCCATCCCCTTTTCTCTATTTGTACATATGTATCCCTATATATTTGGTCCTACCTTGTCTTGATATCTGGACATAGTGACAAATAATGAGATCTTAGGTGAATTGAGCACCTTCCCTACCTTTTCCCCCATTTGTACATATATATCCCTATACATTTGGCCCTACCTTGTCTTCATAAAAATACATCTATATATATGTCTTGTCCATAATAGTCATTATATTCGCATTACACTCCATTGGCCACATACATTTGATTATTTACCCACATGAGGATGTTTCTAATGTCGTTGACTTGTCCCCTTGATTTATCAAATTTGAATTAGACCGACCTCCATTCACCCTCCTCCTTTAAGCTACCTAGACACATATTAGGTGCAATATTTTTTAATGTGCTAATCTTTAGAGACATTGAATTCATTCTAATCAAACAAACACCTTTTTCAATCCTCACATCTTATAGCATTGAAAGTGGTGAATATTGATGCATTTCAAGTTGGTGCTCCAAAAGAGTAACTAATATACATAATATGGTACTTCCCTATTGTTTCAATCCTTGTTCACTTTTTAGGGTTTGGTCTAGGAGAATTTGTCAACTTGCAACAAATAAAAATCATTTAAGGTATTTTTAATACCACCAAGTCCACAAATCTTCAACAAGAGTAGAGTGGACATTTTTCCATCAACTAAGAAAATGAGTATATCATAATTGTGCAAAGGGACACATTCTAACTTAGAGCATAAATGCATGACCATAACTTCATCTCAAATTGTAGAACTTATCATATAATTAAGTATACATATATTGCAAACATTGAGGTATTTAACTTACATAGAGCATTTTTTAAAGAAAAAAATCAATAGATTCTAGAATATTCTTACTTTGAAACTTGTTATGTGATCATAGAGAGCTAAGCATTGTATCCATCACTTTTACATTTCCTAAAATAACTTGGGTGTTTTCTAATATACCACTTTCCTTACCACATTTAGTTGAGCTAGGTTGATTGTTCTTGTTTAGTTATGTTTGTTTAATTAGCCTAGGTTAACTGTATATAAATCTTATTTTCTATCACTTTTTTGGAAAACCCACTTTATCCTACACAATGTGTACTTTATTTAGGATATTACATTACATTAAGGTTTTTAGATTTGCATTTATCTAAGTTTAAATTTTATTTTTAGATTTGTATTTCTTTTTAAACATGTGTACTTAAATGACGTACATTTTTTTTATGAAGGTTTGTGTGCACTTCATTATAATATATCTTTACGCAACATTTAATTGCTATCTCATTAGTGTTTTACTTTCAAATATGATGTACCATTAGCATTTCTATCTTTTCAAATTTTAAAGTGTGTATTTGATATTTATTTGTATATCTTGTGTTTATTATTGAGAGTTCCTATTTAAACATGAATATGGTTTCCCATTTTCATGATAATAGTATCTTGAATAGTGTCATATTGAGACCAACTTAGGTGATAAAAGGATTATGATCATGATGTGCATGTTTCCAAACAAGATGTTTTACTTATAAATTAATTTTTAATTGAAGCATTACACCAAGCTTATTTAATCATCAATTAGCAAGGGTTTTCTATAACACATAAATGGATTTTCCTATCAACATGAAAAGTTTATAAGATTTTAGATTATGATTATTTTTTAATGTCGTATCCAACCCATTAACATCTTCTATTCCTACCTTGTCATTTCTATAGCTACTACTACCATAAACCCTATCATTCTCCTTGCTACTTCTAATGCAGAGGCATCATGGGCCCTACCACAATCACACTAAAAATCTTATGTTTCCTTCTTAGGAATTAAATAAACCATGTCCCTTAGGAAAAAAATCTACTCTCATATTGTAGATACAACTTATAACATCATATATCCTATCACATCACACCATACTAACTTCTCCAATAACTTCAGCAAACTTTGATTGCATCTCAAGTCTAATTTTATGTACAATCCACAACTTGACTTATTACAAATCCTTTCATCTACTCCCCATGACAACATCAAACCCTTGACAATAGAAACTAGACTCTACTTCCTTTGATCATACTCAAGACCTTAATGCTACTTCCCATGCCCTCACAAGACTTTATAACATCTGTAAACTCTTTCAATACAATGGACCATTAAATGGACTATGATTTTCCCTTTATCTTCTCACTACAACACACCCCTCAACCAAACCCTTTGTTTGGTTCCTTGCACTTTGGAATGTCCACCTCCCTTGAACATGAAAATATTATTGTCCAATCACTTTCAACACACTATGAAATCTCATTGACCATAAAATGACCCTCTATTATACTTTGATCATTACACTGTCCAATCATGATAATTGACCCATATTTATTTGAGACAGTCACAAAAAAAACCCACGTGCCCCTAACCTTATATCTTCTTGGAAACATTCATAACTTCTTCTCACATTCCAATATGCCTTCATACACTTTCTAAACTATTACAATGTTCAAACCCATTTCCAAATCAACATATCACTCTATGACATAGTTTGAGACAATGTTTTTAGACTTCTCTCCATTCAAAAAAATGTGCAATCTTGTGCATGAAGACCTTAAGACTTAAATAAATAAAATACACATTGTTCCCCATCTACCAACCAAGTTTTAGGCTGGGATCCATGAAAATATGAAAGTTTCTACATTTTATTGCCTCTCGAGTTAACCTAATGAGGGTTTTGAAAACCTTCCACTAAAATTGGGATATCGTGATCAATACTTAAAGAAATTGGGTGATTCAAAATCCAAATTAAAGTAGATTCACACCTTCATCAAATCCAATAATTCTCATAACCATGCACTAAGTCTATGACATGAAATAACATTTGTAATCCAACTTTTGTGTAGAATAAAATAATAAAATGTGTGCAGGAAACCACTTTCATTAATCTCAACTTCTTACAATGACCAATGTTGTTTACTTTTAGGCATTAAAATCATTTATATGCCAGTTTCATTCTTATAAATTGATATAAACTCCATCAACTACCCACAAAACCACCTTTTTGGTCTATGGTTACTCTTTAACTAGACTACTACATGTTTTGTAAATTTTAACAACTTTTTGAATTTTTAAACCTTAGGAACATAGTTATCCTCTCATTACATTGGTATGGTCTTAAAAGACCTTATGAAAACCAAAAATACTAATTTAAACTCTTATTATAACCCTTTGAGGCCTTCATGACCCAATAGAACTAGTTTGCCCAACATAGTATCATTTTGACAATTTGATTACAATAACTCAACATGAGAAAATATGGCTTTAATAGCCTTTATTACATCATCAAATGGTCCTTATGGACCTTATGGACTCAATATCCCCCAAGGATCTTAATGTTGTCTTTATGGTGACCCTTGTGTCCTAGGTGCTCATGCACCATACTCTCGAGCTTCAAAAGTTTCCAAGTCCCTTGGAAACACCTACAAAATAAAACATTAGGGAAAAAAACATAGGTGCCTTCATCTTCACTTTAGGATTTTACTTGTCCTCCATCTAAAACATTGTCCTTGGTTGACCTTTTCCCACATGTATCTTCCCTGTCTCTTTCAACTCCACCTTTGGTTTGCCTCTCCTTGGAAAAATGAACACCACCTGCTGCTCACTATTCATCAATTTCATCATGCTCTAAATCTTTACCACTGTTACATACACCTGCAACTCCATTAAATTCACTTCCCAAAGACAATCCCATGTCTTTCCATCATCATACTCAATCTCCATGCTTGGAGAATAGAAAAACTCTTTATCCTTCTCATGGATTACCAACTTCGTCACCTCACGCTTAGTCTCTTCATTCATTGAGACCTTTTCTTCTACCAACTTTTCCTTCACCATATGTCTTTCCTCTTGTCATTCCATCCAATTATCCAACTTCATGGCTACTTCCTTAGCCTCTCCATTTTCTATCACATGGGTACTTTGCTTCTCTATACCCTTCTCCACATTCAAAGGATGTAACACAGTCCCTACCATAACTTCCTTAGCGTACTCAAGCCCTTCTTGGTTGTTCTCATCAACATCACTATCTTCTACCTCTATCTAAACACCTATAACCCCTTCATCATTAGGTTCTTCATCTTCTTCATCATCCATCTACTACTCTTTCATTATTTTAAAGACATCAAGACACCTTTTGATTTCATCTCTCTCCTTTTTCCATTCCTCTATTTCTTTTATCCACCTTTCTTCTTCTTCCTCCTCTCTTATTCTCCTTTCCTCCTCTTCTTTTTTCCTCTTCTCTTCTTGTTCTCTTTTATTTTTCCCATTCTTCAAGTAGGTTGTCATCACCTTTACCAAGTCTTTCTTGGTTGATTTCAACCCCATATTTTCCTTTCCTAGGATTCTCCTCAACTTTTACTATAAAATCTACAAGGATCTACTTCCTTGCTCTTATCCCACTATGATGCAGAGGCATCATGGACCTACCATAATCACACTAAATCTCTTATGTTTTTTTCTTAGGAATTCAAAAAACCATGTCCCTTAAGAAAAATCTCTACTCTCATTTTGTAGATACAAATTCTAACATCATATATCCTATCACATCGCACCATACTAACTTCTCCAGTAACTTCAACAAATTATGATTGCATCTCAAGTTTGATTGCATGCACACACCACAACTTGACTGGTTTCCTTTCATCTATTCCCCATGACAACATCAAACCCTTGACCATAGAAACTAGAATCTACTTCCTTTGATCATAATCAAGACCTTAACGATACTTCCCATGCCCTCACAAGACTTTGTAACATCTACAAACTCTTTCAATACAATGGACCATTAAATGGACTATGATTGTCCCTTTATCTTCTCACTACAACACACCCATCAATTATACCCTTTTCTTGGTTTATCCTTTTATGTTGGACTCTCCACCTCCCTTTAACATGAAAATATTATTGTCTAATCACTTTCAACACACTATGAAATCTCATTGACCATAAAATATCTCTCTATTATACTTTGATCATTACACTATCCAATCATGACCGTTAACCCCTATTTCCCTGAGATAGTCACAAAAAAAAACAAACCTAGATGACCCAAACCTTCTATATTCTTGGACACATTTATAACTTATTCTCACATTCCACTATGGCTTCATACACTTTCCAAACTATCAAAATTTTCAAATCCATTTCCAAATCAACATATCATTGTATGACATAGTTTGAGACAATGTTTTCAGACTTCTCTCCAATAACAAACATGTGCAATCTTGTGCATGGAGACCTTCAGACTTAAAGAAATAAAATAAACATTAATCCCCATCTACCAACCAATTTTATAGCTTGGATCCATGAAAATATGAAAGTTTCTACATTTTATTGCCTCTCGAGTTACCCTAATGAGGGTTCTGACAACCTTCCACTGAAATTGGGATAGCTTGCTCAATACTTAATGAAATTGGGTGATTCAAAAGCCAAATTAAAGTATATTCAAATCTTCATATAATCCAATTATTTTTAGAACAATGAACTAAGTATATGATATGAAATAACATTTTTAATCAGACTTTTATATAGAGTAAAACAAGAAAATGTGTGCAAGAAACCACTTTTATTAATCTCAACTTCTTACACTAACCAATTATATTTATTTTTGGGAATTAAAATAATTCATAGGCCTTTTCCATTCTTAGGAACTAATTCAAACTCCCTCAACTACCCACACAACCACCTTTTTGGTTGGTTGGTCATTGGTCACCCAACTAGTCAGAAGACATAAGGGTAAGAGAATTATTGATGTTGAGAAAGTCAAAAGTGATATGAAGAAGACATGGATGAAGGAAGAAGATTCCAAAGAAGAAATAAAACCATCCAAGAGAAATTCATCATCCTCTGGTGCAGAGGATTCATCATCAAACTAAGTCTATTTTGGCTTAGGGGGAGCACTTAAAGGAAAATCTTTTACTAATCCCCTAAATATGAGAGCGATAAGATCTATCTACATATTAAGATGCATATTGGTATTTTGAATAAGCTAATGAATTTTTGAGGTTATATATGTTTATGAGGTGATAGCATTAATTTTTTCTTTAATTGGACATAAAGGTTATAAAAGGACTATTCAACCATTGGAATGTACTATTTTACCGTTAAAGTGCAACAATTATTTTATCAAGGATAAATAAAGCAAAAGTGGGTTCATTTGTCACTTTAATTTCTTATGCACACTTGTGAGTTTCTAAAGGCAATTTAAGGTGATCGTTGTTTAGAGAAGTAAGATTTGCAAGTTGAGAATTGAGATAGTTTTTGAGAACTCTAACTGACAAAGAAAGATGTGTTTCTCTAGTTTGTGATAATATTTTGGTGTATCACTTGAATTGAATCATGGTAAGAGTTGTGAATACCCCTATTTTGGTCTATATTTGTGAGGAACCAAGGCCTATTTTCAAGATACATCTGATGAAGGTGAGTGAGAACAATAAGTTGGGTGCCCTATCTTCCATGGACCCTAGAGTTGTATTGATTGAAGAGATCCAATCATACATTCATTAAAAAATTGATGAACTTGGAGTGGATGCTATTAATAGTGAATATGAAGGATTATGTGAGAATCATGTGTTGAAGGATGAGCACACACATTTAAGGATGAAGGGTTTAGCCTACACAATTGATATACCTAATGTATTTCATCATGATTGGATTTGATATGTGTTGAGCTGAGTACTTGATCAATTTATGTGGTTGGATAGACCACACAAGATCATAAAGGAAATCACTCACATAGTAACTAGATTCTATGCTACTAGTGAGTCAGCTAGGCTGAGGACGATTGCTGCTAATTTGGCTACTCGGTTAACCAAATCCAAAATTGATTACCAAGCCATGACCATCAATGATATAGAAGTTAGATTAATGTCTATGGTCATTAGATATAGATTATATCAATCAAGTCATCTGAATAGTGTTCCCGGTGGAGCAATTCATGTATCCTATCGAATGGTGAAGGAGGATGCAATATATGATCTGTGTAAGATGATGTAGAGTTAATTTATGGTAAATATGGACATGATATTTAGAAGGATAAGAAAAATTCTTTCATGTATGGAGAAATTTGGGTATGTACCTTTTTCTACTTGCAAAATAATTTCCCTGGTAGAGGTGCAGTTCAATGGGCTATAGATAAACCAGTGGTTGTGCAAATAAGTAAGTTCATTAGAGAGTTAGGATAAGATTTTAATAATGTTATGTGGGGTTACTTTAATGATTTTTAGATAAGAATGCATAAAAGAGAAATAATCCCAATCGGTATTATAGAGGAATATAAAGAACATATTTGTTTTCTTATTGATACTGACACTTGTATTTTGCAAGCGGTGCAACCAAGAACATCTTGGGTTCCTACCATGGTTTATGAGGTAGACAGTGATCTAGTGAGACTACATGGTGATGCACTTCTATCTAAACCTATAGATGCTACCACACCTAGGTTTGGTACTTATGAAGAGGTTGTTCCTAAGATTAAGATGGAATTGGAGAAATTGGTAATACAAAGAAAGGAAAGGAGAATGATTGAGAAGATAACACAAATAGTTGGAAGTATAGATGCTAGTACTTCTGTTGCAGATATTGATGTTGATAAACCAACATAGGATACTCCCACTAAGTCTACAAAAGAAGAGGAGACACTGGCAATATATAAGACTTATAAGAGGAAGACAGTGAAATTTGATGATAAGAGTAAGAATAGTAAACAAAAATATATAGCAGAAGATGAAGAATCCAAGACTCAATCGAATAAGGATGCAAAAGAATTGAAAGTGAGTGGTAAGAAGAAAGCCCATAGTACTAATTTTATTTCCAAAGACATAATGTGAGGCATCAAAATGGGTGGAGTTGGTAGAAGATATGAATTCTTTAATGATGAAGATAAGAATAATATAGAAGAGGGAATTATATGGATCTTACACAAATTCTACAGAATTACATGTGAACTATACCATGTTATACCTAAGGAACTTTATGAATTAATTCATTCAAGATGGAGTGCAACACTAAAGATGGATAGAGAGATTATAGAGAGAGAACTTCTACAAGTGAATCCTGAGTTGAATCTTGAAGAAGAGAATATAATGGTTGAAGATTACAAACAAGATTTCAAGATTATAAATAGAGCTACAAGAGTAATTTTTAGTGACACACAAAGTGTACATGATGAAACTGTGGAGACATGGAGGAAAAAGGGGCAAATGTAGAAGGAAGTAGAACAAGACCCAAAGGAACAAGAAATTATTAATGAATAACAAAAAGTTAAAGAACCAATTTTTGAGAAAATTGATGACACATTACTCTTGAAGAGATAATATGTGAAGTCATAACTTATATCCCTAAGAAAGTACATGACATTGAAATACAAGATGTTGGTCAAATCGGTTGAGATGAAGTACTGATTAAAGATATTCCTATGGAAGAGGATACACCAAAGGTACATGTACAAACTGAAGAGCTAATGACGAAAAAGAAAGAAGAAAGTCTAAAACAGATTGAAGATATACTCACTATGAAAAGAAAGTTGAGTTTAAGAGAAACAAGTGAAAAGAAGAAAGTAAAATCAGTGATTGAAGAAGAAGAGGAAGAAGAAGAAGAAGATGAAGCTATTCAGACCCCTATTGATATTACTAAATTGCACCCTAAGGAACTACTCAGGTTCTTTGAAAAATTGACGCTGAAGGCACATAGAGATAAGGTTGAAGAGAAGAAGAAGAATGATAGAGTACTAAAGGCAGCTAGAGATGTTATAGAAGGTCTAATTCTAGATGTAGAGTATAAGACAAATGCACCAATGATTGATCAAATAGATAGATTGATAAAGGCCATTGCTGATCAAACTCCTAACAGTGAGACTATTGTAATGAAGTTGGTTGTGTCTTATTATGAGAAGAAAATGATAGTCAAGTTGGTGGAGAAGATTACTAAAGACATGGAGACACTTTTAGAACTTATGGATCAAATAAAGAACAAACTAAAAGAGGTCGTCCAGTTATTGACAAAAGTTTCAAAACCTTTAGATTTTACCAAGGATTTGGAGAAGAGCATAGAAGATGCACAAAAGGATCTTGTCAACTTAGTTGAAAATTTTGATCCTATCACAAGCTCTACAATAGAATATAGTGTCAAAGTGAAAATGATCACCCACAAGGTGAAGCAGTTATAGGAATAGTAGGACAAGAGGGTCATCACACTACTTGAATTACAATCATACTTATCTCCCACAATAGAGGTGATGCAAAAACATGTGAAGAATAAAGAATATATAATTAGATTACTAGACATGAGTACTTTGGATGCCATAGAGGAGTTGGCCTCTGATCTACATGGGAAAAAAATTTCCATGAATCATTTGAAGAAGTCATGGGAGATGTCATTGGAGACATCAAAGAAAGACTTCAAGGATGTATTTGATAGAATGTGAGTTGGTATGCTATTATTTTGTACACATTTCAATTTGTGAACCTTTGTCATTCTTGACAAAAGGGGTATTGTTAGGAAAGGGGGAGTATAAGGGAAAGTAAAAATAGAGATTTGGAGTATATGAATTAGTAATGTATAATATTAGGGGGAGTCATACAATATATATGTTTTTTCTCTGATTAGTGTTAAGATAATTTTGGGAGATAAACATATTTTCACCTAGTATTTTCCATCAATGCCAAAGGGGGAGATTGTTGGCATTGTGATGGATTTTGGTGAGAAATAATAGGTGATTGTGTTTATGGTTATCATTCATGGAAACATAGTCACAACATATAACTAGGACAACTTGTAATATTAGTGTTTGATCAGTAAGAAGAAAATAACTAAGTATAGTAACCGATGTACAAGAAGAACTACTATAGATAGAAATTATGGTAGTGGTCATGCTCAAGTTGGAATTGAGTGGAGCAGTATTAGACATAGCATGTATATGTTCTTAAGACATCATGATTACAACTGCAACTTATTTAGATGATCACTTTGCATGCATAATAGTGGTAGAAGAGGCTATAGGTTAAAGAGACCAAGTTCTTGAGCTACCAATGGTAAATATTAGATCAGTGATTAGTATGGATATTGTGGTGTGTATAGATGTTATTTAACGTGTCTAGATGATAAGGATTTGATGATCTATTATTTATATGCTTGAGGAAAGCATGGAGAGAAGATTCCA
Source organism: Chamaecyparis obtusa (assembly GCA_027943335.1). NCBI lineage: Eukaryota > Viridiplantae > Streptophyta > Pinopsida > Cupressales > Cupressaceae > Chamaecyparis > Chamaecyparis obtusa. The sequence goes on from BSBK01000736.1 coordinate 578,090, forward strand.
GAAGCAATTTGGGATGGTCAAAAGGCCTTGACTATTCTTGGAAATATCATATGTAAATACTATGATGGATCGAGGTGGTGCTAGAAAACATTTTACAAACATCGAGATATGTGTTTTGGTGAGATGTATTTGAGAGGGAATATTGAAAGTTGAATTTTGGTGAAGGTTAAGTATTTATTGGGTACTTCTCTTATTAAAAAAGTTTTATGTTTAGTGTTAGTAAGTTGTTGTTGGTTAAGGATTGTGTGAAGTGAAATTCATGATTTATAGGGTTGTGATTAGGGTTTTGACTAGAGGTAGATCAAAGTGTAGTAATAGAGAGAAGAGATAAGATTAGATCTGATAGGAAAGGTGTGCTACATCTAGATTATTACTTGTTGTTCCCTAATGGTTGTAGCAAGAAAAATTCCTTAATCGGGTGGACTTTAACAAGTCTTCTATTTTAAATCCCTTAACTGGGTGGACTCACAAAAAGAGTTTTAAATCCTCTAGAAAGGTAGATCTTAATAGATCTCATTATAATCCTAATAGTGTACTAGTCACTCCTACCAAGGTGAACCCTCATAAAGGGTATTTGTAGCTCCTAATAAGGAAAACCTTTTTATTACAGTGAAGGGTTTGTGGGTGTCATCCCCACCATGATTTTATCCCTCTAACTAATGGTTTTCATTATAAAAATTAGTGTGTTATGTGTGATGCATGTGTGGATGTTTGATGTTATTTGCTTCTATTTTCATTACATCAATTATATGTTTTGTTATTTGGAAGTTGATGCTAAAGTTAATTAGACATGTGTTTGAATTAGTAGGTTAAATGTTTATATTGATTCACCCTCCCCTCTTAGTACCTTCAAATACTAACATCTACATCTTGGTAGATTGTATGTTTTTTCTCAATCCTATCTGGATGTGTTTTGGTCCAATCCATGAAATTGTAACATGTTGATCATATTTGTTGGAACTGACTGCTTTGGTGATGGTATAGCATGTTAGTTTAAGAGAGGTATATTGTATTGATCAAGGTGGTCCTCAGTTCATTCCTTACCATCATGGTAATTTTTTGGTTTGACCTATTTTAAATTTTCTATTTGACATGATAGATCTCTTTGTATTGTATATATGCTGTGTGGAGTACAATTGTTCATGTATCAATCAAGTCTCATATGTGTTGATATGTGAAGTGGTTGCAAATCTATTTGTTAGATATTTATTGAATCTCCTAAGGTTGATGAAAGAAAATATAGGTCAATGATTGGTGAATTCCTATGCTTGACTGCTTCTAGACCAAATATCATGCATGTTTTTTGTCTTATAGCCAAATTTCAACAATTTCCTAGAGAAACTCATGTTGTTTTTGTAAAAATATTTTTTTAGATACTTGAAAGGAACAAATTATTTTGGTCTATGGTATCCCAAAAAATCAAAATTCACTTTGATGGATTATACTAACACTAATTGAGCTAGATGTATGGATGGAAAGAAGAGTACAAGTGGAGGTTTATTTTGTTAGAATGTGAGGTTGATGTTATCTAATGATGTTGTTATTAATCATTGTCATTAATGTCAACATACTCATCTTGTAGCCTCTATATGTATCAACTTCTATGTATTCAACATATTGGTGTATCACTTCATGTGTTCTGATAGCCTGGCATATTAATTGGTTTGTTTGGTGTGTTCATCGATAGCCTTTGGTTCATGGAATATACATCTTGGTAGATTGTATATTTTGGTTCAATCCTATCTAGACGTGTTTCGATCCCAACCATGAAATTGTAACATGCTAAATATATCCATTCAAACCAACTTCTTTGGTTATGGTATAGTGTGTCAGCCTAAGCGAGGCATGTTGTATTGATTGAGGTGGTCCTTAGTTTATTTCTTACACTACGGGAATGTTTTGTTGTGACCTATTTCAAATTTTTTGGCCAACCTATTGGATCTCCTTGGGTTGTATATATGGAGTATGAAGTCTAGTTATTTAAATTAGTTATCATTAATTATCATCAATATATCAATCAAGTCTCATGTGTGTTGATATGTGAAGCGGTTGAAAATATATTTGATGAAGATCTATGTTTGTGGTTAGTTTCCTATTGATCTCAGTGGTGGATTCTATCTATTTTCATATTTTTTTTCTTTGAGTCTTGTGTATCAGTGGTGATCCCTCGTGTATTGGTACTGAGCACTTATGTATCGATAATGAGCCTTTGTGTATTGGCCAATGATCCTTAATATTCTGGCGGTGATCCTTTGTATCTATAATGGGCAGTCCTAGAAGTGAGCCTTTATAAAAAATCATCTTTTGGTGTCACCTTAACAAACATTCTTACATTTCATGAGAATTAGCTTCTCTTTGGTTTTTCCCATCTTGGGTTTTCTATGTAAAATCTAGTGTTCTCTATGTCGGTGTTTCAATGTTCTTAATATAATATGTTTCATGTCAATATTGATGTGCTTAACCAATAGATTTGAAGTTTTTATATTTATTAATTGTGAGTTGACAGACAAAGAAAAGTTTTATAAGTGTGTGTGGGAATAACTGATTCACCCCATCTTAGTTATTTGGCCTATTCAACACATTTTTCCTTGGACCTAGGTTGGTCAGTTGGTTAAGAAAGAAATAGGATTTAGTGTCTCTATCTAACGCTAAAGTAGAATATATTTATGTTACTTCATGTTGTACATAGGTACTTTTGATGAAATAGATTTTGAAATATATATGAATAATGTTTGATGATCCCATTTCTATATTATGTGGCAATACTAGTATGATAAACATTTCAAAGAATTCAATACTGCATTCAAGAAAAAAATACATTTCAATCTGGTACCAATTTTTAGGATTTTTTTTTTGGAGAATGAGGTAAAGCTTGAGTATGTAACTACAAAAAAATAAATTTATGATTGTTCAAAAAAGGATCTCTCTAAGAATACTTTTGAATAATTCTAAGAGAATATAGTGGTGCTTTTCCCTCCTTATAAGAGATAAATACATATGGTTATGCATTAGTCCAGTAGGATTTAAGCATATTCTTGATATGGACTAGTTATTGTGGCAGCCTCTTAAGGGGAGCTAAGCATTGTTTTGAGCTAACAATTATAGCTTAGGGGGAGATGAGAAGAGTGAGTAGCTGATTTGCATGGTTGGCCTTTACAATTAATGTCAAAGGGGGGAGTGAACTTGTGTTTGAAAGGTATTCCAAAAGGCAAAGATGCTTCTATCATTGATGTGCTCCTATCAATGACAAAGAGGGATATTCTTGCAGTATTGAGAAAAATGAGTGAGTCTAGATGAGTAGTGACTTAGTATGGTTGTTTTGGTTTAGTTTTCATTGAAGTCAACACATTATTGCATTAATTTCAACATTCTTTCTATGCAATGATGTTGAGGATTTTTATATGTATATTCTTTATGTTGCAAATTTGTTGGTGATATTTTGATATGATGTTGAGTATAGTTTGAGTTTTTGGATTCAATATTTTATGGTTTGGAGTGAAATGAAATGAAATTTGTATTTATTTAAGTTTGACTATGATTGACAATATTTTATTTACAAAATGTGTGTTGGAAGTGCACCAACATCCCTTGTTGGGATTTGGGACATGGTTTAACGACCTCCCATGTCTTCTATAAGTCTAGTGGTTTTATTAGGTACTAACAAGTCGATATTTTGGTGCAACGGAAACCACTACTTGTATCAAGTGGTATCAGAGTTTTGTCATAGGTTTAAATCCATGCAGGTTGCAAAGAGTAATGTTGGGAGGGGGATTTTTGGTAGTGTTCCAACATCCCTCATGGGGATTCGTGGCTCGGTTTAATAGCATCATGTGTCCTCTATAAGTCTAGTGGTTGTATCAGGAATTACTAGGTCAATATTTATGTGCAACAACAACTAATACTTGTAACAATGTGTGCTTCACATTTCTCCACATAATGGTTTTTGATGGTGCATTTTTTGAAATGGGTTATCAATGTCCTTAGTTTCATTAAATTTATTTTCCATGAGATTTTGGGCTTCAGAGATGTGGTTTAAAAGATCAATGGTGTTTTTACCATTGGTTTTGATGAACTTGGGTGTTTATACTTCAATTAATTATCTTTGTGTATGAAAAAAATACTTAATGTGTATGATGCTATTTTTGGTCTCAATTAAGGCATGTTGTGGTCCACTTCTCATTTCTCCCCACTGCAGGAATGTTTAGTGCTGACATAATTCAAATTTGATTTGGTCATTTCCTAGATGATAGTGAGATATTTTTCAAATGTGAACTTGTCATAAATAAGGGATGAATCATTGAGGCATAGTGTGACATGGTGTTGCATATGCATGTATATGTGTGAATAATATGTATGTATGTGTGATGTGTTGGCATGTGATGTTTTTGAGTATTGAGAATCACTTAAGGGTTTTCATTCATGGCAACACTTATGATGGAGTGATCACATGTTGTGGATATTACCACTGGAGTCACAGTCATGAAAATGACTAAGTATAGAATCAGGAAAATAGGGTATAGTGCCACAATTTTGGATAGCGATGAAGACATACAAGGTATTATGGCTTGCGAAGATAACTAGAGGTATTTTGGGATATGCACATGCTTCAGTTAAGATTGCATGAGTTTTGGATACCTAATGTGTGAGATATAGTGTTCAAAAGGTATGCGAAGATAGTAAAACAATATATCAGGGTACATGAATAGGTGCAAAGATTAAGGAGTGCATAATAGATATGGTAACATGCTAAGACAAGTAAAAAAATTATATTGCAAACTCTTTCATAATATAAGAGCGCCGACTCCATATATATCATTTGCATGAGTTTCTATTATGTTTTGTATGACAATTATGAGGCCGACTAGAAGACTAATTATGTATAAGTGTAGATTGGTTTTGTGAAAGCTTAGAATGGATGTTTTTATAATGATGGAGTAAGTTTGTGAATATAGGAGCAAAGATCAGATGCAAGATTAGTAAGAGGCCGAGCTACAATTAGAACTATCTAAGCAAGATAAGTGCTTTTATTGTTCCCCTTTTGAGAACCATTTTGGAATAGTATTGATTGTAAGAGAAGTGATCTCACCACCTTTAACTAGGTGTTTTGTATACCCCTAATAGTGTTTTGTAATCCTTTAACAAGGAAATGTACTATGTAACAATAAGCTCCTAACAGGGCTAGATCTCCTAACAGGGACATTATATTTTAGTGCATATTTGTGGGTACCATCCCCACCGGGGTTTTCCCTTTGGCCAGGGTTTCGTCAAGAAAAAATCATGGTGTCATGAGTAATGTGTTATGCTTATATTTTCTTTTCATTTTTGCATTACTTTGGATTGTTTATAAGTGTTTGAAGTTGAAATCAAAGTTCTATAATACTGACTCACCCCCCATCTCAGTATTACCTAATCCTAACAATTGGTATCAGAGCTTTTGGCCATTTGAGAGAAAGATTAACAGCTTAAGGGAGATCAGAATGGATTCAAAAGATTTGTAAGTGAACTTTGAAGATGCACTTGAAGATCTGGATAAGATGAAAGTTGAAAATGGTGAATTAAAATTCAAAATAAGAAGAGTAGAAGGTTTCATGAGGAAACTTAAAGAACAACTTGTGATTGTAAAAGATCAAAGACAAGACCTTATGGAGAAAATCAAAGAAGGCTCTGACAATGATACATCAGACAAAGTAAATAAGTTGGAGCAAGAAAAAGAACAAATCAATCTCTTGATGATCAAGGAGATTCAACATGAAAAGGATGAAAGGAACGAAGTTGAAGAGTCACTGAAAGAAGCTAACCTACATATAGAAAATATGAAGACTGAACTTGACCACTACAAAGATAAATATTAGGAATTAAATAATTATAATCAGATCATCAAAGGTGAACTCACTCAAGCCAGACTACACATTGAGGAGTTACACATAAGCAATGGAAAGAATGATGAACCGAGAACATAACAAAAATCTAAAGGAGACATGAATGGACCCAATGAGCTGGAAGTTCAAAAAATCAAGAAGAACTGAAAGAAGCCAAGAATGAGGAAAGACCTATTCCTAATGAAAGGCCTACAAATGAAGATCCTAGAGAATAGTTCAGACCCTTCAGAGGTAGATGTTTCAGATGCAACAACGTTGGACACATGAAAAGAGACTGCAGAAGTAAAGGTAACTCTAAACCCTTTACCAGCTATTGTTTTAATTTCTATGAGTATGGACACAAGAAAGAAGATTGTAGAAAACTTGATCAATCCAGGTATAAGAAAGACTATATCAGAGAAGAAACTACAGCCAAGATTACATGTCAAAAATGTAATAACTTTGGGCACACAACAAGGTATTGAAAGTTGTAGACTAGTCAAGACAAAAGAAGACCACCCATTTGTTATAAATGTAATAATTTAGATCACATTGCAAAGTTTTGTAGATACAATGGAGATGACCAAAGAAGAGGACCAAGGAGATATAATGAAACAAAAGCACCACCACCTATAGTCATAAGGAATAATATCAGTGACAATGGTAAAAGCCTAAATGATTACATAAATGAAAACAAAAAATCAGAGGATGAGAAGATATGACAAGTAAAAGTTCTAAATAAGGTAGTGGTTTAGGGAGATACAGCTTATGATACTGTGTCTTTGCATGATGAATTCTTTGAGGCATCAACCTAAAAGGCCTCATGGCCTCATGAGGAGCATTGGATACAAACAACAAAAATTATCCAGCCCCTATACAAGTGGATTAAGCTCATGCAAGCTTAGATATGAGGTTTTTAGATGTTTTGGAATCTATGGATGAGATCGTAGCACTTGCAGATTCATCTTCTTGTTCATGAGTTTTGAACTAACTAAATGGTATGCAAAGTTGAGCTACCTATGTTTAATGCACACAATCAACTTGCGAAGGATAAAAGACTTGAGAGGTTTCATTTACACACCATTTGTTGATCAGAAAAAAAGGAAGAGAAGACAACAGAAAAATAGGAAGAGAAAGTGTTTCAAAAGAGTCCACAATATTTGTGGAAACCAAATATGAAAGCACTACACAAAAGGGTTGTTAAAGATGGAAATATGACATCAATAAATAGATACTATGAGAGATATAGCCCTGAGGATCAAGTAATCATTGAGGACACTATCATTGAGCATTTATTAGTCTTCAAAAAGAATTTTTTGGAAATAGAAGCTAGTGTTCCCAAAGATCTATACAACAAGCTGGAAATCAGGAAACATTTAGCACATTCAGAAGATGAGAACATAAGGAACAAAACAATTGATGATATGTTTCCACTTGTGTCTATTCAGGAAAGAGAAAGAATCATAAAGGCACTAAAACCTCTTCTAAGAAGAAAGACCAAACTAGTCAAGATCATGGCTAGAAGATATGATGAAGTGATTGATGATACCTAAAAGGTATTAGACCAAGTTCTAATGAATAACATGCCTAAAAAGGTGTCACCTCCTAAGACTACTAAACCTATGTCCTTGGTTTAGGAGAGAGCTCACATGCAATTGATAAGAGTGCTCAAGTTGACTTGAAACCATACTTCTTTGTCATTGGTGTGCCTATTAGCCTTGACACTTCACAAGATATAAATGATCCATTCATGGAAAAGATGGACAGTGCGATGGAGGTTGAAGATCAGGAATAGATAGAAGAAAGAAAATCAGAAGAGAAACCAAAAGAAAGAGTACAGGAGAAGGAGTTACAACAATAAGAACATCAAGAAAAACAACCTAAGTTAGAGGAAACCACTGAAATCAGACTGGATTCATCTCTATTGTTGGCAAGTGTGGGCAAACCAGTAAGTTTTGATGTGGATGTCGTGGATGAAGATGAACTAATGAGACTCTCATTCATGGCCTTTTCTAAAGCTAAGGAAAGATCTGTTAGATTTGACAAACACAAATCATCCCAAGAACACCTGCATGCAAGACTGTCACAAAGAAGAAGCAAAAAGACAGAAAGCTATGGCGGCCAAAAGGCCAGAGACTGCAAAACCATGTTGCAAGAAAATAATCTTCTATTAACCAAATGAAATTACAATACAAATCTCCTTATGAATTACAAAGAGGGAATCCTTATAAAAGGATACCAAAACCCTAAAGGTGAAAACCCTAAAGAATAGGAAACTTTCCTAAGTCTAACTTAAGCAAAGAGTAGATAAACTAATAATTAACTAATTTAATTATTAGCAATACTCGACTACTCTAACACCCCCCCTTAAGTGTAACTTAGGGAGAAGCAAAAAAAGCTAAACTACTGCAGAAAGCAAGAAAGATGGGTCCCGGCAACTAGGCCTGATCAGGTACCCAAAACATAAAGAAAAAGATGTCCCAGAGAAAGGAACAAGAAGAGAGCAAGAAGCTCCTCCGAAGCATGTCTGAAAACTCTGTCAGAAGATACTGCTGGAACCCCCACTGAAGTGCATGACCAGGTAGAGAAGACAAGTGTCTGAAGAGCTGATCAATCGAACCAAGAAGCAATAGAACCAACAGGTGAACCCCCCCATAATGCTGAACTGGGAGAGGTGACAGGAACATTGAAATGCAATGCCAAAAATAGCTGCAGAAGAAGAACCAGGAACACCAACAGTGCAACAGAAGCACACACACAGGATAAAGGGTGGTGTCATAGACACAGTCTACATGGGCTAATGTCATGGAAGGTACGCTCACTTGACAAGAGTGGATGCGCCTATAGTGGCAAATGCATCAGAATCCCTCCATGGCACTTTATAACTGAGTGCGAATACTAAAACTGAACCAGGTGATAAAGATCCCAGAAATGCAGAAGAGGGCACTTTATCTTAGTGTGTTTACAGAACAAAGATACATCAGAAAGAGCATGCAAGCTCAGAAGTCAGAAAGAAGAGTGCACTAAGAAACCAGAAGAAGAGATCCCCGGACCTGTAGAACCAAGCACACCACCAGAGGGCATAAACTACATAACTCAGAGGAGTGAAAACCTGAAGCAGAATCTGGAAGAAATACCTCTGCCACTGAATAGTACACAGAATCAGCTTTCCGACGATATCTCGTTTGCCGAAAAAGGAGTCCGGATGAGCCAGATATGACTCCCGGAAGGCAAAAAAAGACATCAGACTTCAACAGCAAAAAACACTATTTAAATGGTAGAACCCAAAACCCTAACCTCCATCATCGGAAAGAGCTCGGAAAGAGCTTTCCGACGATATAAAGAAGTCAGAAAACCGATACCGTATGCACAAGATACGGCCAAAAAACCCAGCTACCCCTAGAAAAAGCTCTAAAGGACAAAAAAAACTTTTTTTAAGCCCCGGGGGCTGGAAATACAGAGCCCCTGGGCGCATGGCGCACACAGGGGGCTGGAGCTGGAGCTCCCGGTCGGTCATATGACCGGCTGCTGAGGGCGGCGGAGCCGGGAGGAGCCACAGAGGAGCGGGGGCCGCGGAGCCGGGAGGCGGCGGAGCCGGGAGGAGGCCGCAGAGGAGCGGGGGCTGCGGAGCCGGGAGGTGGCGGAGCCGGCGGAGGGTGCTGCGGCGGCGGTCTTCGGCGGCGGCATTCTCTGGCGGGGTGCGTGGTGGCGGTGGCGGTGGATGAAGCCGGTGTCGGTGGCGCAGTGGTGGCCGCCGGGCGGTGCCTGGGTGGCCGCTCGGCAGCCAAAATATATATATATATATATATATTTTTAAAAATCGCCGACAGTACCTACCTCGGAGTGCGTGCCAGGGCCGTACGGCCCTGGTATGCAAAATTTTTTTGCCTCAGATGCCACTGTGTCCAAAATGGACAAGTTTTATATGGATTTAGGGGTTCTTGGGCCTTCCAGACACAATGGTGGTGTCCGTTTTTGCCCAAGGTGAGCCAAATTTTGGTTCCCCCCCAGATCCACAAAAAAAACTCCTGAAACCCTTGAAAACCTCCTGCTTCTGAAACACTTCAACAAAACACGAACAACGAGCAGCAAGATGGCTCTGATACCATGTTAGATTTGACAAACGCAAATCATCCCAAGAACACCTGCATGCAAGACTGTCACAAAGAAGAAGCAAAAAGACAGAAAGCTATGGCGGCCAAAAGGCCAGAGACTGCAAAACCATGTTGCAAGAAAATAATCTTCTATTAACCAAATGAAATTACAATACAAATCTCCTTATGAATTACAAAGAGGGAATCCTTATAAAAGGATACCAAAACCCTAAAGGTGAAAACCCTAAAGAATAGGAAACTTTCCTAAGTCTAACTTAAGCAAAGAGTAGATAAACTAATAATTAACTAATTTAATTATTAGCAATACTCGACTACTCTAACAAGATCAACCCATAAAGGAGATAAAAGAGCTAAGATAATGGGTAGGGCTATAGAGATAGTAAACAAGCTACTACCCTCACCAGTTATCCTAAAAGACAAGGATGAGACTGAGAATCTTAGTATAGTATTGGATGGCATTGATAGTCACTTTGACTCATTGCTAAAAAGAGCAGAGGAGAAGGCCGAAAGAAACTTCTTGGAGAAGAAGTTGAGCAAGGTTCACAAGTCCATTTCATGGGACTTAGGTGTTCTAAAGGCTACCACTCTTAAAGCCAAGACTTGTGTAGCATAAGGCAGGAAACTATACAGCTACTGCATAAATTCCTGCAGACACCTAAAGAATGTTGAGGAGGCCATAGCCAAAGATAGGGAAAATCTTGATAGTATAATGGACAGTTGTGAATCATCTTCACAAACTATGGGAGAGATAGACAAGGAAACATCCAAGATACTAGAGAAAATAAGAGTACTGGAAATGGAGAAAGGGAGAATTGCAGATAGCTTTGACTCATTAAGAAACCTATTGACTCCTAATATCTCAATATTGGAGACTCATCTGTTTGAGATGATAAAGGTTGAAAGTTCAATGACAGTACCTACTCTCACTGAGCTTAAGGTAGTAGAGACAACATCATATGCACTGAATGGATTAATCCATGTCAGTCAACTACTGATAAGCTCATGGATTGAAAAAGTTAAGACCTTGGAAGCATCCTTCCAAGATGTCTTAAATCTGATAAGTAAGCACTAGACCACCTGTGCTTCAGTTTTGAAATTTTGAGAATACCTTTTCCATTGATGTCAAAGGGAGAGGAAGAAAAAGGAAAATGAGGAAGAGAATGAAATATGTAGAGTGATATATAAAGAAAAAAAAAGAGAGAGAGAATGTAAAGAAGAGAGTTTCTTTGTGACACTTAGTCATTTTTCTAAGTGTTGCCATCAATGCCAAAGGGAGAGATTGTTGGCATGTGATGTTTTTGAGTACTGAGAATAACTTAAGGGTTGTCATTCATGGCAACACTTATGATGGAGTGATCACATGTTGTGAAGATTACCGCTGGAGTCACAGTCATGAAAATGACTGTCTAGAATCAGGAAAATAGGGTACAATGACAAAGTTTTGGATAGCGATGAAGACATACAAGGTATTATGGCTTGCGAAGATAACTGGAGATATTTTGGGATATGCACATGCTTTAGTTAAGATCGCATGAGTTTTGGATACTTGATGTGTGAGATATAGTGTTTGGAAGGTATGTGAAGATAGTAAAACAATATATCAGGGTACATGAACAATTGTGAAGATTAAGGAGTGCATAATAGATATGGTAATGTGCTAAGACAAGTAAACAAAGTATATTGCTGAAACTTTGGTAATATAAGAGCACCGACTCCATGTATATCATTTTCATGAGGCCGACTAGAAGACTAATTATGTATAAGTATAGATTCATTTTGTGAAAGTGCAGAATGGATGTTTTTATAATGATGGAGTAAGTTTTTGAATATAGGAGCAAATATCAAATGTGAGATCAGTAAGAGGCCGAGCTACAATTGGAACTATCTAAGCAAGATAAGTGCTTGTATTGTTCCCCTTTTGAGAACCATATTGTAACAGTATTGATTGTAAGAGAAGTGAGCTCACCACCTTTAACCAGGTGTTTTCTATACCCCTAATAGGGTTTTTGTAATCCTTTAACAAGGAAATGTACTATGTAACAATCAGCTCCTAACAGGGCTAGATCTCCTAACATGGACATTATATTTTAGTGCATATTTGTGGGTACCATCCCCACCAGGGTTTTTCCTTTGGCTAGGGTTTCCTCGAGAACAAATCATGGTGTCATGAGTAATGTGTTATGCTTATATGTTCTTTTCATTTTTGTATTACTTTGGATTGTTTATAATTGTTTGAAGTTGAAATCAAAGTTCTGTAGTACTGATTTACCCCCCCTCTCAGTATTACCTAATCCTAACATGATGAGGATGCATGAAAGGGGATCTATAGTCTTGATTGCATAAGCTAAGCATTATTGTAGAGTAGTATGAACTTTGATGTGTTAGCTACTATAAGAAATGAGCCAAAGGTGACTATAGATCTTTTAGTTGTGTTGGGGTTGCATATTGGTCATGGATCTATTATATCATATCCTTCTTCATCTAGGCAGTGCCCCATGTGATATTGAGCCTTCTTTGGGTAGTGAGACATTGATAGCAAGCCTTTATTTTAATCCACCACTAATGTTAATATATTTGAGAATAATATTCTTTGTTTTTTTTCCCTTAATAGGTTTTTTTCCACATAAATCTAGTGTTTCATGCATTTATGGTTGCTATTCTTTTTATGTTCACATCTTTCAGTAATTAAAAGTCTAAAGTAAGCTTGGTGGAGGTGACCAAAACATATTTAAGGTTATAATTTTGTGAACAACTAATTCATCTCCCTCTTAGTTGTCTTTCACATTCAACATGCTATGTCTAATATGAGAAAATCAAGATTTGTGGGAAATTTATAGATATTAGTGGAGACTCATGATCTATCACATAGATTTGTGTATTATAATTAAAAAAGGCTTATGATAGCATGATATATAGTTTCCAAGTGGCAATTTTTCATTAGAGAATGATCACCCTAATTTCTCAATATCACAAGATCAATTTTAGATATATTCTAAATAATTCATTTTTTTTTGTACATCCTTGATGGTCAAATCTTGGCGAATTAAAAAATTATAAAGTGTATTTTCCTTATAGAAAAAATATTGGTAGGAAAATACATTAGTTCAAACCAACATATCTTTGAAATGAATACATACAAAAATAATCTAACCTTTGATTATGATTGATATTAACTTCAAGGATGAAGGAATGGATTGCACATACTTGTTGAAGTTGATCTCTATCTAGTATTAGATAAATTGTTGAAAATGTGGATTGATTAATTCTAGTTGACAATCCTTGCTAGTTATTGGTATTTTTTGAAAGATAATGTACGACATACAATCTTCTAGTAGGCATAAGGAATTGATGAATTAAAATAATGTAGGATATCTTGATCATGTCAAACATTCACTCCAACAAAATCTATCAAATATGAAATATATTATCAATTTTCAGATCTAGTCTTTCACATTTACATTTAATCCACACTTAGGCCATGCTTAAATAAAACACCCACATGCTTATATATATCAACTTCATCACCAAAACTTCACCTAGGTTGACCATTATAAAGATAAACAAAATTCACACAAAGTTGGTCATGATGAACAATTGGGCTTAATGTAGTCCACCCTAGGAGATAAATTGGAACTAAATGCATCATAAAAAATCTCTCACAACTGAATTAATTGAAGCACATGCAACACAACATTATCCATAAACAAAATTAGTCGTAACATATAGGAAAATATTAAAACATATTAACAAGTCAACTAGAAAAATATTCTTTAATGCACAAAACTAATGTGGATATAAACACAACATAATAAGATCCATAAAAACCTCTTAACTCAACCTCTAATTCATATATAAAAAGTAAAATATCATTATTCAATCAAGATAATCCATTGAGTTAGCCACAAATCAACACAAAATATGATGTCAAATAATAGAAAAATACATCTTCCCTTGTAGAGAAAACCAATAGATGAATTCTAAAATCAAACACTACACAAAACTTATAAACATGTCCACCAATATGAACACCTTGAAACTTCAATATGAAGAAATGTAGACAATTCTCTAAGACAATCTTGACTAGTCTTGATAGTTAGCCTCAATGTCAATAAACAAAACATGACAACCTCAACTTTTGAATTGTTGGGAACCCAATAACATAATAGTAAAAAATTCATAAACCATAATCATTACAACACAATTTCAATCTACTAACTCCAAATGTAGAGGATCTCAAATAATTCTGCCATAAGGACTTCAAATATTCTTTACTATATATTCTAGCTTTCCATATTGTCACCTTACACAAACACAACATATTGACTTGACATCACCACTATACATCAAAAAAAATTTGAACACTCATTCTTTAACCTCTATTATCTTCCAAACACTAGACAACACATTCGTTCATTAGGTTGACATCAATATAAATAATAAGTTGGCATCAATGAAAACATATCAAGCTAACAATCTCCCCCTTTTTCATTGATAACAACACAAACAACAAACATGAATAATCTCTTTCTCTTGGTCATCAACATCAACACGTTTGGCATCAATGACAACACAATGCAAACTACCAACATGCACAAGGTTGAACTACCATAAAATAAGTAATTGAAGAGACTAGGGAAAAAATTGATGATTTTTCAATTTCATTTGAGATAATTATAACCTAGCTATGTCGTTCATTAGCATAAAAAATAGTCTAGAAAATGATAGCTTCTAAGATTCTTTAATATGTTATAGTTTGAAGTGTTCATCTTGGTTTAAATTTTAAGTGTTGGGTGTGGTGCCTTCTTATTACAAATGTAGTTTCTGTTGCACCATTTAATCAACCTATTGATGCTTGGTATAACTACTAGAATTATAAAATCCAGAGGAGGCAGTTAGTCCCTTGTCACAAATCTTGAGGGGAGCATTGACCATTTTGCCAACAATCTCCCCCTTAGTGTTACCCAAGGGGATTCAAACCTATGACCAACCTCCGATAACACTTGTTACAAGTATGATTTCCATTGCACCAAAAGATCGACCTATTAATGTCTGATACAACCACTAGACTTATAGAATCCACAAGAGGTAATTATTCCCTTGTCATGAATCCCAAGGGGAGTGCTAGCCATTTTTCCAACACTCTCATGGTTGCATTATATTCCATGTTATTTTGATCTGAGAGTGTAATACCCACTCCTATGGTGATACTTGGACTTTTTGATTTGGACATTCTATTATGATGGTTAGAACTATATGTTTACATTTATGTTTTATGGATGATGACATGTCTATTAGATATTTAGATATACTCATTTATGGTTATCATTGATATGTTCATGAAATTGGAAATTATCTATCCTTATATGTTTATAGAGCTAACCCAAGGATTTGAATCTAACCACCATTATTTATGATGTTTTATGTTTCATGTATATGTGTTTGATGTTTTTTTATGACTCAGGTCAAAGTCATAGTTACTCACTTAGCTGAGGTCCACACGATGTATTGATCCTGGTCATCTGTTTGCATATATCTGATTTGTATATCCATATATGTACATGTATCTCTTCTTGGTGATGCAGGATTGCAGGTACTGGGTATAGTCTCCACCTAGTCTCACGGGTCTGAGCGATCCCTCAAAATCCTTGATCATTGTTGTTGTTACAAAGATATCACCAAGGTTCCATAAGAAGGAACTCTAACTCTAACCCTTTTATCCTTAGGCAGGGAGTCCTGAGTCAGTCTTCTATGTCGATGATGCATCTTTGTTTGGTGGATTATGTGGTTTACTTGTCTGAAAGGTTTATGTTGTGATCGGGGTTATGTACGTAAGGTATCTTTTATGTTATGCTAGTAAATATATCCATATATATATAGATGCTTATATATGTACTTACATCATGATTAAATTATATGGAATGTGATTTTGTAATTGATTTAAATAATAATGTATCTTATTTAAATGATAATATTCACATTAAAATAAATAATTATAATATTAGTAATAATGTGTCTTACCTATGGTATATGTACACATAAGCATATGGGTGCACACATATGCCTATGATTACATATACATTTATGCAAGCTATGTGTGGAAGAAATTATTAATAATAAATAATTAATATTATTTTGGATAGTGAATAATTATTTCCTTCACTATAGTCTAGTAAATAAATAATTTAGGATAGGTAAAAATACTCCTTAAAAGGAAATTATCTATTAGTTTCATCCTTAAATTAAGGAGACATAGATTTAAAATATTATTAAATAATATCTGTTAATCCCTTCACGGGAATAGTTTTGTAAAGTTTATTATCCTAAACTAATAACCAATAGATGGTTGGGATAGTTATCGGTTGTATTTCCCGTGCAACTACTCCCTCCAATCTATTTACATGAGAGATTTTCCTATGTGTAGGGGGTTGGATAGGAAATTTAATTTGAGGAGAGGCTTTTTATTTGATAGAATATTGCTATAGTTGGAGAAGAGGGAATTGATTTTTCTCCGAATGAGATTGCTTTCGGAAGAGGTTGAAGCTTGCCTGTAGGAGTAATTTGAAGGAGTGCTTGGAGTAGGTTGGAAATCTTGGATCTTATGCTCCCCAATGGTTTCTCTTCACTAGACTCTAGGTAGGATCTATCCTAGAGATAATCCTTCTTGAGTGTTTATTGCTTGATTGTATTTCCATTTTGTTCTTGTTGCTTACTGTGAGCCTGCAATTTAAAAGAGGATTATTCTATTATAACATGGTTGTACTCTGTTGTGAAATAGTCTAAGGGGAAAGGATAGTTATGATATATTATTGCATAAAATATTGTGCTTCCTCTTGTGGGTGTGTGTTTCCATGTATTTCTAAGATGCTATATTGAATAGCTACTAGCTGATTAATGTAGGATCCAATGTAGATTTGTGATTATGTTCCTATGTCTTATCTTCTGTGTGGTAGGAGATAGTTTTAAATTATGGATGCTTAAATATGCATTGGTTGTTCACATATTTGTATAATCCACTTAGAGCTTTATTATTTTACATTTTGGGCTTTGGATGGAGTATGGAAACTTCCAAGGATCCTTGTGACATCTTCTCATATGTCTTAGGGGTCTATAGGAACTTCTAGTCCTTAGGAACTACTAATCTCCTTCTCCAGTTGCATTCTGCCTTTGGAGCCCATTTCCTATTCTCAGATCTAGAATGGATTTAAGTTATGGGTAATCATAGTTGGGGGGCCATTTTTGTATGGAAACTGGGAGATCTCAAATGGGTCTTTCCCAGATTTGGCATACACAGTCCCTATATTGCCCAAATTTTTTTCCGGCAAGTCAGGTCTGTTAGTCTTATTTTTTATTCTCTGTCATTTTGTAGTAATGCACAGTCATGTTAATCAGAAATGTGCGGTCACCTTAAAGTATATAATTTTTAGAAATATAACCCTAATGTGCAGTCACCTTTATTAGAAATGTGCATTAAAGTATAAGTTTGATACTTTAATTTCTTATACTTTAAGTTATACTTGTATAAATAAATTAGGTACCTATCAAGATGTTTGAGATATGTTTCAACTTCATAGGAAATAAGATGCAACTTCTAGATTTTAGAATTTAAAAAAAATTAGACTTAGTTAAATTTTAGGCATGAGAGGTTTTATGGAGTATTGTGTTTTGGCATATAAAATTTTGTGTAAAATTTATATTGGTTCATTACTTGTTTAGTAGAGGTTATAGAGTGCATTTAGATGCTTTAATAGGGTTAGGATGTGTTTAGGAAGTAGAATTAGGGTTTAGGATTGTCTAGGAGGATTAGGACCATTCTATGCCTCCCTAAACGCTTCTAATTTTCCTAAACATCCCTAAACTCTCCTATTCTTTTCTGTTCTTTGATTTAAGTTCTCAAAAGTGTTTATGATATGTTTTATTTCATGTATGATGCATTTGTGATTTGTGGGTTAAGGGTAGAAAACCTAAGAACACTAAGTGAGTGGCTCTTAGTGTGGGGCCAAGGTCCTAAGTGGCTAGTACCAGGATAACCTACTGAAGAGTTATTTAACAAGTGATAATTTAATTAAAACTTATGGGAATGGGTTCAAACACTAAAAAGATTAATGTATGCCTCTCCCATGTCATTAGTGCTAGTAAAGGCTATGGATGGGAGTGGGAGAAGGTGCCTATGTGTAGGTATGATTGAATGGCACTTGTCTGTATGAAAGACATTCAGTTTTGCATGTGCCTACACTAAGTGAATGGCTCTCAGTGTGGGGCTGGGGCCCTAAGTGGCTAGTACCAAGATAACCGACCGAAGAGTTATTTAACAAGTGATAATTTAATTAAAACTTATGGGAATGGGTTCAAACACTAAAAATATTAATGTATGCCTCGCCCATGCCATTAGTGCTAGTAAAGGCTATGGATGGGAGTGGGAGAAGGTGCCTATGTGTAGGTATGATCGAATGATACTTGTCTATATGAAAGACATTCAGTTTCACATGTGCCTACTTGGGGCCCGAGGCCCGAAGTGGATAGTACCAGGACAACCCAAGGGGTGAGGGCTATGTGATGACACTCACTTAGGTTGTTGCTTAGAGTTTCTACCAAGCCTTAGAACCTTTGTGAAAAGATTTATACTTTGATCTTCTTTTCATTTTCTATTTGGGAAAGGTTACCCAACCCTAGGTATGGCCTAGCTATCCCTTCTTTGTGGACCTTGGTGTTTGTCTCCTAGCATGGGCGAGTGGGCCTTTTGGTATCCAGATGGTTGGGTGGTAAATCTTTTTATCGAGGTACCTTTTGCAGATGCAGTGCTTCAGGATTCATACTTGCATAGTATTCCAGTTTTGAAGAATGAAGACTTGTATTTATCTTTCATGATGTAAAATTAATGTTACCTCTCGAGAGGAGATGAATGTAATGTAATCATTAATGTATTTCAAAATTTTGTAATTGGAATGGGTAGACTTACGAAAAAGGAAAAGGGAAAGCATGAACTTTATGTATATGATGTATCTTGGAAAAGAAAAGGATTTTGTAACATTTCAAGTAAAGTAGTATGTTTCTTGTTATTGTTGATTAATGGAAAGCCTGGTAAAATAAATATAATATTTGTAATGTATCAAGTGGTTGTATGATTCTATTATATGGTATTAATGCTTTAAATATTATATCATTCATAAAGGACACTTAGGAATATAGATGGATTTAAATGGCAAATTGAAATAAAAGTACTTTATATTTCTTTATAAAGAATCTACAAATGTTGGGATGTAGTTTTCTTAAGAAGTAAATCAAGTTTTTAGTACACTATATGGACTTAATGATTTGTACATTAAATGAAAAGGGAACCTTGGAGGAATCTAAGTTAATCTATGTTTTGTTTATATAATTCTTTTAAAAATTCAAATTTTTTCATAAATCATTACTTAGGTTTTCTTTTACAAAGAGAATCTTTGTTCTCTTCCCCGGTTCCCTTGCAGGGCATGACAAAGAGAGAATATATCTTTAATTTGTGACTATTTACATGATGTGATTAGGTATTTGCATTGTGTGATGCATTTTATTAAAATACATTATTTTAGTTTCACCAATATTATTGTTGATGTAGATGTTAGATTATACTATTGCTTACCATTTTGATCATATCTCTATGATGATTCTACTAGGATATGACATGGTGCTTTAAGATGATATCTCATGTATTTTGTATTTGAGAACATTATATTATGTTAACATGATGAATATTATTAATTTTCTATGTTATTGTGTGTAATGCCCTTCCATATGACTTTATGTTATTTCATGTTTTTATGATCATTGAGTCATGTATGTGGGATAGTGTTCTTAATAATATCTACTAACATGGGATTGATCTTATTCTATTTATATTAGTTTATGGTTGACGATGATTCATTATTAATATTAATGATAACTCAATATAAATTAATTATCATCATAAGATGACATTCAAATCTATACTAAGACATTTTAATGTGATGATGTATTGTTATGTGAACTAATATATATATAAATATGTGAGTGTGTTGGTAACCATGACAATTTGATTCTTACTACTATAAATATTAATGACTTACATATGATGATTTATTTATTATTAATAATAATAACTTGTATCATCTTAAAATGGAAGCACTTCCATCTTGATAGGTTTAGCACCCTCTTTTAGTACATTTATCATGATAGACTTGCATATAGGATGCATTTTGCACTTATCTTCTTCATTCTAGGTGAAACTAGGGTTAGGATCCCAAGGATTCTCCTAAATTTCCCTCTTCTATGGCTCTATTTTCTAGGTAGGACTTACAAATAGGTCCTCTTGGCTTTCATCATAGTCATCATAGGATTTTATGCTTATCCCTGGCATTCTATCCTGATCTAATATCATTTCTAGGTCTCTGGGCATCCCCGGGACCTCTTGTCTTGATTCTGATTGGATCTGGGCACAGGGTCAAATTCGAGGTTGATCCTAACTAGGTCAGGATCGAGGTCAAACCTAACTAGGTCAGGTCCAACCTCAATCTTTCCCCCCTCATTCAAATTCCCAGAATCCTTGATTTCTAAGAATCGGGCTTTCGGGATATTTATTTTCCCACCTCCAGGTTGGCCATTTCGGGTTTCAGGATGGTAAATCCTCTAATTGCATTTAATATAGGTATAGTTTCTAAAGTTTAGGACCTAATTGGGATTTAATTCTCCAAGGTGGCCCCTCTAGAGGATTGTGTCCTAGTTCACTATAAAAGGAGGCCTTCCTCTCTCATTTGGACAATCAAGTTTTCATGCTCAAGCACTCTCAAGAAAGAAATGGTGAAGATGCAAGATAGCAAGAGGATGATATAGAAGATCAAGCCATTGTTGACATCAAGCATCTTTGTGAACACATATTTGGAGCAAGAGAGATCCTTTCTTCCTTGATCCACCATCATCAACTTTCAAGCATTCAAAGATTCCATCATGGGGTAACAATTACGGATTGTGAGTTTGGTAGAAGTACTTTAGCCTTGGGGGCTTGGTATGCTTTTCTATCTCATTCAAATCTATGCATTGTTATTTCATACACATTCATGCTAGGGTTTTGATCTAGAGGATTAGATCTTGGCATTGCACTTTCAATACACACACACACACATTCTATTTCAATCGACTATTCGTGGAGGTGGAGACCACCAAAATGGGGGTTTGACTAAGGCAAAACCCTATATAGCCACCCCCAAAACCCCCTTTTTTAGATATCTACAATCACTGTTTCAGGAATAGAGGATAGATTTGAGTACCCTTTTCATCGAACTTTTAGGATCTGTGAACAAAATCAGAATCAGGCTTCATAATAAAAATGTGGTATTTGACCTTTTATGAGGGTCAAACTTGACCTGCTACCGGAAAGATGAAACTTTTTTGGGTTTTCTCCGTCTCGGCTTTCTAATCACAGATTTGGTTGTAGAATCTTCCAAAACCTCATACAGACTTCAGAAAATAGGTATTTCCAAATCAATTTCATAATGAGGTATGTATCTTGACCTAATTAATTTTCAAGTATTTCCAGAATTACTCATGGTATGCCAATTCCAATTTCAATTCAAATGAATAAGTGTTGAATGTTAGGTACATTGCTAAGCTTCCATTTTTCCACTATTCATTTTGGTGAACCCGTTTATGACAACTCTTTCTTTTATGGTTTTAGATTTAAATTTTGTATGCTTAGAAGATTAGATTTCTTTCTTGCATTTATATATTTCAAAAATACAAAAACATTGCAAAATTCCTTTAAAAATACATAAATATTTACATTTTCCTGATTTTAGTTCTTTCTTTGTATTCAACATGTATGATTCTTGTTTTGAGTACTTTGATGAGGCTTTTATTGTATAAGAGGATAGATTACCTAATGAGATACATGGTAGTGAGGATGAAAATGGTTTGAATATGTTCTCCATGGATCCTATTCCTATTTCACTCTCCTCCACAACCTCTCAACTTGACCTTTACCATAGGGTGTGTGGATGGTTACCTTCATGTCCTACTATTTGCAACATTAATAAACCTTAAATGCTATATCCTACACCTTTGATGATGGTAAAAGGATATCCTCTTATAACAATTAAGGGTAAACCTAGAGATCCTTTGGATTTCTTTGATAACACTGATTCCGTTTCACATGCTTCTCACACATAGAATAACCCTCAGCCTACTATTCCAGTTTCTTTACCTCCTTCTCAACCTATGCTTCCTCAAGCACCTAGGTATCCATCTACCTTTAAGGAGTACAACTTAGTTGATCAATTACATGCTACTCCTGCTAAGATATCTTTT
Source organism: Chamaecyparis obtusa (assembly GCA_027943335.1). Classification (NCBI taxonomy): domain Eukaryota; kingdom Viridiplantae; phylum Streptophyta; class Pinopsida; order Cupressales; family Cupressaceae; genus Chamaecyparis; species Chamaecyparis obtusa. Next base: position 600,378 of record BSBK01000736.1, read on the forward strand.
TGGGAATTACTTCAAACCTCCCCAACATATCATGAGGCATTGCAAAAAGCTTTATCTACTCTTCCTGCTTTGCCTCCTAATCAAGAGAACATTCATTCTATTTTGAATTGTATGCATACTATGCCTTCTGTACCTCCTATTATGTTTTCTGATAATGATTTACCTTCCTTAGAGGTGCAGAATCAATATGATGCTCCTATGGTGGCTGTCTCTATTAATTAGAGTATCATTCGAAGAACCTTAATTGATAATGGATCTGGACTTAATGTTTGTAGCATGGATATGCTCAAGGAAATTAAGGCTGATCTCTCTAATATTCAACTTGATAATGTTCCTATACGTGCATTTGACAATATTGCAAAAAGAACTTTGGGCATTATTACCTTACCTATTAAAGTTGGTCAAGTTATTCTAAATACTCCTATTCATGTTATGCCTGGATCTCTCAATTATAATCTTCTTTTAGGAAGACCATGGTTACATACTATGCATGTAGTTCCTTCTACTCTTCATTGCAAGGTTAGGTACATCTATAATAAATTAATGTATACATTACATGCGAATGATGCCCCAAACCCTTGCTTAAATGCTGAATATGCCATAAACTCTAAACCTATTCAACCTAGTAAAGAGATTGAAAAACAATAAGAGATACAACAATCTGAGATTAAACAACCTGAGATTCAACAACAAGAAGCCCAATCTTCTTCTTCTTTGAATGAGGATGATTGGGGGACGTTGGATTTTAATCCTACGTTTATTGGAGAATACAAGGTATCTGATTTGGAATTCATGAAGCAAAAAAATGAATTTGAGAAAAAAGTTTTTATTTCTTTGCCTCTTTGCGAAGAATTAAAAATTAATGTTTTTGCCACTTCGCTTAATGAAACGCTTGATACTATAAAGCATGATTGTTATGACATTGTGGCATATGCCTCTCCTTGGACTCCCTCTAACATGACTGATCGATATGGTCTTGGTTATCATTTGCTTAAGAAATTAGGATTTAATGGAAAAGGATGTGGTAAATATGAACAAGGTATACAAGAACCTCTGGATAATGAAGTTTATGATCATACATATGTATTAGGATTCAATCCTTATAGACAACCATCTACTTTTTCTCTTAATGTTAATCATATTTGTAGTGGACAATTGAAGCTAGTTAACCCATTGCTTATTGATCTTAATCAACAATCCTCTTTAGATATTTTTCCTAAAGATGAAGCCTTAATGGAATTTTTAGGGGTTTAAGAGGATTTACCTAAGTTTCATCATAAACAAGGAAAGCCTTATTGTTTGACAACTGATGCTTATTTTGGAGAACATGAAGAACATGATATTCTCCCTTTACCCATGGATCCTTCGGTACGAAGTGATTTGTTAATTACTGAAACTATTGATATTCAAATGGATGAAACTGATTTTGAAAGGATGATAAAAATTGGGAAATATTTGAATCAAGATGAACGTGATCACTTGTTTTCTCTTTTGCTTGAATTTAAGGATATCTTCGCTTGGACATATTCTGATATGCCAGGTATAGATTCTAAGATTATTACTCATAACATTGTTTTAAAGCCAAATATGAAACTTGTGAAATAGAAAATTTGAAAGATGAATCCACGAATTGCTTTATTAGTCAAAGGTGAAATTGAAAAATTATTGGATTCTGGATTTATCCATTCTATTGATTACTCAAATTGGATTTCAAACATTGTGTCTGTGTCAAAAGGAGAAAATAAGATAAGGATGTGCACTGATTTTAGAGATTTAAATAAGGCATCCTTGAAAGATGATTTTTCGCTACCTAATATTGATATGATTGTGGATTCAACAACAGGCCATGCTTTATTATCTTTTATGGATGGTTTTTTAGGATATAATCAAATCTTTATCCCTCCTGAAGATCAATTTAAGATTGCATTTATAACACCTTGGGGAACCTTTTGTTGGGTCATGATGCCCTTTGGATTGAAAAATGCAGGAGCAACTTATCAACGGGCTATGACTTTGATTTTTCATGATTACATTTATAAGATCCTTGAAGATTATGTGGATGACATCTTGGCAAAATCTATACAAAGAGAGGATCATGTTACTATTTTATGATAGATATTTGAAAGGATTAGAAGTTATAATATGAGATTGAATCCTAAGAAATGTGTCTTTGGAGTTGATTCCGGTAAATTATTAGGATTTATAATCTCTAAGTGAGGCATCAAAGTAGATACTGAAAAGATTGAAGCTATCGTTAATATGCCTCCTCCTAAGAATATCTCACAGTTACAAAGCTTACAAGGAAAAGTACAAGCTATTCGTCACTTTATTTCTAATTTAGCAGACCAAACTATTCCATTTACTTCCTTGCTTAGAAAGGATACCACTTTCTCTTGGAATGAGGAGTGTAAACAAACTTTTGAGCAATTTAAGGAGTATCTTGCGAATCCTCTTATCTTGCAACCTGCAAATTTTGATAAACCATTTCAATTATAAACTTCAGCAACTCCACAGGCTGTGAGTGCATTGCTAGCTCAAATTGATGACAATGATAAAGAAAGACCTGTGTATTACATTAGTCAGACTTTACTTGATTATGAAACATGATATATAGATTTAGAAAGACAATGCCTCGCTATAGTTTATGCATGTCAGAAACTCAGGCATTATTTGATAAATGCTAAAGTTAATGTGATTGTTAAGTTTGATCCTTTGAAACATCTTTTCTCACAAACTGATCTCTCAAGATGGTTAGCAAAATGGGTGATGTTGCTTACAGAATTTGATCTTAATTTTATTTCTCAGAAATCTATTAAGGGATAAGCATTGAAAGATTATCTAGCTGAAGCTCCTTGTCCTTACCTAGATGAAAGTTCTACTTCTATAGAATTTCCTGATGATAATATCCTAACTCTTCAATATGAGGATATTTGGAATTATATTTTGATGGATCTAAATGTAAGACAGGTTCTGGTGTGTGTATCATCTTGATTCCCCCTACAAAAAAACCCATCCCTTTATCATATAAACTAACCTTTCCTTGCACTAATAACATTGCAGAGTATGAAGCTCTTATAGCTGGACTACGAGTAGCTTCATCCCTCAATATCAAACATTTACATATATATGGAGATTCACAACTAATAGTTGAATAGATTAAAGGAGGATATCAAACTAAAAATGCTAAAATGACACAATATAGAGATTTAGCTCTTGATGTGCTTTCACAATTCTCCTCTTATACGATTCAGACTTTACCTAGGAAGGACAATCAATATGTGGACACCATGGCCAGTGCAGCTTCCCTAGTTTGTCTTGAGAACAATGCAGAAATTTTTTAATTTACTATACAAACTCTTAAATGCCTTGCAATTTTTGATAATTTTACCACTAACTGATTTAACTTGCATTTAGATGAATGGTATTCACATATTTTTCAATTTTTGAAGGATGTTACTTTTCCTGAATCAACAAGGAACATGCGTAATCATATTAGGAAACTTGTAGCACGGTATATCATTTTAGGAGATATGCTTTACAAATGCTCTTATGAAGGATTATTATTATGATGTCTTAATAGAACTAAAATTCCTGTAGCTTTAGCAGAGGCTCATTCCAGTTCTTGTGGGGGACATTTTGGTGGAAAATCCTTGGTTAATAAATTACTTTGAATGGGATATTATTGGCAAACAATGGAACAAGATTCTTTCATGTTTGTTAAGAAATGTCCTCAATGTCAACAACATAGTAATTTGATTCATGCTCCTACTTGTGAGCTTCGTAATCAAGTTTCTACATGGCCTTTTAGTGTTTGGGGTTTTGACCTTATTAGAAAAATCTCACCGACTTCTTCTCAAGGACATACTTACATTCTCACCACTACAGATTACTTTACGAAGTGGGTTGAAGTTGTCCCTCTTCGTTCAACAATGACGAATGTCATTTTTGATTTCATCCTTAATAATATCATAACAAGATTTGGTATTCCTTCGACGATAATTTCAGATAATGGACCATCTTTTAAAAACAAAGAAGTTGCAAAATTCTTGGAGAAATATAGGATTCAACATAGATTTTCAACTCCTTACTATCCTCAATCTAATGGACAAGTTGAAGCATCTAATAAAATTATTGAACAAATTTTGAGAAAAATAGTTAGTAAGCATGTGAAAGATTGACATACTCAATTGACTTATGCTTTATGGGCCTATAGGACTAGTGTTCATACCCCCATGGGTACTTCTCCTTATAGCCTTGTCTATGGTATTGATGCTATTATGCCTTTGGAACTAGAAATACCTTCTTTATGAATTTCATTTCATGGGATAATTAATAAAGATACTTTTCATGAACAACTTTTACAAGAATTAGAAATGTTGGATGAACAATGAATACATGCATTAGAACATATAAAAGCTTATCATAAATCTCTTCAGAAATAATATAATCATAAGGTAATTGAATGAAAATTTATGGTTGGTGATTTAGTCCTTTATGAGAATCAACAGAATGTGAATGCTTTACCAGGCAAAAAAGGAAAATTTAGCCCTAATTGGCTTGGACCTTTTGTTGTTATTGAAGACTTTGGTTCGGGTGCTTACAAACTTGCTGATATGGATGGTGTTTCTTTAAAGGAACCCATTAATATTATGCATCTTAAACATTATTACCCTTAATCTTAGTTGTTCCATGTGCATTGATGTATTCCTTATAAAGATTTGTTTTATAGGTTATATAGTTTTAGTAAAAAATATATATTGAATATGTTTATGTACTTTCTTTCTTTCTTTCTATTAAGTTTATATTGATGAAAGCATAGTAATCAAACATAGAACTAATTAGTAGAGAAATTTTTTCATTCATCAACAATAGTTTTCAAAGTTTTTGATAAATAAGTGGCCAATGGCCCTATCTATCACTACGTCTATCAGTATGTCACTCTAATGGTTGATGACTCCTAGATCTCTCTGCTTTGTGATGGGAAGATGAAGATTTGTGTGTCCATGTATGGATCCTGGATATGATCATACCCTGTACACATCCTTAGAGACTCTGTACCTCTACCATCAGCTTCTCCTCTCTTTCTCTGCACATTCTCAGCTCTCGCTAGATACATACAAAGATGTTGACATGTCTGCTAGGATCTCTGTGACCAATGGAGGGCTCTTGCTTGTTGGCTAGTAGTTGGTAGGATATAATGGTATCCTTGAGAATATCAGATACAAATCTTCTCCACTCCACTACGCTAGCTGTAGAAAGATAAAAATTTTATCAGTCTAGTATCATGTCTATGTAAATCATATATTCAACCAAATTTCAATCAAGTTCATACCTGGGTATCCCTCTTGGACGTCACTAAAGTGCCTAGATGGTGGGGGCATGGAGTGACTACTCTCTCCATGCTTTCTATATCTCGGTCTTGGTGGTGGTGTCTCTATGTGGGGCCGTGGGGGCCGTCATGATCTTAGTGGTGATGCATGAGTAATAGGTATATCTGTACCAGTATCACCACCCAGGGGCATGTCCTCAGCCCTCTCCTCTATTCTCTCCTCTTCCTCCATGAGATCTTCCTTGAAGATGGGCTCCTCCTCATCTCTAATATCCTCATCTTCCTCGATGGCTCCACTATCCCGGTGTGTCCCCTCTATAAAGCCTGGATCACCTGTAGGATAATCCTTAGGAAAGATAGGATGGGTCCCCTCCAAACTCCAGTACCTGATGTAATCTTGGATCATGCCTAAATAGGCTACATCTGATGGTACCTCTATATCCTCTATGTCCTTTGCATCACTATCCTCTATGTCTGCTATCGATGGTTGGTGTATGGTACAGGGTCTCTAATAGTATCTCATCGGATGAACATAGCGAGGTACTACTTGTAACATGCCAAACTATCTCATCACATGATCATAATAGTAGGGAGTCACTATATGAATATGATGACCCTCTAGTAGCTTACACTTCTATGAATGTCTCATTTGGAATTGTGTATCAGGCCACTCCGTCATCTAGTAGTAGGGTCTCCATATCACATCAACACTGGCAATACAATCTAGATGTACTCTCCAGTAGAACATATCTCCAAACTACCAAACATCTCTCAAAGGATATGTGAAGGCTCTCAATGTGCTTGTATCTACCATCACTAGCACTCCCTATGGACATGTACATGTGAAATGCTCAAAAATCCATATCTGTAGAACTGTACATGTCGATAGACTCTCCTGTTGATATCTCACTAGCTGACCCAGCTCATGGTATAGCTGAGCTAGCATGCTGTAACCCCATGAGAACATGGTCCTCTCTCTCTCCATCCTCTATATGAGATGTGTCAGAGGTGAAAAAAATATGGTACCCTTTGAGTTGGGTAACACAACCAAGGCTACTATACATAACATCACCTTCCGTACTAAAGGTGTACTGCCTGATAGTACGGAAGATAGTAGGATCTGATCTGACCGGGTCCGCATCAATGGACACACTCCTGTACAATACTCTATGTCTACGTGGATCTCCTCAAAACCTAATTGTGCTCTAGGTCTAATGGTCTCCCCTTGGACTGGAAGCCGTAGGATCCTATAGACATCCTCTAAGGTCACTGTGATCTCGCCAGAGGGAAGATGGAAGGAGCATGTATCCTCATCCCACCTCTCTATCAGAGCTGATATCATGGCTCAGTGTAGTCTAAGCTATGGAAGGACTAATACCTAGTATAGTCCCACATCCCTTAGTAACTGCATCCCCTCATCATCAAGCTCAGATAGTCTCTCCTTGAATTTCACTAGCAATTCCCCAAAAGGATACTCTCGGAAGCAGACTAGGTCTTGCAAGCACAAACAAACATCATATCAGTCATCTGTATCATCAAATCTACAAAATTAACTGAACTAGGTCAAAGTCAACCTTAGTTAGGTCAATTTCAACCTTAGTTAGGTCAATTTCAACCTTACTAGGTCAATGTCGACTTTACTAGGTCAGGGTCAACCTTCTTGGGTCAAGGTCTACCTCATCTCAAAAATTGACAAAAACCCTCTGGTCAATGTCAACTTTCATGGGTCAAAGTCAACCTAGATGGTCAATGTCAACCTAAATGGGTCAAGGTCGACCTAAAAGGGGAAAAATCAACCTTTCCTATAAAAATATAGGAATTTGGAAAGTACAAAGGAGGATAATAGTAAACTCACCTCAGGTAGTGGCCGTCCAGTAGCCAGGCTGTGTCTCAGTGTCTCCAGGCGTGTCGCTTGAAGTTCCTCTCTTCTCGACATCTTGCTTCCTCATTTCAAATCTGAGAATGGTAAGAATGAGTAAGTATTTCTCTCTTTTACTTATTTATAAGTTCAAATTAGGGTTTTATTAGGGTTTCCTTAGGGTAAACTCGGATTTTCTCTTATTATGCATTTAGATAAACATCCACTCTTTTTATCATAACTTGAGTTCGGTAACTCCATTTTTAGTGCCGTTAGCGGCGTTGGAATTTTGATTAAAATACCTAACTACTTGAACTGATTTAGGAAGGTTAGGAATCCTTCTAATTTGTTTAGGAAAGGACTTTTCAACACTCTGCATATCTAGTATATAGAGTTTTTCTTATCACCCTGTTTCATCCTTCCAAAATAGAAAGCCGAAATAGGGGGGGGCATAAGGGGCTCTATACACTTCTCAAATTATCATATAGTAAGCTTTAGGTGATTTATGAATTTCCATTAACCTTTTGTGTTGCAGGTTCTAATAGTTTTCTACAGGATCTTTACATCAAGGACTTAGCTATATCCTTTTTATTTACTATGATGTTTTCTTACTTTAGCTTGCATATTCACGTAGTGTTATATCTAAGCTAAAGTGGGGGATAAATGTATCATCTTAAAATGGAAGAAATTCCATCTTGATAGGTTTAGAACCCTCTTTTAGTACATTTATCATGATAGACTTGCATATAGGATGCATTTTGCACTTATCTTCTTCATTCTAGGTGAAATTAAGGTTAGGATCCTGAGGATTCTCTTGAATTTCCCTCTTTTGTGGCTCTATTTTCTAGGTAGGACTTAAAAATAGGTCCTCTTGGCTTTCATCATAGTCATCATAGGATTTTATTCTTATCCCTGGCATTCTATCCTGATCTAATATCATTTCTAGGTCTCTGGGAATCCCCGGGACCTCCTGTCTTGATTCTGATTGGATCTGGGCATAGGGTCAAATTCAAGGTTGATCCTTACTAGGTCAGGATCGAGCTCAAACCTAACTAGGTCAAGATCAAGGTCAAACCTACCTAGGTTAGGTCCAACCTCAATTTTTCCCCCCTCATTCAAATTCCCAAAATCTTTGATTTTCGGGCATCGGGCTTCCGGGATATTTATTTTCCCGCCTCCAGGTTGGCCATTTCGGGTTTCGGGATGGTAAATATTCTAATTGCATTTAATCTAGGTATATTTTCTAAAAGTTAGGACCTAATTGGGATTTGATTCTCCAAGGTGGCCCCTCTAGAGGATTGTGTCCTAGTTCACTATAAAAGGAGGCCTTCCCCTCTTATTTGGACAATCAAGTTTTCATGCTCAAGCACTCTCAAGCAAGAAATGGTGAAGATGCAAGATAGCAAGAGGATGATATAGAAGATCAAGCCATTGTTGACATCAAGCATATTTGTGAATACATATTTGGAGCAAGAGAGATCATTTCTTCCTTGATCCATAATCATAAACTTTCAAGCATTGAAAGATTCCATCATGGGGTAACAATTACAGATTGTGAGTTTGGTAGAAGTACTTTAGCCTTGGGGGCTTGGTATGCTTTTCTATCTCATTCAAATCTATGCATTGTTATTTCATACACATTCATGCTAGGGTTTTGATCTAGAGGATTAGATCTTGGCATTGCACTTTCAATACACACACACACACATTCTATTTCAATCAGCTATTCATGGAGGTGGAGACCACCAAAACGGGGGTTTGACTATGGCAAAACCCTATATAACCACCCCCAAAACCCCCTTTTTTAGATATCTACAGTCACTATTTTAGGAATCAGAGGATAGATTTGAGTACCCTTTTCGCCGAACTTTTAGGATCTATGAACAAAATCAGAATCGGGCTTCAAAATAAAAATGTGGTATTTGACCTTTTATGAGGGTCAAACTCGACCTGCTACTGGAAAGATGAAACTTTTCTGGGTTTTCTTCGTCTTTTCTTTCTAATCACAGATTTGGTTGCAGAATCTTTCGAAACCTCATACAGACTTTAGAAAATAGGTATTTCCAAATCAATTTCATAATGAGGTATGTATCTTGACCTAATTAATTTTCAAGTATTTCCAGAATTACTCATGCTATGCCAATTCCAATTTCAATTCAAATGAATAAGTGTTGAATGTTAGGTACATTGCTAAGCTTCCATTTTTCCACTATTCATAACTCAATATGTATACAAACAATGGTTTTATGCAGTGGGATGTAATACCCTTACTTTGGTCATTTTGATTTCAATTGCATTTGTGTTCTAGTGTCCTTGTTGTTCTTTAGCCTTTCACTCCCATGACATTTCCTTGATAATTGTGGATGTCATTTAGTGGCAAATAGTTTATTGGGCTTATTTATTACCTTAGGAGCACATTGTTTAATTATTAAAATATTAATATTTTAAATATATGTCAAGGACAGTTAACCTATATATGTAGTTGTCTCACATTTTAAGTTTTGGTAGTGGATTGTCATGTTAAGTCATTTTCAATCTAAAATAGCATATAATTCCATTTTATAACAATTACTCTATTGATATATCCTTCTTATTATAGTAATTAATAAATTTAAGAAGATTTAAATTAAGGCTTATGCCAACAATTAATTCGATGATTTTATTGTCTTCATTGTGCATGTCCTTACATGCATTCTTACATCTCGTTTGTTCCTTCCAAATTTTTCATTCTTATCATCCAACACACTTCCACTATAGTAGTTGACATTAATACACTTTCATAATGCTTTGATAGATGTCCTCACCATGTTCTAAACCTTCCATTTTAATGCAAATGATAACTTCCCTCGTAGCGGTTTTGAATTTTCTTTAACACTTCATTCATTCATCTCTATGCATATCATTCAGGGGTCATTTTAGCAAGAACACTATTATGAAATCTTTGTTTCCAATTTTGGCATACATATATACGATAACAACATCTAGGTAGTTTTCATTGTCCTTGCTCATGCAAACTTTTGTGCTTTTATCTTCCTAGTTCTAGCCTTTGACCAGTTTTGTAAGTTATTGTAATCAACCTCTTAAACATCATTAGGATTAACTTTATGATTAGTGTTTAGAATTTTAGTTAAATGAAATTTGTAAGATAAAGCTTATCCATTAGGGTAGTTAAAGTTGGTGATTAGATTGATTAATGATGATAGATAACTATATATATAGGAAATTAGAATTGAAGTTGTCAAATGTTAAATTGGTAGAAAATTAAATTAGATTAATAGTTAAGGAGTTTAATAGATTATACAGATTGAATTATTATGGTCTTTGAAATTGTGTTATGTTAAGATTGTGTTTAGATAGGGTTATAATAAGTTAGTTTAGGGGCGATAATCCTTACTCAGTTAATGTCGATAAGTTTAGATATTTTATTTTATTTGTGTCTATAATTTTGGTTAAATAAGTAACTAAGGAGGTTAAGTTGATATTGTTAGAACATAGCTAAAACAATTATATATATATATATATATATATATATATATATATATATATATATATATATATATATATATATATATATATATATATATATATATATATATATATATATATATACATATATATATAGAATTATGGATATGATTTGGAACCCAAAGAGTTCTTATGTGATCCTCATAATGAGGTTATATGTTTTGGATGTCCTCTTTTTATAGTAGCATTATGGATCCTATTGATGAATTTGTGTCTATGCTCCAAACATGGCCTTGTTGGCTTCCTTGATTTTGCAGATTTATGAGGCTCCATTTGTCATTATTTTCTTGTGCATCCTTTTGATTTTAGTTTGGAGCATAGGAGTGTCTTTTTAGGAGCATAGTGTGAAGGGTGTCTTGCATGGAGGTCGAGGCCCAAAGTGGTAAGTCTAGGATAACCCATTATGGAGTTTTAATCAAGTGATAACATAATAAAAATGAACTAGGTTGGGAAATTCACACTAACTAAGAATGATAATAGCCTTTGCGATGTCCTAGAGATTTGCATGCATATATGAGGATGGGTTTGAGAAGGCCTGGCCATCCAAGGAGCATTGATTTGGTAGTATAAAACTTCATTTGTAGTGAGGTGGTCGATTCCACATGGGATCCACCTAGGCATCATGTCCAGAGAGATTTTTAGGGTGATGCTAGCATGGGGCCATGTGATGAGACCCTTTTAGTATGTGTCCTAGGATTCCCTCATGTTTGTTTTAGAAATTCCTCTAGTATAGGATGTGGTGGTACCCTAAATTTTGAGAATTTAGGAGTCCCAATCCATTATCAAGAAGCAAGTTTCTCCATACTAAAATAATCAAAGGAAGGAAGATTTATGACACAAATAAATAGAACTAACTAATCGAAGCCTTTAGAAAATGTTGGAATTTAGACCTGCTGCAAAGATTATTCTGACAGAGGATGAAGATGGTCAAATTTTAATAATCTAATACCGACCCAGTTCAGGAAATCAAATTTCCTATCTCCAATCCAAATCTTAGCTTTCCATGAGTTGTTTTGGTTTTTTGACCAAGCCCAAATCTAAAAGATAGGTAGTTATTAGTTAATTTTTTATTAGTTTTTTCAAAAAAAGTTTTTAAATTTTAGCATAGGGTGGTGTCTCTTCACCCTAAAGGGGTGTGAAAACCATTAATCCACATATATATATGTGGTGTAAAATGTAAAGGTAGAGAAGAATCATGAACAATGTAAAAAAACTTATTATTTTCTAGTGCACTTTCTACAAGTGATCTATTGCACATGAGACTTTATGAAGCATTAATATAAACTAGTTATTTTCTCTAATTTGGAGTTATGGATTTGATCATTTCTGATTGATAAGTCCTTTGTGATTTTACCTCTAGAAGATAAAGCTGCTTTAAAACTTTATGTTTGGAAATTATTCCCATTATTTTTCAATTTGATAATTAGAATTATTAGGCTCTATTAATTCTATCTTATTGGGCTCATTAAGCTTGGGTTAAATTCAATAAGACTGATTGTAGCATAATAAAATAATCAAAGACATTAAAGAGGAACAATTGATAGGAGCATTTAGGTGGTGTTCTCTGTCTCACTTAGTTGTACATAGGATTAAAAAGGAATTGTCTCTATTGCCCAATAGAAGAAAGGCACTGATCTATTATCCTTAAGTTGAAGTCTCTGTTCAAAATATTACAAGTAGAAAGTAGTCATTAGTATTTATTTCAAACCAAATAATACATTATTTTAAAACATTCTTTCAAAAGCATTTATATTATAACATTTATACAAAATTCAATAATTGTGATAGTGACAATTTGATTCCTCTCAAGTTCATTTTCCACTTTGAGAAAATCCAAAAGTTTTATATTTAGTTATCTGTTATAAAAGGTCTTTGAACCAACAGATTTGGTTAAGGTATAGGTCCACCAGCCTTGGTCTTGCAGAGCCAGAATTGCAGAAGTTCAAACCCCTATTGTGGTTGAACTTATTCATTGGCAAAAACAATTGGATTTCTCAGCATTAGATTGGCAAGTCCATAGGAAATTCAATCCTTCATTTTTTGGCACCAACATGATGTTCCTTTATGATTATCTTATAGTATCATCTTAAAATGGAAGCACTTCCATGTTAAGAACATTTAGCCCTCTGAGTAAGTGGTTTGGGGTCATGTTGAACACCTTGAATGAGTATTTGACTTGGATCTAGCTTTTTCCCCTATTCTGCCCCATTTTCCACTTCTTCCTGACATAATTCTGGCATCTTGAATTGTAAACTTGAGATTCTTGACCTTAGGGTCAAGGTTGACCTCTTAGGTCTAGGTCGACCTCAACTCTAACCTAGGTCAAAGTTGACCTTGACCTTGACCTAGGTCAAATTTGACCTCGACCTTGACCTAGGTCAAAGTCAACCTTGACCTTGACCTAGGTTAAATTTGACCTTGACCTTGACCCTAGGGTTTGGGATCCTCAGGGTTAGGTTCCAGTTTTGGGGTTTCATCAAAATTTTATCCTTTCCCTCTTCAGGGCCACTATTTCTTGGGTTAAGTGTCAAATTCTCAAATTAATATTTGAGGTGGACCTTTCTCAATATTTGTATAGGATTCCTAATTTATTATTAGATATTAGCCTTTCTCAAGTTTTGTGCCTAATGCTCAAATTAACTTTGGGGTTAGCCTCACCTCAAATTTTGTGACAAGGCTCTTAAATAATTATTTTTATCTCTATCTTAAGGGTGGTACCCTTCTAGAGTTTTGTGTCAAGGCTTTAATTTAATTTCCTTTCCATGTGCACCTCTCTAGAGTTTTGTGCCATGGACCCTTAATTATTATTTTCTATGTGGCCTCTCTAGAAGTTTGTGTCCTAGATCACTATAAAAGGAGGCCTTCCTCTCTCATTTTATCCATCTCATCTCATAATCTCTCAAGCTATCAAGCAAGAAGATCAACCATTCAAGCATTCAAGAATTCAAGATCCAATTCATCAATGAGATCCATTGTTAGCCATTGAAGGATTCAATCTCTGTGGAGCGCTCTTGTTGAAGATTTCTCCATCCAAATTCATCCAAGCTTCTTCCTATTCCAAGATCCATTCAAGATTGGTGTTGAAGATCTAAGACAATTGATTTGAGACATCCTACATCCAATGCTACTTTCATTTGGAGCATCCATACTTGTGGATTCAAGGATTCGAATCCTCCATAAGGGTTTTCAACATAAGCAAGGTGAATTGTTCTATTTACTCTATTTATCTATGCAATTTCAATTCAATTTCAAGGTTAATTCCTAAATTGGGGTTTGACTAAGACAAACTCCTCCCCCCCAACAAACAAAACTATTTTTCTTACAGGTACAGGTGTGGGACGATGAATTAAAGTGCATATCTTGATACCCTTTTTGTCAAACTTTTCATCGGAGCTGTCCAGGTCAAGGTCAACTTTTTGGGTCAAGGTCGACTTTGTATACCTAGGTCAATGATGAATTTGGTCAAAAAGGAAAATGATTTTTGGGTTTTTTAGATCTCATAGTTTCGATTCAAGTTCACTAAAGTCAACAGTTTTTGAGACTGTTTGTCAGGGTTTTCAGCCGATTCTTTTTCAGAGGTAAGTACCTTTATTTCTTTATTTCAATATTAGTCTTCTATATTTACTTTCCATATCATTATAATTTCATTTATGTGTAAAATATTGGTTTTGGGGTCTCTTTTATGTGCAAACCATTGTTCTAGGACCCCATCCATATTTTATCCTATACACTTATGTTATCTTGTTGTATACCCTTGTGGATTCCTATGTTACTCCTTGGATTGGATGTTTATTATTGTTTCCTTTCTTGTGATATTTGTTTTTTGTGGTGCCTTGTGTTATCTCCCAGCTTGGGGTAGTGGGCCTCAGAGTCCCACATGGTTGGGTGGAATAGTTTTTACCCATTGAGTATTTTCTAGAGTTGGTTCAAGAGCCCTTTGATGATCTTTCTTCTTCACTATGTTGCTCATACAACTTTTTATTCTTGTTGGCATAGAGAATCTTTTCATTAAGTGTATCATGATGTGTCCAATCCCATGGGTGTGATGATGTATTTCAACATATAGATGTATTGATGTGGTATTGTAGTCTCCTTGAGAAAATCAATGTAAAATAAATATATAATTATATATAGGTGATTACTTGCACTTTGTAAATGTAAAAAATGTGTATATAATTACTTTTTTGTAATGAAAATATTAATAAAGGTGTAGACCTTGATCTTGATCACATTTCTATGTATTATTTGATTGTAATACTTAATGGGATAATTCATATTGTTATTTCTTCATTGTCATATGTTATCATATAGACTTAGTTATGTATGTCATGCATTTCTAGTAGCGATGTCAGGGAACCTAAGAGGACCTAAAGTATATGATTGATGTTCAAATTTCATGTTTTCTATTGATGTAATGTATTATCGACGAGTTAATATTACATACAATTGTAATTGAGATATTTGTTTTATCATGGTTGTATCTGTAGACACCTAAATTTGATTACATTATTTAATAATCTTATTTAGTTTTCTCCTAGGACATCCTATTAATTAAATATTATTATTTGATTAATTTATGTCATCCCCTATTTAATTAATTAAATTGATTAATTATAATCAAATTAATTATCTAAATGACAAACCTATAGTCTGATAATTAATTAATCCCTATTCTTTTATTAATTTAAATAAATGCACATATCTAATTAAATTATTTCACAAACCCCTTTTTTCCTCTCACTTGGAATTAAATAAATATTTAATTCTAAACCCTTAACCAAACCCGTCCCAAACTCCTAACATGTGGTTCATATTCAACCCAACCCATTCACCCATGCTAATCCTCCTTAATTAGTTAATGACCTATGATTAGCTAATATAACCCTCCACTCATTCTCTTTCCTCCCATCACATCCTCCTAAACCCCCACTTACAATCTAATCCAAGCCTAATCACCCCTTAAACATTTGCACAATCATAATCCAAGGATTAAGAAATCCTAAGACAACTCAAGTCAACTCTCATGTCACATCACCACATCCCCCAATGTCAACCATAAAATCTCTTACACATCTCTTACGCATTTGTCCCCTCTCACATCTCCCAAAATGGTCACATTCCTCAAGGATTTGGCCTCTCCTCTCAACCTCCCTCATTGTGACACTTGTCACAATGCTATGCATTTGAGAAAGCACAATCCATGTGCTCTCTCTTGGATGCATCTCAACCCTTTCTTAGGTTTGCATCTTGACCGTCCATTCACCCTTCCATTTGCCTATAAATTGAGCCTCCTCCTTTTTCATCCATCTTTTATGCAAAGTTATAATGCTAGTTTGAGAGCCTAAAAACTACCAAATTACCATTATAATGCCAAAATCATCCTAGATCCATTGAAGCTTGAGCATTAGCATTTGAGCACACATATCTCCATCATTTGGACAATATCTCTTCAACAAGGAAGATTTGCATTGTTTGTGGTTTTAGTTTAAGCTTTCTTTGGTGTAATCAATTAAGTGTTTATCTAGTTTGTCTTGTTGAATATTTAGCTTTCTTGATATTCCTTAACACTACATTTTAGGTACTTACATTTTGGCACGCCTGGTGGGATCTATTTCTAGGGTCATTTCTTCATCTTTCTCATCTATTTTTCTTTGCAAAACTAACCCAAAGACTAACATTTTTTTGTTGTTTAAGTGCTTTGCAAGGGTGTTTTGGGTATTTTGTAGGTTGGAGACCAAAGAAGACACATTTGTGCCATCATTCTCGCTTTTGGATTTTACACAGCAATGAAATTTAAAAAAAAAAACTTTTGCAAGAACATGGTTTTGGTCACGGGAACGCTTGTTGGGTCACAGGAATGCCTGTACAATCTGCGGGAACGCATTCTTGCAAAAAAACTTCTAATATCCTATCTTTTTCTTGCTATTTGGCTCAGTTTAACAGTCGGTCCTTTGTACCCATTTTGCAAGATCATAGGTACGGTCTACGAGAACATAGTTTTATGTTTTGTGGGATTGTAGGTTTTTTTGGGAATGCAGGTTAATTTTTTTACAAAAATAGAATTAACTCATTGTCTTTTAGTGCACTAAAAAGAACATTGCATTCCTACACAACACCTCACTTCTCGATTTGGGTTTTAAAACAAACAAAGGCTAAAATGAACAATCAAATACATCTCTTTTGGTGCTTAAAATCCATCAAAAATCAATCTTGAATGCTTAAGGGACAATAAAATTGCAATCAAAACACTTCGAATTGGGGGCTTAAAAAGAATCAAAACAAGTCTTGAATGCTTAAGAGGACTAACATTTTTTTTTGTGTTTGTAAAACAAATTTAATTTTCAAAGCATTGTCATTTATTTCACAAAGAATCTTGCAGGTTAAGAAAATGAGTGTTTGATGTTCTAGGATAGCAAACACTTAGTCTAAAACTAGGTTCAATTTAGAAATGAATACTTCTTGGCATGTTTGAAGGAGTATTTTTCAACACTTCCTTAGAGCTTTTAAAATTCTTTACAAAACCTTATTAAAATAAGTGACGCAAGAACAATTAACTTGTATCAGTATCCTCTCCCCTCACCTTTGTGGAAATTGGTTGAAGAGAAAGATCAAGTTTAGTTGGTTTTTCTTCTAGTGAGGCCTGTCTAGAGAGAAGCACTTCCTCTTTAGAGAATGACCTCAAACTAGTAATTCCCTAATCAGTATATAAATAAGGTGTTGAGAAAACTCTTGTCTTATCCCCTCAAGCTTAGGTGAGGCATGTTGATGGTAGCCCGAGGTAGGTGAATATCCCTACAATTTTGGCATGGTCAACTAGGCTCTTAAGTGAGTCATGCATTTACAAACTAATTGAGGGGATGCCACAAATCTTACTAGAAGCCATTAAACAGAAGCCCACCTGATCTACTCCCAAAAGTATCATAATTTTTGTGCAAGGACCAAACCAAGTGGTTTCCCAGGTTGCCTGAAGATTACTCACCATCTATATTCCTCTTTTGGGATACCAAGTTGTGGGCAAAGGTTGTGATACTAGCCTTTCTTGTAGGTAGGAACTACTTGTGCATGTTCTCGAAGTTATCAGACCCTATAAATTTTTTTTTTTTGAACATACACAAATTGAGGTTACAAAGTTCTTTTCCAAATAGATTGTCTGCCTATTCTCCCACAAGATTGCTTTGTCTCTTGTGGGACTATTTGTCAACTACCCTGAAAGCGAAGTCAAGTTTGTGCAAAACCAAGCCAAGGTATACTTACCGTAGTCACTTCCTAGCTTGATCTATTCATGTATCTAGAGAGTAGAGATATTATTTTTGGACCTATGACCACAACTGTAAAGCACAAGAAAGATAAGCTACTAATGCCCCATGTGTATCAAGAAAAGAAAGTTGCCAAAAGGAACCTCAAGGATCACCAACCCATTGCCATTGCAGCCCAAGAAGAAGAGAAGTACCAAGCCAAATTGGATAACATAGAGTACAACACAAGGATCAAACAATTTTCCTTTCGAATCCAAGTTGATCATGATTTTGTCAGACTAGAGAGTGAAGACTAGTAGGCTCAATCTCCTCCTTTTTCAAAATCTGTGAAGTTGTCTCAACATCCCTTCATTGTAGGTAATCCCATAGGTGCATCATCCCCTTAAGAAGCATCATTTAGCATCATCCCCTATCAAAATCCCAAATCACTATCCTAGATCCATATCACATCCAAGGACTCACCTTGAGTTGCCCAAAAACCTTATCTTATGAATCAGAATCTCAAGTTACACCTGTTCGACTAAGTATTGTCTAGGGTAGCCAGTACTTTCTCTTGTGGACCTCATCATCTCGATCCAAAGATTGGTTCACACTAGTAAGGATCTCATTGTCCAAAGATCACAAGTTTATCAAAGGATGAAAATCCCACATATTTTGGTCTCGCATCAAGAAAGGTAGCCCATATCGACCCTTAGCACATCACCAAAGAAACCTTTCATCACCTACAATCCTACACCTAGGTTATCACCAACCTCATCTAGGTCTAAAATCCTCATCCCAAGCATCTCTTTAGATACATATGCATCCTCCCCATCTTAGGAGTTTGCATTTCATGCTTGTTGAGACACGATCAAAGATGAAGAAAGGAATGGATCCCAACCAAGCCACTAGCTTAGTAGACCTGAAAAATCCCACTGGCACGATGGTAATGTATGATCCTCAACCACTGACAGTTCAAAGTGTGTGGGAAGACCCCAATAAAACACTTACAACTAACTCCATGGAATCCTTCATGTGTCTCCTATGACACACATAAATGGTAAGCGTGATCATCGCAAAAAACTATCTTGCCATCTTGGAAAACTATGCACAGGAGAGTACTCTCATTCCACCACACTTATGCCCTTTTGACCCCACCAAACCCATCCACATCTCCACCAACATCAACCCCTATATTCTCCAACAAATCCATGATCTGACCATGTAGGTATCCCAAATAGCTTCAGTCATCCCACATCTTTTGCAACTCAGCACAACAATTCTCGCTATCCAAAACACACCCCAATCTGCCCCTTTTTCTATCATGGGTACACCACCCTCTTCTTTCACACTAATAACCACACAAATTCCATCATCCATGCAAGCACTCCCACCTCTCACACAAGCTCCTATGCAAACAATATCTACACCTACCATGAGCCAAGCACTCGCGTCAACATCCCATTCACAAGGAGCAACACAAGTCACCCCATCCACATCTATTTGATCAGTCGCCCAGTCTTATTCCATGGAAGCCCAACAAGTCACCTTCACAACAAGAATTCCACTTATGGTATCCCATAATCCTCCACTTGCATCACAAAATCTTGATTTTCCACCCACGTTTGTAGCAACCTCTGCATCACAGCCCCTAGTAGGAATTGGCATTGCGTGGAGCCTCAACCAAGCACAAATGAATGCCATAGGCATACCTACACATAGGAATCTATTCCAAACAACCCCCTAGTAGAAAACCTTCCCCCAAGTAGGGAAACAACTACCTCCACCTCCTTTTGTTGCATTTTTTCCCACATTCACCAACTACCTTTCTATGCCACTAGTTGCTCAACAAACTGCTCCTCCACAATCACAATAAATCAGCTCTACCCATCCCACTAACTCCCTCACACAACCACCCATAGTCCACACCCAAGCTACCATCCCCCCTCTTAGCAATGTAGGAATACACCCCTCTTATATTGGCCAAGTCCATCACCAGTCCTAGCAGTAACTATTTTACCAACTCCCCCCACAACAATAGTACTTCCTAGTGCCACAAAGCAATCCTCTCATCCCACAAAAACAAGCCACACCTTATTCCACCCAACAACATGCCTCAACCTTACATCAGTAATACGTCACCCAACAAGCTAGCCAGAATCTATTTTAGATGGCCTTTTTAGCTAGACAATCCCCTACCCAAGCTCACAATATCCTTTGTATATCCCCCCATATTCACCCACACCATTGGATCCATTCTCAATGGGAGTACTCACCCCAATGCCTATTAAATCAAAATGGGAAGAGATGAGGAACACCCTCAAAGAACTCAATGTTGGTACCAAGGGTAAAACATTCAAGTTTGAAGAAGTCTATCCATATCCATTTGAAAGATAAATCACAACACTCCCCTTTCCCAAGCATTTAGAAACACCCAAGTTCGATAAGTATCGAGGGAAGGGAGATCTAGTTAGCCATATCAAATAATTCTACATGGCATGCCAAGAGGTGGAATTCAATGACATATACCTCATGCACCTTTTTCCCAAGATTTTGGGAGGGCCTGCCATCGAGTGGTTCTATAAGATACCATAAAGGTCTGTCTCCACATTTGTAGAGCTTTTGGAAAAATTTGTGGCCAAATACGCCCATAACATTGAGAAAGAGCTCTCCTTGTTAAACCTATGCAATACCAAGCAAAAGGGAGGTGAAACTCTGGCCAACTATTTGCAAAGATGGAAAAACCTCACCATGAGGTTGTCATACCAACCACTAGAGAAGCACCTCACCAAGATATTTATCGATAATTTACACCCAAATTTATCCCACTTCATGTGAATGAATTGTATACAGACTTACCAAGATATAAAAGGGAAAGGAATGGACAACAAATGAGGTCTTTTAGATGATGGTGCGATCAAACACTACAAGGAGAGCTCCCAAGACAAACCTAACAATGACCGATCTCGCTACTGGAACAAGAACAAGAACAAGAATGTGGTCATAGATGGAGCCACAAATACTAGGAACATCCAAGTTATTATAGCCGGTCCCAATCCCCCTCCCCCAACATACCAACAACAAGCACTCATGTATCAGCAATAAGCACCCCCTACCAGCAACCATCTTGTCAGCACCCACCAATCAAGTCAACACCATATCTATCACTCAAGGAAAAAATAAACCCCATGTCCAAAATAATCAGAAACACATGTTTACACCCCTTAGAGAACCCTTGGATGTTATTTTCTACCGCATGGCTAGTGCCAACCTGATTGTGTATCCGCAAACCTAGCCCTTTGACAAGTCAACACCTAAGCTGACTTGGTATAAGGACAATGAGTACTATGACTATCACCATGTTAAAGGACATGCCACCATGAAGTGCATGAAACTCAAGCACTATTTCCAAGACCTCATAAATAAAAAGGAGATCATAGTTGACACCCCTGCCTAGACATCACCAAATGCTAACTTGTAGATCTATCAAAATGTGTTTCCTCGACACAACATAGGAAATAATCAAGCCAATCCAAACCCTCCCCCAGCCATGAATCAAGGTAAGGGTAACCAAGGAAATCATGGTGATGGGAAAGATTATACCACTGCCTACATCAACTATGATAAGTTCATCGGTTGCATCTCCTAGGTCAAACAAAATGTGAACGTCATCCATGTCAAAGGTTCCGATAATCAATGTGTTGTTACTACCCACAAAGGCTAGATATCTTTTGCTAGTGCAAATACCACGACCATCCCCAGTGCACAATATAACCTCTTGGAGCACCTTGGGAACATGCCCACACAAATCTCCATCCCTGACCTCCTTCGCACATCCCTCCTTCATTAGGAAGTCCTCAATAATGCCCTCCAAGAAACCTGTGTCCCCGCAAACATGAACACCATTCAATTCAAGAACCTTGTAGGGAACCTATCCATGCCTTCCACCCTCTCTTTCCAACCATCTAACATGTCATCCATTGAACTAGATCACAATCTCCCACTCTGCATCACTATCATGATTAATGAATTTTCCATAAAAATGGTCATGATAGATAATGGTTCAGCCCTAAATCTTTGTATGTTAAGATTTTTCCAGTAGATTGGCCTCAAAGAAGTGGACATCTCCCATGAGGTGATCACCATCAAGGCCTATGATAACCTAGAGCATACCTCCAAAGGTACCATTTCATTTCCTATCAAGATTGGTCCTGTCATCTAGGACACCATATGCGACATTATTGATCTTGACCTCCCCTACAACATCCTCCTTGGTCATCCATGGATCCACTCCATCCAAGTAGTCCCCTCCACCTATGATCAGTGCATCAAATTCCTATATCAAGGCACTGAGATCACCATCCATGCAGATCCCCAGCCTTTTTCATACTATCATATGATTGAAGCCTCATTTCCCCACTCCACCCACTATCCCAAAATTGACATTGGCACATCTGTCACCAGTTCTTCTTGATCCCACTTCAATCTAGAAATGATTCTAGCCTCCACCTCCTCCTCTGTCAAGATCAACAACAAGGGTTGTGGAGAGTACAGTCTTACCGATGCATTTGTGGTAGGGGATCTCCTCTTGGACCTGCACACTCAAGGATGACTATGCCATTAAACTAAGGCACCTCAAGAAGGCCCCAAGATAAAAACTATGGGCTCATCTGCTTTTGTCTCCAATGAAATTTTGAATGGCCAAGAGTTGGTGCCCAATATTAATCAATGGTTGTATAAAGATCCCCCACCTCCAGATACTGAGTTCCTTGGGTATTTCAAAAACAAATATCTCATATTGCAAAAATGGGCCATTGAGCAATGGGATTATCAAGGAGGAGGTCTAGGACCTAATGAGGCTAGAATGAAAGACCCCATGGAGGCCTCTAAAAATACACAAAATTAGGGCCTCAGCTTCAATCCCCCTTGCCTGCACATACGAGGACCTAATGTCATGACTGGGGGCACCAATTTTCATAACATAACCCTTTTGAATATCCAAGATGAACTCGTGGAAGTCAAAGAGATTTCAGAAGAATTGGAAAAATGGTCCTACGATGATATCTTTGATGATGAAACTTTCTTGGGAAATTTTGTCCTCCACCAACTTGCCATCAACCTCATTGACCTTCCACTCCTTCACCCCAACCTCATAGACTGGGACCAACCAAGCGTGGTACACATCGATGAGTTTCAAAGCAAGGAAGCGCTCCTAAGATTCATGGGTGCCACATACCAACAACTAGAATGGGGGTAGGAATCGGCTGAAGTGTATCATCTCAACCCAAAGGGATATTTTGGGGAAGAGGAAGTTTCCAACTACAAAAATAAAAATAAAAAATAAAATAAGGAATCTGCACGTGAAAAGCCCTCTGGGGCACATCCTGATTCAAAAATAGTAAAAATAAAGGGTGTATCCTCTAGTGAAAACCTCTCCAAGGTTCTAGAGGATGGAGACTTGCCTCTTCCTCCTATCTAGGATTACAGACTAGAACAGTCATCCATAGTCATCGAGGAAACCAAACCAGTCAACTTGGGCATAGAAGAAATCCCAAGGATCACCTATATTGCCGCATCTCTAACTAAGGAAGAAGAGTCATCCCTCATAGCTCTCCTTTGGGAATCAATCATAAATTTTGTGTGGCCATATGTTCACATGCCCAGACTTGACCCAAATCTTGTTGTCCATCATCTGGTAGTAGATCCTAATGGCAATCCAGTCAAGCAAAATCTAAGAAGAATGCATCTAAAAGTGGCCTTGTTAGTAAAAGAAAAACTTGAGAAGTTTCTCCAGGCTAAGATCATCAGAGCCATCGATTATTCAGACTAGATCTCTAACATGGTACCCATCACCAAGCCTTCTAGTGAAATAAGAATCTACACTAAATTTTGAGATCTCAACAAGGCATGTACGAAAGACAATTTCCCACTCCCCAACATAGACATGATCGTAGATCTCACTGCCGGTCATGAGAGGTTGTCACTAATGGATGACTTCTCAAGATATAATCAAATTAGAATAGCTAAAGTAGACCAACACAAGATAGCTTTTACCATGCCATGGGGCACATTCTATTATAACATGATGCCATTTGGGCTCAAGAATGCGAGCGCTACTTATCAAAGAGTGATGACCACAATCTTCCATGACATGATCCATAAAAATCTGGAAGAATATGTAGACAATATCTTAGCAAAATCCAAAACATGGTCTGAACACCTTGGTGTCCTTGAGAGTGTGTTTGACCACCTACAACAGTATGATCTAAAATTGAACCCAAAGAATTGTGTCTTCAATATTGCATCCAGGAAGCTGCTAGGGTTTATTGTCTCTAGATGAGACATAGAGATTGATCCAAAGAAGGTAAAAGCCATCATATAAATGCCTCCTCCCAAAACACTTAGGCAGTTAAGGAGCCTGTAAGGAAAGTTGTAATCAGTCTGGAGATTCATCTCCCAATTAGCAGATAAGTGCCAACCGTTCACACACCTATTGCAAAAGGATAATACCTTCAAGTGGGATCCCATTTGTTAGCCCAGTTTCAAGAACCTCAAGGAATACCTAGAAAATTCACCTATCCTTGTACCAGCAATGCTAGTAAAGCCCCTCATTTTGTACATATCCACAACTACCATGGCACTGGGGGCACTCCTAGCCCAACTTGATGATGATGGAAAAGAAAGGGCCATTTACTATATTAGTCGTACACTTGTCAGCTATGAGCTGAACTACTCCCTAATGGAAAAAGATTTCTTAGTAGTGGTCTTTTCCACTTAAAATTTTTTCCACTATATGCTTAGTCACATAGTAAAGCTAATATCAAAGGTTGACCCTCTTAAATAATTACTTTCAAGGACCACTCTCACATGCCGTATGGCAAAGTGGGTAATGCTTCTTAGTGAATTTGACATCCAATACATCAATCAAAAAGCCATCAAGGGACAAGTTATTGTAGATCAGCTTGTAGAAGCTCCCTTAATCGATGGATACCCTCTAGTGATGAAATTCCCAAACAAGCACCTTTGTATGGTTGAGGAACAACCCCAGTGGAAGTTATATTTTGATGGCTCATATAAATCACATAGATTGGGGGTAGGGATACTATTTATAACTCTCCAAGGTGACTACATCCCAAAATCCTTCAAATTAGGATTCATGTGCACAAACAACATTTCAAAATATGAAGCCCTTGTCGTAGGTCTCAAATGACTATCCATTAGAATATCACAGAACTACAAGTGTTCAGGGATTCCCAAGTAATCATCAAATAGGTCCTCGATGAGTTTCAGATAAAGGATGACAAGATATTACCCTACAAAGAGCTTGCGAATAAGCTCAAAGAACACTTTTTCAGCATATAGTTCACACAAGTACCAAGAATTCAAAATAGGGTAGTGGATGCTATGGCCACCATTGGGTCACTATTGGAAATCCCCCGTGACGCTGCACAATATGAGTTTCTAGTTGAGTAGCTACACATGCCCACTTATGAGAATGATGAATCTGACATGGTATGCATCTTGGTTGGTCCTTAGTCATGTGGTAGCATGATATTCATGCTTATCTAAAGAATGGTATCATATCCCCTCACCTCATAAATACCCAACACCAGAACCTCATTCATAGAGCAACCCAGTACACTCTTGTAGCCAACACCCTATTTCGTCATGGGTATCATAATGTCATTTCCTGCTATCTAGACTTGAACAAAGTCACCTTGGCTTTACAAGAGGTTCATGTTGGAATTTGTGGTGCCCACACAAGTGACATCATCCTTACAAAGAAGCTTCTTAGAGTTGGGTATTATTGGCCAATGATGGAGCATGACACCTATGAGTTTATAAAGAAGTGCCTACAGTGTCAGCAACATGCTAATTTGTTTCATGCACCAGTGCAAGAACTACAACCCATTGCACCTCCGTGGCCCTTCTCACATTGGGGTTTTGACCTTGTTGGAATGATTACTCCTCATTCTTTTGATAGACACAAGTATATCATCACAACCACTGAATACTTTACAAAGTGGGTGGAAGCAATTCTACCCAGCTTAACTACTGGTGTCCAGATTTCCAAATTCTTCCTCTACCACATCATTTGTCACTTTGGCATCCCCTCCACCATCTTCATAGATCACAACACTACATTCAAATACCAGCATGTCAAAGGACTTTGTGACCAGTTCCACATCCACCAACGCTTTTCTAGCCCATATTTTCCACAAGGAAATGGTCAAGCTAAGGAAACTAACAAAACCATCCTAAAAATCCTACAAAAATTTTTCAATGATTCTAGCCATGATTGGAATCTCCAAATCAATCCCACCCTTTGGGCCTATTTTACCTCATTCTATACCCCCATAGGCACCACCCCATACTCCCTGGTGTACACTCAAATTGTGCACTTCTCTAAGTCATTACTTCCAAGAGAATCCATGAATGGGAAACCTTGAGAAAGTGACCTAGAGCTCCCTAGGCATGGAGTCACAAGGATATTAAGAATGCTCTCAGCTAGAGCTATTAAGTCTATAACCTTGCTAGTAAACCACACAATGGGAGATTCACAGAGACAATGGAAAGAATGCCAATATCCTTAAGAATCAACAATGGAAATGCAATGCAATTATGCTAAGAATGAAGATGCAAACTAAGCTATGGAAGAAAAATGAAAGTATTACAAGCCTTGCTAATTAAGCTATGTGATCTAATCTAGAACTTGAAAAGAAATATAAACTAAGAAAGTATAAACATGAAGCTATGATGCAAGAATGAAAGCTAGAATGCAAGAAGATCTCCAAAACTCCAAAGTCTCCAAGAAATTCTGCAGCATAAGATTAGTATTCAAAGTTGGGATCCTAGAATGAGAAGAGAGCTCTCCTTTTAAAGGAATTGAAAAGGAATGGACCATGGAGATTAAGAGGCAAAAGATTTAATCAAGGGTGGAGCTTGAAAGAGGAGAAATCCATGTGCACAAATCTCCTCCAATGAGAAAATAAGAGTTGACAAAAAGACCTTTTCTTCTTTTTATAAAATAAGAATAATGCTTTATTTGTGCAACTTAGGATAAGAGGTAAGTGGGGGATTTTTATTTAATAAAAGGGGAGGAAATTCATTTTAAATAAATAAAGACTTAGGATAAAATGGTTAGCCCATAGAATATAATTGAATAAATGATAGAATTAGGATTTGATCAAGAATAAGCAATTGATGAATTTAGTAAATAATGCTAGCAAGGGGCTGATATTCTAGGTGACCATTTTTGGGTGATTACATTTGCCCCTCTTTGAATAATGTATGATCAATTTGGGAACACATTATGTCAAAGAATAGATCATCCAAGAAGGCAATAGATAGAGATTTGAATACAAAGTATGAAGTGCAGAGAGATAGAAAATCCTGCATGATCAGCCTGGTAGCGACAATACTGAACACTTAGGAAAGAGATGGACAGTATCAGGACTCGAGGTGAGAAATAACATGTCAAGCACAATAGATAGATCAGATCAATCAAAGCAGATGGAATGGTCAAGCATATGCTCTAGAGAAAAGTTGATAGAATATGATGTGTCTGCCCCCTTGGGATCAAAATTGAAATCAGGTAGAGGGAATGCAGAAGCAAGAGCAACATGATCAAACACTAAAAGTCATAATCAAAGATGAAAGATGATAGAATAACCATCATTTAGTGAAAACATGCCCCAGTCAAGACCTTAGAGAGATGAAATGAATGAAAGTGAATGAAAGACTAGAAGGTTGAAAGAGATGAGGATGAAGAAGTAAAGATTCCCCAGCGAAGATCAAAGGATCATGCCTCAAATGGTCAGCCAACTATGTAGCAAATGCGATTTGGTCATCAAGATGAACTCAAACTTTGATTTTGATCCCGAAAAGAAAAGGATGTGATATGAAAGACAAGAAGAGGAAGACATGTTTGAGAAGAAGTGAAAGGTGAGCACAGTTTTCTGACAAGTCCATGAAAGATGAAAGGATAGCTCTCTCCATATGAAAGATGAAAAACTAAAGTACCATGAACTTAAGAATGCAAGCTACTATGAACATTGGTTTACTTGCAAGGTCACAAAGTCATTAGACTCTAATAATCATCATTAAGCTTTATTGGTAGCATCACAAGATCATACAATACACACTAGTATGACTATGGGTATATGAATATGATCTATATCAAATAGGTATGTGGGAATCCCACCTAGGCATCAAAGACATATAGGTCAAGATGAGTAGTGCAGTGAGGTTCCCTAAGTTTAGTATGGAAAGATTATACTCACATCAAGACACAAGGAATGTCAAGATGGCTATCAGTATGCACTTGCAAAAAAAAGTCAAAGATAATACATTGTAGATCCTAGTGTCAAGTGGAACAAGCATAAATGCTCATGATAGTTTGGATCAAAAAAATATACCCACAAGTAGAAAAAGAAATAAAACATGTCCTGATGCCCCCAGTCTTATAGCTCGGCATCATCGAAAACTATTAAGGAGAGAACACTCATCAAAGAAATCATCATAGACAGCACACAAAGAAGTAAAGTCAAACAAGTCTTAGTGAGTCAAGTGTTTAAGTGCGTGTGTGTAAGTCATAGAGTCAAACTTTGAGTATCACATCTACCAGTGGAAAATATCATAGCATGCTAGACTTTTGGTAGGATATTTGATAAGTGTTGAGAAACACTTGACGCTAGGGCAATGTTGAAAAACATAGTTAGGGTGGTGTTGAAAAATGCCGTTGGAACCAAGTTGCCCAAGAAAGCCCGATGCACAAAGAGACCCAAGATAAGCTAGAAAACCATATGCCCCCTAGACTAAGACAAGAGTCAATTCTAGGCTAGGAGAGGCAAAGTGAAAAGTGGAGCGAAGGAGCCCCACACAAGATTGATAGACATAGGTGCAAGGGTCTCAAGCAATGCTTGTTTCCAAGTTTTCACCACTTGATAGATTTTTGAATTTTTTTTTTGTATTTTTTCTACCAAGACACCTGTTTCCAGGTTTTCACCAAGGAACTTTTTCTATTTTTTTGAATTTTTTGAATTTTTGATTTTTTTTGGTGAGACATCGAAGCGCCTATTGCTAGGTTTTCACTAGGATGCTACTTTTTCAAGACTTTTTATGCTTTTTACGATTTTTTCAGCATCATATATAATTTTTTTTGAATTTTTCAGGATCAATAAAATATATACAAAGAGCGCAAGAACCTTAGGCATATAACTTCTTCAGATGTAGAACATTGATAGGCTCAGTAAGCACTTCTCCCTTAGGTGTAGATAGCTGATAGGCTCTGGACCCAAATGCTGCTATGATGATATAAGGTCCTAACCAATTTGGCTCAAACTTGCATTTCTACTCCCTATTCTACTGATTTTTAGGATTTTCTCTGAGAACTAGTTCACCCACTTGGAACTCTCTAGGATGAACTTTCTTATTGTAAGCAGTAGACATTCTCTTCTGATAGGTGTGCATGTGATCAAAGGCCACCTTGTAGCATTCTTCCAAAGTAGTAATCTCATGCACTCTCATGGCCCTTT
This sequence comes from Chamaecyparis obtusa, assembly GCA_027943335.1. NCBI lineage: Eukaryota > Viridiplantae > Streptophyta > Pinopsida > Cupressales > Cupressaceae > Chamaecyparis > Chamaecyparis obtusa. Next base: position 629,862 of record BSBK01000736.1, read on the forward strand.
GGTCTTCATTAGTAATCAAACCATGGAGATAGACTCTCAGTGAAGGTAGTTCAACCTCTAAGGGTAAGATGGCCTCAGAACCATAGACCAAGGAAAAAGGTGTTGCACCTGTAGGAGTACAGATAGAAGTTTTGTACACCCATAGCATAGGATTGATTTGCAGATGTGAATCCTTGCTTGATTTGTGCATCATTCTATGGAGAATTTTTAGCAATGTTTTGTTTGAGGCCTCGGCTTGGCCATTCCCTTGAGGGTAGTAGATAGAAGACCAATGTTGTTTAATTTTGAACTTTTTGTGTACAAGTGCTTTAGGTCTTTATTTTTGAACTAGCCGCCATTATCCATGACTATGGAAGAAGGAATGCCATAGCGGAAAATGATGTGATTCAAAATAAATAGGGAAACATGTTTTCCTGTAGTTGCAGACAGTGGGACAACTTCAACCCATTTAGTGAAATACTCAGTAGCTGTAATGATGAACATATGCCCACTTCAAGAACTAGGATAAACTTTTCCTACCAAGTCAAAGGCCCATTTCTAAAATGACTAGTAAGTAATAGAGGGAATGAGCTCACGTCCAGGAGCATGAATGAGATTTCCATGTAGTTTACATTTCTTGCATGACTTGGCATATTGAACAACATTAGTTTGCATAGTAGGCCAGTAGTAACCAGCCCTAAGCAATTTCTAAGCTACCACAAGACCATTAGAGTGTGAACCACATATGCCATTGTGGACTTTAGCTAGCACTTTTTTTGACTCCTCTATTTCTAGACACCTAAGGAGAGTTCTATCTAGTCCCTTCCTATATAAGTCACCAGAGATGAGGATAAAGTGTGAGGCATTGCGGATGAGTTGGTGCTTCTCATTACGCATTAGAGTTTTAGGGATAATTTGATCTTGGAGATAGGAAAAAATGGTGGCATAGTGGGAGGAGTCATGACTGACCACAATGTAAATTACATGGTCATCAGGGGAATTGTAGGTAGGATAGTGCAATTCTTCCACGAGGAACTCAAAGCATGATTCATGTTCTTCCAGTTGCAGAATGGATGCCAAAGTAGCCATGGCATTAGCAGCCTTGTTCTTAGCTCTAGGAATGTTTTGGAATGTGATAGATATGAAGTAATTCCTTAGTGAGTCTACCATCTTCTTGCAGGGAATCAACTTGTCATCCTTTTTCTGGTAATCATTATTAACTTGGTTTATGACAAGCTGAGAATCTCCAAAGATATGCAACTCAGTGAGCCTCCAATCAAGGGAAAGCTTAACACCATTTAGAAGGGCTTCATATTTAGCTATGTTATTGGTGCATGGAAAGAGAAGCTTATAGGATTTAGGAATGGTGTATCTGTGAGGGGTAACAAACAAGATTCTAGCACTAGCCCCATTCTATGTATAAGAACCATCAAAGAACATTTTCCATGCACACCCTATGATATGCATGATTGAAGAATCTAGGAAGTCTATCTGAAAAGGAACATTATCAGTTATGGGGAACTCATCCAATTGATCCACAATTTCTTTCCCTTTAGTAGCTTTCCTTTCGACATACTGAATGTCAAATTCTAAGAGAATCAACATCCATTTGGAAAGGCATCCAATAAGCACAGCTTTACTTAGGAGATACTTTAAAGGATCAATTTTGGTGACCAGCTACATAGTATGTGCAAGCATGTAATGTCTATGTTTATGAGATGTAAACACTATTGCTAGACAAGCCTTTTCAATGCTAGTGTAATTGAGTTCATAAGCAACCAGAGTGCAACTAATGTAGTAGATAGCTCATTCTTTTCCCATATCATCATGTTGTGCAAGGAGAGCTCCTAAGGAATTTTCCGTAGAAAAAATGTACAGTATGAAAGGTTTCCCTTGGATAGGTGGCATAAGAATAGGAGGTCATGCTAGGAAATCCTTGATCTGGTCCAGGTTCTTTTGACACTCCTCATTCCATATAGTAGCGCCTTTATGCAAATTCAGGTTGAAGGGTTGAGCTCTGTCAACTAACTAAGAAAAGAACTACCGAATAGATTGGAGGTGGCCCTGGAGACCCCTTAATAGTTTGATGTTGTGAGGAGGTGGTATCTCCATGATAGCTTGCACATTTTTTGAGTCTACCTCTATCCCTTTTGCTGATATGATGTACCCTAGCAGTTTACCATAAGTGACACCAAAAGAACATTTCTTAGGATTCAATCTAGGTTGAAATCATTCCATCCAGTCTAATATCAAACTCAAATCAGATAGATGAGTGCTCCTTTGTTGAGATTTAGTAAGTGTGTCATCAACATAGTCTTCCATGTTCTTATGCATCATATCATGGAATATAGTGGTCATAGCCCTTTGATAGGTTGCACTAGCATTCTTAAGACCGAAGGGCATGCCATTCCAACAAAAGGTACCGCATGCATAGGTGAATGTTGTCTTCTCTTGGTCTTCAAGGGCAATTTTGATTTGATTATATCTAGAGAAGCCATCCATAAGGGAGTACATTTTGTAGCCAGTCGTCATGTCCACTATCATGTCAATGTTAGGAAGTGGAAAATCATCCTTAGGGCATGCTTTATTTAGGTCCCTGAAATCAGTGCATATGCAAATGGACTTGTCATGTTTGGTAATAGGGACAATTTTAGAAATCCACTCAGCGTAGTCAATAGCTCTGATGAAGTTGGCTTTCAGAAGCATCTCAAGTTCAACCTTAACTAGTAATGCCACATGGGGATGCATCTTTCTGAGCTTCTTCTTTACAGGTTTTACTCCTGGAGCAATGGAGAGATGGTGCATGACAAGCTTAGTATCCAAACTAGACATGTCAGAATATGTCCATGCAAATTTGATCTTTTTCTCTTGAAAGAATCTGGAAAATTGTTCTTTCTCTTCTGCTGAGAGGGACTGAGCCACGTGTATGATCTTAGGAGAGTCCTATGTTCCCAAGTTGATGGGATGCATAGGGTCTATTAGCACTAAAGACCTTTCCTAGAAATAGCTAGGTAGACTACCAAGTACCTCATCCTTGAGTGCCTCAGAGAGGTTTTCACCCTTAGATAAGTCTTTATTTTTACTATTTTTAGGTGTGGATACCGCCATAATGTGGTTAACACCATCCAACAATTTATTTTTTCTTTTGATTTTATGACTGAGGTACTTGATATCTGATTCAATCATGTTTGTTTCTGGTTCACTGGTGGAAGAGGTAATAGGTTCAATGGCATTGAGGTATCAGGTGATCTCATAGTCATTTTGGAAGGAAGCAAATATGGGTCTTTGATCCTGGGCAGACCAATCTATGAGATCTAAGTGTATGAGAGGAAGTAAAGTGATAGGTTCAAGGACATTTATGTGATATGTGTCATCTCTGGTGATGAGAGAGGTTGAGCCTATAGGGTAGGCTCCAAAAGTGTCAAGATCTAGATTCGACATAGAAGGACCAGTATGATCCACTAAAGTAATACACAGATTAAACTCGTCAGACCCTACATGAGACTCATCAACTACATCAGGTTGGGTACTATATATGAACCACATCAACTTCCATATCCATCATGAAAGATCCCTTTGAGAGAGTGTCCCATTTGTACTCATTTGAATCTCTTGTTGAGCTTTGACTAGGATGTTTTCACCAAGAAGGCTTAGGATGCCGAGAAGTAGAGGCACCCATGTCATTATGTGTGAGATCTCCTCTTTCTACCAACCCTAAGATATTTTTGCATTGTCTACTTCTAGGCGTAAAGGATTCAACTATGTTCTCATCAGGTATGTGTTCTTCTCCCCAAAGAAGTGAAGTAGAAGGGAGACTATCTAGTATTTAAGCCATAGTGTGCAATGGTGACTCATCTGTATCTATGTATGAATCAGTGATCATGGGAGAATTTCTGGAACAGTCAGGGAGGTCATCTTTGGCACAATATCCTAGACCTATGGTATCCTTAGAGGGTCAACCTTTGGTATGACTCAAAGGCTCAACTAGGGCATGTCCATTATCATTTATAGGTCCTTGACCTTGATAGCCCATTTGCTGCAAAAATTTATAGCCTTTACCATAGTGCTTAGGGGAGATAGGAGTAGCAATTGTTGTACTGCCCTCTTCCTCTCTATAGATCCACTCCCTAATAGTGTTTTCTTCTTCTTCTACCTCTAGGGGTACAAATGAATAAACAAAGGTACCAAAGATTGTCATGGCAGAAGCAGAGGGCTTTGTCTTGTCAGAGGGTCTCCCATATGATTTAGGGGAAGTAGGCATAGCAGCAATGGAATACAATGTGTATTCACCCATAGCAATACTCATCATCTTTAATTTTTTCTCAGCAGAAATCAGGGATGCACTAGGATCATGAGAAGGTTTGTTGTGAGGAACAAACATCTCAGCAGTAGTGAGAGTATTGATAGCTATAACATTGTCCCCAGGAACCATAACTTCAGTTCCATTGTATGAGAACTTGACACACTGATGGTAGGTGGAAGGGACAACTTGAATGTCATGGAGCCAAGGATGACCTAGTAGAATGTTGTATGTGAGTGGGATGTCCAACACTTGGAGCACAATTTCTTTCATGACAAGGCCCACTCAGACAGGCATCACAACAAGACCCTTGGAAGATCTTTCCACTTCATCATATGCTTTTATAGTAATCTTCTGCTTAGAATCTATGAAAAATTATGACAAACCCAACTATTGCACCACATGGAAAGAAACAATATTTAACCCTGCCCCATTGTCTATTAGGACTCGATGGACTTGAGTATGGTAGACTTGGACTTTGATGTGCAAAGCAAGATTATGGGGGTGGCTAAGAGATGTGTCATCTTCTACAGAAAAGGATAGGTAGTGTGGAGATGAGATATGGTTGACCATAGCCTGGGACCTATCTAGATCAATGTCATTGGGGACATTTTCTCTATGTAGAGCCTTCTCAAGGATCTCCTTGTGCAAAGGGGATAGCTCAAGCAACTCAAAAATGGATATCTAGGTGGGTGTCCATTGCAACTGGTGCACAAGATCATAGCTAGACAAGACTAAAGGAGCTTCTTGTTTCAAAAAAGATGTTAGGAATAAGGTGTCTCAACCTTGGATAATTCCTATTCTTATTATTTGTTTTGTAAAATGTATTTCTTGCAAATAATGTAATTAAGTGTGAGTGTACATGTCTAGTTGGCATGTTGATGTGTCACTCCACTTGATGTGTCATCATCTTGAATTGTGTGTAAGGAGATCATGGATGAAATGGTTATGATGGATTCCTATGACATGTAAGAGCTATGTCTGGAAGATTCAATGATGGGTGAAGACATGTGGAAACTAATAAAGTTGAGTACTATACACTCTTCCCCAATCGTGGGGTTCAGGGCATCACCCCAAAAAAAAATTTTGGGTTCCTATTTTCTTGGAGAATGGTAAAACCCTAATACGGCTATCTTTGGAAGTTGCCTTAAAAAGGGAAGCACATGATATAAGCATTTTTTAGGGTTGCGAAGATATGTGAAGTAAGTGTATTGTTGGAATGTTTTTATGTTTCTGCAATTTGTCTTCAAGAGTTGGAAATATTCTAAAAGAACTTGCATTGCAAGTGTATTGTAAACTGTAATAGTTTTGATTAATACATTGTGTAGGTTTTAGAGTGCTGGGGTTTTTATTGAAAGGTTTCCCTAGGGTAAATCTTTGTGTCATTCTCTATTTTCTGCATGCATGGTATATGGCTGCAATATCATTGTTAAAGTAGTTAACAAATCTGAAATTGTAAGGATTTAAAAGAATTTGCACAATACTTTCCTTTAGAGATTAGTGTAGGAAGCTATTTCCGCACCTGAGTTTCCTTACAAGTGGTATCAAAGCTTGATCAAATTTTGATCCTAGTTGTTGGGTAGGGTTTTTTGAGCTAATCTTAAGTTGTGTGGGAGTTTTTTGTAGAGCATTCTCAATCTTATTTGCAGATTGAGATGGAAAGTTCCTCATACAGTAGAATGGAGGTGGAGAAATTTAATGGCACTAATTTCAAGTTGTGGAAACTCAAGATGGAAGACATGCTTGAAGACCATGATCTATGGGAGACTGCTTCACTTGATGTGAAATCTACAATAATATCTCAAGTGGATTGGGAGATCAAGGATCGAAAGGCTAAGGGTCTCATCAGACTCTGTCTAGTAGATGTCATTCTTCTGAATGTTCTTGATGAGACTACTACAAATTCTTTGTGGAAATAGCTTGGGTCTGCATATCAGGCCAAATATCTTGTGAATAAGTTGTTCCTGAGAAAGAAGTTGTATTCTTTAAGAATGGAGGAAGGTGGATCCATAACTGATCATCTCAACACATTTAATTTATTGATTGCATAGTTGGCATCATTTGGTGCCAAGATTGAGGAGGAGGATCATTGTATGACCCTACTTTATTCCTTTCCAGATTCATGGGACCATCTTGTGATGGCTCTTAGAAGTACTATAGTCACATTCCATATGTATAATGTGGTGTCTTCACTGCTATTTGAGGAGATGTGAAGAAAGACTTTGGACTCATCTAAGGAAGCCCTTGTTGTTCATAGAAGATCCAAGGATAGAGGAAAGAAGAATGACAACAAGTCAAAGAAGGGTAGATCCAAATCCCATTGGAGTTCTAAGACTCCTAGAAAGTCCAAGGAAAAATGTTTGAACTATGATAAAACTAGGCACTTCCGGAGGGACTGCAAAGAACCGAAGAAGAAGAAGAAAGGCCCAGATTCAACTTTCAAAAAATCTCAAGAAGATGGAGATGCTTTTATTGTAGCTTTGGAAGCCCATGCATTTGATGATGTGTGGTTGGTAGACTCGGGTGCTTCTTTTCACATGACCTCTCATCGAAATTGGTTCTCAAAATATGAAGAGTTTGATGGTGGAAAGGTGTACTTCGGTGATGATTCTCACCTAAAGATAGTTGGACGCTGAAGGGTCACCATCAGATTTCCTGATGGATGAGTAAAGGGAATCAATAGAGTTATGCACATTCTGGGTTTGGCATTAAACCTATTATCTATAAGTACCTTGAATGATGTAGGTGTTCAAGTTTTCTTTTTGAAAGATGGATGCAAGATGATGAGATGTTCTATGGTACTCGCTAGAGGTACTAGGAGAGGTACTTTGTTTCAGCTTGATGCATGCATTTCTTAGTGCAATAGTTCTTCTATTTCAAAGAAGAGAGTGGCTATCACTTCATCCCCACCATTTGAATGAGAAGTAAAGAAGAATGTGGCAATGGGTTCTGATGGCAGTGTAGTAAGTGTACCTAAGGGTGCAAACACTTTGGAAGGAAAGCTTCCTATAGAAAAGATAGTGTTGTGGCATACAGGATTTGGCCACATTAATGAGAAGTGTCTTAGGACCTTGAAAACTAAAAATATCATTGAGGGGATAAATGATTGTATTCTTGAGTTTGATTTCTATGAACACTATGTTTATGGTAAGAAAAATCATGTTCAGTTCTACTCTAGTTCTCACAAGTCTTTTGGACTTTTGGATCTTATTCATTCTAATGTTTTTGGTCCTGTAAAAGTTCCTTCTATCTCCAGTTCTATATATTTTGTATCTTTTATAGATGATTACAACAGAAGGACTTGGATATATTTCCTAAAAAGTAAGACATAGGTTTTCAGTCGGTTCAAGGAATTTAAGGCTCTCATGGAGAATCAGACTGGTAAAAGAATCAAGTGTGTGAGAACTGATAATGGTGGTGAGTTTTGTTCCATAGAGTTTGAATAGTTCTATAAAGAATGAGGTATCGAGATGCATAAGAGAACTCCTTATACCCCATAGAAAAATGGAGTTGTAGAGAGAATGAACATGACACTGATGGAGAAGGCTAGGAATATGCTTAGTGGAGCTAGTTTAGAAAAAGGGTTTTGGGCCGAAGTTGTGGCCACTGCTTGCTATCTAGTTAACAGATCTCCTACATCAGCTCTTGTTGGTAAGACACCCATGGAGGTATGGTCTAGTAAGAAGCCTTCAATTAGACATCTTCATGTTTTTGGTTGTGAAGCTTATGCACATGTTCCAAAGGAGAAAAGATCTAAGTTGGAAAACAAAGCTATCAAATGTATTTTCATCGAATATAGTGCTGGTGTAAAAGGATACAAGCTTTGGAATCTTGTGACTAGTAAGGTGTTATAGTAGAAATGTTATTTTTAGAGAGCTAACACCTTCTCCTATTGTGCTACAACTAGATGAAAAAGAAAAGGAAAAAGATGTTGTTCAGTTTCCTCCTACCCCTGAGAAGACTGAACAGAGAGACCATGTTGAGACTAATTATGAGGAGAGCTCTAATAGTTTAGAAGAAGAGGAAGAATAACCTCAACCTCAGCCCTTCAGGAGATCCACGAGAGAAAGAAAGAAACTAGAAAGGTTTGGTTATTCTATGTTAGATTCTAGTTGTGCTTTTGCTTTGATTACTAACACTGATGAGCCTAGATTTGTGAAAGAGGCTTTGGGCATGGAAGATGTAGGCTCCTGGATTGAGGCTATGGATGATGAGATGGCTTCATTGGAGAAAAAAAAACTTGGGACCTTGTGCCTTTGCCTAAAGGGAGAAAATTTATTGGCTGTAAATGGGTGTTCAAGAAGAAATTCTGTGTAGATGGCAGTGTTGAAAGGTACAAAGCTAGATTGGTTGCAAAGGGGTATTCACAGGTAGAGGGAATAGATTATGGTGAAATATTCTCTCCTATTGCAAATTTGACATCCATTAGATTTCTATTATCTCTTGCTACATCATAAGACTTAGAGACAAAATAGATGGATGTGAAGACAAATTTCCTTCATGGTGATTTGGAGGAAGATATTTATATGTCATAGCCTGAGCACTACATTGTTAAAGGTAAAGAATCCTTAGTTTGCAGATTAAAGAAATCTCTATATGGTTTGAAGCAATCTCCTAGGATGTGGTACCTTAAGTTTGATGCCTTTGTGTTGTCAATTGGATTTGTAAGATCAAAATTAGATCATTGTGTTTATTTTAGAGTTGAAAATGATCACCTTCTTATTGTTGCATTATATGTTGATGATATGTTGCTATTTGGGAAGGGTAAGGGTATGATTTCTGATTTTAAATCTCAATTGTCAACATAGTTTGAGATGAAAGATCTTGGGGTAGTAAGGTACATCTTGGGTATGGAAATCAATAGAGACAGGTCTAATAGAAAACTTTGGTTGAGTCAGAGTAAGTATGTGAAGTCTATGTTGGATAGGTTCAACATGGTAGATTGTAGACCACTATGTGTTCCTGTTTCTATGGGAACAAAGTTATCTATAGATGATTGTCCAAAATCTCCTAGTGAGGTGGAGGAGATGAGTAGAGTACCTTATGCTAGTGCAGTTGGTAGTCTTATGTATGCTATGGTCTATAATAGACCAGACATTGCCCAAGTAGTGGGAGTCCTAAGTCGGTTTATGGCTAACCCTGGATGGGTACATTGGGATGCAGTTAAGTGAGTATTCAGATATTTGAGGGGTACATCAGATTACTCCATATGATACCATGGTAACTCTTCTAGATCTTTGCATTCAGTTTGTATTCATGGGTTTGTGGATTTAGATTGGCTAGGTGATATTGATAGTAGGAGATCCACTAGTGCTTATGTGTTCACTATGTTTGGTGGTGCTATTAGTTGGATGAGTAAGCGACAACCTATGGTTGCTTTTTCCACTACAGAAGTTGAGTACATGGTTACTACTCATGCTTGTAAGGAAGCCATTTAGCTCAGGAGATTGTGTTCTGATGTTGGTGTTGATGTAGAACAAATTACTATTTGGTGTGACAGTTAGAGTGCTATTTGCCTTGCGAAGAATCCAAATTTTCATGCTAGAACGAAGGACATTGATGTGCAGTTTCACTTTGTGAGAGATATGGTGGAAGATGGAAAGGTAAATTTGGAGAAGGTAGATGCTGTGAAGAATGTTGCAGATGCATTAATGAAACTAGTTGGCACTGAGAAGTTTAGATGGTGTTCAAAGTCTATGGGCCTTTTGGCCTATAGTGGTTAGTTCATGTTATGTTCCTGTTGCTCTTACAAGGTGTTTGACAAGTGGGAGAATGTTAGGAATAAGGTGTCTCAACCTTGGATAATTCCTATTCTTATTATTTGTTTTGTAAAATGTATTTCTTGCAAATAATGTAATTAAGTGTGAGTGTACATGTCTAGTTGGCATGTTGATGTGTCACTCCACTTGATGTGTTAGCATCTTGAATTGTGTGTAAGGAGATCATCGATGAAATGGTTATGATAGATTCCTATGACACGTAAGAGCTATGTTTGGAAGATTAAATGATGGGTGAAGACATGTGGAAACTGATAAAGTTGAGTACTGTACACTCTTCCCAATCATGGGGTTCAGGGCATCACCCCCCAAAAAAATTTTGAGTTCCTATTTTCTTGGAGAATGGTAAAACCCTAATACGGCTATCTTTGGAAGTTGCCCTAAAAAGGGAAGTGCATGATATAAGCATTTTTTAGGGTTGCAAAGATAGGTGAAGTAAGTGTATTGTTGGAACATTTTTATGCTATCATGATTTGTCTTCAAGAGTTGGAAATTTTCTGAAAGAACTTGCATTGCAAGTGTATTGTAAATTGTAACAATTTTGATTAATACATTGTGCAGGTTTTGGAGTGCTAGGGTTTTTACCAAAAGGTTTCCCTAGGGTAAATATTTGTGTCATTCTCTATTTTCTATATGCATGGTATATGGCTGCAATATCATTGTTAAAGTAGTTAATGAATCTAAAATTGTAAGGATTTAAAAGAATTTGTACAATACTTTCCTTTAGAGATTAGTGTAGGAAGCTATTTCTGCACTTGAGTTTCCTTACAAAAGAGACTTTCTTGGGATCATGCATAATTTTAAGGATAATTTTGGCTTGCCCCCTACTAATAGCATTCAGTGTCTCACTTTGGGAAGATGAACCATCCAGTGTTTGCAAGACTAACTTTGGCATACCATGATTGGTGTCATTAAAATCTTGAGATCTCATCATAAGAACACTCTCAATGGGCTCTACCATGTTGATTACAGGCGTATCAAGAGTATATGTATAATTGATCTTGGAATCATGATTCTTCTTATTTTCTTGAGAGGACTCCCTCTTTTCATACTCAGGTAGAGGGGTCTTGAAAGCCTTGTGATCAAAATTTTTAGCTAACCTGTTTGTGAGAACAGTGCCTCCATCAATGAGATCTTGGATAGCATCTTTAAACTTAAAACAATTGTCCATCTTGTGTCCTTTATTTTTGTGATAGTGACAAAAATGATCTTCTCTCCACCAATTAGGATTAACTAGTGGATGGTAGGGATGAGAATTGTCAGGAAGCATAAGATACTTGTTGGCAACTAGAGTCTTAAGAATCACATCGTATGGTTTAGCCAACTTGGTGTAGACCCATTGATGGTATTGCTTATTTGGCTTGTCTACATACTAAGGCTTAGGTGCACTATGAGCATTGGTAGCCTCTTGTTGTTTTGTTGCATAGATAGCATTAGAGAGGTTGAAAGTAGGCTCTTTAGCTTTTGGGACATCCAAAACCCCATCATTCACAAAATACTTGTTTCTATTCCAAGGTTTTCTCTTGTCCTTGCCATTGCCTCTAGTATCTTTATTAATAACAATATTCCCCTTTCTTATGGCTACATCCTCAATCCAATATGCACTTTCAACCATGTCATTGAAAGAGGAGAATAGTTGTTTCCTTAGATCATAATATAACTCAGGCACAAGAGTGTTGACGAAGATGTCAATCTTTTCTCTCTCAGGTAGCTAATGAGGATATCAAGAATACAATGACCTCCAACATTGTAAGTAAGTGGAAAATGGCTCACCTTGATTTTGCCTTAGAGAACTTAGATCTATCATGGTGATAGGCTATTAGATGTTGTATGAATAATGCTAGGTGAAGTGCCTAGCCAGCTCATTAAAGGTCTTAAGAGGCAGTGTCAACTTTGCAAACCATTCCAAGGCTTTTCCTCTTAAACTTCTAGGGAAAAATCATAGAAGAAATGTGTCTTCATGAAGGAAGTCCATGCTAAGAGTGTAAAAGTGATTCACATGGTCATGGGGGTCACCGTTTCCATCATACTTGTCGCATTTGGGAACCTCAATATCCCTAGGAAATGGGACCATGTATAGACTCCTATCAAAGGGAAGAGCACAAATAGATGATACAAAAGAGACCTTTGGAGGCTCCCTTTCTATTGCCATTTGGGCAAGACATTGATTTTTCCATTGTAATTCCTCTCTAAGGATTTCCAATTCTGTTGGCACTCTTTCTTGGACAATTTGTCAGACATCATAACCAGGAGGAAGCTTGTATCCTCTAGAAGTCATGAATTAAAAATATTGGTCTCCATTACACTCTAAAAGCTTATGCATCATTCGTTGGGAGACCTCATCTTGTTCAAATCTCATAAGTTCCTCACTAGAAATCTCATCAATGGCCTCTTCCTCATGATGAGAGGGACGAGGTCTAGGAGGTGAAGAAGGTATAGAAAAAGTTCATCTTGGAGGGGACCTTGGTGGTGTATTGTTACCATGATTGCCATTCTTACCAAAAAGTGGTCTATACTCATAACCACTAGTCTCGGGTTGCTCATGAGACATTCCTCTAAAAGCCATATGCCTAGCAACATCCATTTTTGGGTGATTACAACTGGTATATGGTGCCAAAGCCATTCTACCAATTGAGGTCAAAATCCCTTCACTGCGCGTGTCCATGAAGAATTACATCATAGATGAGGACTATTGCATGGCACACCTTACCCAGCTGGACTTGCTAGATGAAAAGAGGCAACAGGCCTATGATCATCTGATAATGTACCGAAACTATCTCAAGAGGAGCTTCAACAAAAAAGTGCATCCTCAAAAATTGCAAGTTGGGGACATGGTCTTAAAGGAGAACTAGAAAGTATAGGTTAATTATGAAAAGAAAGGGAAGTTTGAGCCCACCTAGTTGGGCCCGATGTGGTGATAACTTGCTTCAGCTCTGGAGCTTACCAGTTATCTACACCCAAAGGAGAGCCCCTTAATGATCCCATTAATATCATACATCTGAAGCAGTTCTATGCTTGAACCATAGAAAGTTCTAAAAAAAATCCTAAAAATAAAAAAATGTCCTGAAAAAATCCTAAAAAGTCCTGAAAAAATCCTAAAAATCATAAAAAAGTCTTGAAAAAATCCTAAAAAACATAAAAGGTCCTGAAAAAAATCTTAAAAAATTGTAAAATGTCTTAAACAAATCATCATCCTAGTGAAAACCTGGCAAACAAATGCCTTGATGAATCAAAAAAATGAAAAAACTGAAAAAAGTAAAGAGAAAATAATCATCCAATGGTGACAACCTAGCAATTAGGTACCTTGGGAAAGTATGTTGGTGAAAACCTAGAAATAGGAGCCACACATAGTGGACCGTATCATTATCTATCAAACTTCCATTCCCTCCATCAAAATCCACTTGCTATCGCTCGCCAACCCGTTTCACTACTCATCCCTTATTTCCAAGGTGTCATCCCCATTACGCTAGCAGATGAGACTTACTATCCCACTTCATGAGCTTATGTAAATATTCGATGTACATAGTGTCTCCAATTTCTATATATCATCATGTCCTTCCTAGCAATACTTATGATCACAAAGCACATAGCCTGTCATGACTATAATATCAGCAATGTCTCCTCAACAAGCATCCCGCATCACTGTGATTCTCCAAAGGTTTCCCATTTTCCCATCAACAATTCCAAATACAGTAAAAAACCCACCAACCAGATCCTTGTAGGATGCATTCTTCCTCCATGTCTGACCTAATCACAACATCCACAGTCGGTCAATCTTTTTTGGCAAAGGACATCTTTTGGTCTTATCACTTGGATTTCACACATGTTTGCTTGAATTTTTTAGTTAATTTTGGGGTCTCAATTGACTATTCTCCTCAAGGTCACCATGATCCTTTATATCATCGTGCACTATGACGAGAGGTATTTTTTTGGGGCATGGTCTTTTTGCGATCTTTTTGTTTCTACTTGTGGGTGAGTCAGACATGACCCTTGCATGGTTCACAAGTGATCTTCTGGGTTACTTGGTGCAATTGGGAAATGTTGTTTGTTTGTAGGTTCCTCGGCATCATTTCCACCATGTTTTCCTCTAGGTGCATGCGTGATGCTGGGGCAACCCTTGCGTGTCTTTTTCACATCAGTCCTATGCAATGCTAGCGACATGACCTCAAGTTCCTAGTAACTTTGGTTAGTCCCTTTTGTTGCTATACCAAACTAAGTTCTCAAACTACATGGTGGTGTTCCCCTTCTGAATACCATGTGGTCAAGCTTCACTAAACATCCTCCTTCCTATCAATCATATGAACTAAAGCTCACATCCTCCCTATCCAATCTCAGCAATCATCCTAAGACAAAATCCCCAAAAGCATCTTCCTCACATCTCCTTTCACCCATCTTTCCTCCATAAGAACCTTGTCATGATGCAAACCTCCCCACCTCCTTCACCTCATGTCCTTGACCCATGGATTGTGATTGTGCAAATCCCCCCTTGTTCATCATCCCCTCCACACCAACCCCCTTCTCCCTCAGTGAGGGTTTAGTCAGGTAGTGATATGTTGTGCCATCTCATCCTTGCACTTCACCTTCAACCTCCCATTTGCATTCATATTTTCCCCCTACACCTTCCTACATGCACCCCATTCCATACCACTATTCTAGGTTACCTTATCTCATCTCATTTCATGACCATGCATTCTACATCCCATCCTAAGTCCATTGCCATCTTGCATTGTTAATCCATTTCATGTACTCTTGCATTATTAATACAATTCTTGTAGGTTCATTTCATTTTGTATCCCATAAATCATTTTCATTTGAAGAGTTCATGTTAATATTACATTCTTAGATTCATTGTTAGAGTCATTATCCATTTTAGATTCATTTTAATCTTGCATTGTTAGGGTTCATTTTAGGTTCATCCATATCTTTCATTAAGTCATTTTAGATTCATTTTAATCTTGCATTGTTAAGCATATTAAGACATCCATAAAAAGCACATTTGATCATACCATACATACATCATATATCTAAAACATTTACATCACATCCTGCATACACAAATCATTAGAATATACATCTCATATAAACATATATCACATCAAGCATCTCGCATCCTGCATCACATGTCAGTCTCACAGCATATAGAAAGTCACATCACATCTTGCATCATCCATGTCAGAACATCATATGCATCCATAAATTCATACATTACACATCATATCCCACCCAGCTCATCATATATATAAAAATCATGACAAAGAATAGTACATGTCCCAACCCAAAGCATGAAAGAATAAATGTCTATCTGAGTCCATGTCCATCTAAAAAGTATAGATATAAATATACATAGGGACTATGCCCTCCATCAATAAATGACTATAATAAGAAAAATCTGGTCTGCAACATATCACTACCTATCTCTCCTAAGGGAGGCTACATATCAAAATCCTCACCCAAGGGGTCCACCTATGACAGATCCTACAAAACTGCCCGTCTATCCATCAAGCCCTATGTACCTATACCCTATACCTATATGGCTCCATATCCCAGCCTAGAGTCTACCTCCATCCCCCATCCTAATGCCTCTACCTCTTCCATTTGCACAGAACCATTGATCGATCACTGATGACCCTGTGTGTGCCCTGTCTGACAGCTCTCCCGACCTGACCTGTAACATGAACCAACCATGGGTGTGTTTCCCCTTGTCCTCTAGCTACATCTAGCCCCTTCACCTGAGCTCCCCTAGCCCCTAATCCTATGGCCATTGAGTGGCTGGGGTGTGTGTGTGTGAATTTTTTACCTGATCTGTAGACACAACACTTCAGTAAAATATTAGAGGTTAGCTATAATCAAAATCATGCAAAATTGAAATCTAATTTAACCAAGTGATTTACTACCTTCTAGTAGGTGCGAGATTAATATTCTCAGATTGTTATCGAGATCAGTGACCTAGACAACACCTAAACAAAGGATTTGAATGCAATTGATCTAGATATGAATTGAATGCAATTAATCTATATTTTTTTGATTTTCTATGCAATAATAATGAAAAATTGATATGAATCTATGCTAATATGGAAATTGATATGCTAAAATGATCTAACAATGATATAAAAAAGAATCTAAATGAATGTAAAAAAAAAAAACAAATTGATCTCACAATAGCCTTGATTTGCAATAAGCTTTGATTCTCCCAATTCCAATTCTCTAGCGTGATTGTGCAAAAATATGAGATGCTTGGATACAAATTTGAGAGATGAATTATGAAGAGCTGAGCCTTGTTTTTATAGAAATCCAAGGCTTTGGAGGTGCATGGAAGAAAGCCATAAATCACTCAAATAACTTAGGTTGATTTTTGAGTTATTTTTAAATAACAGATAATTAAATCACAAAAATCATGCAAAAGCACAGTTTAACTTGAATTAGAAGTTTAGATCAACTTTAAAACTCAAAAAGATGTTGAGTTTCAAAAAGCTAACAACTTGCATTGATTTTCCAATTTTGAGTTTAACTGGTCCTTGAATGTGCACATGGATAATTATGATTTAATAAATAAATAAAGTGATTTATTCTCAACTTAACTGATTTTTGAAATAAAATAATTAATTTATGGGTTAATTAACTATTTTACCAAACTTTTATTAAAAATTATATTATTAAATAATGACAACATGCTTTAATTAATTAAATAAGAATTTAATCAATTATTCATAGGAATTTTGATTTATTGTCAAAATTAAATAATACAATTAATAATAGATAGAATTAAATTTAATTAAACAATTAAGTGGCAAATATTAAATCTAATTAATTAAATATGAAAAATATTTAATTAATCAAATTTTAAGATAACTGTGATTTATTGCCAAATAATTATAAAATTAAAGATAATTATGATGATTAGGAATATTACTAAGAATATTCTCCGATGTAGAATTTAAGATAATCAATTATGATTCGATGATGTTTAGATGTGCCTTAGATTAGGACTTTGATGTCGATTTTGTTCGAATTGAAGATGTAGGAGATTAATGAACTTATAGCCCATTTTTGGGGTATTACATTTTTCCCCTCTTTGAATTACTGTGCGAAGCACACTGGTTCAAAGATAGTCTATGTTTGATAGAGATATGAAACTGATGTTTAAAATTGAGACAAAAGCTGATTGATATTGATTTGATATGGAGATAATAGGTCCTGAATGACCAAAGATAATGTTTACTATAACAACAAATGAACCTAAGATTGGGAAAAAGTGTCAAAATGCCTGATTCCAAACCTTAGGATTGCAAAGAAGTGAGTGACCCGTTCTAGACTCGATTGTCTTAGCAGAACTAGCAAGTATCACATGCAAACCCTTCAGTCATCGAAGAACCAAGGAAAGAACACTATGATATGATGGTTGCAAAAATTGATACAGTTTACAAGATTAGGAGAATACCAAATTGATATGGATCTTGATGAATCTGATATGCCCCAAGTGATGATAGATTTGCCCTGAGCGATGAGGACTTTTGATGAATCATTAACTAGACGTGATTGTTTGTCTTGATCACTAATGAAAGATATTGATAGACTTGATCGATAGAATTTTGATTTACAGACTTTGAATTGATGTGCAATACCATGCCCCCTTTGGGATTAAAATTGAAATTTGACAAGAAAAGTCAGCGTTGAGAGCTCAGAAGCATGTTGATTGATGGGAAAAGTGGTTATACACGTTCAAGAATGCATTCTACATCATTGGAAGGTCTTGGAGACTAAGTTTGACTAGCTTTGACCATGAGTTGACCATGGTTGACCAAGTTGAAATTTTGATAGTTTGATCTTAGATAATCAGTTAAGTTGAATGTTGGATTTCTATGATGATCGAAGGTCGAATATGCAAGCATTTAATAATATGAATGATCTCAGATTTGAATTTTGATCTCGAAAAAGGATTCTACTTGCTGCTTCATTGGAGGAACCTTCGTGTGAGATTCAGCTCTTGTTAGATTTGAAGAATTGATATGAAGAATTGTTTAAGCTTTGAAGTTTGTTTAGTCATTGTGAGATCATGCAAAGATGAAAAATGCAAAGAAGCATGCAATATGAAATGCAACCTACGACCTAGGACCTAGTCACTGATCATGTGTCAATTTGTTATCATCATTGAACTTTTAGGTAACCAGATAAATCAATACAATGCCCACTAGTTAAAAAAAACCATAGACATATTAATATTGATTTGTATGCACAAGAATCAATACAACCCCCACTGGTCAAACAACCATGGACATATGAATATTGATTTTATTTTTGGAATGTCAGATTAGATATAAGTACCAAGGCATAAACGCTAGGATGACCTGAATATCATGTCCATTTTGATATAGCAATTTGTATAAGCATCAAAACATGAACGTCGGGATGACCTGAATATGCCTTGCATTGCAAACACATCAAAGAGTCAAGAGATCATTCTAAATCCAATGTGAATTACCGGTAGTGACCCTTTATCGTTCACATCCTTAGGCAAGATCGCGTTTCACAATAGGAGAAAGAACTTACTCAAAAAGACAATAGTTAGATCAAACTTCCTTGAATTGTCTGGGTATCAATGGTCAAGGTACGCATGGCCATCCAATTTGAGATAGAGGCTCTTATAGTCGGACACCATTTCAATCTGGAATGTCCAAAGTTGTTAGATTTTCACATACAAGCAGAAGACAAAGAAAAGATTATGCCCCCAGTCATCACTCTCTA
The DNA here is from genome assembly GCA_027943335.1 of Chamaecyparis obtusa. Lineage (NCBI taxonomy): Eukaryota > Viridiplantae > Streptophyta > Pinopsida > Cupressales > Cupressaceae > Chamaecyparis > Chamaecyparis obtusa. The sequence continues at coordinate 648,660 of BSBK01000736.1, forward strand.
AATCCTATAAAGGACATCATCGAAGAGCTTGAAAGGACACAATATGCAAAAATCTCAATGCGAATCAGTAAGCATACAAGGAGATAAAAGCATGTAAAAAGCATAGATTGTTTTCAGTTGAGTTTTGATGTTTGATTGCGTTGTTGTAGATGCAAAATCCTTTCTGGAGACAAGACTGACTGACTGACTCACATGAAGCTTCAAAGGACTTTGACTAGATATGATCCATCTAAGATACATGGGAGACCATAGAATATGACATTGATTGCCCCCAAGTGTTAAACATTGATAGGATACATACGCTTGAGCTGGTTGGTGTACAGATTGACTTATTGAAAACTGGAAATGTTGAAACAAACCGGGAGATATGTACAAACTAAAGCAAGACTGAAAGCTGGGAAAGACCAAGATTGTGCTGATAGATGGAGCATTTTGAACAAGTGGCACCTATTTGTCAGGTTTTCACCATCTTGGCAGAGATTCTATTTTTGCTACCAAGGCACCTGTTTCTAGGTTTTCACCAAGGCACTTTTTTTTTTAATAATTTTTGATATTTTTTGATTTTTTTGAATTTTTGATATTTTCTAATTTTTTTGAATTTTTGATATTTTTTTATTTTTTTTGTGAATCATCAAGGTGCCTATTGCTAGGTTTTCACCAAGATGTTCATTTTTTCAGGACTTTTTATGATTTTTATAATTTTTTCAGGACATTTTACCATAGACTGAATGTCTTAGGCGTAGAATTTCTTCAGATGGAGAACCTTGATTGGTTCTCGGAGCTGTTCTCCTTCAGTCATTGAGAGTTGATAGGCACCAGAGCCAAAAGTAGCAGTGATTACAAAGGGACCCAACCAATTGGGTTCGAACTTCCTCTTGCGTTCTCGATGGGATTGATTTTTCAGATTTTCTCTCAAGACTAGATCGCCAACCTAAAATTCTCTATGTCTGACTTTCTTGTTGTAGCCTCTAGACATTCTCTTTTGATATACTCTGAGATGATTATACACTGCTTGTCTGTGCTCATCTAGTAGTTCAAGTTCTTGCAACCTAGACACTCTGTAGTCATCATCAGTTACTAGACCATGCATTCTGATTCTGAGTGATGGGATTTCAACCTCAATAGGCAGTACCACTTCAGACCGATAAACTAAAGTGAAAGGTGTAGCCCCAGTAGGTGTTTTGATACTTGTTCTATAGGCCCATAGAGCTGGATTAATCATGAGATGCCAGTCTCTGCCGGTTTTGTTTATTGTTCTGTGCAAGATCTTCAATAGATTTTTGTTAGAAGCCTCTGCTTGGCCATTCCCTTGTGGATAGTAGATAGAAGACCAATGTTGGGTGATCTTGAATTTGGCACATAGATCATCGAGGTCTTTATTCCTAAATTTCCCACCATTATCTGTAATTATGGAATGAGGGATCCCATATCTGCATATGATATAGTTCAATATGAACATAGATATCTATTTCCCCATTGCTTGTGTCAGAGGGACTACTTCTACCCATTTTGTAAAATAATCTATAGCAGTGATTATATGGGTATGTCCATTAGAAGAGTGAGGATGAATCATCCCGATAAGATCAAATGCCCATTGGTGGAAAGGCCATTGTGTTGTAAAGGGGATTAGATCTCTCCCTGGAGCATGAATTAAGTTGCCATGCACTTGGCACTTTTGACAATTCTTAGCAAATTTGATAGCCTCTTTCTCCATTTCAGGCCAATAGTACCCAGCCCTAATAAGTTTTCAAGCTAGTGTTAAACTATTCGAGTGTGACCCACAAATACCATCATGGACTTCCTCTAATGCACATTGAGACTCTTCCTATTCTAAACATCTAAGTAGTGTACCATCTAGACCTTGTCTGTATAGATCATTACCAATGATGACATATCAGGAGGCATTACGGATAAGATATCTCTTTTCATGATAGTTGAAGGTATCGGGAATGATTTGGTCTTGGAGATAGGAAAATAGGTTTTTATATTAGGATGAATCATGACCTACAACAGTGTAGATCATGTGGGTTTCGGGGGAGTCATATGCAGGATAAGAGAGTGCTTCCACCAAGAACTCATAGCGTAGCTCATATTTAGGTTGCTGTAATAAAGTAGCTAGTGTTACCATTGCATCGGCAGCCTTGTTCTCCATTCCAGGAATTTGCTCAAATGTGATAGATATGAAATATTTCTTAAGATCATCGACCATTCTCTTGTAAGGAATGAGCTTTTCATCTTTAGTTTGGTACACATCATTGACTTGATGAATAACAAGTTGAGAGTCTCCATGAATGTGTAGCTCTGTTGCTCTTCATTCAATTGCTATTTTCATACCATTCAAAAGGGCTTCATATTCTGCAATATTGTTTGTACAAGGAAACTTTAATCGGAATGCTTTGGGGATTGAGTATCCTTGGGGAGTTAGGAACAATATGCCTGCTCCAGATCAATTCTATGTATAGGAGCCATCAAAGAACAATTGCCATTCTCTAGAAGATAGGTGCATAATAGATGAGTCTAGAAATTCCATTTGCATTGGTGTGTCATCAAACATGGGTGCATTTGCTAGTTGATCAGTAATAACTTGACCTTTTATAGCTTTTATTTCAACATATTCAATGTCAAATTCGCTTAGAAGCATGACCCATTTAGCCAGTCTACCTATGAGGGCAGCCTTGCTTAGTAAGTATTTTAGTGGATCAATTTTTGCTACTAGATGCGTGGTATGAGCTAACATATAGTGTCTTAGTTTCTGTGATGCAAAGATCACAGGGAGACAAGCTTTCTCAATCATAGAATAGTTCTTTTCATACACCACCAATGTTCTACTTATATAATAAATGGCTCTTTCCTTTTTGTCTTCGTCATGTTGCACTAGCAATGCCCCCAATGATGTGGCTATTGCGGAGACATACAAGATCAATGGCTTCCCATGAATAGGAGGCATCAAGATAGGCAGATTTGATAGATCATATTCTTCATTCCATGCAAAGGTCACACCTTTATGTAATGTTTTTGTAAAAGGTTGTGATATGTCCGCTAGTTGTGATATGAATCTTCTGATAGATTGAACTCTGCCTTGCAATGTCCTCATTTGATTGATATTTGTGGGAGGTTGCATCTCTATTATAGCCTTGACTTTAGCCAGATCAACTTTAATGCCTTTCTTTGAAACTATGTATCCTAAGAGCTTTCTAGAAGTGACACCAAAAGTACACTTCTTAGGATTTAGTCAGAGACTAAATTGTTCCATTCTATCTAGGATCATGCTCAAGTCCTTTAGATGTTCAGTTCTGATCATAGATTTTGCTAATGTGTCATCAACATAATCTTCCATGGTGTGATGCATCATGTCATGGAAAATAGATGTCATTGCTCTTTGATATGTAGCTCCAGCATTTTTGAGTCCGGATGGCATAACATTCCAATAGAAGGTTCCCCACGCACATGTGAAAGTAGTTTTCTCTTGGTCCTCTAGAGCAATTTTTATTTGGTTATATCTAGAGAAACCATCCATTAAGGAATACATCTCGAAACCCGCAGTCATGTCCACTATCATATCAATGTTAGGTAGTGGAAAATCATCCTTAGGGGATGCTCTATTCACATCTCTAAAGTCTGTGCATACTTTGATTGAGCCATCTGGTTTAGAAACAGGTACAATGTTGGAGATCCATTCAGCATAGTCTATGACGCGGATGAATCCAACTTTTAGGAGTTTCTCTAATTCAGCTTTGACTAAAAGTGCAACATGAGGATGCATACAAGCATACGGTGGGTGCCAGAAATGTGTGTGTGAATTTTGTACCTGATTTGTAGACACAACACTTTAGTAAAACATTAGAGGTTAGCTATAATCAAAATCATGCAAAATTGAAATCTAATTTAACCAAGCAATTTACTGCCTTCTAGTAGGTGCGAGATTAATGTTCTCAGATTGTTATCAAGATCAGTGACCTAGACGACACCTAAATGAAGGATTTGAATGCAATTGATCTAGATAAGAATTGAATGCAATTAATCTATATTTTTTTTATTTTATATGCAATAATAATGAAAAATTGATATGAATCTATGCTAATATGGAAATTGATATGCTAAAATGATCTAACAATGATATGAAAAAGAATCTAAATGAATGTAAAAAAAAAAACAAATTGATCTCACAATAGCCTTGATTCGCAATAAGCTTTGATTCTCCCAATTCCAATTCTCCAGCGTGATTGTGCAAAAATATGAGATGCTTGGATGCAAATTTGAGAGATGAATTATGAAGAGCTGAGCCTTGTTTTTATAGAAATCCAAGGCTTTGGAGGTGCATGGAAGAAAGCCATAAATCACTCAAATGACTCAGGTTGATTTTTGAGTTATTTTTAAATAACAGATAATTAAGTCACAAAAATCATGCAAAAGCACAGTTTAACTTGAATTAGAAGTTTAGATCAACTTTAAAACTCAAAAAGATGTTGAGTTTCAAAAAGCTAACAACTTGCATTGATTTTCCAATTTTGAGTTTAATTGGTCCTTGAATGTGCACATGGATAATTATGATTTAATAAATAAATAAAGTGATTTATTCTCAACTTAACTGATTTTTGAAATAAAATAATTAATTTATGGGTTAATTAACTATTTTACCAAACTTTTATTAAAAATTATATTATTAAATAATGACAACATGCTTTAATTAATTAAATAAGAATTTAATCAATTATTCATAGGAATTTTGATTTATTGTCAAAATTAAATAATACAATTAATAATAGATAGAATTAAATTTAATTTAACAATTAAGTGGCAAATATTAAATCTAATTAATTAAATATGCAAAATATTTAATTAATCAAATTTTAGGATAAATGTGATTTATTGCCAAATAATTATAAAATTAAAGATAATTATGATGATTAGGAATATTACGAGGAATATTCCCCGATGTAGAATTTAAGATAATCAATTATGATTCGATGATGTTTAGATGTGCCTTAGATTAGGACTTTGATGTCAATTTAATTTGAATTGAAGATGTAGGAGATTAATGAACTTATAGCCCATTTTTGGGGTATTACAGAGTGCCTATAATGCTGATGTCACTCAGGGGCACTGTTGCATGATACATCCCCCTGTACCACTTGATCTATTTACTCATCATGATGAGCTCTCTTTGGAGGTGAGATACCTCCCCTGACTACTCATGAGATCCCCATGTGGTAGTGTCCCTCTCCCACTATAGTTGGTCTCACTCTGACCGCAGACCATCTCTCTCTGCTCTCAGTATGTCCCTCTCCAGCACTAGTGCATCCCTCTCCCTCCATAGATGATCTCTCTCCTCAATAGTCAGCATGCCCTCCTCTATGGACTGTGCTAGTCACGCTATCAGGCTATCCCTCTCTACCTAAGATATGTCTCTCTCTCCTCTCATACCATCCCACTCACCCTACACATCCTAGAGCATCTGACTCATCTAATCATATGTAGCTTGCAGTGAGGCCAAGCGCCCTACTATATCATCTCCCCCTCCTCTAGATGACCCTACCCCTGCTGTTGGTGATGGTCTTGCTAGTGATGGTGGCCCTACTAGTGGTGGTGGCCCTATTGGTGGTGCTGATCTTGGTGGTGGTAATAGCCCTATAGGTGCCTGTGCCCCATCTTCTCCCCCATCCACATCCATCCCATCTCCTCCTCCCCCTTCGTCTCTATCTCTATCTCCCCCTCTCCCACCTCTATCTCCTCCTCTAATCCTCCCCCTCCCCCTCCCTCCTCTCCTCCCCCATCCCCTATACATAGGCACTGCTCCCTCACCATCAGGTAACCTCAATCTCCCCACTACTCTTAGAGGCTAGAACCATCTATCGTATGCTAGTGTGGTACCCAGATCTGCTGCCCCACCAACCTAATCCCACTGAAATGGATGCATGGCCTGATACTCAGCCAATAAGCCTATCCTATCCTACACTAGCCCAAACTTTGACACCTTCTCTCAAGTGGTGCATTGATACAATTTCTCTAGCCCTAACACATCCTGCCTGATCCCAAACTATTGGTTTACCCTATCTGGCATGTACTGCTCCATAATATAGTTCCATCTATCTGTCATAAATGTCAATAGTGGGGTGTATGGTAGCTCCCTTTCATCCTTTTCCCATCATGTGTGACCTAGATATGGTCACCATGTGATCCTATCCAATGTCTCTCCAAAAATCTATGTCTCCCTCATCCTGGTAGGTCACCAAGTCCCCCCACCTGTACGCCATCAGCTCCTTCACCTGTCTAGCCACTCGACCTAAGGGTTATAGCACTGCTATGTGCTCCCAAGCCCACACCTGTAGGAGTGAGGAAAATCCAAAGCTCCTCCCCATCATCATCATCCCATGATAGACAATCTAATGAAGATCCCTATATATCTCTGCTAACATCAACGTTCCCCAGGCTTCTAGGACCCCTACGTCCATGATCTGCACAATGATAGGAATCAGTAAAAGTGTCACACTCCTCCCACCCATGTCTGGGGCAATGTACCCTGACACCATCCTACACACATAAAATTATACCTATCACATGATTGGCGTTGCTATTGCATGCTTAGCCAAAGATAACTTCGCATGCTGCAAGATGGGCTCTACACCTGGCCCTAGTAGTGGGGCTACTTCCTACACCTATGTGTAGGTCCTTGTGCTTAGGATTTTTCTTGTGGGTCAAACTTGGCAAGGATATTGGCTTGATTCTCAATAAAAAGGTTTCCAAGATTGCAAGAAAATCCTAATTGATGAGGATTGGATAAAATCCTCCTTCTCCTTTGAGCTCCATAGAACTCAGGCAGGTATTGCCTACAAATAGGTTACTATATTTCAAGTAAACTATGGATTGATGGATTAGGTCTTCATCATCATGCTATTGAGTTTATTAGAGGTACTTGTATGGAAGATACTTCTGAAGATAGAAGAGAATAACCTATTGGAGAATGTGACTAATGAAAATCCTAGTATGATAACATCAACAATGACACAAGGGTGATGAGTCATTCTTCTTTTTATGAGTAAAACTCAAGGAAGCCTAACCTTTGATTCACTCTTCAAGGAATCAAAAACTATGGACTGTAAAACATTAGGGACAATCCTATCTCCTTTGGTGCATGAACATGAAATGAAAATGTGTAATGGTAATGATAAAATTTGTGCTTGATGATAGAAAGGTGACCGTATAGTAGAGATTGGACCAGTGCCTAATCCTTTGGGCAAAAGAGTCTAACATAAATCAATAGAGGAATTTCTAGGAAATAGAGTGATATGCCTTACAAACCACATACAATTTTGATATAATGCCTTACAAACTATCCCCTCAATCCTAGATTGTTATCATCAAGATCTCAATAGATGTGTTCATTCCCTGAAATTGCACATGAGGATTTAATCCTTTCCTTGAAAGAAACTCATGCAACAATTAGATAGCTGCCTTGCAACTAGTATGTCTAAAATGCCTTACAAGTGAAACATACAAGAATGGAACACAAAGCTAAGAGACATTAACAAAACCAAGATAGAAATTATATTGTATTTCATGAAAGTGTATTAGTACATACAAGGAAAACTCTTCACTCAAAGACTCAGAATGAGAATCTGCTATATAAACTTGTATTCTTTGCATTCAGAATCAAGAGAATGGAACCAGAGAATAGAATCCCTTGGATTACTAAAAAAATGGAACCAGGGACCAAAAGCCTGAAAGACCAAAAATCTCAGAGCCTCAAAAGTTGTGGAACCCCTACAAAATTAAAACTTTTACCATTTATACCACTAGCTATCTTGGAATCATAAAGAAACTTAGGATGCAACAAGCTTCAGATAGCTAGGGTTAGGGTTTCACCTACTAAACCAACCAATAACAATTAGAAATTAATTCAGAGGGAGAAAACCAAGCAACCTAAACAATCAGACCCAAGATTGATCTTCATCAATGAAAATCTCCTAATTTATACTGAAGATCATGCAAACACCATGCTTATCAGTCTAATTGTACACCTACAACATGCCTCGAGAAATACTTGTGTTCATTTCTTGATGGTACAGGCATTTGCAAACAACCATCAAACCCTCCGGACCACCCTGCAGCAGTCGACACCACCAAACTAATCAAATCCAGCCACTAAAACATTAAAAACTAGTCCTTTTGTCACTGAGAAACCCTTTGAAAATTTGAATTTGAAATGTAATGGTTACTTTCATAGGGCCTACAAAAAATTGATGGTCATCATTCAAACTAAGATCAACTTTAAGTCATGACTGTTCAATCTCTTTCTTTCACGGGCTTTATGACTCAACCTTTAAATATGACCCTAGTCACATTTGGTGAACCAACGACTAAAGGAATTTGCCCACTCATAGAATGATTTATGCCTTCACCAAATTATTTATCTATTACGCAAATGCTTGTTCGCTAGGTCGCTAAATCTTTTGGAACATTACCACCTTACTTAGTGAATGAGTGAAGCCTCAAAAATTTGTCGGGTTGCTAAACACTTTATCAGAACCACTAAGACCTTAGACCAAAACCTGGGCTGCCTTTAATAAAATCAATGACTATCTTAAGTTCACATGGAGCATAAAGATTCTATCAGAACTTAAGACAACCATTAGATTAACCTTTTACCTCCACTCTGTAGATCCTCTGATAGGATATGAAATCAACGGTCGTCTGATAATCTCATGTGTCAGAACAAACCCCTCAGATCATGCACCGACCGTTGATGCTCTGCAAGTGTCAAAACCCACTGAACCTCAAAAAAATTGGCCCCATTGACAACATGTCCAGGCACAACATACGCCAACCAATAAGAGACTGCCAACTGTGCTAACCTGTCAGAAGGTCCCACCCTTTTTGAAATACTGCATCATAGGAAAGATCAATGGCCAACATAAGATCGCAAGCCTCTGACACATTACTTGCAAGATTACACCAACCATTAGATCTATATGCTATTAGAGCCGGGCCCAGGAAAGAATAAAGGCCATAAACATTAGAAAGAATTAAAGTGCTGGACTTAGGGAAAATCAAAGCTGATGGACCTAGGAAAATATTTCACTGGGCGCATTAAAACTTAGGAAAAATTAAAGCTGAAACCTCCATGGGGAAATAAAACATTTAAGAAAATGCATTTATCAAACTTTAAGTGGCCCAAAAACTAACATAAAATTAGAACCAAGCTAGGGCACACTTAGGGTTTTTCAACCCAATGGCTAGAATATGAATTTTTGCTTGGGGTTTAAGCTAGAAATAGGGAAAAAATAAGTGCAGGTACCAGAGGAAAGTGAAATGACCATGAAAAATTTGCAGGTGCCGACAGTGGCTCTATCTAAGGATGTTTAAATGCAAGTTTTAACAAGAACCATAGGACTCTGTGACGCAGACCAAAAACCACTCCAACCTAAAACAAGGAAAGAAACACACAACCTGAAGGGAAACCAACCTGTACAAAATTTATAAAATATTTACACATGCATGAGAATCAAAAAATTAACTGAAAAAAGGTTTCAAGAATTTCCCATGCACTAGCAATTCAAAAACTTCACCATCCATGTTCTTCAGCAAGTAGGAATCCTTCCCAAAACTGTCATGAATCACAAAAGGACCAAGCCACAGTGATTCAAATTTCTTATGCTTCCCTTTATCCTTTTCCCTCACATTCCATTGAAGTACCAAATCATCAGCTTTGAATTTCCTGGTAGTTTCTCTTTTGTCAAATAAGTACTTCATCTTTTGTTGCAACTTGATATTATTCTTTTGACCTTCTTTTCTCTGCTCATCTAACTCTGCCAACTGCATTATTCTATCCTACATTGGCTCTATGACATCCAATTCTTCATCTTGAATAAACTGATAAACTGGAATTAGATTATTTATGGTTAGCCTTGACTACAAACCATATACAAGCTCAAAGGGAGACTTCCCAGTGGCTCTTTTCACTGTAATCCTATCTGCCCATAAAGCCAATCTCAACTTGGAATGCCAAGCTCTCTTATTCTTTTCAAGTGTCTTCTTCAAGATTGTTAGGATACTTTTATTGCTAGACTCAGCCTGTCCATTTGCTTGAGGATGATAAGGAGATGAATAGGAAGTCATGATTCCATTGTCTTTGCAAAACTCCTTAAACTCATCTGATTTGAAACACATTGCATTATCTGCAATCAACTTAATAGGAACACCAAATCTAGTCAAAATATTGTCAAACAAGAAATCAATCACCACTTTACTTGTTTCCTTCTTTGTAGGAATAGCCTCGACCCACTTTGTAAAATAGTCAGTTGCAACAAGTATATAACTATGTCCTCCACTAGATTTCTCAGCAAACTCACCTATGAAATCCATGCCCCACATGGCAAATGGTGCTTCAACAACTATTGGGTTCAATGACAGTGCTCCTGAGTATTTTAATTTTGAAGCAAACCTCTAACAAGCTTCACATTTCCTAACATATTGGAATGGATCCTTAAACAATGTAGGCCAGAAATAGCCAGCCCTCAGGATCTTGTGGGTAGTAGTCTTTGCTGAATAATGACCTCCACAAACACCAGCATGCATTTCATTTAAAACCTTTTCTGCTTGATATCTGTCAAGACAAAATAGTAAGATCCCATCTCTATTTTTCCAATACAAGTCCCCTTGTATCAATGTATACTTCTGAGCTTGCAATTTCAAGGACCTCCTTTGGTTATCTATCATATACTCTGGGCATCTAGCATTCTTTATGAAATACACAATATCAGCATATTCTAGTTGTAGTTCAATACTTGTAATTGTCATACCTGGAGCTCCTTCATTATTTACCTAGACTACGTCCATATTTTCTTCAGTCATCAATTTTTCCAGGCCTTGTCCTCTTACCAACTTAGTAATGTGAATTTCTAAATTGAATTCTTGAATTCTAGTAATCCACTTGCATCTCTTACCAGTAACTTCAGATTGAGTAAGAACATCCTTTACTGCTGAATGTGGGACATATGCAACAACCTTTGCACACACCAGATAAGGCCTAGAAGATTTGACTATTTTTACCAATGCATATGCTTGCTTCTCCATCATCTCATAATTCAAATCAGTAGCCTACAAGGATTTACTAAAAAATGCAATTGGATGTTCAAAACCCTCATTGTCCTTTTGCAATAAAACAACAACAATAGTGTGAAATGATGCAAAAGAAAATAATGAAAAAGGCTTGGTATAGTCAGGAGACCTAAGCACAGGTGCTCGTTGGACCACGTCTTTAACCTTCTCAAATGCATCTTGGGTTTCCATAGTCCATTGAAACTTCACATCCCTTTTCAACAACTTTACTATGGGTTTGACAATTTCAGCAAAGTTTGCAATGAATCTTCTAACAAAATTGATCTTTCCTAAAAATGACTGCACACCATTGAGATTTTTTGGTGTAGACACTTTCCTGATGGCTTCAACTCTCTTTGGATCAATTCTTATTCCATCTTTTGATACAATGTGTCCTAGAAACTTTCCCTCTTTGACTGCAAAATTACATTTTTTAGGATTCAGGGACACACCATACTCCAGAGCTTTGACAAAAATCTTTTCTAGGTGCCTTCTTGGAATAGGCAGTTAGGTCATCTTGATATACAACCATAAACGGGTCGATGTACTCTTTGAAAGAAACATCCATGGCTCTTTGAAAATTTACTCCAGCATTTTTGAGACCAAATGGAATTCTAACATATACATAAGTTCCCCAAGGTGTGGTGAATGTAGTTTTGAATTGTTCAGATTCTTTCACCAACACCTGGTTATATCTAGAGAAGCCATCCATCATAGACAATAACTCACAACCAGTGACCTTATGCAACATTGCCTCCATGTTAGGCAGTGAATAATTGTCCTTCAATGATGTAACATTCAAATTTCTAAAGTCCACACACAACCTAATGTCACCATTCTTCTTTCTAATTGGGACTAAATTAGATACCCAAGTTGAATGCCTTATAGGTTGAATTATTCCTGCATCACTCAACTTGACTAGCTCCTGCTGCATCTTAGGAGCCAACAATGGTTTAATGGGCCTTTGCTTCTGTCTGAATGGTTTGACCTCTTTCTTTAATGAGATTTCATGTTGGAAAAGGTCCTCTCTGTAGGCCTTTAGATCATCATAGGACCATGCAAACACATTCTTGTACCTTCTCAATAACTTTATCAAATTATCTTTCAATTGAGGGGCTAATCCTTTTCCAATATAGACTATTTGAGGTGCACTATGTGATCCCAAATTCACTTCCTCCAGATCTTCTATATTGGCATTACTTATTTTTGACATGTGATCATTTTGGTTACTATACAATGCTTTTAACTTAGTTAAGCCCTTAGGGATATTATTTAAACTCAACTGGATCACTTCATTTCCCATGACCATGTCCTTACCTTCAATTTCCTCAACCAAAGTGTTGCAGTCTATAGGTTGATCCTCATATAGGTCAAGACATTGAATGAATTTCAAAATGTCATGATCATCTTCAAAGACCTGCCAATTGTAAATGTTGTCTACAATAACTAGTCTAATTTTTACTTCAAGAATTGATACTCCAAACAAAGTTGAATCATCCATTCTTAGAGAAATATTGGCCAAAAAATCAGCCATTATGTTACTTGATATTTCTACCCAACATATATTGAAAGCATCAAACATTTCAACCTGATCCCATATTACATGTTTATACAATTTCAATCTATCATTCTTGACAACATATTTGGATCAAACTTGTACTACCACAAGCTCATAATCACCAAAAACCTTTAAACATTTTATCCCATGTTTGATAGAAATATTCAATCCCAAAGGAAATGCTTCATATTCAACAGTATTATTTGTGCATTGAAAATTCAATGAGAATGAATACTTAAAAGTAGTACCTGATGGAGATATGAATAAGACTCGAGCTCTTGAGCCTTCTTTTGAGCATGCTCCATCAAAATACATCTGCCATAGTCCATCTTTCTATTTCTTTAATTCTGCAACTAGTGGATCTATCTCTTCCACTGATGGAGCAATCTCTTCTAATTTGAAATTCTCCATGTCAACATCCACACAACAATTTAAATGATCATCATTTATTTCAATCATATGTGGAGTTCTACTTTCTCTGGATACTTTCACATTGTCACCATCAATATTGAAAGTTGCAAAGGATAAATCATATTGGATAATATCTCCCATTTGAGCACTCCACTTCCTTGATAGTAACATCACATAATGAGGGGGAATATCAACCACTAGAACACTCATTGTTAGCAACTTGTCAGGGAGGGCTGCCAACCTGTAAGGAAGTGCTTTTATAATACCAATAACAGGGACCTCTCTTGAATCCATATCCTGACATCTTCCATGAGGTGTATCTACTTTCAGCCCCAAGGATCTCATTATTTCTGCAGGCATAATAGTATTAGAGGCTCCCGAATCAATCATATAGTTTCTTAACAACTTTCCATTTACTATTAGGGACAAAAAGAAAGGATCAATAGTTCCTATCACAGCATTAGCAACATTAGTGTCCAAATAAATCTAAGGGATCTCATAAATGATCTCCCCACAATGGTTCTCAATTGAATCACTTGCTACTGCACCCATTTCACTAGCCTTGGTGGAATCTTGGGCATCAGAAAGAAAATCTCCTTTCACCCAACTCAAAGCCCTAACTTTATGCTCCTTTATCCTCATCATTTCTAATAAGGGGACCTTGATAGTGATTTGTGACAACAATTTTCTCATGTCAATGGGAACATAGTTGGGGTCAACTACATCTTGTTTAGTGATAGTAGCCTCCTCATTTTCTTCATGTGTAACCAGATGAGGACTATCTTTGCTCTAAATCTTTACTTCCTTTTGCAAAGGAGAAATAGTATCTACAAGAGGTTTAGCTTTCACCTTGTAAGCTACAATTAGCTTTGTGAAGTTGACATTTTTCTTCACTTTGGTTTTGTCAGCAATCTCTGAAGCCTTCAGTTTATTTTGGGTTTGTTTTTCATCTCTTTCTATTTTCTTGATGAAAATTCTAGTAGGCCTACCACTTGGACTACCTACCACCCTATTTCTCAATTTATAATTGCTTTTAACTTGAGATACCATGTCCACTGTAATTTGTGCAATTTCTTCATCAGAAGGTCTTCTCAACACTACTAGTTCATCATGTCTTAAAGTGTTGCACTGGATTTCATGTAATTGACCACCTTCCTCATCAGAAAACACTTGCTAATGATAAATCTCATTACTGACTTGGGAACTACCAACATCTTGGTTTTCATCTTCATCTGTGGAGGCTAACTCATCATACATATATGAAGAAGTCATACCACATCCTTGATCATCATAAGTATCATCATTATTGTTTCCTTGATCTTCATTTGTAGAAACACTTTGAGCAATAGCACAGTAATAGAGATCATGAGGTGATGGAAAAAAATACACCAGGGAACATCATCATTCATATTCACTATATTTCTGTGCAAGGGGTCAGGGGTCTTGTCATTTGGTTTGTCCTTTCTTTCAGGGAGCACTGGTTTCCCATCCTTCCACTGAGTATTATAGGGATAGTTCTGCATTCTTGGTAACTTGTTAAAGTTATTGAAAGATGGCCTATCATTTCCATGCACTCTACTATTTATTGCCTCACCAGGTTTTAAATCCTTTATTGCTTTCAAGATTTTCTTCAAACTATCATCATCTTTTGGCTTTGCATCAAGTTTTCTTGGCTCCCTTCTGTTTGAGACTGAAGGCTAACAATCCTCTCTCCTTCCCAACTTCCCTGATATACTTCTATTGCTTCCTATATTAATAGCCAATTTGTAAGCTTCTACAAGATTCCTAGGGTTCTTATCTCTCAAGAGATATCCCATCTTTGAATCAAAAGCATTCAAGTATGTGACAAGACACACTTTGTCATCCAATCTGATAACTTGCAACAACTTATGCATAGCTTTCTGAAATCTAACATTAAACTCAACAACACCCTCATTTGAATTTTTCTTGATGTTGTTGAACTCATTAAGCATGAAGCCTTCATTGGTTTTATCAGCATACTGTTCCTTGAAAGAACATTTGAACTATTCCCAGGAACATATGCTAGCATGAGGAAAATTTCTAAACCAATCTCTAGCATCTTCAGTCAAAGACTAAACAAAAAGCTTCATGATTACATCATCAGGCTCAATATTATAGTCATCTATTACATCAATGAAACTCTTCAAATGTTCCTCACATTAAATTGCATTACTTCCAGTGAATTTTGGGAGCTTCTTCCTAATTTCATCAGGGATGGGATTTGGGTAACCAGGAATTCCCATAAACACCAACTGTTTATGCCTCTCATGAATGGGACCTCCCTGAGATGGACCACCACCTAAAGAAGTGGATGTGTGAATATTAGAAACATTAGGAGTCTTAGGCATACCTGAAGTGTTGGTAGTATTGAACACATTTTCTCCTTGTGCTTGAGAAGTGGAAAGGGTATTAGTAGGTCTAGAAGATTGCTTAAGGAAATCAATCTTCCTTTTCATCTCAGCAGTAGTGGCTTCAAGTTTTTCCTTTTCCAACTCTTTGGACAACAATTCTTATTTTCTTTTTGCTTCTTCCAAGTTAGCCTCTAATCTTGCTTCTTGATCTAAAGGCTTCTTTGCATGATTTGGTTCATTTATTGAAACTCCCACAGCCTTTTGTTTACCTTTGTCCCTAGGATTTCTCACCTCATAAACTTGCTGGACAATAGGCTGATCTTCTGCTTGTTCTATCACATGATCCTGATTCATGGCCTCGAGATCCAACAATTGTCTCTTCAATTGCTCTACTCTAATCATAGCATATCTAATCTTTCCCTCTTTTTCCTTGTCTCTTTTCTGTCTTAAATGGATTTGTTCTTGGACTCTCCTTTCCAACTCATAGAATTCTTCAAAAATTTCTTCTGATTCAGGGAGAGTAGTCATAGATTCAAAATTTCCTACTTGAACCTCATCCTCATATTGGTTCAAACCCAAATCAATAGCCTCCTCATATTTAGAGGTATTTCCTTCTTGATTCATCTGAATAGGCTGGATTTGTTCCTCTTGTCTTGTATCCTCTCTATGTTTCTGAGTATGAAACACATTCCTATTTTTTCTCCCTCTCCTTGTCTGACTGGACCCAGAAGTACTTGGAAGACCTTCTTCCAATTTGTCCTCAGGAAGCTTATTTCTCTGAGACCTAGTACCTCTGTAACTCATCTTGTGAATGGTTTTCTAACTAGTACTGCTACAAAGATTGTTAAAGTTGCCACCCCAAAATTTGGAAATTTTTCTTTAAAATATAGACACCAATGGTAACTAGCTGGTTTGTACAGGGTAGGAGCCCTGGCTCAACTAAACCCTATAACTTAGCAAAATATTTCTTACAACCTCCCCAGTGGAGTCGCCAGTCTGTTAGGGATTTTTTTTGTGGGTCAAACTTGGCCAGGATATTGGATTGATTCTCAGTAAAAAGGTTTCCAAGATTGCAAGAAAAGCCTAATTGATGAGGATTGGATAAGATCCTCCTTTTTCTTTGAGCTCCATAGAACTCAGGTGGGTATTGCCTATAAATAGGTTACTATATTTCAAGTAAACTATGGATTGGTGGATTAGGTCTTCATTGTCATGCTATTGAATTTCTTAGAGGTACTTGTATGGAAGATACTTTTGAAGACAACTGAGAACAACCTGTTGTAGAATGTGACTAATAAAACTCCTAGTATGATAACATGAACAGTGACACAAGGGTGATGAGTCATTCTTTTTAGGAGTAAAACTCAAAGAAGGCTAACCTTTGATTCACTCTTCGAGGAATCAACAACTATGGACTATAAAACATCAAGGACAGTCCTATCTCCTTTGGTGCATGAACATGAAATGAAAATGTGTAATGGTAATGATAAAATTTGTGCTTGATGACAAAAAGGTGATTGTATAGCAGAGATTGGACCAGTACCTAATCCTTTGGGCAGAAGAGTCTAACATAAATCAATAGAGGAATTTCTAGGAAATATAGTGATATGCCTTACAAACCACATACAATTTGGATATAATGCCTTACAAACTATCCCCTGAATCCTAGATTGTTATCATCAGGATCTCAACAGATGTGTTCATTCCCTGAAATTGCACATGAGGATTTAATCCTTTCCTTGAAAGAAACTCATGCAACAATTAGATAGCTGCCTTGCAACTAGTATGTCTAAAATGCCTTACAAGTGAAACATACAAGAATGGAACACAAAGATAAAAGACATTAACAGAACCAAGATAGAAATTATATTGTATTTCATGAAAGTGTATTAGTACATACAAGGAAAACTCTTCACTCAAAGACTCAAAATGAGAATCTGCTATATAAACTTGTATTCTTTGCATTCAGCATCAAGAGAATGGAACTAGAGAATAGAAACCCTTAGATTACTAAAAAATTGGAACCAGGGACCAAAAGCCTAAAAGACCAAAAATCTCAGAGCCTCAAAATTTTTGGAACCCCTACAAAATTAAAACTTTTACCATTTATACCACTAGGTATCTTGGAATCCTAAAGGAACTCAGGATGCAACAAGCTTTGGATAGCTAGGGTTAGGGTTTCACCTACTAAACCAACCAATAATAATAAAAAATTAATTCCAAGGGAGAAAACCAAGCAACCTGAACAATTAGACCCAAGATTGATCTTCATCAATGAAAATATCCTGATTTATACTAAAGATCACACAAACACCATGCTTATCAGTCTAATTGTACACCTACAACATGCCTCAAGCAATACTTGTGTTCATTTCTTGACAGTACAGGCATCTGCAAACAACCATCAAACCTTCCAGACCACCCTACAGGAGTCGGCACCACCAAAGTAATCAAATCCGGCCGCTAAAACATTAAAAACCTGTCATTTTGTCACTGAGAAACCCTCTAAAAATTTGAATTTGAAATGTAACGGTTACTTTCATAGCGCCTGCAGAAAATTGGTGGTCATCATTCAAACTAAGATCAACTTTAAGTCGTGACCTTCTGATCTCTTTCTTTCACAGGCTTTATGACTCAACCTTTAAATATGACCCTAGTCACATTTGGCGAACCCGTGACTAAAGGAATTCGCCCACTCGCAGAATGTTTTATGCCTTTACCAAATTATTTAGCTATTACACGAACGCTTGTTTGCTAGGTCGCTAAATCTTTTGGAACATTACTACCTTAGTTAGTGAATGAGTGAAGCCTCAAAAATTTGTTGGACCGCTAAACACTTTATGAGAACTGCTAAGACCTTAGACCAAAACCTGGGCCCTCCTTTAATAAAATCAATGACTATCTTAAGTTTGCATGGAGCATAAAGATTCTATCAGAACTTAAGACAACCATTAGATTAACCTTTTACCTCTACTCTACAAATCCTCTGACAGGATATGAAATCAACGGTCATCTGATAATCTCATGTTTCAAAACAAACCCCTCAGATCATGTGCCGACCGTCGATGCTCTGGAAGTGTCATAACCCACCGAACCTCAAAAAACCTAGCCTCATTGACAACATGTCTAGTCACAACATATGCCAACCAATAAGAGACCGCCAACTGTGCTGACCTGTCAGAAGGTCCCACCCTTTTTGAAATGCCACGTCATAGGAAAGATCAATGGCTAGCATAAGATCGCAAGCCTCTGACATATTGCTTGTGAGCTTACGCCAACCGTTAGAACTAGATGCTGTCAGAGCCGGGCCCAGGAAAGAATAAAGGCCAAAAACATTAGAAAGAATTAAAGCGCTGGACTTAGGGAAAATCAAAGCTGATAGACCTAGGAAAATATTTCGTTGGGCACATGAAAACTTAGGAAAAATTAAAACTAAAACCTTCATGGGGAAATAAAACATTTAAGCACATGCATTTATCAGTCTTTAAGTGGCCCAAAAAGTAACATGAAATTAGAACCAGGCTAGGGCACACTTAGGGTTTTTCAACCCAACGGCTAGAATATGAATTTTTGCCTAGGGTTTAAGCCAGAAACAGTGAAAAAATAATTGTAGGGACCAGAGGAAAGTGAAATGACCATGAAAATTTTTTAGGTGCCAACACCCTGCTACCACCAGAGCACCTCAAATCGGTAGGTGAAATATCCGATATACATCCTCCAGCATCATCGTCATCTCCCCAGTCGGTAGATGAAAGGTCCCTGTATCTAAGTGCCAACACTCGCAGAGCGCTCTCACCAATGCCATGAATGTCCACCTCTATGGCATCTGCACCAAGTAACCCAGCCTGAGTGCATCCACCTGCGCCCAATCCACTGGTGTGAACTGATCTCCTACCATCAAGACCGAGGTATGATGCTCTCGACTTGTCAACCAATCCATGGACCACTACATCCAAGTCAAGCCAAAATGTCAATCTTTCCTCTATACCAAAACCTAAGTTCTTCTTCCTGCATTGCCACAAATTTTCTTTTCCCCACGTTCCCGCAAAATCCCCTCTCCCTACATTCTTGCAAAGATTCTTTTTACTCGCGATCCCGCCATGGCTAGATCACATTCATCCGCTACCCTCCCAGCCTCATGAGAATGCATTCCTGCACCGCATGCCAACCTCCTGTTCCCCCTAGGAATACCTTTTTACAGCCTTCCTTTGCATTTTTCTCTGGGAACATGATCCCACAAAATATCCTTACGGGATTGCGGTCCTATAGAAAATTCCCCCCACCCCGTAGATTTTCACGTTCCTACGAGAAATCCTTTGCATTTCCTTTTTCGCCCCACCCTAACATTTGTTGTGAGAATGCATTCTTGCTAGCATGGGGGCACTCGCACCAATCCCGTGCTCATGAGAATGCTTGTTTTCCTACTTTAACATGCAATCAATACACCAAAAAATAATGAAAAGTTGCATTTTTTGAGCCTACCTCTCAGTCGAGCCCTCCATTGCACTACACATGTCACACAATGTCAGAAGAGTGAGTCGGTCACCTTCTCTATGCCATAATGTCCTCGCTTATCAAAGCTCAAAAATCTCAAATCTTAAGCTCTTTGTGTGCAAATGACCTATCTTTGACCCCTCTGACCCTTATTAAGGCCCCTTCGAGCCCTCATTTTCACCTCCCGACACCTTTTTCCTCCCCGTTTCTTCCCCTCATGCTGAATCTTGTCCCTCATTGCCTTTTTCACCTCTCTTTTCCTCGTTCGTCCCCCTTCTTAGCCTGCAGCATGCCTACTTCTTCTTTTCCTTTCACGATGCTACCTGGGTCCCTTTTTCTTTCCCTGCCATCCTCTCGAGGGGGCATCACCTAGTCTAACATCTTGGCCCATAAACTGGGGCAACTCTGATAACAAGTCTATTCTTCATGTCGTCTATTATTGCTAAAAATATATTTGAAATAGTGTTACTATAACACTATGTTGAAGAGGGGCAAAATGTAGACATCTAAATTTTATTACATTATTTAGTAATCTTATTTAGTTTCCCCTAGGACATCCTATTAATTAAATATTATTATTTGATTAATTTATGTCATCCCCTAGTTAATTAATTAACTATAGTCTAATTAATTATCTAAATGACAAACCTATAATCCGATAATTAATTAATCTCTATTCTTCTATTAATTTAAATAGATGCACATATCTAATTAAATTAATTCACAAACCCCTTTTTTCCTCTCACTTGGAATTAAATAAATATTTAATTCTAAACCCTTAACCAAACCCATCCCAAACTCCTAACATGTGGTTCATACTCAACCCAACCCATTCACCCATGCTAATCCTCCTTAATTAGCTAATGACCCATGATTAGCTAATCTAACCCTCCACTCATTCTCTCTCCTCCCATCACATCCTCCTAAACCCCCACTTACAATCTAATCCAAACCTAATCACCCCTTAAACATTTGCACAATCATAATCCAAGGATTAAGAAATCCTAAGCCAACTCAAGTCAACTCTCATGTCACATCACCACATCCCCCAATGTCAACCATAAAATCTCTTACACATCTCTTACGCATTTGTCCCCTCTCACATCTCCCAAAATGGTCACATTCCTCAAGGATTTGGCCTCTCCTCTCAACCTCCCTCATTGTGACACTCGTCACAATGCTATGCATTTGACAAAGCACAATCATGTGCTCTCTCTTAGATGCATCTCAACCCTTCCTCAGGTTTGCATCTTGACTGTCCATTCACCCTTCCATTTGCCTATAAATTGAGCCTCCTTCTCCTTCTTTTTCATCCATCTTTTATGCAAAGTTATAATGCTAGTTTCAGAGCCTAAAAACTACCAAATTACAATTATAATGCAAAAATCATCCTAGATCTATTGAAGTTTGAGAATTAGCATTTGAGCACACATATCTCCATCATTTGGACAATATCTCTTCAACAAGGAAGGTTTACATTATTTGTGGTTTTAGTTTAAGCTTTCTTTGGTCTAATCTTAAGTGTTAATCTAGTTTGTTTTGTTGAATATTTAGCTTGCTTGATATTCCTTAACACTACATTTTAGGTACTTACATTATCATGGGTGTTTTTATTTTTTTTAAGTTCTCCTTTTCATTATTTTATTGGGTTCTCCTTTCAAGTTCCCTAGCGGGGTGTTACATTGTGTCTTAATATTGTCGGTTATCATCTTTGGCACAAATAAATAGAACTAACTAATAGAAGCCTTTAGAAAATGCTGAAATTTAGACCTGCTACAAAGATGATTTCAACAGAGGCTGAAGATGGTCGAATTAATAATCTAATACCGACCTAGTTTAGGAAATCAAATTTCCTATCTCCAGTCCAAATCTTAGCTTTCCACGAGTTGTTTTGTTTTTTTGACCAAGTCCAAATCTGAAAGATAGGTAGTTATTAGTTAATTTCTGATTAGTTTTTTCAAAGAGGTTTTTAAATTTTAGCATAGGGTGGTGTCTGTTCACCCTAAAGGGGTGTGAAAACCATTCATGAACAATGTAAAAAAAACTTATTATTTTCTAGTGCACTTTCTGCAAGTGATCTATTGCACATAAGACTTTATGGAGCATTATTATAAACTAGTTATTTTATCTAATTTGGAGTCATGTATTTGATCATTTCTGATTGATCAGTCCTTTGTGATTTTATCTCCAGAAGATAAAGCTGCTTTAAAACTTTATGTTTGGAAATTATTCCCATTATTTTTCAATTTGATAATTAGAATTATTAGGCTCTATTAATTCTATCTTATTGGGCTCATTAAGCTTGGGTTAAATTCAATAAGACTAATTGTAGCATAATAAAATAATCAAAGACATTAAAGAGGAACAGTTGATAGGATCATTTACGTGGTGTTCTCTATCTCACTTAGTTGTACATAGGATTAAAAAGGAATTTTCTCTATTGCCCAATAGAAGAAAGGCACTGATCTATTATCCTTAAGTTGAAGTCTCTATTCAAAATATTACAAGCATAAAGTAGTCATTAGTATTTATTTCAAACCAAATAATACATCATTTTAAAACATTCTTTCAAAATAATTTCTATTATAGCATTTAAACAACATTCAATAATTGTGATAGTGACAATTTGATTCCTCTCAAGTTCATTTTCCACTTTGAGAGAATCCAAAAGTTTTATATTCAGTTATCTGCTATAAAAGGCCTTTGAACCAACAAATTTGGTTAAGGTATAGGCCCACCAGCCTTGATCTTACAGAGCCAGAATTGCAGAAGTTCAAACCCCTATTGTGGTTGAGCTTGTTCGTTGGCAAAAACAATTGGATTTCTCAGCATTGGATTAGAAAGTCCATAGGAAATTTAATCCTTCATTTTTGGACACCAACAGGATGTTCCTTTATGATTATCTTATGTTATCTTGTTGTATACCCTTGTGGATTCCTATGTTCCTCCTTGGATTGGATGTTTCTTATTTTTGCCTTGCTTGTGATGTTTGTTTGTTGTGGTGCCTTGTGTTATCTCCCAGCTTGGGGGAGTGGGCCTTAGAGTCCCATGTGGTTGGGTGGAATTTGTTTTACCCATCAAGTATTTTCTAGAGTTGGTTCAAGAGCCCTTCAATGATCTTTCTTCTTCACTATGTTGCTCATACAACTTGATTCTTATTGGCATAGAGACTCTTTTCATTAAGTGTATCATGATGTGTCCAATCCCATGGGTGTGATGATGTATTTCAACATATAGATGTATTGATGTGGTATTGTAGTCTCCTTGAGAAAATCAATGTAAAATAAATATATAATTATATATAGGTGATTACTTGCACTTTGTAAATGTAAAAATGTGTATATAATTACTTTGTTGTAATGAAAATATTGATAAAGGTGTAGACCTTGATCTTGATCATGTTTCTATGTATAATTTGATTGTTATACTTAATGGGATAATTCATATTGTTATTTCTTCATTGTCATATGTTATCATATAGACTTATTTATGTATGTCATGCATTTCTAGTAGCGATGTCAAGGAACCTAAGAGGACCTCAAGCATCTGATTGCTGTTCAAATTTCATGTTTTCTATTTATGTAATGTATTATCAACGAGTTAATATTACATACAATTGTAATTGAGATGTTATTTTTTTTTATCATGGTTGTATCTTTGGTGTTTTTGTTTTTTTTAAGTTCTCCTTTACATTATTTTATTGGGTTCTCCTTTCAAGTTCCCTGACAGGGTGTTACATTGTGTCTTAATATTGATGGTTATCATCTTTGGGGTTTTCATTGATATCTGCTCATATTGTCATAAATGTTATTTAATACTTTAATTTAAATGAGCTATTTACTATGATGTACATTGAGGATTAAAAATATAGAATGACCAGTGCCATGACATTGTAATACATATGAATGATTACAACACTAGATCATCACTATTCCATTTGGCGTACTTGATTTTTACATGTATGTGTTTTGGCTATTTATAAGTGAACATATACATTTGATGTGTGCATTTTTTAGTGAGTAGGTACCAACATCATATATACTTGAGCTATGGGTTTGAGCATATCTTATCCCTGATAGTGATTTCAAGAAATAGTCACATTGGTCGTTTGCATACTAAGAAAATATTGTTCCTGGATGGAATGGTGTATTTGATTCATATTATTACCTTCTGGTCATTGTGTAGGCAAGATGATGGATTTAATTTGCATAATGTGTTACCTAGTATCTGTTTGTGGATTTGCATTTGCATAATCCCCCTCTAATGATTAATTTATGAAATTGCTTAGTATAACTCATAAAATCCATATCTTTTTTCTTTAAGTTTTTCCTTAACCTCCTGGTTTGAATAGAATAATCAGATGGAAGGAATTGATCCTTCATCATGACCACCATCCTACTCCAAAAAGTAATATTGGCTACTCCCCTATCCACTCTCTCTATTTGCACACTACTCCACCATGTTAGTGTAATCCTGCTGAACTTTTTCTTAGCAAAATTTACCTTCTTGTCCTCATTCATGTCTTCATATTCAAAGTAGTTTTCTAGGGCATCAATCCACCCTAAGATTTCCTAACTATCCATCTTTCTATTATAGGTAGGTAGATATACATGTTCTTTACTACCCCAACCTTGTATTGACTTAAGAAATCTTACTATTCTCCTCTAATCAACATCCAAATCATCTTCCTCTCCTCTAGGAGGTTTCTCTTCTACCCTCTCATCTTCTTCATTCTCTTCTTCTTCATGTTAACTTTGTGGTACTCTTCTAGAGCTTCTTTCTAAGGCTTCCAACCTTTCCTGCAATGTTGCATTCTCCCTTCTCATTTGTCTTAGTTATTTGTCTGATTTTTCACTAAATTTGTAGGAAATAATTTATTATTTATTGCCAAATTGATCATTACATGTCAATATCCTTCTGTATTCCTCAAAAATCCTCTTATAGGTGTGAATCTTCTCTTATAAACTCATTTTTATCTCTAAAACTAACTACAACCACCAAAATACCATTTTCCTAACTAATCATTACATTTTAGATTCAAATTTGTTAACTTTTGACATTTTCTCTTTAGACTCTCCTGTCAACTCAAAAGGATTTTATTTTCCTTCAATACATCAAATAGAACTTAAAACAACTAATTCCTTTCCTTGGTGCTTTCAAATACACTTATTACATATTTTGGTCCAATGACCCTTATTAGATCAATCATGACATATTGACTTATTGACCCAACATATTACATCTATGAGCCTTGATGGCTTTATTACATCATTTTAGGTTGTCCTTGACCTTGATTACATTTTCCATGTCTCATTGGAATCAAAGGCCTTCTAGGACCTTTACGTTCTCTTGCATTAGATATATTAATGTATCATAGGACTGCTTAAGACCCCTTACCACCCCTCAGGACCTAGAAGCATACATTAATGTATTTTAGGTCTCCTAGGATAGATTAATGTATGTTGAGGGGTCCTATAAGGTCACAAGTGATTTTAGGGGGTCCTAGGATACATTAAATTATCCTATGACCCCTTAAAGACTTCTTATGACCCCTTAGGACACCTTACCGTACTTTAATATATGTTGAGTGGTTGTAAGATAAGGGGTCATAGAATACATTAATGTATCCTAGGACCCCTTAATACCACTTATGACCCCTCAAAATACATTGATTTATCCTAGGACTCCTAGGATACATTAATTAATGGTGAGGGGTCCCATGGTTTTGTAAGGGGTCATAAGGGGTGTTAAGGTGTCCTATGATACATTAATGTATTCTAGGATCCCTTAAGACCTATTAGGACCCCTTATGAATCTCTCTCTCTCTCTCTCTGATAAGAGAGAGAGAGAGAGAGAGAGAGAGAGAGAGAGAGAGGGAAATAATAGGATATATACTATATATTATTTAATATATTATATAATATTATATAAGAATAAATATATACGTTAATATCTAATAACAAATGTCTAACACAAATTTGTAACATAGGGATTTTCCTTGGGATTGCTATGGGTTTTGGTTTAATAATTCTAAACCTAGAAATTCAACCCAAAAAATGTCTTTTTGAAATCTCCTTGTGTTTCTAGACTTCAATCATGTAGTTGATAGCTTTTTTATCCAGAATTGATGAAACAAAAAGGGTTGGTTAAGGAGATTCTCAACTTTCCACCAACATAAATTCTAACAATTTTTGAGTTTAATAAATAATAATTATATATTTTCTAAATGGATTATGTCTAAATTCCTAATTGACAGGCTAATTAAAAAATGTCTATAACTTTCAAACAATATAACATTTTTCAAATCTAAAACTTGCATCACATTCTATGATTTGCATACTATAAGAAAAAAAAATATTAAGTTTTGACCAAGTCAAGGTGGTCAGACACAAGATTTTTTATTTTGTGAAAAAGTTATAGTAAAAATATTATAATTAATTATTTATTTGGAAAAAAATTACAAAAAATATGCATCACATTTGGACATGAGTCTTCTACTTATATCTCGAATCTTATAAAAAAATATTACCATTTTAATGTGGTTAGGATGGTTAGACATACACCTACTTCTTTTTCTCCTAAAATTTATATACTACCGCATTGAAATTTCAATTTTTAACCAAATAGATAATTTGAAAAAAAAAAATCTAGAAAATTAGAAACTAAGTTCAATTTCCTATATATTATCTTCTTACATCCTTTTGACATAAGGTTGATAACTTGTTAAATTTTTTACATTAAGTTTCCTAACTCTATTTTTCTAAAATTGCATTGCCACTTAAGGGCCTAGTTTGGCATACTATGATCCTGCACATACCCGTTACCATCCTAGATCTATGGATAAATAAAATTTTATTCTTATAATCATTATAGGAATATTTTATTTAGTTTTTAAAATGAATCCTTTGGTGAAATTGGATTAGAGGATTGACTATTAGAATAACTGAGAGGGGCATGAATCAGTTATCCACAGTCCCAATTCAAAATGTATAATCCAAAACAATTTACTCAAACTTATGCAGCTCAGTAACATAACATACTATACTCTCTGTGCTTTTACCCATTACTAATTAATAACATATAATGATTACCGATCAAATCCAACATGCAATATGTAAAGTATGATAACAAATAATCACCATAATGAACACATAACACAAAAGATTTAACATGGAAACCCTGTGAAGGGAAAAACCACCTAGGATCGACAACCCAAAACTTGTTCACTCTTCTGAAGTGAGGTCGGTGAAGACCCAACCCTATTAAAGGTTACAAACACACTGTGAGGTGTGACCTTGTTAGAGGATTTTAGACCAACCATTATCGTCCAACCAACATTCACTATGGGGTTGATAGGATAACAAATGTATGTACATTCTATGATGACATTACAAGATTTTCAAGTCCACTTAGTTAAGAGATTTATCTATTTACAATGGTTAAAATGTAACAGTAGGTGATATGATTAAAATACAACTTCAATTGCAAATTATCAGATCTATGTTAAGCTCATTCAAATCCTCTAATCAATATATCAATTCTTTATCAACAATAATCAATGACTTACTGTCGCTCGGTAATAGCACTCGGTAAACTCTACAGTTTGGTTCTCCTTAACCAGTTTGATTAGGCATACATGAAACTTGTTCATGTGAAAATTCTGGAGTCTCCTTATTCTGGCATGAGTTTCATAATGAAACCCTAGTCTCTTAAATAGACAAGTAAACCATTTTCTTCTCCTTCACAAGATTTTGCCACTTATTCTCCTTCATCCATTTTGCTACTTTAGCCATTGATCTTCATAACAAACATTATCTCCATCTCTGATTTCGAGGTACTTTACAACTCATCAATCCTTGTCGGCTAAACTAATCATTTCGTTCCTTTATCCTGCTTGGTTAACAAAGAAATGTGTCGGTGAATACAAGCTTGGTTTATACTATGCTCGGTATACACTACACTGCTCGGTGTATACTATGATGCTTCATCAACCAAACACACTACCTTGTGTCTTTCAGCTCTTTTCCTCATCATAGATGAATGAAACATAATCAAGTCAATAACATAGGGTCATAGAATCATCAACAAGTTACCCAATGTATTCCTTATCCTCATCTATCATATACATCTTCCTCATGTAGATATTTCTGTTCTTCATCTCTTTTATTCCTTTTCTACATATGTTTAGGTATTTTAACTTATAAGATAAGTGCTGTCAAACTAGTTGACATCAATGACAATATATTACTGATTTAATCATATATCTGTGTGTGTGAAAATTGTACCTGATATGTAGACACAACACTTCAGTAAAACATTAGAGGTTAGCAAAAATGAAATCATGCAATAAATTGAAAGCTAAACTAACTAGGCAATTTACTGCCTTCTAATAGGTGCGAGTATGATGTTCTCAGATTGTTATCGAGATTAGTGACCTTGACGACACCTAAATGAAGGATTTGAATGCAAAACTGATATGAAATATGAATGCAATTAATCTTTTTTTTTTAAATTTTAGATGCAATAAGATGAAAAACTGATATGAATCTAATCTAGAATGAACTGATATGAAATTGATCCAACAATGATATGACAAAGAATCTAAATGAATGTAAAAACCAAATTGATCTCACAATAGCCTTGATTCGCAATAATCTTTGATTCTCCAAATTCCAATTCTTCAAAATAGTTGTGCAATTCGTAGATGACTTTGGCAGCGTAAGCTCACAAAATTATGAGATGATTTGGGATGAGTTGAAGCCTTAATTTATAGAAATCCAGGGCTTTGGAGGTGCATCGATAAAAGCCATAAATCACTCAAATAAACTCAACTTGATTTTTGAGTTATCTGAAAATAAAGAATAATTAACGCACAAAAACATGCAAAAGCAAAGTTTAACTCAAAATAGAGTTTAGCTTTAATTGATAATTGATAGTTGTCTGCTTTTCTTGATTATGCATGTTTTAATATGAATTAATTTAATAATAAAGTGATTTATTTCCAACTTAATTGATTTTGAAAAATAAAACAATTGATTTATGGGTTAAACAATCATTTTTCAAACTTTTATTCAAAAATAATATTATTAAAAATTGACAACTTGCTTTAATTAATTAAATAAGAATTTAATCAATTAATGATAGGAATTTTGATTTATTGTGAATTTTAAATAATAATAATTAAGAATAAATATAATTAAATTCAATTAAATAATTAAGTGGCAGAATTAAATCAAAATTAATTAAATATTGAGAATATTCAATTAATCAAACTTTAGGATAAATTAGATTTATCACCGAATAATCATTAAATCAAAGATAATTATGATGATTAGGAATATTAAGAGGAATATTCCCCGATGCAGAATTTAGGATAATCAATTATGATTCGATGATGTTCAGATGTGCCTTTGGTTAGGACTTCGATGTTGATTTCATTCGATGTGTCGATATAGAGGTTAATGAACCTATAGCCCATTTTTGGGGTATTACATTTTTGCCCTTCTTTGAATTACTGTGCG
Organism: Chamaecyparis obtusa; assembly: GCA_027943335.1. Classification (NCBI taxonomy): domain Eukaryota; kingdom Viridiplantae; phylum Streptophyta; class Pinopsida; order Cupressales; family Cupressaceae; genus Chamaecyparis; species Chamaecyparis obtusa. The sequence continues at coordinate 678,113 of BSBK01000736.1, forward strand.
AAGCGCAGTGGTTCAAAGACAGTCTATGTTTGATAAAGATATGAAACTAATTCAAAATTGATAATTGATATGAGACGGAAGCTGATTGAAATATTTGATATGAAGATGATAGGTCCTGAATGACCAAAGATAATGTTAACTATAACAGGGATGAACCAATGAAACAAAAGTGTCAAAATGCCTGATTCTGAACCTTATGATTGCAAAGAAGTGAGTGACCGGTTCTAGACTCGATTATCTTAGAAGAACCACGTAGGTATCACATCTGAACCCTTCAGTTACCGAATAACCAAGGAAATAATACTAATGAATTGATAGTTGTGAAAAGCTGATACAAATTACAAGATTAAGAGAATACCAGATTGATATGGATCGATGAATCTGATATGCCCCAAGCGATGATAGATTTTCCCCAAGCAATGAGGACTTTTGATGAATCAGCAACTAGACGTGGTTTTTGTCTTGATTACTGAGGAAAGATATGATTCCAAGATTTAGATTACAGACTTTGAATGATGTGCAATACCATGCCCCCTTTGGGATCAAAATTGAAATCTAACAAGAAAAGTCAGCGTTGATAGTTCAGAAGCATGTTAATTGATTTGAGAAGTGGTTATACACATTCAAGAATGCATCCTGCATCATTTGGATGTTCTAGAGACCAAGTTTGACTAGGTTTGACCATGAGTTGACCATAGTTGACCAAGTTGAAATTTTGATAGTTTGATATAAGATAATCAGTTAAGTTAAATAATGGATTTCTGTGATGATAGAAGGTTGATTATGCAAGTAGTTAATAATATGAATGATCTCAAATTTTGATTTTGATCTCGAAAAAAGATTCTACTTGTTGTTTCATTGGAGGAACCTTCATGTGAGATTCGGCTCTTGTTAGATTTGAAGAGACAAGTGGAGAATTGTTTAAGCATTGAAGTTCATTTAATCATTGTGAGATCATGTAGACATGCAAGATGCAAAGAAACATGCAAAATGAAATTCAACCTAAGACCTAGGACCTAGTCACTGATCATGTGTCGATTTGTTATCATCATTGAAATTTTAGGTAACCGGATATATCAATACAATGCCCACTAGTTATGAAACCATAGACATATGAATATCAATTTGTATGCAAAAGAATCAATACAACACGCACTAGTCAACAACCATGGATATATGAATATTGATTTTGTTTTCGGAATGTCAGATTAGATATAAGCACCAAGGCATAAATGCCAAGATGACCTGAATATCATGTCCATTTTGATATAGCAATTTGTATAAGCATCAAAACATAAACATCATGATGACCTAAATACACCTTGTGTTCAAACACATCAAACAGTCAAGAATCCAGTGTGAATTACCCGTAGTGACCCTTTATCATTCACATCCTTAGGTAAGGTCGCATTCACAATAGGAGAAAGAACTCACTCAAAAATATAATAGTTAGACCAAAACTTCCTTGAATTTTTTGGGTATCAATGGTCGAGGTACGCATGGCCATCCAATTTGAGATAGAGGCTCTTACAGTCAGACACCATTTCAATCTAGAATTTCCAAAGTTGTTAGATTTTCACATATAAGCAGAAGACAAAGAAAATATTATGCCCCGAGTCATCACTCTCTAAATCCTGTAAAGGACATCATCGAAGAGCTCGAAGGGACACAATATGCAAAAATGAAATGATAGTTGAAATTTGATGCCTAAACTCGTACAACAGTGGGTCTGTTACTAGATGACAGTGAGAAACTCATACAACAGTGGGTATGCTCCCAGACGACAGTCCAGAAACTCGTACGACACTGGGTGTATGATGAAATGATAGTTGAATTTCTAGATGATAGTGTGTACAGTCTGGCATGATTCTCAATCCAATAGACTACTGTACGATAGTGGGTCCAGTGTGAAATGACTTTTGGCAGAAACTCGTACGAAGATTGTACGGACAAAAATTAAAAATCATAATTTTGCATAGAAACAAAGGAGAAAAAGACAAAAATTGATAGAATTGAATTGGAAACCCATTTCAGGGCCCCATAGTGGGCACCAGAAATGTGTGTGTGAAAATTATACCTGATCTGTAGACACAACACTTCAGTAAAACATTAGAGGTTAGCAAAAATGAAATTGTGCAATAAATTGAAAGTTAAACTAACCAGGTGATTTACTGCCTTCTAATAGGTGTGAGTATGATGTTCTCAGATTGTTATCAAGATTAGTGACCTTGATGACACCTAAATGAAGGATTTGAATGCAAAAGATGAATATGGAATAAATGCAATTAACCTATTTTTTTAAATTTTCTATGCAATAATATGACAAAAACTGATATGAATCTAATCTAGAATGAACTGATATGAAATTGATCCAACAATGATATGAAAAAGAATCTAAATGAATGTAAAAACCAAATTGATCTCACAATAGCCTTGATTCGCAATAAGCTTTGATTCTCCAAATAGCAATTCTTCAGCGTGATTATGCAATTCTTGTGGATTTGAGAGATGATTTGTGAAGAGCTAAAGCCTTAATTTATAGAAATCTAGGGCTTTGAGGATGCATGGGAAAAAAAGCCATAAATCACTCAAATAACTCAGGTTGATTTTTGAGTTATTTTTAAATAAAGGATATTTAACTCACAAAAACATGCAAAAGCAGAGATCAACTCAAAATAGAGTTTAGCTTTAATTGATAATTGATAGCTGTCTGCTTTTTCTTGATTATGCATGTTTTATTATGAATTAATTTAATAACAAAGTGATTTATTTCCAACTTAACTGATTTTGAAAATAAAACAATTGATTTATGGGTTAATCAATTATTTTTCAAACTTTATTCAAAAGCAATATTATTAAAAATTGACAACTTGCTTTAATTAATTAAATAAGAATTTAATCAATTATTCATAGGATTTTTGGATTTATTGTCAAAATTAAATAATGCAATTTAGGAATAAATAGAATTAACCTCAATTAAACAATTAAGTGGTGGAATTAAATCTAATTAATTAAATATTGAGAATATTCAATTAATCAAACTTTAGTATAAATAGGATTTATCACCAAATAATCATTAAATTAAAGATAATTATGATAATTAGGAATATTGCTAGGAATATTCCTTGATGTAGAATTTATGATAATCAATTAGGATTTGATGATGTGTAGATGTGCCTTAGTTTAGGACTTTGATGTCGATTTCGTTCGATTTGAAGATGTAGGAGGTTAATGAACCTATAGCCCATTTTTGGGGTATTACAATATCATATCTAATCAGCAGCTCGGTGATCTGTAATCTCAGATCTTCAATTAGGTTCTAAACTAGTTGTAGTTCATCATTAACATGGTATCCTCTACTTATAATCATTTGTCATTTATAGGCTCAATTTCATATAAATCTTTTTAGGCCTAGTCGGATATTGTGAGGCAACTTGAGGAATGTAGGATCACATTTTATTTGTATAGATGGGTGTCTTGGAACCTTGGAAGTGTGCCAATACTTCCACTTATGCATGATCGTGAAGCTATAGTCATGTTTATCTTATTATTGTATGCAATGTTACCTTAATTTATGCATATATTAATGTAGATCCTTATAAAAAAAAAGAAATTGTTCATATTTTACCATATGTTATAAGGGTTCATGGGTGAGGCATTACACAAAGCATATCCACAAACACAATAGGTTTATATTGTTTCATAATTTTACAATTTAGGTTTTCATTCTTAATTTATCAATCAAAGAACTTAAGTAGTAGGAATCGATTTTGGATTCATTCTTTTTTTTTCTTGCATATTCTTTCCTTTATTTTTTCACATTGTACACATGGAATTTTCAACTCTACACAATATTCTAGTACCCATATATAATTTTTAAGATATCACACCCATAGGAAAAATACTTTTTGAAATTCCAAGAAAAGATTATGAAATCAATTAAAATAATAAAAATGCATGGCAAATAGGAAAACTATACAAAAAAATGGAGTTAAACAAATACAAATAAAAATGATATTGTGTAATTCATAATATAGTTGAGATTAAATGAGTGAGGTTTTTTATAATATATTTAGTAATGTATGATTGTATACATCTTAATCGAAATAGAACCAATATAATAATATCCCATTCATTGAGAAACCCCTATAAATTTGGTCACATTTATAAGTTTATCTCATGCACTTAGTGTTGATAATCTTATCTCATTCCCTATATTTTATTATTCTAAATAGTTCGTGGACATCCTAAAATATAAATGTGAACCAAGTACAAAATAATATAACTATCTATTTTTTCCTTAATATATGAATAATTGGCATAAAAATCTTATTTAAAATATTTTAAATTTGAATTAATACCATGTGAATAAATTCCTTTCTTGCATCAAACCTAAATTCTTGAAGAAATCTTGATGGAAGGTAAATTGTGAATTGTGAAAGATATAATTGTTTCAAGAAAAAATATTGAGGTAAAAATATGATTAAGAATTTACTACAAAATTTAAATTGTTCAACAAGGTCAGAAATATGTGATATGATCCATCTATAAATAAGTGTGAAAATAATGCCATGACTAGATACTTTATATTATTGCAATAACATCCAATAAATTTAGAAAAATGTAGAGAAAGGTGAAAACTCTAACTCAAATGCACAAATAGATCCTTAAAAAATAAAAAAGTATATGTATATAGTTGATACATGATTTATCGTAAATTAGGGATACTCATACACCATGTTGGAGTTGTCTTTTGTAAAGTGCTTGAAGTTTAGGGTTTCTATTTTTCCTTTGTCATTAATGTTTTAAATTCTCTTGACAAGTTGTTCTTTTTATTTGATGACATATTTACTGGTTAAATCTATTCAAAGTTTAAATATTAAGGGTTTCATTTCATTTGTTAATCAATCCCATACAATTCATCTTTCCTTTATCCAATTACCATTGTCATATTTTTAATACAAAATGTGGTGTCTATCCCCTTTATTACGTTATGTGTTTATACCTTTTTGTTTTGACCCCTTTCGCAATGGCCTAGATCCTCAAGTTATGTGCATGCGCATAAAGAAAGCCTTAAGATGTATTGCACTAGGTCTTAGAAAGTAAAGTCCACCAAGATAATTGAGAGAGGGGGGGGGGAGGGTGGATTAGTTATCTGATAAAAGAAACTTATAATACCATTATTAGATTTTAACCATGTAACCAATATAAATAGTAACCATAGAAAGATAAACATACACAATGATACAAGATATGTTAACTAGGGAACCTCTTGATTAGAGAGTAAACCTCAGTGGGGATGGTACCCAAAAAAGATGTACTAATATGAAAATTTCTTGTGAGAGGATGGACCTTGTTAAGAGTCTATGAAATACATTCAGTACATATTAGTCCTTATTAGGAGAGTTTGAATCCCTATTAAAAGATTCTAACCTAGCTAAGAGTTATAGAAGGCTAAAGGACCCACTGTCCAAAAAGCTTCAAGGGAAAGATCACTGAACTCACTATCCAACTGACCTCTGTATTATCCAAACATAATAATACCAATAATTATTGATCTCAACAACTTATCTTCACTTCTTTGTCTGTGCAAAAACTGCACCAACTACTTTACTAGATCTTCTTAATTCACATATCCTCTTACAAAATCTATATAATCATATATCTCTCTAATTCCTTACAGTCAAGGAAATAATCCTTCCTTTATACCGCACTCAAACAATTTACAATAGAGTTAGCCAACTAGGCTTAACCAATTACAAAATATAAATCATTACATGTTACATAATATTTCATAATCACATAAAACTGTCCACTTCCAAACTAAATAAATCTTCACATGTGTGACCTCTAACTATGCTATCTCATCCAGGTCACCTTCGAAGTGTCTTCAACCTTTATACAACTTCACATGTCCAAATTCTATCCCAGTTATGAGATATAATCCAGTTATCACAAGCCGCTTCTCAGGAACACTGTTAGAATACTATTTCTACTAAATCACACATAATTGTCATGAATAATTAAAATTTTGTATGCGCTCTTAACCATAATTTCATAACATATTATAGAACAAGTCTTCAATGCCACATATCTTGATATGCAATTCTCCACGTGCACTAATTCAAACATTTTCTACTTCGTTGCTAATCTCTAGTAGATCAATGTGTTGACATCAATGAAAAAAATAGTCATGAATGCAACATAAAGATACTACAGAACTACTTTGAATACTCCCCCATAGGACATATTCAACATTCATTCCTAACAATCTCCCCCATTGATATTGATGGAAACATAGATTAAAAACATCCAAGTTCCATGAATACCAAAGTGCAACACTGTTGTTCTATATTATCTTTTCAAATCCTCTTCATCAATCATTAAATCAATCATCAGATGTATCCTTCTCCTCAGTACTTCTATTTTTTAAGTCCTCTTCATCAATCATCAAGTCAATCAACAAATTTTTTTTCATGTATCCTTCTCCCCCATTGACATCAATGAAAAAGTAAACATCAATCCAATACAAGCTCGAATGCCAAAAGACACTATTCAAAAAATAATTTCACAAGAGTCCTTCATGAATCAGCTCAAAGACACACATACTCCCCCATAGAGGAAGTATCAACATACAGTCTAGGATAGATAGAGCTCTTATACCACTAGACTGATGCAACTTTCTGCATCAGTACTCAAAAGTAGGTTGGGGCATAACCCCAAGCATACCTCTCAAATACTCAAATGTATCTTTAGGTAAGGGCTTTGTAAATATATCTACATTCTTCTCTTTTGTACTGATATATTCAAGTCTAAATTCTTTTTCTGCAACTTTTTCTCTTACAACATGATATTTGATCTCTATATGTTTTGTTTTAGAATGCAACACATGATTCTTAGACATACTCACTGTACTGGTGTTATCATAGTGTATGATAATAGGCTCATTGAACTTGATTCAAATATCCTTCAACATTTGTTTCATTCATATTATCTGATTACAATTATTTTCTACTGCTACATATTCTTCTTCTATTGTGCTCTATGAGATACAATTTTGTTTCTTGCTTAGCCAAGAAACCAGTCTTCCTCCAAGAAAAAATGTTCCACCACTTGTACTCTTTTTGTCATCAACACTACCTCCCCAGTCTGTGTCTGTATATGCACACAGGATAAATTCATCTAATTTATCATACCATAACCCATAGTCAGTTGTGCCTTTCAAATACCTAAATATTCTTTTTACTGTTGCATAATGTGACTCTTTAGGATCAACTTGAAATCTTGCAACAATGCCAACCACATGTGATATATCTAGTCTTGTATGAGTTAAATAATGCAAACCTCCAATCATGGATCTATATTTCTTTTGTTCAACTGTAGGAGTTTCATTTGTGCTAGATAACTTATGGCCAGCTACCATAGGTGTGCCAACAGGCTTAAAATTTTCCAAACCAAATCTTTGTAATAAATATTTCAAATATTTTATTTGAGATAAGAAAATACCATCACTATTTTGCATTATCTATAATCCTAGAAAAAAATTCATTTCACCAATCATGCTCATTTCAAATTCTATCTTCATTTCATCAGAAAATTTATCACTAGCTTCATCTTCTCCTCCAAAGATAATATCATCAACAAAAATAACTACAATCAATAAACCATTCTCAGTCTCTTTTAGATACAAATTACTATTTGTAGTACCTTTAGTAAATCCCAATTTTATCAAATATTTGTCTAATCTTGCATACCATGTTCTAGGTGCTTGTTTTAGTCCATATAGAGATTTGTTCAATTTACATACCATGTCTCCTTCTTGTGTCAAAGGAAAACCTTTAGGCTGCTCAATGTAGACCTCTTCTTCCAATTCTCCATTCAGAAATGTTGACTTCACATCCATCTGATACACTTTGAATTTCTTATAAGCTGCATAAGCCAAAAACATTCTTACTACTTCAATTCTTGCAACAGGTACAAATGTTTCTTCATAATCAATTACTTCTTTCTATGAGTAACCTTTACATACTAATCTTTCTTTGTTTCTTACAACTCCACCTTGTTCATTCATCTTATTTCTGAAAACCCACTTAGTTCCTATAATATTTATATCTTAAGGTCTAGGGACCAATTCCCAAGTTTTGTTCTTCTCAATTTGATCTAGTTCTTCCTTCATTGATTGAATCCAATTATCATCTTTATAGGCTTCCTCAGTAGTTTTAGGTTCAATTTGAGAAATCAAACATAGTCCTTCTTGTACCTTATTTCTTGTCATGAATCCTTTTTATATGCTCCCAATAATCTAATCAGCGGGATGATTCCTCACTAGATTCTTATTAGGTGTCACTCTCTTAGTTCTTTCTTCAACTCTATGTTCTTGTCTCGGTTCTTCTCTTATTTTCTCAATGTAATTATCATTCTACAAATCACTGTCGGTTTCATAAAATAATTCAATATTTTCTTGACCAATTCTAGGGTGAACTTCTTTATTTGAATCATAATCAAGTATTCTTTCCTAAATTTTGAATCTCTCATCTACTTTAACATTTGTGCTCTCAACAATAGTTTTATTTCTTTTATTGAAACATCTATAAGCTTTTCTTTTCAATGAATAACCAAGAAATATACCATCATTACTTCTTGGATCAAACTTACCAATATCATCATCTCTCTTAATATAACATTTACTTCCAAAAATTTTGAAATACTTAGCTGATGGAGCATGTCCAAACCATAATTCATAAGGTGTCTTGTCAGTGTCTTCTTTGATTTGTACTCTGCTCATTGTATATACTATTGTATTCACTGCTTCTCTTTAGAATGTCTTCACCATATCATTCTCAAATAACATAGCTCTTGCTTCCTTAGTTACTAATATGTTCCTTCTTTTTGCAATACCATTTTGTTCAAGTGTTCTAGGGGCTGAAAATTGTCTCTTAATGCCATTCACTTCACAAAAAGTATTAAATTCCTTTGAAGTAAATTCTCCACCTCTATCAGACCTTAAACATTTAATTTTCATTCCTAATTCATTCTCAACTTTTTTCTTAATCAATCTAAACTTGTCAAATGCTTATGATTTTTCTTTAAGAAATGCTATCCACATCATTCTAGTAAAGTCATCAACAAAAATCATAAAATACCTTTCACTATAGAATCCTCTAGTCCTTATGGGACCACTCAGATCTGTATGAAAAATTTCCAATTTTGTTGCTGTGGTGAACTTCTTACTAGGAAAAGAACTTCTTTTCTGCTTAGCCATAACACATTATTTTCATATCATGTTATTAGGTTTCATAATCTTAGGAAAATATCTTACCACAAATGTAGTATGTTGGTTCCCACTTTTTCACTATAGTGTCAGGTTTACACTATGATGACAAACTGGTTAGTCTCCTCTCCAAAGTTTGACAGGGAAAAAGTGCCAATTGATGAGGACCGAGGGCATTCTCCTTCTTCTTCAAGCTCCACATCACTCAGGTGGGTATTGCCTTACCTGCACACTCATGACTCTTCTTGATGAACAAAAAGCCTATAGATATATTATTGTGGAATAGCTTTCAGACCCCTATAGGTATCCTGTACCCCAATGAACCAAACCTAATGCAACAACATGCTTGCATGGAATGAGTCTGAAAACTAGAAATGACCTCCTACTACTACTACCAACATGAAAGGAAAAGTATTTCATTTGAATGAGTTTGATGTTGGGTTGAATGGACCCCCGAAATACCCTAAGTCTCTCATAGACCAGTGCCTTATCCAATGGGTAGCAGAGTCAAATACCTCACTACAACAGAGCTATGAAACAAGAAGACAACACACTCACCACTGATCAGATCACACTTCAACAATCCACCTGTCTACCCAGACATGCTATCACATATTCAAAGGATTTTAACCCTCCCCTTAGAAGAGACCTAGGAATCAAGCAATACATTAATCAACATCCATTGAAAGACAATCATGAGATATCTTTGATACCCCATCTCATACGCATCTGAAAACTAGTCCTAAACTATCTTTAAGATCATCCATATAATTTCATTTTCAGTTTTGTTTCCTTCACAAGCTTTGATACCTGCAACAATCTCTGATATCCTACCAATATAACTTCAACAAATTCATCTTCCATCATCTTTGCATCTTGAAATAAACATATCTAATTCTGTAATCTGATTCTCTTAGCATGCACAACACCTTCAAAAGTAGATTGTAAAGCTAACCAAATTTCATGAGATTTCATTAGAGTTTTTACCTGACTGTATTCATTCTCTAAAAGAGATGACAAAAGTGCTTCTCTGGCAAGTATGTTACACATAAATAGATCTCTCTCCTTATTAGTATAGTCTTCAAGTTTATCTTCTTCAATGATAGTCTTGTCATTCTTTGTAATCAACCAATACCCTAGTCCTAAACATAGCAGATGTGTCTTCATCTTTTCTTTCCAGTTGTCATACTTAACTCCATGAAACTTAGGACTTTCTTTCGTGAAATGACTCACCATAGATCTCCTTAAGTTGTTAAACTTTTCCTCCAAGGACATGCCACTCTGATACCAATTGTTAGAAAGTAAATTCCACCAAGATAATTGAGAGGGGGGGGAGGTGAATCAGTTATCTGGTAAAAGAAACTTATAATACCATTATTAGATTTCAACCATGTAACCAATATAAATAGTAACCATAGAAAGCTAGACATACATAATGACATGAGATATGTTAACTAGGGAACCTCTTGATCAGAGAGTAAACCCCAGTAGGGATGGTACCCAAAAAAAGATGTACTAATATGAAAATTCCTTTTGAGAGGATGGACCCTATTAAGAGTCTATGAAATATTAGTTCTTGTTAGGAGACTTTGAATCCCTGTTAAAAGATTCTAACCCGGTTAAGAGTTATAGAAGGTAGAAGGAACTAATGTCCAAACACCTTCAAGGGAAAGATCATTGAACTTACTATCCAATTGAACTTTGTATTATCCAAAAAAAATAATACCAATAATTACTGATCTCAACAACTTATCTTCACTTCTTTGTCTGTGCAAAAACCACACCAACTACTTTACCAGATCTTAGTACAAGATCTGCTTAATTTGCATACCCTATTACAACATCTATATCCTCATATATCTCTCTACTTCCTTACAATCAAGGAAAAAATCCCTTCCTTTATACCACACTCAAATAAGTTACAATAGAGTTGACCAACTAGGCTTAACTAATTACAAAATATAAATCATTACACGTTACATAATATTTCATAATCACATAAAATTGTCAGCTTCCAAACTAAATAAATCTTCACACGTGTGACCTTTGACTATGGTGTCTCATCCAGGTCACCTCTGAAGTGTCTTCAACCTTTTTACAACTTCGCATGTCCATATTCTATCCCGGTTAGGAGATATAATCCAGTTATCACAAGCCTCTTCTCAAGAACACTATCAAAATAATGTTTCCACTAAATTACACATAAATGTCATGAATAATTGAATTTATGTACATGCTCTTAAGAATAATCTCATAAAATAATATAGAACAAGTCCTCAATGTTGTATATCTTGATATGCAATTCTCCATGTGCGCTAATTCAAACACTTTCTGCTTCTTTGCTAATCTTTAGTAGATCAATGTGTTGACATCAATGACAAACAAAGTCATGAATGCAACATAAAGCCGCTACACAACTACTTCAAATACCCCTCCATAGGACATATTCAACATTCATTCCTAACACTAGGCCCTTCCTGTTAACACGTTGTAGCTTCTCTTTTGTCTCTCCAAGCTCACAAGTTGGTCAAATTTTAGCTTAGTTTCCACCTTTGTATGATTTTTAATGAAGACTCATTGTCTTATTGGAAAGGTTCCAAGTTTCCAATGAGTTGTCAAGCAGGTTTTAGGTGCAGGTTTGAATTTTAGGGTCCAACTTAGGAGGTCAATGAATTTTCTATAATATCTAATTGAGATATTGGTTATGATGTGGAAGGTGTGAAAAGAATCCCATGAGACACTCAGGGGCTCATTGAATTTTTTATGTATTTTTCAAGTTGAAAAGTGACACAAAGAGAACATATGGAGATACTTAGTTGCTTGTTGGGATGTTTCTTTTATTCCAATGACCACTTGAGTGCTTGAATCATAGAGAATGTGAGTCCACATGGATGGAGTTCTGATAATAGAGTAACTCATGACTTTTTAGGGGTTTCCAAAAGATTTAGAGACATGGTGGTCTCAATGAATTAGCTTGTGTGCTCACTAGCTTGTTGGGACTATCTTGAGGGTTCCAACAAGGGGTCTAGTGGTAAAAAGATATTGTCAGTGGTGGTACATGGGAATAGGATGCTACACTTGGGTACTTGTTGGAGTTTCTCATTTTATTCTAGTGGGTTTCCAATACTTTGAGAAGGATTTGGCACTAGTCTTTCAAGACATACATGTCAATAAGAGCCATGATGAATGGTGATCGATGGATCGATGAAATTTTTTATTTGTCTTGATGACCCCTTGAGTATGATATAGAAAGGTTTTTCTCTTAACCTCAATATAATGTAAAAAGTGCCTCAATGAGTTGTTTGAGGTCCATTGAATTATTTTGAATTTTTTTAATCACCGTTGACTTGTGTCCATCAACATATGAGATTTAAACTTATTTTGTTGCATACTTTCTCCATAAGAGCTTTCACATATTACATTAATGGTGGAAAATATTGGAAAATAAAATTAATTGCACTTGGATTTTCCATCATTTTTATGAGTTGAAGTAGATTTCAAGATAGAGAAGTGGTGAGCTATGGTTTCTACAACCAAATTCAAAAAATATAGTGAGTTAAGTTAGAAAATTACAAATTAGTAAGTCAATTTCCATCCTCAAGTTTTATTTTCTTCATGAATTTGAAAGTATAAGGGTTAAGAAGGCAGGTCCTAATTAGGGTATTTGCATAATTCAATTGGGGTTCTCTATGAAATTTAAATAAATGACCACCCTGTTGAAAGATTTAGTTTCTGAGGTGCCAAAACCAAAGAAATAAATAAAGGAATGAAATCCTTGTGATATAATTTATCAACTCCTTGTGTCATAACAAAGATCAAAATCATGGGTAGATATATGGAATTCTTTTGGTGCATAGAAGGATGCCAGTAAAACTCACATGGAAATAAAAGGTCATATTATTTTTAGATATTTTCACTTGAAGTCTCAAAACCATCAACCAAAATGTAATCTATGGATATCAGATCTTTAATGACTAATTGTCCCTAATGTGTTTGTGATTGTTTATTCAGTTAAGGTTTTGGCCAATAAGTATAACCCTACTACTAGATGTCAACCTTAGGGGATTTCTAATACTTCCCTAAAGTAAAGTTTTGTGAGATCTTTGATATGAAGGATTATGCACACTATTATTTGAGAATAAACCTCCAAACTTTAAACGATGAATACAAGAATGTGGAAAGAATGTAAAGGAGGAAGTGACTACCTATACACAGGTGTTGGCATATAGATTTTATCTTCTAATAAATATTACAATCATTGACTTTAATCCCTTCTTTTGAAAACAAATCAAATGGAAATAGTTGCATAACAATCATCTTTCTCCCTCTGAATTTTGGAAAAGGTACAACTACCTCATTGAATATTCAATGAATTATTCCTAAACTAACACACATATGTATGCTTTTGACTAGAAACCATGTAAGACATTAAGAATTCACTTCATCAATATGAAAATCAACACAAACTTGTGAATTAATTAAAACACATTTTTTTATATACTGTTGCATCAATATAATCTAAATATATTTTCAAAAAACCAACATATAATGAACATTCATCCACATATACTTGAATGTAAGATAATCTATTGAATTAAGAATAATGGTTCACAAGGAAAAAAACTTCTCACAGAATCAGATGCAGAGATCCAAATTTATTCAATAGATTAACTTTCTTCCCATCCATAGATAGAAAGATGTATTCAAACATATGTTTCCAAAACCCATATATTGACTTTTCTATTGATTTTGTTTAGAAAAGAAATTTTTTAGAACCCTTTACATCCAATTTATTAACCATATATAGTTCTTAACCTTAACTAACTTAAAACACCAGAGGTTTTAAACCAGCCTCAGTGTAAAGTTTATGAGAAAGTTTTAAAACTGAAAAAAAAAACTAATCAGAGTAATTGTCTTCACTTTTTAAAGACACTAAAAAAAGATAACAAATTTAAGCAATAATGGGTGATTTGAGATTCATTGGCTGGCTACGGTATGTGGGAATTTCACATAGTTCTTTCTATTCTTTGTATGCATTAATGAACTCTTGTATTCCCTGAACATTGGGAATCTTAATGTGTATGATCCACTGCTTCCACATTTCCTTCTCCCATTTTATCTCTGCTACCTTTTATCATATTTAGGAAGTTGATCAACACACAAGTAAAGAAGGGTCTCAATATTTTCCATCTTCAAGAAATCAGTGATTGATGGGTTCTTCTCCCTTTTCACCTACTGCACTTTATCCCTAAATACCTTAATGACTACGTTCATATCATGTTCAACAAAACCATCATGAAAAAAATATGTAGAATTGATAAATTTTAAGTCATTTAGCAGACACTGGGTAAGGCCCAATATCTCTTTTTATGATTTTGAAAACTCCCCCTGGCCAACCTTGAAAACAACGTTCCTCTAGTCCATGTTCTTCTTGTAGGTGAAAAAAAAACCTTCATCGATATTTTTGAGGGGTTTTTCAGACAAGAATTTCATAACCCTATACCTATGAACTTCATACATTTGAAGGGACACTATTGTCCATTTAGTTTCTTTGACTTTCCATACAAGAACTTGCATTTGTAACTCAATTGTCAATGTAGCAATATCATCATATACCTTCTTAGGAATGAGGATGAAATTTATGTCATCTTGAATCATTCCCTCCACCCACTCATCAAAAACCTCTGATAAAACCCTTCCTCACTGAATCTAGCACAGTAGATTTTGGCTTTCCAGAGAGTTAGGATCAAATGACTAGGGAGCTTGAGAAATAGGTTATGGAATAAGACTATTTATGCAATCTATATAGTTGGCCATGACTTTGATTATCTTATTTAATTCCTTTTTTTATTTTTCATCTTTTCATGACCTAGATAACATGTGCTTGGAAGAAACTTGAAAGTGACGGTTATCTGGTTCTCTATCTGTAGTACCCAACTCCACTTTCTCCATGTTATAGTATTTGGTTGTGGGGTTAGAAACATCTTCATCTATCATTGGCTTGTCTACTTTGGCTATGTAGTTACCTGTCATCAGGTCAATATAAATCTTGGAGTTTGTCTTCAACTTTTTAGACTTGAGAGACTTGACATCGTATTTTCTTACCATAACTTCAAGAGGGAAGGAGACTAAGACTATATTGTGATTTTTATTAATGGAAGCTTCTAGCCATTTTGGAGTACCATCGGTTAAACCTTTAGTAGGAGAAGACTGGTTAGGTGTAGGGTTCACCATTACCATCAAATCATCTAGGTCTAGGAGGCTAGTTGTCAGTTGATCTGAATCCATTGGCTTGGAGGTGGTGCAATGTTCACTTTTTTCTTTCTCTCCTTCTTCACCAAAGTCCAAATCTATCACCCACTCACTACATGACTCCTATTTATTTTCCTTTGTCTTAGATCTAGTTACTTGTGTTGCTGAGCATGTAACATTAGCACTTTCAGACCATTTTCCAGAAGTTGACCACTTAGCCCTAGTTTTTTATTTCCTTGCATCATAATTTTGAACATCATTGTCATAAACTAAAGCCAAGGAAGGAGATTTAGGAGTATTTTTAGACACTATTTCTTTAGAATCTGGGATTCTTTTCACCCTCTTTTCTCTGAGCCAATTTTCATCTCTTCTAATTACACTGAATGTCCTCATTTTAATATCATCCTTCTTGGTTTCAATCCAATTCACCTTAGGGATAGGTTGGTTCTTTATCCAAAAAAATTAAGGATCAACTATACTTTCCCCATCTTTGTATATGCTACTTATGTTCATTTTCAAACCTAAGGTGGAAATTTTTGAAGAGAGAACCTACTCCAATGTCTTCTTCTCACCTCTATTTCATCGAGGTATTGTCTTAGTATTCCTCAAAATGAGGCATGGAAAAAAAAAATTACCACCCAACTTCAGATGCTACCTTGAAAAACCTTTATTGTCAAAGTTTTTCTTGACTTTGCAGTACTTGAAATAAAATCTCTTTAAATAAAATCCTAAATTCAAAGCATTAGAAATGGACTTACAAAAATAAAGTCTTAATTCAATAGGAAAAGAATTTCCCTGATCTTATTTTGGTAGAAACTTCTTACTAACATGTGCCAACTACCTACACAATTCAACTAATACAAAAAAATCTAGGGCATACCTTGGTAATTTCATCAGTTCACATTCATAGCCTCCTACTTAAATGTATGTAAAATGTGAGCACTAAATATAATAACTACCATAAATGCTCACTATCTACAACACCTCCTCATACACCTATTTATTTAACACTTCAATCAAATTCATGAAGCAGTCTACCAGTAAAGACATCATTTACCCATCTATAATCTTTGATGGACATCTCTTTCTACAAAAGGGGATGATACTCATAGATCCTAATCCCTTGGAACTAGGGTTCATATGGGATACTGGTCCAGTCTCTAGTGCAAGTCAAGTAGTAAAAAAGATATGAAGACATATAAAAATATTTAAGACCAAGGCAGGCTAAGTTTAATTAATCCTGCATGGATTTAGCTATGACTTCTCTCCAATCTAGATACTGAGTTCCTTGTAAGATAAATTAGATAAAGAAGTACATCCAGCCTTGAAAATAGTAAGCTTGAGAAGTACCCATGAATCTATGCAAAAACATCACTAAATCTATCACATAGGGTTTCATATGTTCCCTGGAGAGAGTATTTGACAATCTTGAACCACCCTTGTGAAATTTGAGTAGCCATTCTTGAGCTATAAAACTCATATATTTAATCTTCTTCTCACAAAAATGATTAACTAAAAGGGAAGGAGTGAAATCAGAGTAAGTGTCCTTTTCCTGGTATCTTAAACACAGAGACAATATTTTCCCTATCAATTTACAATAAAATTTCTACATTATCCTTATAGATAAACTGATGGCTAGTGGCATGTATCTGTTGATGCATTATTTGACTAGCTCAGGACACAAAACAACCAAAGGAAAAGCAATGGCTTGAACCAGGCTACTTTTGACAATTTCATAAATAAATGGTGTTTCTTCTATTATTTTCACCTTTTCTCTAAATTTTTCCAAGTCATAATACATAAGGGATGTATCACCTAACTCCGGGGAATCACAAACTAAACTAGCATCATTATAAAAAATTTGAAATGCAGACCTCATAGCTACATGTTTACTTAATTAGGTAATAGTTTCTCTTTAAGAAAATCACAAGTGCTACAAAAATAGTAACAGAAGAGAAGTACTAAAACTCACCTTATGAATTAACACCCTTTCAATTTCTATGCATGCAAAACCCAACTTTTATCTCCAGTCCTTTTTCCTCTAATGATCAATAGGTACTTCTTTAACTATGATATGGGCTTTAAAATGTTCGCTGAAGAATAAAAACTTGGGATTTAATTTCAAAATCTGTTAATTCATGAAAATTCAACATGATGGGATGTTTCTTGTGGCATGAACATTTGTTAACTATCATGTCATTATGCAATCTTACCATACAATGATTACTTCTGACTTAAACAACTCATCAACTCATAGTTACTAAAGATTCTATGAATATTCCCCTTTTTACTATGACTATTTCTTTTTCTAGAATGTCACATATGTGCCTTTAATAAATTCATGTGCCTTTTTTACCCAATGAACTTTTTGAACTCCTCAAAAAGTGGTTCATCAAGTTCACAATCCTTCTATGTGTATGTGTGTTCTAGGGATCAAAACTTAATCAAATTTATGCTGACATGGGGTGACTTGACTAACTTGACAAGACGTGACAACCTTTGAACCTTGAACTCAATGAACCTGATGAACCGAATGAACCTAAAGAAAAGAATTTAAATGGGTTCAAGGAGTTCAAAGGCTCACCAAGTTCAACAATGTATCCTGATAGACTTAACAATTTTACAAAAAGGGAAATGGTGCTCAATGGACCATTGAACCAAAATGAACTCAATGAATTGCTATGAACCTATTGAAATGGTTCGATGATGAAGGTTAAAAAAATAATTCTTTCTCAAAGGATTATATACTTGGACTCTTTTAAGGGGTAGTGTAAGGCATGACAATAATAGGCTTGGTATTTATGGAGATCTTAATAAATTCATGAGTTATGAATTACCCCCATACAATCTGAAGTTGTTCAACAAGTATTATCAGATGACATATTATGGTTATAGTCGAGTGTTAGGGTATGATGGGGATGATTATATTCCTAAGGATCTCACTATTCTAGCATGTGATATTCAAGATGTAAATGATAATAGGTCATTTGATTACCCATAATTCATTGCAAAGAACATTCACAAAGCTTTATGTGCAATTAGATTAAATAATTCAGTGAAAAATTTAAATGATATTCTTTAATATTACACATGATATTTTGGAAAGGGTAGAAGAAAAATGAATGGAGTTATGAGCTTCACATAAGGATGAATTATGATAGAGAGAACTCAAAACCTATTTAGTTATGGACCAACATTTGGGACATAATACCAGTATGCCCAATATTTATATTTAGAGGAGTTTTTTGTCAAGATATTATATGATATTTGTGGTTGTGAATTCCCTAGGTTATCCCCAAATATAATGAACCTCTTGAGACTAGGGGGAGAATAAGTTCTTAAGATTAAAATAGATCACAATTGGGTAGACTAGTACTTGACAAAGAAGTACACATATATCAAGATCTATAGATTTGAGGGTAAGCCTCATGTGTTGCCTTTTACTGTCCCAGACAAAATTAAAGTATTGGAATGTGATAACCTTGGATTGACATCAGGCCTATGAGAAAGTCATGCCAAATAAACAAAATAAGTTTATCATGAACTTGAATTAACATAAATCAAGTAAATGAATTGTATTAATATAATATATAAATGTATAAGAACATGTATTACGTATATCTTACTATATATTAATATACATATTATATAAATAATAAATACATTGAAATATATATAATATATATTAATAATTAATATATTAGTATATTAATTAATATATTATATTATTAATAATTAATGTACTAATATATTAATATATTATGATAATAAGATTATAATAATAAATGTACAAAATGTTACATATTATAATAATTAATAAAATTAATTATAAAAAGCTAGCAACTAAAAGTCACGGCCTCCTAGGACTGACTAAAGTTGCAAGGTCACTAAGGGTTGTGGGCTGAAGTTGCAGCCACTAAGTGGCATGACTTACACTCGCACCTATGGGGAGAGAATGTGACTCCCCTCACCCATAAACTGAACAATATATAGGGCATAATACTTGTTTGTGACTTAAGAAAGATAATGTCCAAACCTTCTGAAAAGAACACATCGATAAGGAAGTAAATATATCTTACCGAGGTAGTGTAAGACTATAGAGAGGTGACAGTACCAATTCACGTTCTAGAATATTGTGCTGAATCAGTGGTCACTGAATTAAATCTTTTGCTTAGCTCTTTAATCTTAGCTTGAATGTTTAAGTGCTGAAATGAATATTAACATAAACAAGATAGAAGAACACAACACATAACACCAATATGGTTATGGGGAAACCCAAATAGGTAAAAACTCTGGTGGGAATTGACACCCACTAATATTCTGTACTAGTGTTTTATGAATTATTGTTAAAATTTCCTTAACCCTGTTAGGAGTTGCTTTACAATGTATTTAGTATAGTGACCTTGTCAAGGGTCAGACCCTGTTAGGAGTCTTTTACAATAACCCTATTAGGGGTGTGGACACACTGTCCTAGAGCTCACTGCTCAAGTGGTGAAGGCTACAACCTTCTGATCTCGGATACATACTATATCTGTTGGATGAACTAGCATTGTGACACTGCTTAGCTGATCAGTTCCTTTGATGCGCTGATGCTTTGAACTCTTGCAAAGATCTAATACATCTCAAAAAATCTTTGCATACTTCTACTCTACTTCTTTCAACTCTATGACAACTCTCATGCTTAATTACAATGACACATGTAATATTTATATGTGCATACAAAACAATTAACTAGGTTGGCCCTTTAACTGATTACATACAATGCTTCCAATTGAATTGGCTCAAGCGTGTTTACAAAAAAATAAAATTATATGTCTACAACCTAATTACAATAGGCACATAGCCTTTACAACATAATAGTATGACCGCTAACCAAAATACCAACAGTCGGCTGCTTGCTCTGTTCTTCTCTAGTATTCAATGTCTCTGCAACTTGAATTCTCTGTATCTTCCTCATAATGAATCTTTTGATCTTGCACTCTTAGATGTAGCATGAATATAGTTTTACCAAATTAACTTATAGGGCGCATACCATAATCTGTCATATGCATGTGCGCTAATGCTCTGACCTTCAGGTACTCTGTGCATTGTCAAGTCTTCAACACTTAGCTAATTTTTGATATTCTTATCATGAGTGCTAACTCCAAAAAATCATATGAGTTTGTTGCCATAATGAAAACACTATATTAATTAATATACACTAGTATAGTCAACTTTCCAATAATCTCCCCCTTTGTCATTGATGGTGACAAAGGAATATGGTGAAGTTACTAACTATCCCTTAATACAAAAAACACTTGATCATACTCTATCTTATATCTTCTTATTATACATTTTCTTTTCATAGCTATAGCTCCATATTCTATACATACTCCCCCTTTGACATTAATGACAAAGGTGTTACAAAATTGAATCTGTACAAGTACTTACACTAAAAGTACATCCAGGTATGCAATCTATAAATTTTGGATCTCTTGCTTCCAAAATGCAATCAATGCATTGATTATTTGGAGATGGGCACATAAGGCATATTGTAGTTTCTCCATCTTCTCCAAGTCTAAAATAGGAGCTTGATCATATGTCACCATGGTGGCATCGATCTCCTTGATATTCTGATTCAGCACATCTAGGGAGGGTGCAAGAGCATTTCTACACTGAGTCTGTCTAGCCCTTATCTTTGACATCTCCTTTTCTACCTTCTCTATTTTGTCAATTTGTCCCTAATATACATTGTTACAAATGTTTATATCAGTAGAGGGATCTTCTACTGACTGCCTCACCTTTTCAATCATGGCCTCTTCTTCTTGAATCTTCTTATAGTGGTCGACTGTCAACTTATCTTGATTCATACAATTAGCAATAATTTTTCTTCCTTTTGCTGCAAACTCTTTCAAAGTTGCTTGTCCAACTTTGAGTGAACTAAGGTCTAGTGAGAAGTTATTGACCAAGTCATTTAGTCTTTTATGCATATACTTCTCCTTTGCAACTAATGATGCTGATTTTTCCAAGCTAGAGAAATTACTCTTGAACTGTGAAAGAATTGCACTTACATCATCAACAAAGTGTACCTTGGACACTTTCTTATCTATTGATAACAAGTTGTTTAGGATACTTAGCGATTCTACAAGGAGGGGATTCCTCATTAACTATTTCTCCTCAGCCTTCTCCATAGCTAAGACACTGAACTTGATCAGGTCTTCTTCTCCCCATGAATTAAAACTAGTTGTGTCAAGTGTTAATCTTGACAACAATGCTACTAAGGGTAGTGGATTGATAGGAGTGCTATCCACTACTTCTTGCTTTACTTTTATTAACATTTTAACTGGTGGTTCATTTACTTTTTCCTCTTCTTGTACTTTTTCTATTTATGTTTCCTTTCCTTTTTCTTTTTCTACTGTAGGTGAGTTACCACCGCATAGTGTTTCAGCCTCTTGGGTGGTTACAAAGGCTTCTTCAAACTTTTCTAAGTCCTTATCTGTGGCTTCCATTGCAATATCAACATTGTCAATAATGATGGTGCTATCTTTTAGTGACTATGTCATGGGCGTAGACTTATCTAACTCTGTATGTGTTTCAACTATAGGCACTGAGTCTTGAGGACCTGTCATAGGTACATTAGTGGGCTCTTCCACATTGAATTCCTTTGTGGGCATTTGAGTTGTAGGCGTAGTGGGTGGGTACATGTGCCTATTCATGAAAACCTTCTCAAATGCTTTCTCTATTTCCTTAGCCACCAATTCATAGTTCTTGTCCATAATATGCAAAGTCCTTGACTTGGTTCTAAGATGTGGCTTTACAAGATCTAGTAATAAAGACTTCTCTTCTAGAGAGCATACTGGGAGGGTTTCATCTAAAGTCTTTTCTCTTATCCTTATATCCTCTTCAATAGCCTATCTCTTTAGGAATTCTAATATTATTCCATACATTATCTAGAATCATAGTCTTCATTTCTAGGACTATCTTTTTGAACTTAAACATATGTTTGACAATCATTCCATGAATTTCTGATTTTTCAATTTCACTATACTTCTCATAGAACTTCCCTACTTGATCTATCCTTCCTTCATCAATAATCCTTGAACTTAGCACACTGAGATTGGTTTGAAACTTACTTCTGGAGGTGCTTGTGTCTTTTTCCTATTCCTTGTTACTCGCGAGGATGGATGACTGGTGCTAATCTCTTTCTTCCTCTTAGGCATTGCCTTATAATCAAGAGGATCAGTAAGGTCAATTGTTACTATGGGTGCAGGAGGGGTAACATTAGTTGTATCCTTTTGATCACCTGATTTCTCTATTTTCACCTTCTTTATCTTTAGATCTTCAGATTTTTTCTTTGCTGTAGCTGCGCTCTCTATTTCCAAAGCAATATTCTCTTGCCTTGCTTTGTCTAGGTCTGCTTGAGATACTCCATGAATTTTCAAAATCTCTGAAGTAACCTTGGAAACTTTTCTTTTTGTTGCTGCGCTATTCAATACAACATCTACTTCTCTTTTTTTTCTCTTCATAAGTCCCCCATCTAGGTTCATTGAGGTCCTTAGGTGCTGACAATAGAAATTGAGCATAAGCCTCTAGAATAGGCTCTTCAAATTCATATCCTAGTGGATGAATCCACTTTGTTCTTGGTTCAACAACCTCCATGCATTTTGTATCAGTGTCTACCATGAAACAAATACTATCCTTGTATTTTTCAACTATCTTTTTAGGTATCCTATACCTCATCTGCATTCTCACTTTGAATATTTTCAACTCCAATTCCATGTAATCCTTAAGGGTACTTTTTGTGGATGCCTTAAGGGATATCTATGGCATAGTGGGAATATATTTGTCTAGATATGAGTCAGACACCTTTCCAAGAGTATGGAAGTACATATAGATTATTAGAGACCCAAACTTGAATATCTTGGTCTTGTCATGTTTGATGGCTCTTATGTTTTCTATTAGTTATGCATGCAAGATCTCACACAGATTAAATTCTCCATTCTCTCTTACCAACCTTATTGCTGCTAGAATGGTGGTCATTGACACACTATTTACTCTACTGGTGTGCTAGAACCTATATCCTAGTATCATGGACATCAATTTGATGTCTTTCTCCTTTATAGGCTCTATTTTCATTTTGTGCCTATCACTTCTTGATTTGCAAGCCTGTTCTACAAGTTTCTTGACATCCTTGCCTGCTGGAAGAATGGTGCCAGTCCTTGAGAGTCCATTCATCTCATGAATTAGATCTCCTATTATCCTAATTAGTACTTCACCTATCCAAAATAGGTCATCATGGATCATGCTGAGTAGGAGCTTGATCTATTTTGACTCATGCAACTCATAAGCCATAGCATATTCCACTATAGGATTATTATCCAACTGTGCATACTCATCCATGAAGGTTTTATCAAGTTTCATCATTGTTTCCATGTGCACTCTTATTCTATCCAAACCTAATGGTTCCTTCTTGCAATATATGTATTCCCTAATGTCTTCCACATCCATAACACCCATGGGAGTGCGGGAGAATGCACCTTCAAGGTCATCTAGTGTTGACTTGAATGGATACCTCTTAAACACATATCTCTTCTTCTTCACCACATCAAATACAATGGGAGTAGCCATTACTTACTTGTATATCACTTTCCAAATGATCTCAAATACTTCTAAATCAATGTGACAGATTAGGGCTTTCGCAACCGATTAAATTCACTGCTAATCACTGGTGAATCAATCTGCAATCCTTTTCTATCAAATGCTAGGGCTCCTCTTCTCTCCAATGGCTCTGAATGCAATTAGAGATCTAAAAGCTTATGTGTACTTTAAAGTAAGAATTTTTCCATTAATGCTTGCCGTGTAAACTAGGCTATCACTGATAATTTCCAACTTTCATTTTGTAAACAATCAACTAGTGCGCTCTTGTACATAGGTTCTACTAGTCTCCAAAAGGTTAAGTCCAAAGGCGCATACTCAGAGGGTGAGTATATCAGTCATGTAGGGGTTTAGAGATAAATTAGCTTCCCCTATGACCCTGAGGGCCATTCATCTAGATGTAGAGGGTGCATCCACTGTGGATGCATCCAATACATTCTCATCAACCTTATCCTTCTTTGCCTCTGACCAAATCAAGCTCGCATCTTCTGAAGCTTTCACAAACTTGAGTTCTCCTTTGGTATTTAGTATTGATTCTTCTGGCTTTTTAGGACTTTCTTGACTTTGCATCGTTGATCTATGAAACTTAGAGATGTGTCCAGCCTTGTTACAAGAGTGACAAATAACTTGAGGCCTTATATTCCTCAGTGCATTGAGATGGGTTACCATTTTACATTGTCTAGCCGAGTGACCATTATAGTTACATATCTAACATGTAACATTCTGAGAACTTATTAAATTTGACTGATTCTATTTTCTTTGATTATGCTAAGTCTTGTTTTTCTGACTTGTCTTACAATTCATAGCTCTATGACCAAATTTATTGCATGAATAACAATAACCATTGAAAGGTCTTACCTCTATACAATTCCTTTCTATATGTCCATGCTTGTTACATGCATAACAAGTTTGATCTATTAGCTTGAACTCATTCTTGGATGGTTCAACATGATCTTTAGTTTGACTTCCAGCCTCCTTAGCATCTATGGTGTCTTCTAGTGCTTTCATTATTTCTTTCATGTTGTCAATCTTATTTTGTGCTTCATTGAATCCAATGCCGCTAGTATCTCCTTTAAGTTTCTAAGCATACAACTGAGATTCAATTAGGTCCTTACTTGTGTGCAATTTATCAATGTGATTCTTAGCCTCTTTCAATTCAGATTCCAAGGTTTCTTTGTTGTTTCTTAGCTCCAATATTTCCATGTTTTCTTGCCTCAATTCTTCATTTAGTTGAAGGTTCTCTTTGATTTGTTCATCATAGACTTCCTGATTGTTAGTCAACTTATCATCCAATTCTTCAATCTATTCTTTTAGGTATGAATTTTCTTCATTGAGGTTCTTGATCATTATCCCTAAATCACTAGTAGAGAATTCCTTTAAATCCTTTCTTAGCCTTTTGATGACTATTTGAGCATCACTAACTTTTTCTTTTAGTTCTTCAATTTATTTTTTTGATCTTTCAAGGTCTTCAAGAGAAGCTTCAAGATTTCTTTTCAGATATTTCATTTCTACTTTGTCCATGATCTCCTCAAGTGGTTAAACTTCTTTTCTGAGGACTAGAGCTCTGATACCAATTTTTAGGAATGGGAACACTGAGAGGGGGGGGGGGTGAATCAATGTTCACTGAATTAAATGTTTTACTTAGCTCTTTAATCTTAACTTGAATGCTTAAGTGCTGAAATGAACATTAACATAAACAAGATAAAAGAACACAACACATAACACCAATATGGTTACGGGGAAACCCAAATAGGTAAAAACTCTAGTGGGAATTGACACCCACTAATATTCTATATTAGTATTTTATGATCCTTGTTAGGAGATCCCTAACATTGTTAGGAGTCACTTTACAATGTATTTAGTACAGTGACCTTGTCAAGGGTAGGACCCTGTTAGGAGTCTTTTACAATAACCCTATTAGGGGTGTGGAGACACTGTCCTAGATATCACTACTCAAGTGGTCAATGCTACAACCTTCTAATCTTAGATACAAACTATATCTACTGGATGAACTGGTACTGTGACACTGCTTGTCTGATCAGTTCCTTTGATGTGCTAATGCTTTGACCTCTTGCAAAGCTCTAATACATCTCAAAAAATCTTTTCATACTTCTTACTTCTTTCAACTCTATGACAACTCTCATGCTTAATTACAATGATGCATCTAATATTTATATGCACATACAAAACAATTAACTAGGTCAGCCCTTTAACTGATTACATACAATGCTTCCAATTGAATTGGCTCAAGCATGTTTACAAAAAAACATACTTATATGTCTAAAACCTCATTACAATATGTGCATAGCCTTTACAACATAATAGTATGACCGCTAACCAAAATACCAACAGTCAGCAGATTGCTCTATTCTTCTCTGGTATTCACTGTCTGTGCAACTTGAACTCTCTATATCTTACTCATACTGAATCTTATGATCATGCACTCTTATATGTAGCATGAATATAGTCTTACCAACTTAAATTATAGGGCACATACCATAATTCTATCCTATGCATGTGCGTTGATGCTCTGACCTTTAGGTACTTTGTGCATTGTCCAGTCTTCAACACTTAGCCAATTTTTGATCTTCTTATCATGAGCGCTGACTCCAAAACATAATATTACTTTGTTGCCATAATGAAAACACTATATTAATTCATATACACTAGTATTGTCAACTTTCCAAAATTTCATACTATCTTTGTCTCTACTAACTTTGTTTTTGTAGGATCACACAATTAAGAACTAACCGAAGTAGTGGGGACATTACATGGAAATAGTATCATAGATGTTTGACACTACTACTATTTTGAGAAATAATAACATTAATAAGGGGTCTTTCCTTCCTACTTATCTCCAATTTGGATATTTCCAAATTAATATTGTTCAAGATTATAAGTTTACTATTCAATTTTTAAGGTCATATAGTTTGTCAGTTGGACTAAAGGTTAGATTTTTTGATCTAGAGGGATATTTTGATTATGCAAAGAAGTATTTTGTCCTTGGAGCTTACTATAAAAATTTATTATTGAAGGAGGAGATTTGGAGAAACTTTTTTCTTTCGAGGAGGGAAGAAAAAGTGTTTCAACTTATTGGATAGTCTAAAAGGTAGAAATACAAAGGACTAATGTAGATTCAACACATGAAAGATAGTTTCCTAATGATAATGATAGCATGTAAATGATGGAGCTTTTTTAAATATGGGAAGATGATACTTACTAAATATCCTTTAGTTTCTCCACCTAGTTTAGCTCTCTTGTCAAGTCGAATTAGGGGACCAACTTTGACTACTCCTCTTGGTCAAATGTCACCTTCTCAATCAGCCACTATAGTTATTTCACAACATATTGGTGGTGAGTTTGATTAGCAAGATTAAGGAGTAGAAGTGACACAAGATGTTCAAATTAATCCTTATCAACCCATGACTAAGAATATTGATTACCTCATAGATTTTGTAGAATAATGAACATAAGATGTAACGTATAAGGCTCTGATAAGTTTATTTCTAATGATGAATTTGTGAAGTATCCTAAATTTATAATGTTTGTGTAAAAACAAAACAAAAGGTAATAACCTAAAAAAATTGATGTCATGTATCCTGACAAGAAAAAAAGAAGAGACAAAGTTATTTTTAGAGGAGGTCAAGAAGGAATTATAGAACATAAAACCAAAAATAGGGAGACAATTATTAAAAAATGTTGGATGTTTATTTCTCCTTGGTATTAATATTTCATCATGTATAACATTTGACAACTTGAGAAGATATAATAATGTGAACCATAGGTTAAATGATCAAGGGGTAGATAAATTATGTGATGGGTCTGAGTTTATAACAAATGACAACACAATGACTATTTGTTTCTTGTATCCACTAGGGAACGGGCCCATCACTATTGATAATCCTCAAGATATTCTTGGTCAACTCATGATATGTATATTAGAAGATGTAAATCCAAGATAGGCCATAGACCTGAATATTACTATCATACTTTTTAATCAAGCTAAAGTAGAGGAGTATTCATAATTGGTGGAACAATTGAAGAAGAACAAAAAGGAGTTAGAATATTTATTAGATATTTCTCTTAGGAAGGGTCTCTTTTTAGAGGCACAATTGAATGTTTCTAAATTAAAAATAGATATTGGTCTTGAAAGGGAGAAATGGATATAAATTGAAAGGCAGATGGTCATAACCTAACAAGAGAATGTGTCACTGAGTAAGGAAATGAAGGCCTGCATATGTAAGATGCCTCAAGATTTGATCAAGGCCAAATTTCAATAAATATTACCCCATTTTTATATTTCTTTGGGATAAGTATCAAGATATTGTGAAAATTATTCAAAGGAAGAGGAAATTGGAATATGACTTCAAAATGATTGTCAAGAGACTATTTAGAAAGTTATTACTTCTACAATTCTTGCATAATTACTATGAGAAACAAATGTGACATATGCTATCCAATGGGCTGAATGGTTCAATGAAATGAACAAAACAATGGCTAAGTTGGATACATTATTAATAAAACACTATAAGTTCAATTAACATGTATTAAATGAATATAAAAGGTTCAATAATGTAGGAGGCGCATCCCCTCGGCCATTTTTAAAGGATACGGGTGAAGAAAAAATAGAAGATGAGTGGAAAATGGAATTTGGGAAATTTATTTTGCCTGGCCCAATGAATAAGGTCATTGATGATATTGACAAGTTTGTAAATAATATACATATTCAATTAGATGGATTGTATGTGTTGGGATAATGTGTAAGGATTGTTAATATGTATAATGCAATTGTGGTCACCCCATCACATGATTATCATATCAACTCTTTCAACAAGTTTCTATTCAAAGAGAAGTAACAAGTGTAAAGTGAAGGCATATTTCTTTATTTCAGTGCTACATGTGGAGCCTGCTACAACCACTTCCACTTTTTTTTCTTGTTTTCTAAATTTATTTGGATGTGTTAATAAAAAGAATCATATCATATTTAATCATGAGAGGATAACTGACTAGGTTGTTTCTTTTTTCTTTTTCTTGGTTATGTTTCTTTGGTCTTAAAGATTCCTTTTGGTATATTCTTCTATGATGTAATCAAATTTTGACAAGTGTCAATAATCTGAGGCTTGTTTTTCTCTCTATTTCTATGAAGGGAATTTAGGGATGATTGATAAGGGAATCTAAATATTTTGACATTTTGTATTGGGTGAGTAAGCATAATAGATAATACCTTTTCTACAAATAGTTTTACATAGTTTCATATTTTGATGAATTACAAGTTGTATTTTAGAAAACAATAATAAAAATCTCACTATGTGTTGTCGCCTATTTCATTCTTGTTTAGTTTTATGATTTTTTCTGTCAATAATGGATAAATTTATCTTTATGAGTTCTTTATAAATGAATAATACATATTTGGGTTTCTCTTCAAAGAAGGGATTAAATATCTATTATGAATTGTTGTAACTTAGGGAGAATGGTGGTGATTTTAAAGTATGATGCATAGTGTGGTAAATTGGATTCTTTAGAATTATGTATGAAATCTTAGTTTGGTTTATTGAGTGTCTGACTCTATCCCAATGGATTTAAGCACTGGTCTTAATTTTGTGGATGTTTAGTAACCAATATACAGATAAAACTAAATCATCATTTCTTTTATCTTTGTAGGAGTAGGTTTGTAGTATGATTTCACTCTTAAAAATGTATTAAATGGTTAATGTTCATAATAGAGCCAAACGCAATTAAATTATCATATGATCTGACTCATTCAAATGAAATTTATTTGCTAATTAGAAATATTTAGTGTTGTATGCTTTGAATTCATAAATATTTCTTAGGTTCACCTACTTGGGTATTGCAGACCTCAAAGAGTAGGGGAGTTATTTTATTTTGTGAAAAATTATTGTTAATTGGTCATTTCTCTCAGGATTCTATTGACAAGAAATGATTGAATCCTTTGGTTAATTTGATCCAAATAATGGGGAACCAACACATCGCAAGCCTCATTTCCTTGTAATGATTATAAAGATATATTAAAAATATAATTAAAGTAAATAAATATTTTTAAAAATTATCTTAAATAAAATAATTAGATCTTTATAAACCTAATATGTTAAAGCATTTGTAATATATATAGTGTTAAAATTTAACATATTGTACTTTTGTTTTGAAATAAAGATAAGCATAAATTTATGTTTATTTCACTTTGAAACATCTAATGATTTATGTTGTTTACATAAAATTTAAGAAAATGCAAGTTGCAAAGATTTCAACCAATCCTTTTTTGATAGGATAAATATTTTTGACTAAAATTTTAGCCTTAAAGTTAATAGGAAAGATGATCCAATAATTGAATAAGGTTCAATAGTTTTGAATTTATTGTAAAATGGGATGCTAATTTTAATATGAAAATAAACAATACAAAGATTACAATACATTATTTTTTATTTACTAGCTACGATGCATTAAATATGCATGCCATTATTATCCCCCAAGTTGTTCAACTAAAATTATCACACACTTAGAATAATCAAATATTTTTCAACTTGTCAAAGTAAATATGATAAAAAAGAAGACTATGATTGATTATAATATCAAAAAGTATAACTAAGTGTCAAGTCCTCATGGATTAAATATGTCAATGTCACATTTTAAAATACCCAACTATTGGTTTCTAGGGTGAATTTTTTTAATCCAATCTATTCATTAGTTACATTCCTGCATTCATATCTTCTATCATTATAGGTACACTACAAAACACTTAATTAGTGTAATGTTCAAAAAAGTAAAAATTGATTATGATAAATGGGGAATAAAGATTTTTTCATCCAAAATTCACAATTGGACAATTAAAATTTGAAAAAAAATAACTTATTGTTAGAATAACTGAGAGGGGGGGGGAATCTGTTATCCATAGTCCCAAGTCAAAATGTATAATCCAAAACAATTTACTCAAACTTCTGTAGCTCGGTAACATAACATACTATACTGACTGTGCTTTTACCGATTACTAGTCAATAACATATAATGATTATTGATCAAATCCAACATGTAATATGTAAATTACGATAACAAATAATCACCACAATGAACACATAACACAAAAGATTTAACGTGGAAACACTGTGAAGGGAAAACCCACCTGGGACTGGCAACCCAAAAATTGTTCACTCTTCTAAAGTGAGGACGGTGAAGACCCAACCCTATTAAAGGTTACAAACACACTATGAGGTGTGACCTTGTTAAAGGATTTTAGACCAACCATTATCTTCCAACCATCATCCACTATGGGGTTGACAGGATAAAAAAATGTACATTCTATGAATGACATTACAAGACTTTCAAGTCCACTTAGTTAAGAGATTTATCTATTTACAATGGTTAAAATGTAACAGTAGGTGATTTGATTATAATACAACTTCAATTTTAGATTATCAGATCTATGTTAAGCTCATTCAAATCCTCTGATCAATATATCAATTCTATATCAACAATAATCAATGACTTACTATCACTCGGTAATAGATTTCTGACGCTTGGTAAACTCTGCAGTTCAGTTCTCCTTAACCAATTTGATCAGGCATACATGAAACTTGTTCATGAGAAAATTTTGTAGTCTCCTTCTTCCGGCATGAGTTTCATAACGAAACCCTAGTCTCTTAAATAGACAAGTAAACCATTTTCTTCTCCTTCACAAGATTTTTCCGCTTATTCTCCTTCATCCATTTTGTCGCTTAAGCCTTTCTTAGCTGATGTGATAGTAAAATGTTTTAATTCCATCCTTTAGATCTTCCTTGAATTATGCTAGCTATTGATCTTCATAACAAACATTATCTCCATCTCTTATTTTGAGGTACTTTACAACTCATTAATCCTTGTCGGATAAACTAATCATTTAGTTCCTTTCTCCTGCTCGGTTAACAAAGAAATGTGTCGGTGAACACAAGCTCAGTTTATATTGTGCTCGGTATACACTACACTGCTCAGTGTATATTGTGATGCTTCATCAATTGACCATACTGCCTTGTGTCTTTCATCTCTTTTCCTCATCATAGATGAATGAAACATAATTAAGTCAATAACATAGGGTCATAGACTCATCAAAAAGCTACCCAATGTATTCATTATCCTCATTTGTCATATACATCTTCCTCATGTAGATATTTCTATTCTTCATCTCTTTTATTCCTTTTCTAAAGATGTTTAGGTATTGTAACTTACAAGATAAGTGTTGTCAAACTAGTTGACATCAATAACAACATATTACTAATTTAATCATATATCATATCTAATCAACAAATCGGTGATATCTAATCATAGGTCTTCAATTAGGTTCTAAATCAGTTGTAGTTCATCAATCTCTCTCTTTGGCATTGATGGCAACTCAAGTAATATGAAATATACCATACACATACCAAACATGTATTCTACAACTCTGTGAACAAATTTTGTACAAGCTCTCCCTAGCTTAATATGTTTAATCACTACGTTACTCAACAACATTACCAATGCAGCTTTGACATTCTACAGATATGATCTTTTTAGCTCTCAGATTCCTTCTTCTATTATCAATATCTGATCTTTAGTGCTCTCCCTTTCTTTCAGTTTGTCTCTCCCTTAGATAGATGTTTCAGTGTTCTCATCGGTGCATATTGTTTCATATTGTTTATCTCCCCCTTTGACAATAATGCCAAAGAAACAAATAAACATACAACTCTTTAGTAGCCATGTAACTCTCTATTGTCTGGTGCATTCTTTGTATCTTGAAATACTGATATGCCAATATGTTCTAGTTCTTCAAACTTTTCACAACCTTAGACATGATCTAAAGTGTGAACCATGTTGCATCAACATGAATGATCTTCTGATAAGATTAGGCTGATGCAACCTCCGGATCACCTTAGTGACTGATAGATAGGGGATGAACCCCAATTCTAGTCCTCAAGTATTCAAATGTATCCTTTGGTAGAGGCTTTGTAAATATGTCTGCAAGTTGTTCTTTAGATGTAAAAAATTCTAGCTTAACTTGCTTCTCCTGTACTTGTTCTCTTAAGTAGTGATACTTAATAGATATATTCTTTGTTTTAGAGTGCATCACTAGATTCTTTGAGATGTTTATTGCACTTGTGTTGTCACAATAAATAATCACCGGCTCAGTGATTATCTCATTCATACCTTCCAACACTTGCTTGATATATGCAATATTTGAACAGTTTGTAGTAGCAGAAACATACTCTACTTTGCCTATAGACTGAGAAATGCAAGCCTTCTTCTTACTTGTCCATGTAACAAGTCTTTCACCAAAGAAAAATGCTCCTCTGGTGGTACTTTTTCTATCATCCACATTTCCATCCCAATCAGCGTCGGTATAGACTTTGAGTTCAAAATTTCCTTCCTTAGGATACCATAACCCATAATCTTCTATTTTCTTTAGGTATCTTAAGATTCTCTTTGTAGCAACCATGTGTGACTCTCTAGGATTTTTAGAAAATATTGCAACAATTCCCACAACATGTGCTATGTCTGGTCTACTATGCACTACATACATTAATTTACCAATCATAGATCGGTACAGTGTCTGGTTCACCTCTATAGTTCCATCTTCCTTAGTTAGTTTACATCCAGTAGCCATTAGTGTTCCCATAGGTTTAGCATCTTCCATGCCAAATGTCTTCAATACTTCCTTGATATATTTAGATTGTGTGATGAGTATACCATCATTCTGTTGAATCACTTGTAGTCCTAGAAAGAACTTAATCTCTCCAAACATAGAAATTTCAAATAAACTTCTCATTTCATCAGCAAATGACTTACAGATTTGATCTTGTCCTCCAAATATTATGTCATCCACAAATATTTCAGCAATAAGAATAGTATCATCAGTATCTCCTTTCATATACAAATTGATGTTCTCACTTGTTCTAACAAATCCAATACTTAACAAATAAGTATGCAGCCTCTCATGCCAGGCTCTAGGTGCTTTCTTCAAACCATATAAAGCTTTATGTAATCTACATACCATATCTTTATTTTCTAGATCAATGAACCCTTCAAGTTGTTCTATGTAGACTTCTTCTTCAAGTATTCCATTCATAAAAGCTGATTTGACATCCATTTGGTAAACTTTGAACTTTTTGTGAGTAGCATATGGAAGTAACATTCTAACTTCTTCTAATCTAGCAACAGGTGCAAATGTCTCACCATAATCTATTCCTTCCTCCTGTGCATATCCCTTGCATACCAATCTAGCTTTGTTCCTTATTACCTCTCCATTCTCATTTTTCTTGTTTATGAATATCCACTTAGTACCGATAACATTCTTGTCCTTAGGTCTGGGTAGTAAACTCTAGGTTTTTTTCTTTTCTATTTGTTCTATTTCCTCTTTCATTGCATTAACCCATTCATCATTTTCCAATGCAACTTTTACATTCTTCGGTTCATATTCACAAACTAGACATGTACCTTGTCTTGTTTTACTCCTTTTTTGCATGCCAGCTTGTCTGTCTCCAATGATTTGTGTCTTAGGATGATGTCTTCTAACAAATCTTGAAAGTATCCAATCTCTTCTTTCTTGTTCATCCTATGTAGGTTCATTTTCTTTCTCGGTAGGTCCTTCCTACTCATCGGTTTCTCTTTCCTATTCCTCAATATTGTTTTCCTATTGACCGGTTGTCATAGTCTGTGGCTTTGGTAGATACTCAGGTTGTTCAATGTAAGTGAATCTACCATAGTCTTCTGGTTCCTTTCCGCTTTCCTCTATATTCTTATCATCAAACTCATCACCTCGAACATTAGTACTTTCAATCATTTTATTAGTTACTTTGTTCAAACACTTGTATGCTTTACTTTTATTGGGATATCCTAGAAATATCCCTTCATCACCTTTTGAGTCAAAATTTCCATTTCTCTCATCTTTTAGAATAAAACATTTTCTTCCAAAAATCCTTAAATAACTTATAGTGGGTTTGTGTCCAAACCATAATTCATAGGGTGTCTTGTTAGTGTCCTTCTTTAGCTATACTCGATTTAGCACATAAATAGAAGTGCTAACAGCTTCTCTCTAGTATGTATGAGAACATTCTTTTCTATCAATAATGTCCTTGCGCAGTCAACAATTGACCTATTCCTCCTTTCAGCAATGCCATTCTGTTGTGGTGTCCTCAGTGCAGAGACCTATCTTTTAATACCATGTTCATTACAAAAATTAGTAAATTCATTAGAGATAAATTCACCTCCTCTATCGGATCTTAAGAATTTCAATTCTTTACTAGTCTCTTTTTCTACTTTTTATTTTGTTGGTTAAAAGTTTGTCCTCTCTTAAGATTTTCAATCTTTGACTCTCTATACACCCAAGGTGAGAGAACAAAAGGATGTCCACCAACAAATGGGTCAGTGTAAGTCTTCTATCACTACCCTCTGAATTGACAAGTATAGCTCCCTAATTGTGTATGATGTGCAATGAATATGTTTTTATTAATCATTAGATACTCTGAGCAATGAAATTGTAACCAAACTACTTGTAGGCGCAAGTAATTCAGGCAAGGATAAGATGGAGATAATCTACAACCCTCAGTAGAATGTTGATTATAGATCATCATATGATTTAAACACTTAAACTAATTCTATTCTACCCTTTTATGAAATGCAGATTCTACTTGGTGAATAGAAGTAGACCTATACAATGAAAGGTAAATCGAATCACCAATACTGCAACCACTTAGCATGAAATAGAATTCAAGAAGAAATTATAGTCTCAAAATATAACTGTACTTTCCATTCAAAGATGCAACTGAAATAAAGAGTGAACAAAGGAAGAATTACAAATGAAAGACCAACTGGAATTGATCACACCACAATTTTTGACATGAAATGGCATTCAATAAGAAAAAGCAGTTTCACTTATAACTGTTCTTTCCATTCATCATGCAAATAAACTATGAAAATGGAACAACAAACAAGAATTCAGCTTTGTAAATAGAATCACACTACTTCATTGACAAGTTTTTCGAACCTGCATTCACTTTTTTAGCAGTATTTATAGAGATTACATCATACAACCTTCATGAGAATGCCAAGTGTTTCAACTTCTAGAATTTGAAAGGACTTAGGACAGATGCTCTCAAAATTAAAACAAGAAGGAACCAAAATGACTTTGACTCTTCATCTGATTGCCTTCAAGAAGGTGAAATGAAAAGACTTCATCAATCCAATATGATTTACAATAAAACATCAAAATTAATGAATCATAAAATGGAAATGACACTAGACAACTGCATGCTAGTACTCATGAAGGATTTATCACTGCCAACATTCACTCTCTATGCTATTGAAATGAATCTGACATAACCCAACTCCCCTGATCAGAGTGACATATTCCCTATTTATAAATGTTCAACCATTGCACTATACCAAACCTCTTCTTTGTCTTCATTTCATTAGAAATCAGACTCATAAAAGATAAATAACTATGGCTAAGATTTGAATCTGTATTGAAATGTGGCTTCTCATCATGAAAATGCCTAACAAAATATTGAGCTTAGCATATCCCATACTGTTATTATTCTTTTGTAGTGACTGATACAACAGTATTTATCATTTCCCTTAAGCACTAGAAATAATCCTTTTACTTTCTCACGGATTACCCTCGATACTAGAATCATATTCAATCTATTTCACTGAGTAGCCCCGTTAATCTCTAAAAAAAATAAAAATCAATTATTGATATCACAAATAACAAGCTGTATCACTATTAAATTTTCTTTGCGGAAATTGTATACAGAAGGTGCGAAACCCGTGACAGTGGTGTAGCAAGTTTCCCATTTTCCGCACGTCACTTTTAAGTGCATGAGTATCTTTCTAACTTAAAGCACGTGCTGTTTGAAACACTTAAATAATAACATTTCCTTTTATGCCAAGCTCGGGTGTTACTCATTTCACCTTGTCGCATGATTGCATAGCAATATTTTAATCCATGCAATCATGGGCCTGCTCTATGATTGGCCAACTCTACAAGCATCTTCGGTCCCACCTGGACATGTGGAAGGATCCCACTTTGCCTCAAAGAATCTTCCATGACTTAGCGACAAAGTGGTAACCATTGATTTGGTATCACAAGCGAACTCTTTCCAGACCCACCACCACGTGTCTTCATCTCGCATGATCGCATAGCATGTTTTAAACTCTTACGATCATGCGACCGCTCAAAATGAACTCGCCCAACTTACATTGTCTCTTAACTATTTATTAGTCATGAAACTACGAGGTCATCTTCACTAACCACCAAATGTACTTTATTCCTTCTCCAACCTAGCGACTGTGAGAAACTTACCAGGCCTACCATTGAAAGATCAACGGCCATCGCTTCTTCGCATAGATCTCCAAGATTCTTTGCGAACATATGCCCTCCATCGGATGTAGGATCTTTCCCTGCTCAGCTTATGTTGTCACATTTGCACTGTTGGCGTATGTGGGTCCCAGAAGAGCGTATTCACAGGCTCGAGTTCCCATTGTCACATGATCGCAAGGCATTATTTTATTCCATGCGATCATGCGACCGCTCTATTAATTGTGCTCGTGGGTCCACTGAGACAGGTGGCACCTTGTTGCTACTTCACGTTTGCTATTTTTTGAGCATCTTTCTATTGCACAATTCCAACCATTGTTGGATTGAAACCTTGGTTGATTTAAACCATCGATACGATGTCACAACTCAGGTCCCACTGAGAATCAGGGCCCACTAGTCTGCATGTGCTTAAATTCTCAACTTAAGTGCCTCTTTCCCACGTAACCGGTTGCGCTTCATGCCTTGGACACGTGGAAGGATCCCACTTTATCGGCAAGCATCTTCGGTGACTTACGTTGTTGCATGATTGCATAACTCATATTTGGTTTATGCGATCACAGGACAGCCACAATTTTCTTTCGCCTTGTGATAACTTTGAGGCTACAATACCAAATCGGGTTCTATCTTTACCAATGGAATCCTTACAGTTCAAAGAACCTCTCCATGTACTCATAACATGAAAAATCACTAACTTTAACCAACTGTGGAAAATACATTGTTTGGCTCTGTTGTATATGAGAGACATGCCTGAACTTAAAAGAAAATTAAATCCTTTTACATTCACTATTTTTAGTTACTCTGATCACCAAGGGACTGATCGAGACAACATTAACATGAGAAATATCGAAAAAGATATATCCAATGCTCAAACAAGAACTAAGACCCGAGCTTGAAATGGAAATTCAAATGCATAGTCACTGCCTTCAATCCATTTTCACCTCACTGTATCAACATTTTCTCCTATCTTTTGCAAGGAGTTCAACATCTTTTTGCAGAGTATGTCATTTTATTGAAAAGCTTTCCTCTATAATCATTCTCTAGATAATCAAAACTAGCTCTGTCACTGCATCCTTTTTCCTAACTTCTTATAAACATCTGGAGATCATGACTTTGAAATCATCACTTTTCTTGAGAAAGAACATCATTTTGAGCATCAAGTCTTTGTCAGGTTGGGATCTACAACCTACCCAAATAATGAGACCTTGAAAACAACCCACCCAGCTTAAACATGAAAGCAATTTGAAGGGAAACCCGGCAAAGATTTCCTATCCTAGAGGAAATCTAGACCTAGACATTACATGACCAGACCTGACTTGTAACATCAAGACTACCACTTTGACATCATGGAAATAGGATAAGAAGTGCGGCAACAGCTGGCTCTGACTTGGGATTTAAGCATTACAATGCTTAAAAGGACTCTAGCAATCTCTGGTTCCATAAAATAATCGACAACTTGACAACAAGAAAACTAAACTTAAGGAAAGCAGCAGCAACATGAAAGATAACCACCAAACTATGACACAAAAAGAAAACCTACCTAACTAGCTACTATGCAGGGGTTACCTACTCTTCAATTATGCATCTGATATAGCTTCAAGTCCTGCCCATTATAGGAACATGGCAGATTCTCTCCGGAAGGATATGCCAATCTGAAA
Organism: Chamaecyparis obtusa; assembly: GCA_027943335.1. Taxonomy (NCBI): domain Eukaryota; kingdom Viridiplantae; phylum Streptophyta; class Pinopsida; order Cupressales; family Cupressaceae; genus Chamaecyparis; species Chamaecyparis obtusa. The sequence continues at coordinate 717,261 of BSBK01000736.1, forward strand.
GAATTGTTTTGATTGACTTGCACAATCTGAAATGCACCTTTCCACAAGGAATGAAATTTAGAATGCATTCCTTTAGGTTCATGTCTCTTATCCCACAGTAGCACCATATCACCTTCCATGAATTTTCTTGGCCTTGCCCTTTTGTCAAACAACTTCTTGACTTGGTTTTGATTTTCAGTGATCCTATCAACCATGTCTTCCCTTTCTTCCTGCAGCTTTGTCAAATACAGGATCCTTTTTTCCAATCCATCCTTGAAAACATCATCCTCAATTGTGGTTTTCAATTTACAAGCAGCAAGTTCTAATGGCAATGGTAAGTTGGCCTCTACTCCATACACCAACTCAAAATGAGAAATACCAATGGCTCTTTTAGGAGTGGTTCTATCTGCCCAAAGAGCATCATATATCTTTTTGTGCCAATCTCTCTGATTATCAGCAACTAACTTCTTCAAAATATTGATCAGATTTTTATTACTTGACTTGGCCTGCCCGTTACCTTGAGGAAAATAATTAGAAGAGTGTCCTATTTGAATCCCATGATCATAACAAAAGGCAACCATTTCTGAGGATGAAAAGTAGGAAGCATTAGTCAATATCAATTTTGTGGGAACTCCAAATCTTACCAGTATTTGTTCTTTAATGAATTCACATACTACTTCTGAAGTAGTCTTCTTCATTGGTTTAGCTTCAACCCATTTGCTGAAGTAATCAGTGGTGGTCAAGATGTATGAATGTCCTTGACTTGAAGGAGGATTGATAGGTCCTACAAATTCCAAACCCCACTATTGAAAAGGAGCTTCTATCACCACCGGTTTCAAAGGTAATGCAACCAACTGTGGTTTGCCTGCAAACATCTTACACTTTTCACAATTTGCAACCCACTTAAATGAATCTTTGAACATGCTGGGCCAATAATAGCAGTATCTTAGAATTTTGAAAGTAGTCATGATAGATGAGAAGTGACCTCCACATGCTTCATCATGAAAAGATTTCAATAACTTTTCCTACTGTTCCTTATCAATGCATCTCAGAAAAGTACCATCAATTGCTTTCTTATACAAAACATCATCATGAATAACATACCTCAAGGCTTTATTTTTCAAATTCCTCTTTTGTTTAGCAGTTAATCCATCTGGACATTCACCATAAGTTAGAAAATATGCAATATTTGAAAACCAAGGATCTTGTAAACTTATCATCAGCACTTTGTGATCATCTTCTTCAACTTGTTGATTCTCTGCTATGGCCTTGCAAAGAGCATTCCCTCTTATTAGCTTTGTTGGTCTAATGTCTATGTCATACTTCTGGACTTTAGCAATCCAAGCTCCTCTATTGTTACAACCCACATCTTGCTGTGTTAATACACTCTTTACAGCAGCATCAGGCACATGAATGACTGAATGTGAATGCAGAACATAAAACCTAAAATTCTTTAATACTCTCACCACTGCATAAGCATATTTTTCAACTTGAGAATACTTCAGCTCATGATTTTTTAGAGGCATACTCATGAAGGCAATTGGGGCTTGTATACTTTCTTGAGTTTCTTGCATTAATATTGCTGACATAGTATGAGATGATGCATAACAGTATATGATAAATTCTTTAGTATAATCCAGATGAACAAGAACTAGAGCATTTGCAATAGCACCTTTTATATTTTCAAAAGCCTTCTTTCCAACATCAGTCCATTTGAAAGTTTTATTGCTTTTCATCATATCAACTATATCTTTTAAAATCTCAAAAAAATCTGGAACAAATCTTCTCAAGAAGTTCAGTTGCCCAAAGAAAGATTTAACTCCTATCTTACTCAATGGTAAGATTAATTTCTGAATAGCTCTAACTCTATCCGGATCAATTTTAACTCCTTCTTGAGAAATAATGTGTCCAAGAAGCTTACCTTTAGTGACACAGAATACAGATTTCTTTGGATTTAATGAGATGCCTTGATCTCTACATCTCTGCAGGACCTTTGCTAGATCTCCAAGATGATCTTTCCTCTTCTTAGAAAAGATAGTCAAGTCATCAAGATATATCACAATAATTTTATTTTTCAAATCACCAAAAGATAAATCCATAGCTCTTTGAAAGGTTGCACTTGCATTAATTAATCCAAATGGCATCCTATTATATGCAAACGTGCCCCATGGTGTTGTGAAGGCTATTTTATATTGGTCTGCTTCATCCACCTGTATTTGATTATATCCTGAGAATCCATCTAACATAGACACCATCTCTGATCCTACCAAAGTCTGCAACAAATGATCCATGTTAGGCAAAGCAAAATTGTCTTTGAGAGAAGCTTGATTCAGATTCCTAAAATCCACACAAATCCTTATCTCTCCATTCTTTTTCCTTACAGGAACAATATTTTCCACCTAGGTAGAATGATGGATAGGATAAATGATCTTAGCTTTCAGCATCTTATCTATTTCTTTGAAAATTTCCCCTTCAACCAAAGGATTATAATTTCTCTATTTTTGTTTGACAGGCGCTGCTCTAGATTTAAGAGGAATAGTATGCCTAAATTTTCCATCCATAAAATTATTTAAATCCTCATAACTCCAAGAAAAAACATCATGGAACTCAATCAACAATTCTCTGACTTTTGTTCTTTCCTCAAAAGTGCAGCATTTTCCAACATTGATCATTTTAGGACTATCCTCAGTCCCTATATTAATCCCATCAAATTCTCCACATGTTTTTCCCTTTTTACTTCTCTCATTTTTAATGTAAGCATCATGTTTATCAAAAAGTTTCTCTAAGGAAACAACATGAGATGGAATTCTATTTTCTTTAAACTGAATAATACCTGATTTTAATTCTTCTTCTTCATTTGATAGTTGCTCCTCCTTTTGATCATTTTCAAAACACAAGTCAACAAAGGGACCTGTTCCTTCTATGAACTGCTGAATATTCTTATCATCCTCAAATACCTGCCAAGATTCTTCATTATCAGGTAGCTTAGGTCTGAACATTACCTCCATTTTGAAAATTTGATCTTTAAAATCAGGATGAGGTAGAAGTAATGATGCAGATGTTGCCAATGAATCAGCTCTAGAATTTTGTTCTCTAGGCACTGAGACTATTGAGAAAGCATTCAAGCTTTCTATTTCATCCCACACTTTATTCCTATAACTTTTCAATCTATTATTCTTAACAACATATTGATTTCTTAATTGCCTCACAACCAATTCAGCATCACCTTGGACTTTGAGCAGTTTAACTCCCTTTTATTTAGCTGCCTCTATACCAAGAAGAAGTGCCTCATACTCTGCTATGTTATTAGTGTTTTTAAAATCCAATTTATAAGCCAGGCAAGTAATTTCTCTATTAGGGGCTATCAAAACTACTCCAGCACCTGAACCAGCTCTAGCACAGCTTCCATCAAATTCTAATGTCCATAGTTGATTATTTTTTGCATGATTTAATTCATTATGGACATCAGAGCTGTCATAGTATAACATGTAATTTCCAAATTGTGTCTCATGATAAAGAATCTGTGATCTGGGATCATCTGATTTTAGCACAGTGAATTTTGCTTTTCTTTCCGGTTCCAATTTCACCCTTTTATCCCCTACCTGAATGATTGTAGAAGACCAATCCAATTTAATCTCACCTCCCATGTCTTTGCAGAAACTTCTACCGAGGAGCATCCCATAGCTTTCAGGAATATCAGCTACAAGGATTGTGAGTTTCAATCTTTTAGAAGGGTGAGCTGCCAGGGTGACCTGAGCATCTTTAATTTGACCAATCAAAGGCACCTGCTTAGCATCCCTAGAGTAGCACCTACCAAATGCTTTGGTTAAAGGCAATCCTAAAGCTTTAGCAACTGATGCAGGCATTACATTGTCTGAAGCTCATGAATCTATGATGCAATTACTTAATTTGTTACCATTGATAAAAAGGGACACATAAAAAGGCTTTGGTCTTTGATTTGAATAGGTAGTGTGAACAGTAGATTCTTCCACTTGAAATCATCTTGGAATTGAAAAATCTTCATCAGTTGAATCCTCTCTATTAGTACTGGCCTAGTTTTTATCACTAATGTTGGTATTGACATGGATGCCTTATTTATTTTTACAACGTTCTACCAATCTTTGAAGTTGATCAGGATTTGATTTTAAATAATCAACAGGAGATATTTGAATTCTAGTTTCTTCACAAAAATGTACAATATCAAAGGAATTATAAAACTTATCTCTCTACTCCTTTTGTGAAGTACTTGACACTGTATCAGTATTCTTATCCACCTTGTAAGAAGAAGCTGGATTCTTAGCAGGAACAGTGTTAGAGACTTGATTTTTAATCTTCTGACCTCTAGTCATCATGATTAGCTGAGATCCTTCCAAAGTAGCAAAACAATCACCTCCATTTTTTGAATTTGATTCATACTCGCAATATAAATTTACGGAGTCGCCATGAGGAGTATGAAAATCTTCACTTTCTAAATATTCAATTCCTTGCTCTTTTTCTTCTTCCATCTGTATGTGTCTGATCATATCATCACAAGTGTTACCATCATGATCTGCTCTAAGATGAAAGGCACACGAATTATGTTTTTTTGGAGGAGCTTCAATAGCTAATCTTTGTTGAGCAGCAGGGATCTGTAGATTTTTATTTCCACCTTGATATCTTGATCCTTCTTGGTAAGGCTGATAAAATGAATGGGCTGGCCTAGTGACCTATTTCTTTAACGCAATTAACTCATTTGATAACTTCTATAACATAGCCTCTATGCCATTTGACGTGTTGGCTATACTGTTTGTAGAACCAGCATGAAACTCCTTTTTCCATCTCCCGGAAGCTATCATATCATCTTCCATTTCTACTGCAAGTGTTTGTGCAGCCTATAAATCAGCCACGTTAGCTCTTCTTAACTAATAACCAAGTTTAGGAGGCATAGAGCTAATGTAGAATGTTTTCTGGTTATCTCCAGTTGGCGCACTAGCAGCTAGTATCTTTTTAATGAGTTTATTAAACTTGGCATTAAAATCTGTCATGGAGATAGATGGTTCTTTCTTTATTTGTGCTAGTTGCAATAAAAAACTTTTTGCATCTTCAACACTCTTGTACCTTCCCTCAAATCTCTATTTCATGGCATTCCAACTGGTAATGCAACCTGTGGGTAAGTCTTGGAACCAATTTGCAACATCACTGACAAGAGTGCCTACAAACATCTTGACTACAACATCTTCATGCTAAGGATTGACCACGCTACATGCTTTATGAAAGGCACTTAGATGTTGTTTTGTAGATACTAAACCGTCACCATTGAATCTTGGGAAATTCTTCCTGGAGGCTTTTGGTAAATCATGATTTGCTGCAAGATTCAATGGTCCAATAGCATTTCCCCAAGGAATAGCCATGTTTACTACTCTTGTATTCTATGCAACTTCTTGGATTGAAACTGAGAGGGGAAGTGCAATATCATGCAATAACAATGAATTTCAAGTGGTAGAGATAGGAATTCTACCAATAGGAGGAGATGAAGACTTACTTCTCTTCGGTCTCAAAGGAACTACTGTAGATAACTGAAAATCAGCAAGCTTCTTATTTTCAGTTTCCCTTGCCTTTGCTCTTCCTTTCTTGAAAATATCTTCAAGGATAGGGAAATTGACCACTTTGAGTTCTTCATAGACTCGATCAACCTTTCCCTTCTGTTGCGCACTCCTGGTAAACTTGGAATCCAGGATGCCTAAAATTCTTAGAAAAACTTTTAATTTTTTCTTCTTTCTAAAGTCCTCCCCAGCAGAGTCGCCAAAAACTGTTGGTTAACAGTTTGTCCTCTCTTAATATTTTCAATCTTTGACTCTCTATACACCCAAGGTGAGAGAACAAAAGGATGTCCACCAACAAATGGGTCAGTATAAGTCTTCTATCACTACCCTCTGAATTGACAGGTATAGCTCCCTGATTGTGTATGATATGCAATGAATATGTTTTTATTAATCATCAGATACTCTGAGCAATGAAATTGTAACCAAACTACTTGTAGGCACAAGTAATTCAAGCAAGGATAAGATGGAGATAATCTACAACCCTCAGTAGAATGCTGATTATAGATCATCACATTATTTAAACACTTAAACTAATTCTATTCTACCCTTTTATGAAATGTAGATTCTACTTGATGAATAGAAGCAGACCTATACAATGAAAGGTAAATGGAATCACCAATACTGCAACCACTTAGCATGAAATAGAATTCAGGAAGAAATTACAGTCTTAGAATATAAGTGTACTTTCCATTCAAAGATGCAACTGAAATAAAGAGTGAATAGAGGAAGAATTACAAATGAAAGACCAACTGGAATTGATCACACCATAATTTCTAACATGAAATGGCATTCAATAAGAAAAAGCAGTTTCACTTATAACTATTCTTTCCATTCATCATGCAAATAAACTATGAAAATGGAACAACAAACAGGATTTCAGCTTTGTAAATAGAATCACACTGCTTCATTGACAAGTTTGCCGACCCTGCATTCACTTTTTCAGCAGTATTTATAGAGATTACATCATACGGCCTTCATGAGAATGCCAAGTGTTTCAACTTCTAGAATTTGAAAGGACTTAGGACAGATGCTCTCAAAATTAAAACAAGAAGGAACCAAAATGACTTTGACTCTTCATCTAATTTGCCTTCAAGAAGGTGAAATGAAAAGACTTCATCAATCCAATATGATTTACAATAAAACATCAAAATTAATGAATCATAAAATGGAAATGACACTAGACAGTTGCATGCTAGTACTCATGAAGGAATTATCACTACCAACATTCGCTCTCTGTGCTATTGAAATGAATCTAACATAACCCAACTCCCCTGATCAGAGTGACATATTCCCTATTTATAAATGTTCAACCATTGCACTATACCAAACCTCTTCTTTGTCTTCATTTCATTAGAAATCAGACTCATAAAAGATAAATAATTGTGGCTAAGATTTGAATCTGTATTGAAATGTGGCTTCTCATCATGAAAATGCCTGACAAAATATTGAGCTTAGCATATCCCATACTGTTATTCTTCTTTTGTAGTTACTAATATAATGGTATTTATCATTTCCCTTAAGCACTAGAAACAATCCTTTTACTTTCTCGCGGATTACCCTCGATACTAGAATCATATTCAATCTATTTCACTGAGAAGCCCCATCAATCTCTAAAAAAAATAAAAATCCATTATCGATATCACAAATAACGGGCTGTATCACTGTTAAATTTTCTTTGCAGAAATTGTATACAGAAGGTGCGAAACCCATGATAGTGGTGTAGCAAGTTTCCCATTTTCCGCACATCACTTTTAAGTGCACGAGTATCTTTCTATCTTAAAGAACGTGCTATTTGAAACACTTAAATAATAACATTTCTTTTATGCCAAGCTCGGGTGATACTCATTTCACCTTGTCACATGATCGCATAGCAATATTTTAATCCATGCAATCATGCGACTGCTCTATGATTGGCCAACTCTACAAGCATCTTTGGTCCCACCTGGACATGTGGAAGGATCCCACTTTGCCTCAAAGAATCTTCCATGACTTAGCGACAAAGTGGTAACCATTGATTTGGTATCGCAAGAAAACTCTTTCCAGACCCACCACCATGTGTCTTCATCTCGCATGATCACATAGCATGTCTTAAACTCTTGTGATCATGCGACCGCTCAAAATGAACTCACCCAGCTTACGTTGTCTCTTAACTATTTATTAGTCATGAAACCCTACGGTCATCTTCACTAACCGCCAAATGTACTTTATTCCTTCTCTGACCTAGCGATTGCGAGAAACTTACCGGGCCCACCATTGAAAGATCAATGGCCATCGCTTCTTCGCATAGATCTCCAAGATTCTTTGCAAACATACACCCTCTGTTAGATGTAGGATCTTTCCCTGCTTAGCTTATGTTGTCGCATTTGCGCTATTGGCGTATGTGGGTCCCAGCAGAGCGTATTCACTAGCCTGAGTTCCCATTGTCACATGAACGCAAGGCATTATTTTATTCCATACGATCATGCGACTACTCTATGATTTGTGCCCATGGGTCTACTGAGATAGGTGGCACCTTGTTGCTATTTTGCATTTGCTATTTTTTGAGCATCTTTCTATTGTGCAATTTTGACCATCATTGGATTGAAACCTTGGTTGATTTAAACTGTCGATACAATGTCACAACTCAGGTCCCACTGAGAAACAGGGCCCACTAATCTACATGTTCTTAAATTCTCAACTTAAGTGCCTCTTTCCCACCTAACCGGTTGCACTTCATGCCTTGGACACGTGGAAGGATCTCGCAAGTTTACAAAAGAATTTGGCAAGGATCGCAATTATGCAAGGATCATTGGATGTGCTTTGATGAAGTGCGACCTCTGCCTTGGACACGTGGAAGGATCCCACTTTACCACCAAGCATCTTCAGTGACTTACATTGTCGCATGATCACATAACTCATATTTGGTTTATGCGATCACGTGACAGCCATAATTTTCTTCCGCGTTGTGATAACTTTGAGGTTACAATACCAAATCGGGTTCTATCTTTACCAATGGAATCCTTACAGTTCAAAGAACCTCTCCACGTACTCATAACATGAAAAATCACTAACTTTAACCAACTGTGGAAAATACATTGTTCGGCTCTGTTGTATATGAGAGACACGCCTGAACTGAAAAGAAAATTAAATCCTTTTACATTCACTATTTTCAGTTACTTTGATCACCAAGGGACTGATCGAGACAACATTAACATGAGAAATATCGAAAAAGATATATCTAATGCTCAAACAAGAACTAAGACCCGAGCCTAAAATGGAAATTCAAATGCACAGTCACTACCTTCAATCCATTTTCACCTCACTGTATCAACATTTTCTCCTATCTTTTGCAAGGAGTTCAACATCTTTTTGCAGAGTATGTCATTTTATTAAAAAGCTTTCCTCTGTAATCATTCTCTAGATAATCAAAACTAGCTCTGTCATTGCATCCTTTTTCCTGACTTCTTATAAACATCTGGAGATCATGACTTTAAAATCATCACTTTGCCTGAGAAAGAACATCATTTTGAGCATCAAGTCTTTGTCGGGTTGGGATCTACAACCTACCCAAATAATGAGACCTTGAAAACAACCCACTTAGCTTAAACATGAAAGCAATTTGAAGGGAAACCCAACAAAGATTTCCTATCCTAGAGGAAATCTAGACCTAGACATTACATGACCAAACCTGACTTGTAACATCAAGACTACCACTTTGACATCATGGAAATAGGATAAGAAGTGGGGTAACATATTTATACCACTTGAACATCTTGAATGCCTCAGATTTTTCTTTCAAGAACATGACAGTCATCAACCTAGTATAATCATCAACAAAATAAATAAAATATCTGTCTCCATAGTAACTTTGAGTTCTCATAGGACCACATAGGTTGGTATGCACTAACTCAAGTATTTTCTTTGTTGAATAATCTTTTCTTTTGAAACTAGATTTAGTCATTTTACCTTTCTGACATTCATGACACATAACATGATCAGGCTTAGATAAGTTAGGCAGACCTCTAACTTTTTTCTTTTTACTGATCTTAATCATGTTATCAAAATTCACATGACATAACCTTTTGTACCACAACCATGCATCTTCATCTTTCATCATTAAACAAGAAGACTGATCATTATCAAGATAAAATAGATTACCTCTAGATTGTGTACCAATTCCAACAAGTCTTCCTCCATCATTAAATATCTTCACCTTTTTGCTCTCAAAAGCAACTTGGTGGCTTGAATTGTTCAGCAATGCCACACTTAGCAAATTATAGTTTAATCCTTTTACCCAATAAGAATTTTCACATTTTAATCTATCATTTATCATTAGGGATCCTTTACCTCTTACCATATAGGGTGCATCATTACCCATTCTTATAGATCTTCCATTGTATTTCGCAAGATAATCAAATTTTTCTTCATCACCAATCATGTGATGTGTACAACCACTATCTATGATCCATGTATCATTCTTATCAACCTTAGAGATAAGTGTTGTCTCTACATACCTTTCATCTTCTTTCGAATCATCCTTCATTATCACAAATACTACCTCCACATCATCATTAGTGTTGGTATCGGTGATATCTTCTTCCTCAACAATGTAGCATACCTTCTTTCCTTTACCATTATTGTCTTGGTTATCTCTGTTGTAGTTTCGGTAGCCTTTGTTGCTTCTTCTCCCATAGCCTCCTTCAGATCAGTCTTTGGTTCTTTCATCATCTTTCCTGTGTAGACATCTAGTAGCAATATGACCAACCTCTTTACAATTAAAGCATGCTAAAGGTAATTTTCCTCTATATCTTCCTTTTCCTTTAGGCAACCTCCTGGCCATAAGAGCTTCAAGTTCATCAAGCTCATCATCAGTATTTCTATCACTATCATCATTCTTATTTCTGCTACTAGACTTACCAATCTTTAGAGAAGACATAAAAGTGGATTCAACATTCGGTACAACACTATTATCATAATTGTTAAGTTCAAATGTTGTAATCTTTCCAATCAGATTATCAAGAGTGAGTGTGATGTTAGGTGCTGACCTATTTTCATGAATTGAAGATATTCTGATGGCATAGATAGGCAATAGGGTCCTTAGAATTTTTCTTACCACAGTGTCTTCATCAATAACTCCATTTGATGCTCTAATAGTGTGAACTACCTCCTTTATCCTATTTGTGTACTGCACAATGTTTTCACCTTCTTTCATCTTCATGTCATTGAATCTGCCTCTTAAGATTTCAGCTCTTTCTCTCTTGACATTCACATCACCACTATAAAATTGAGCAAGTTTATCCCACATCTACTTAGCAGTAGTATAGTCCTTGATGTCTTCAAATTCAGCATATGAATAGGCAACAACAATCTCCATCATAGTAACATTATGTTGATGCCTGTCTCTTAGTTGATCAAGGGTCAAGGGACTAGTGGGTGGTCCAAGGTATCCATTCTCCATCAGATCTAGGGCATAATTCCCAATTCTAGATATATGCAGCTTCATTCGACTTTGCCATATTGTGAAGTTATCTTTGTTAAGCTTTGGCACTTCCCTCTTAAACATTTTGAGACCTTTGTGCTGAAGTCCTTAAAAATCTATTCCAAGCAACCAAATCTCTAATACCAATTGTTAGAATAATTGAGAGGGGGGGGATCATTTATCCACAGTCCCAAGTCAAAATGTATAATCCAAAACAATTTACTCAAACTTCTGTAGCTCAGTAACATAACATACTATACTGTTTGTGCTTTTACTGATTACCAGTCAACAACATATAATGATTACCGATCAAATCCAACATGTAATATGTAAAGTATGATAACAAATAATCACCACAATGAACACATAACACAAAAGATTTAATGTGGAAACCCTGTGAAGGGAAAAACCACCTGGGACCCGCAACCCAAAAATTGTTCACAATTTTGAAGTGAGGTTGGTGAAGACCCAACCCTGTTAAAGGTTACAAACACACTGTGAGGTGTGACCTTGTCAGAGGATTTTAGACCAACCGTTACCATCCAACCAACATTCACTATGGGGTTGATAGGATAACAAATGTACATTCTATGAATGACATTACAGGACTTTCAAATCCACTCGGTTAAGAGATTTATCTATTTACAATGGTTAAAATGTAACAGTAGGTGATCTGATTACAATACAACTTCAATTACAGATTATCAAATCTATATTAAGCTCATTCAAATCCTCTGATCAATATATCAATTTTGTATTATCAATAATAAATGACTTACTGTCACTCGGTAATAGCTTTCTAACACTCAGTAAACTTTGCAATTTGGTTCTCCTTAACCAGTTTGATCAGGCATACATGAAACTTGTTCATGCAAAAATTCTGTAGTCTCCTTCTTCCAGCATGAGTTTCATAACGAAACCCTAGTCTCTTAAATAGACAAGTAAATTGTTTTCTTCTCTTTCACAAGATTTTTCCACTTATTCTCCTTCATCCATTTTTCTACTTAAACCTTTCTCGGGTGATGTACCAGTAACACATTTTAATTCCATCCTTTAGATCTTCCTTGAATTATGCTAGTAATTGATCTTCATAAAAAACATTATCTCCATCTCTTATTTCGAGGTACTTTATAGCTCATCAATCCTTGTCAGTTAAACTAATCATTTAGTTCCTTTCTCCTTCTCAATTAACAAAGAAATGTGTCAGTGAACACAAGCTCAATTTATACTGTGCTTAGTATACACTACACTGCTTGGTGTATACCTTGATGCTTCATCAACCGACCACACTTCCTTGTGTCTTTCAACTCTTTTCCTCATCATAGATGAATGAAACATAATCAAGTCAATAACATAGGGTCATAGAATCATCAAAAAGTTACCCAATGTATTCCTTATCCTCATCTATCATATACATCTTCCTCATGTAGATATTTTTGTTCTTCATCTCTTTTATTCCTTTTCTATAGATGTTTAGGTATTGTAACTTACAAGATAAGTGTTGTCAAACTAGTTGACATCAATGACAACATATTACTGATTTAATCATATATCATATCTAATTAGCAGCTCAGTGATCTCTAATCACAAATCTTCAATTAGGTTCTAAATCAGTTGTAGTTCATCACTTATTTCATGCCATTTTCATTCAATGAGTTATAATTTTATTCATATTTTTAAAAACTAAATTTTGATATTAGAAAAGTTTAATTCTGTAGTTACATCAAAAGGACTTTAAAGAACCAATCCTAAAAATGCTAAAGACACACTCTAGTGAGAAGACCGAAAACCAATTACAACATATAGCCCATATACATCAAATACCTCCTAGTTACAAATATAGATGTGATATACATTTATAAGCCAAATTGTAACACATTAACCACCATAGAAAAAATTGTTAGCATAACATCATTGGTATCTTCAACTGCTAGGAGACTGAAAATTATTGTTATCAACATTGACAACATCATGGGTCTCATCAGTAAGACCCCTATGTCTAGCTGGCCTTTCATTGATCTTAAGATTTTGGATGAACTGGATCAGATTCTTGAGCTCCCTTTGATTTAGCATGTCCTTTTGTACATAAAAATGCTGGCATGAGACCACATCCTTTTTGTGAATCATCAATCGACCCTCCCTCATTCGAACCATAAATCCATCTTTGGAGATTTCCAATGCCGCTACAACTTGTGTCATAATATGAAAGTGTGTGAGTTTACAACCAAACTCAGTAAGATATCTCCTTCTCTTATGAAAAATCTCCCCATGCCTATCCTTCCAGAGGAGCCACAATATCTCACAAGTTAAAACATACCAAAACTTATAAGACTTTAAATCAAAGGACACCACATAACCAGAAAGGATTTCACTCCATGAGAAGCCAAGATCATTATTCCAAGTAATGGGAGACAAAAAAAAAAAAAACAAATATCACAAGCATACCTACATTCAAAAAACAAATGTTCATAAGTTTCAGGAACATTGAAAAGATCACACATAATGATGTTTTTATGGTCATGAGGAATATCAAAGCCAACAATAACTTTCCTAAGAAGCAACATGCATCTAAAACAATCTATTTTAGGGTCACTAGGGGAGTGCCAAAAAAATTCAAAGAAAAAATGCCATTTTGAGATAGTTGACCAACTCAACCCCCAACCTTGATTCACTCTATCAAAAATACAACACTCACTTTTCAACATGTGATATAGCTGTTTAGTAGAAATCTTATTAAAATTTTTACCATCTTTCCATTTTTCCCACTGTAAAAACTACATAGTGTTCATGGCGTAAAAAACTAAATTTTGAGAGAGAGATAATATTTAAATTTATATTAATAAAGATACAACAAATTTTAGTGCAACCTATTTATATTCCAGTTCTACAACAATTTTTCTACCACATGATTATTTCTAATGTACTGCACTTGCAATTTCCCAACTTTATAAATTTGAAGGTATAATCTATTTTCATAATTAAAAAGAAAACACACACATTTATTTTTTTGGGCTATTCTATTCCACTTTCACAAATTACATTTCCTTTCACTTATTTCCAGTTGAAAATACCAACATGTTATTTCTTGGCTTTATAGTTTTCAAATTAAAGGTGTTTTTTTGTGAATTTTTTGAAGTTACACATGTGTACGAGTGTATCTGCATGATTTGTAAATGTATATATGAAAATACATTTATATGTATGTATACATATGATGCAGGAGCATCTTGGGTCCTTGAAAATTCTGTGTCACCAAAAATAAGTTTGTGTTTTCTTTTGTTGCTCAGTTCCTACTTTGACCAAGTTGGCTCGGTAGTTTCTTAGTTTCCTTTGTTAACCGAGTTGGTCAATTAATTCTCTGGCGCTTGGTTAATTCCTTGGATCTTGGTTGTCCTTTCTTATCGAGTTGATTGTTTTAGTTCTTTGTTGAGGCTGACTTATGCAATTAATTATGGTCATGGATTTAATACTGGTATATATCATAGGGAAGTGTGTGGACCTAGATCTGGTTGTTCCTTCTATTGATGGTGGATTTGAAGGCTGACTTGTTTGGTATCCTCTTGTATCTATTGTAATCTTTGGTTATAGTTTAGGGAGTCAACTTTTAGGATTTTAGAGATAGAATGGAGAAGATTGAAGATAGTTTCAAATCCTCACATGTTGGAGGACTTGTGTACTTGAATTATAATATCTCACCCTAACTAGGAAGGCCTTACATCCCAACATGCATGAATCAATTTGATGAAATAACAAGAAGTTGATTTGCATTCTCTCTCTCATTATTTGTGTTATGGCTTTTGTGTGTGATCTTTGCAAGGTGGATATGGATTACGGTGTGCATTTGGCCCCTATCCTCATCCTCCCTTGCACTAGGTGGTATCAGAGCTGAGGTGAGATCTAGATCTAGGTTAGAGGGTTCCTTCTTGTCAAACCCTAGTTGATTTGTTGTGGGGTAGAAGATAGCAATTTGGCCTACAATTGCAAAGGGTTTCAAGATGGTTCATGGGAGGCAAGATGCAGATCTAGGATAGGCATACATGTTGACACAACTTGCTACTAGATTAGAAGCTGTTGAGATAGCCCAACATAGAAGAAGACATCTTGAAGATGTTAGTGATGATGAAATTGAGGGAGAAAAAGGTGATGTAGAACCTTCACCGATGATGGATCAAGGTGAGGAAAGATTATTGAAGGCTTTGACAAATCTGAAGTCTACACCACATTTTAATCCTCCTAATTATAGTGGAAAATTGAACTTGGATGAATTGGTGGAATGGATCACCAAGATGGAAAAGTACTTTGAATATGAAAATGTCCATGAGGAGAAGAAGGTGCAAATTGCAAGCACAAAGTAGAAGAGTCATGCATCCTTGTAGTGGGAACATCTGCAATTGGAAAGAAAGAGGAAAGGGAAAGAGAAAATTAAGATATGGAATAAGATGGTGAATAAGCTAAAAGGAAAGCTTTTACCTTGTGATTATCAGATTAACCTAGTTAGGTGAATGAAAAGTTTGAGGCAAAAAGATAGCTCGGTAAAAGATTATACTGAGGAATTCTATAGATTAGATATCAGATCTAGACATGATTAAGATGATGTGGAAAGAATTGCTAGGTACCTGAATGGATTGAGAGTTTCCATCCAAGAAGAAATAAATTTGGTTAAGTTGGAAAACATTGTGGAAGCTTATCAATTTTCCTTGAAAGCTGAGGAGAAATTGAACAAGAGACATGAGAAAAGACAAAGAGGTAGAGGTGGTAGATTCCCTAGATGAAGAGGTAGATCTTATGTTGAAAATTGTAGATCTAAACCAGAAAAGACAAATCCGGACAAAGGAAAGACTGAGTGGAAAGGTGAAAGTTCATCTAGAGGAAGAGGCAATAACTACCAAGGTGGTTATAACAGAGGTGGTTTTCAAGGAATTTGTTACAATTGTGGACAAGGACATAGATCATTTGAGTGTACACATGCAAGGAATGAGGTCGGTAGCAATAGAAATGCATTGGTGCAAGAAGACTCACCGAATGAACCTGAGAAGGAAAATAACTTGATGGTAAGGATAGAACTTTGGAGTTAAAGTAATAAGGAAGATCTGGTAAGGAAAAGCTTGTTCAAGACTAGATGTAGAGTTTTTGATGAAGTATGGAAGGTAATCATTGATAGTGGAAGCTTGGAAAACTTGGCATCTAAGGAAATGGTTACAAAGTTATAGTTGAAAAGGTTGGAACACCCGAAGCCCTATCAAATTTCATGGATCAAGGATGAGCATACACTCTTGGTAAGTGAACAATGTTATGTGAATTTGAAAATTGGAAAGTACTATGATAAGATGTTATGTGATATCATGCTTATGGATTGTTGTCATATTTTGTTGGGTAGACCTTGGAAATATGATATACATGCTATATATGATGGGAGATCTCATCATTATACTATTTGGGCTGATGGGAGGAGACAAATCTTATTACCTTTGATTGAAGAACCTGTTAGTAGTGTTTGTATGTATTTCAAAGTTTTCTTGATGGAAGGAAGAAAGTTTGTTTATGATTTGAAGAAGAATAATGTATGTTTTGTTGTGATTCCTAACAAACCGAGTAAGAAAATAGAGGATAACATACCTGAAGAGATTGATAAGTTACTCACCGACTATAGAGAGATCATTTTTGATAATGTACCTGATGGTTTTCCACCAAAGAGAAGAATTTATCATTGCATGGATCTAATCCCTGTAGCTAGTTTACTGAGTAAGGCACCACATCAGTTGACACCTACTTAGAATCAAGAATTGAACCGACATATTCAAGAATTGTTGCAGAAAGGTTTGATCCGAGAAAGTTTGAGTCCTTTTGCAGTACCAACTATATTGGCACCTAAGAAGAATGGAGAATGGTGAATATGTATGGATTCCAGAGAAATCAACAAGATAACCATGAAATATAGGTTTCCTATACCGAGAATGGATGACATAATGGACAGTTTGATTGGAGAAAAGTATTTTACCAAAATTGATTTGAAAAGTGGGTATCATCATATCAGAATTAGAGAAGGTGATGAGTGGAGGACTACTTTTAAGACAAAATAAGGTTTGAATGAGTGGTTTGTTATGCCTTTTGGTTTAACTAATGCACCGAGTACTTTTATGAGATTGATGAATGAAGTTTTGAATAAATTCTTAGGTAAATTTGTAATTGTATACCTAGATGATATTCTGATATTCAGTAAAACTAGAGAAGAACACTTGTTGCATGTTAAAAAATTATTACAGAGGTTGAAAGAAGAAAAGTTGCTGATAAATCTGAAAAAGTGTTCTTTCATGCAAGAGGAGATTGTGTATTTGAGATTTGTGATTTCAGCTGATGGATTGAAAATGGATCCTGAAAAGGTTGAAGCTATTTTGAATTGGCCTACACCTAAGAATGCTAGTGAGGTAAGATCATTTCATGGTTTGGAAATTTTTTACCAAAAGTTCATTAGGAATTTTAGTTCAATTTGTAATGTTGTGACTAAGACTATGAGAGGAAACAAAAGAGAAGTTAAGTGGACACATGGAGTTGATAAAAGTTTTGAGACTCTGAAGTAGAAGGTTGTTGAATTACCTGTGTTAGCATTGCTTGATTTCAATAAGGTATTTCAAGTGGAATGTGATGCAAGTGGAAGTGCAATAGGAGCTATGTTGAGTCAAGAAGGTAAACTTGTTGCTTTCTTTAGTGAAAAGTTGAATGATGTAAAAAGGAAATATTTTGTGTATGATCAAGAATTCTATGCTATTGTGCAAGCCCTAAAGAAATGGAGACATTATTTGATACCAAGTGAATTTTTGTTGTATACAGATCATAAAGCTTTATAGTATTTGGGTAGCTAGAATAAGTTGAATAAGAGACATATGAAATGGGCTCAATATTTGTAGAGTTATACATTTGTGATAAAACATAAGAGTGGAGTCACTAATAGAGTTGTTGATGCATTAAGTAGAAGAAGATCTTTGATGACCAAGATGAAAATTGAAGTTCTTGGTTTTGATGACATGAGAGATTCATATGAATTTGATCCTAATTTTTTTGAGTCATGGAGAAAGTGCAGAGAACCTATTCAAGATCAAACGAGTACTGAATGGGAAGAATATTCTATTCAAGGAGGTATGTTATTTAAAGGTATCCAATTGTGTATACCGAGAGGATCAATGAGAACTAACTTGATAAAGGAGAAACATAGTAGTGGTTTGATTAGACATTTTGGTGTTGACAAGACATTGAATTTTCTTAAGGAGAAATCTTTTGGCCACAGTTGTATAAGGATGTCTATAAATTTGTGAAAAGTTGTGGAATTTGTCAAGTTGCAAAGGGAGTAAGTCAGAATACTGGATTATATACACCAATTTCTATTCCTGAGAAACCTTGGATTGATATCAATATGGATTTTGTTCTTGGATTATCGAAGAGGTAATGATTCTATATTTGTTGTTGTGGATAGATTTTCTAAAATGGAACATTTTATACCCTATAGAAAGACATAATATGTAGTACATATAGAAGATCTTTTCTTTAAGGAAATTGTCAGATTGTATGGATTACCGAGGAGTATCATCTCTGACCGAGATAGTAAAATTGCTGGATACTTTTGGAAGACCCTTTGGTGAAATTTTGGCACCAATTTGAATTATAGTTCTACATTTCACCCACAGACTAATGGATAGACATAAGTTGTGCATAGAAGCTTGGGTAATATTTTGAGATGGTTAGTTGGAGACACACCGAGTAATTGGGATTCTATATTGGTAAAAGCAGATTTTGCATATAATAATTTAGTGAATAGGAGTACTGGAAAAACACCTTTTGAAATTATAAATGGAATACAATCAAGAGGTATATCATATTTGAGGGATATTTCTAATGAAGAAAAGAGAAGTGTTGAAGGAATACAGTTTGCTAAGTTCATGAAGACATTGCATGAAGATGTGAAACATAATTTAGAGAAAAGTAATCAGAAATACAAAGATAGAGCTAATAGTTCAAGAAGACATAAGAATTTTGTAGTCAGTGATGAAGTAATGGTTCATTTGAAGAAAGGCAAATTTCCTGTTGGAACATATGGGAAGCTGAAAATGAAGAGGTTTGGTCCTTGCAAGATTTTGAAGAAATTTGACAATGGAAATGCTTATGAGATTGAATTACCGGATGACATGGATATATCACCTATATTTAACATTTCTGATTTGTATGAGTACCATAAGTCAGATGAAGAAATGATAGTACCGAATGATTATCCTAAGAAACAACTAGAAGAAGTTGAGCAGATTTTGGAACAAAGAGCTGAGAGAAGTACAAGAGGAAAATAGTATATGGAATATCTGGTAAAGTGGA
The DNA here is from genome assembly GCA_027943335.1 of Chamaecyparis obtusa. Taxonomy (NCBI): domain Eukaryota; kingdom Viridiplantae; phylum Streptophyta; class Pinopsida; order Cupressales; family Cupressaceae; genus Chamaecyparis; species Chamaecyparis obtusa. Next base: position 736,638 of record BSBK01000736.1, read on the forward strand.
AGAATAGATTGATTGAACAAAGCTCATGGATTTCACAATCTGAGTTGGATTCAGCTCGGGTTGTACCTACTTCATGATTTGGAGAATCATTTCAAATAACCCCAGGTGTCTGATGTAGGAGCATCACGGGACCTTGGCAATCCTATGTCACCAAAAACAATTTTGTGTTTTCCTGTGTTGCTCGGTTCCTACTTTGACCAAGTTGGATCGGTAGTTTCTCAGTTTCCTTTGTTAATCGAGTTGGTCAGTTAATTCTCTAGCACTCAATTAATTCCTTGGCCCTCAGTTTTTCTTGCTTACGGAGTTGAGTGTTTTAGTTTTCTGTTGAGGCTGACTTGTGTAATTAATTATGGTCATGGATTTAATAATGGTATCTATCATAGGGAAGCACATGGACCTAGATCTAGTCGTTCCTTCCATTGATGGTGGATCTAAAGGCTAACTTGTTTGGTATCCTCTTGTATATATTGTAATCTTTGGTTGTAGTTTAGGGAGTCAATTTTTAGGAGTTTAGAGATAGAAGGGAGAAGATTGAAGATAGTTTTAGATCCTCACATGTTGGAGGACTTGTGTACTTGAATTGTAATATCTGGCCCTAACTAGGAAGGCCTTACAGCCCAACATGTATGAATCAATTTGATGAAATAACAAGAAGTTGATTTGCATTCTCTCTCTCATTGTTTGTGTTATGGTTGTTGGTTCCTTTTCTTTCTACTTGCAAATTTACAATATTATTGACAAACAAATGTCTTTGACTCTTATAACCCACTCCAAATCTGACAAGAAAAAGGGACAATTACCAAGGACAAGGATATTAGTTCTCCTACACTTTGAGCCTTAATGGTTAGGTGGGTGTACCTTGGATTCACTTCTTAAAGAAATCATAAAATATTAAGCATTAATGTCCTTGATAGATTGATTTAAAGATTTTATCATTTATAGGTTGATTAATGATGAAGAATTGCTTCCTAAGAATAGACCAATGTCTTATCCTAGGGAAAAGAATCAAATAGAATATACCTCAATAGAAAACTTAAATCAAACACACCCAAATATAGAATAAGTACTTTTCATATTATTCCTCTCACTCTCACATTCAGACATTAGATTCTCACAAGACCTATGAATTCTCTAAATCTATCCTTAAGAATTTAATCCTTCCTTGAAGGAACTTAAGAAAAATACATTAAAAAATGACAAAATGCTAGAACCAATCCCTAGATCCAAGCTCTCTCTATTCAGTTACCAATTTCACCATCCTTTGAAAATACATCAAACTACTATATGTAGTCACTAGTCATCTTGGGATCCTTAAAAATCAGGATGCAACAAGCTACAGATGACTAGGATAGGGTAAGGGTTTCCAACAACCATACCAATCGAATAATCAAGAAATTACTGCAGAAAAGACATGTCAAGCAATCTGGAGAAATCAGGTCCAAATTGATCTTTATTTATGGCCAAAATCCTGGCTAGTACACTAGAGACTGGAAATTTCATCATTTTAGCTCCTTGTTTACTTCATCTACATAATAAATTTAGTGACTGCTTCACATATCTTCCATGGTATGGACATCCTCTGTAGACAAGCATCACTTCTAGACCATACTGTGACAGTGTACAAGATCAAATTGAGTAGATCAGCTGCTCATGCATTTAATAACCAATCCTTTTACTCATAGAAAACCTTTAAATGATTCAAATTTTTGGTGGCAACGGTCAATCAGACAAGTTTAAACCAATATCGTTGATCTCTCTTCCTTTCCCGACACTTCAAACGGTCCACATAATCTGGTAGAACAATCAATTAAACTTTTAAAATTATCTGGCCACATCATCATTATCTACAACCAATCAGAATAGAACACATCAACTACACCTGGAAATGGACCCAAATTGACCTCGGCAAGCTTCCTTAAGCCTATGTCATTCGGTGAACTGGCAAATGAGGGAGTTCTCCTGATCTCAGAACACTTTTCTTAACTATAGTCTGGTTTGGAGATCATGCGAACAAATCATTCACATGATCGCTTAATATTTTCTTGACTCATGGTTTGATTGGGAGATCACATGACCAAAGGCATTCACGTAATCATTGGATCCATTCTTAACCTCTGGGGACAAACTTGGTATTAACCCTTAACTTAACTCGGGCCATTTAGAGATTACACGAACAAATAAAACTCATAATCTCATAATATTTTCTTGACCTGAGGTTTTATCACAAGAACACATGAACAAAGAAATCTCCAAGTCACCAAATCTTTTGCAAACCCTGATTTATATTCAGAGAACACACGAATTGCATTGATTCATTTCATCATCCACAGTTCACATTTAATCTCAAAACCTTCCTGCCTTGACCAGTTCATCTAGAGAATGAGTGACTGAAGGAAAACATAACCATCTGCTAAATCACTGAAGGTTAAGCCACTAACTACCAGGACTTGGAGAATACGCAAACACTGCAGTCACCGAATCACCAAATGAAATGACTAACTATCCAGGAACTTGGATATTAGGAGAATGCCTCAGTCGCAAGATCACTGAGTAGAAACATAACTACCAGGGCTGGGAAATAAAGCATGTGTAGAATGGGGATTTAAATTATGACCCGAAAAGGTAATGGAGAAATAGAATTGGCCAATGGTTTATGGACTTAGATAAATTTTGGAAACCTTTATTCATAACCCTATTTCTCAGACCTTAAAATTTCTATATCTCCCCGATTTTTGCATTTTAGCACATGTGCCCTTAACTAAAGCTTGATGAAACCTTGAACTATCTATGGCTAAGCGTGCAAATCATAAAACATCATACATCTTCTTCTCTAGCCAAAATTGTGTTTCAGCTAGTGCATGACAATTTCCTAGGGTTTTTGCACAAGATAAGACCATTTTCTTTATATTTTTGGCAATTACAAGAAAATGGACTAACAATGGCTTCCATGTGTGATCTCTATAAGGTGGATTTGGATTAGGGTGTTCCTTTGGCCCCTATCCTCATCCTCCCTTGCACAAACATATTGATATATTTATATCCAGTATAGATATAATAATTGTAAACAAATGATGGTGTGATAAAAAAATTGCATAACAAGAGAAAAGTGAAGAGAGTTTGGGAGGCCCTGACCATGGATAAAAGTAGGGAATGAATAAATGTATCTATGTGGATGCCTGCAAGAAGTTGAGTCCCACTTTTGGGAAAATGTGGAACTATTTTCCCTGATTTTCAAATTTTGTCTCAATTGATGTAAATATTTGAGGAACTTAAAAATTAAATCTCAAATAACTTTAGTAATAAAAAATATAGTGTTTAGATAATACTTTTCAAATATGTAATTTATTTCAATACCCACATGGTAGAAATTGGTTTTTAGTAGGTGTATGTAAAATTCACTTTTTCAAAATATTTTTTTTAAGACCATACTATACATGTGTATGACCATATATTTTGATCTAAATAGAAGTGTTTTTATAAATCATTTTTGGGAAAGATACCTAATACACTAAAGATACGTTAATTTTTTTTTATATTTTTTTCATTAAATATTTGTTATTATTGTTTATTGACCCTAAAGTCTATTTTGGATATCTCTAGTGTACAGACACCATAAATTAACCAAAACTTATCAATTTTTTTAATTGTTTTTAATCTACAAGAGAATTTTGTGTAGATTGATTTCATATAATTTATTTTGTAAAAAATATATTAAAAAGTTATAAAAAATAAACAAGCTCACTATTTGAAATTTATGTACTAGTTTAGTTAATAAATAATACAAAAATAGTAAAATTAATCAAATCCCCCCAAAAGTTACATTTTTTAATTCTAAATAGTAAGAATTTCAATGGGTTTTTCATTTTATCAAAAATTTGATCAAGAAGGCCTTCAAAAAATTATGGCAATGCATAATTTATGGGTTCCAATGCCTTAGCCATTAATTTGCAAATCTAAGGCATAAGCTTGATCCCACCGAGCCTATCTTGACTTGAAACCCAATACAAAGTGTGGGTTATGAATAAAACTATCAAATAATGCACACCCATTAAAAAATGTGTACTCATTACGTAAATAAACTAAGTTTGTATGTAAAAGTGAATTTGTAGGCGTAATTCTAAAAAAATAACTTTTATAAAATTAGTATGCATTTTTTTAAAAATATGTACTTGTTTGAAAATGTGTACACATTTTGCGAAAAAATGCAAATGCATTTTTTGAATTTTTGGATCGGGTGCTTGAGCCTAAAATATGTACCCATTTATTTCAAAATTGATACGTATTTCTAGGAGAATTCCCAAGGTCAAGAAAAATTCCCCTGAATTGGGACCCAACTTCTTGCACATACCCATACATAAGTCTCCATTAGTGGAGACCACCTCTTTCATGACAAATGCAAATAAGATCTTGCTAGGAAAAAAACCTAGAAAATTTTAGCCCAAGAGGTAGGAACAAATAGTACCAGGTGCAAGGAAATATTGGAAAAATAGATAACCTAGGCCTTGGAGGATTTAGAATCAAGGCCAAGGTAGATATTAGAGATTAAATCAAGATCAAAGAATAGTCAACCAATAGGTTTGCTAAGACCTAATACAATAAAAGATATAAACATTATGCTCAATCTCCAATGCGATCCAAATCAAGTCAACCAAGACTTAGATAGGACCCAAATCTTCAACCATGAACACATATATGCATCATCAATAATCACAACATGTTACTCCATCAAGTCAGCTAGGACCTAAATGAATAAATGCCAACACACTACCAAAATAAAAAAATCGATCACCTCAATCAATGCGGACCAACCCCATGATAATCACATGATCCAAGAACACCAACAAGAAACATGAATACCATCTAGAACCTTTTCATCATCTCCAATACAAAATGCAAACTCATCTTTATCTCTGATCAATAGGAACAACAAAATACCAAACTCAATCATAACAAAAGATAGTAGGTTGTACTCTAAATCATGAACAACGCTAGCTATCAACACGATGATATGGAAATGAGTAACCAACAACTTCACAAACTCTAAAATATCAAATCCAAGTCATACCAAACCAAATACTCATCCACTATTCATAGGAACATGGTGACACCAAAAAATAGTGTTAGGAATGAATGCTAAATATATCCTATGGGGGAGTATTAGCAGCCATTCTATAGTATTTGTAGTTGCATTCATGACTGTGATTGTCATTGATGTCAACACAGTGATCTACTAAAGATTAGCAGAGAAGTAGACAATGTTTGAGTTAGCGCACTTGGGATATTGAAGATGAAGCTATGCAGAGTTGGTGAATTACTCTATGATGTGTTATAAGATTGTGGTTAAGAGCATAGATAGTAGTTCATTTATTCATAGAAGTTATGAGGAAATCAGTGGAAGCAGTATTCAGGAAGTGTTCCTAAGTAGTGGTTTGTGGAAATCAGATGATATCTCCTAATCAGGATGGAATCTAGTTATGTGTAGTTAGAGAGCAGTTGGAAAAATGTTCATAGTGACGTGGATGATAGCGCAAGATCTGAGGTCGCACGAGTGAAGAATTATGTTGATTGGAAGCCAACAATTTTGTGTAATTTTGATGTAACGTGTAGAAAGTTTTATTTTGTAATTTGTATGCCAACTCATTTGCAATTACTTGAGTGTGGTATAAAGGAAGGAATGTATAACTTGTTGTAATTTGGAATGTAATGAATGTAAGTGTATTGTGAAAGTGAAATTGTTGAAAGAGGATATGCGAAGTACTGAGATCTGGTATTGAGATCTGAAGGAGTTGGTGTGGTTTGGCACAGTCAGAGAAGGATTATTGGATATTTGAGGTTAGTAATCTTTTGGTATTATTCCATTGAGTAATACAAAGATCAGTTGGACAGTGATTTTAGTGATCTTACCCTGAAGCTATTTGGGCAGTGGGTCCTTCTGTCTTCCATAACTCCTAACAAAGTTAGAATCTTTTAACAGGGATTCAAAATATCCTAACAGGGATTCATATGTATTGAATGTATTTCATAAGACTCCTAACATAGTCCATCCTTTCACAAGGAATATTCATATTAGTGCATCTTTTGTGGGCATCATTCCCATCAGGGTTTACTCTTTGATCAAGAGGTTCCCTAGTCAACATATCTTGTGTCATTGTGTTATTATGCATGTATATCTTTCTATGGTTGTTGATTACATTGCTTACAACGTCAAAGTCTATTAAGGTTGATAAAAGTTATATTTATCTGATAACTGATTCACCCCCCTCGCCTCTTAGTTATCTTGGTGGACTTTTCTTTCTAACAATTGGTACCAAAGCAGCGCAGGTCCTTGAAAGAAAAGTTTAACAACTTAAGGAGATCCATGGCTAATTTCAGGAAAGAAACCCCTAAGTTTGATGGAGTAAATTTTGATAGTTGGAAAGAAAAGATGAAGACACATCTACTATGTTTAGGACCAATTTATTGGTTGATTATAAAGAATGAGAAGACTATCATTGATGAGGATAACATTGAAACATGTACTAATGAGGAAAGAGATCTATTTATGTGTAACATACTTGTCAAAGAAGCACTCTTGTCAGCCCTTCAGGAGAATGAGTACAGTCAGGTAAAATATTTGAAAACATCTCATGAAATTTGGTTAGCTTTACACTCTACTTTTGAAGGTGATGAACATGCAAAGAAAGTTAGATTACATAATTGGATATGTGCATTTGAAGATATAAGAATGATGGAAGATGAATCTGTTAGAAGCTATATTGGTAGAATGTCAGAGATTGTTGCAGGTATAAAATCTTGTGGTGGAACAAAGATAGAGAATGAAGTGATATGGAAAATTCTGAGGACATTGACTCCTGCATTCAAGTAGACAATGCAGCTGATTGAACAAGTCATACCTTGTTCTACAAACTTTACAAGAGAGACTCTTCTTGGAAGATTGGAAGTAGCAGAAATGAACTTGAGATTATTAGGAGACCTACCTAGAATGGAGACATCATTCACTGCTCCTAGTGTTCACCCTACTTTGTCAAGAAGCATCAGTGTGAGTGGAGATTATGCTAGCATCAGCAGATCTAGAAATGAAGAAGATAGGAAGATTGAAGAAGGTATTGCCTTGCTTGTGAAGAGAGAACCAAATGGTAAGAAAATTTTTAAATGTTGGACTTGTCAAGAATTTGGTCATTTTGCATCTAAATGTCCTAAGAGAGTTAAGAATTATAGGAAGAACTTTAATCCTAGAAGATCTAAAGAATGTTACTATGCAAATGATGAAGAACTTGAAGCTAGTTTGGAGAATTATTTGAGTGAAAGTGATACTAAGAATAATGATGATATAGGATTTTTAGCAATTAAAGAAGAAAATCCTGAAACTAAAATTAAGAAAGAAAAGGCTTTAGTTTCTCAAGTAGAAAAGAAATCTGATTGGATTATAGATAGTGGTTGTTCACATCATATGACTAGAGACATGAAAAAGTTCATAAAGTTTAACAATTATGATGGAGGAGTTGTTAGAGTTGGAAACAATGCACCTTGTTTGATTAAAGGTATAGGATCTATTACTCTTGATGGAAAGACTAATACTGATGTTTACTTTGTGGATGGTTTGAAACATAATATTTTGAGTGTTGGATAGTTAGTTGATAAGGGATATCAAGTTTGGTTTACTCAGAAAACTTGTGTGATTAAAGACAAAGATGGAAATTTGATTGGTACTAGATCTAGAACCAGAGGTAATGTATTTCAATTGAATCCTACTGAGATGACATGCTTGATTACTAAGATTGATGACATTTGGTTATGGCACAGAAGATTTTTTCATATAAACTTTGATAACATTGTGAAAGTGAGTACTACACTTGCAGTAAGAGATTTGCCTAAAATTATGAAGCCTACTAACATGATTTGCAAGGAATGTGTGATGGCTAAATAGAAGAGAAGCTCATTTCCCAACAAGAAGTTTACAACAACAGAGAAGTTCGAGATTGTTCATATAGACTTGAACGGTCCTAGAAGGACTAGAGGATTCTATGGAGAAAGGTATTTTATGATTCTTATTGATGACTTTACAAGAATGATATGGTTTGCATTTCTTAAAGAAGAATCTGAAGCATTTGATAGGTTTAAGATCATTAAGAATAAAGTTGAGAATGAATCTGGAATGAAGATTAAATGTTTGAGATCAGATAGAGGTGGAGAATTTACTTCTAAATAATTTAACATATTTTATGAAGTGAATGGTATTAAGAGATGGTTTTTAGCCCCTAGGACACCTAAACAAAATGGTATTGAAGAAAGGAGAAACAGATTAGTCACTAAAGCAACAAGAGCTATGTTATTTGAGAATGACTTACCGAAGATATTTTGGAGAGAAGCAGTGAACACAACAGTGTATACAATGAACAAAGTACAAATCAGAGTAGACACGGACAAGACACCCTATGAACTATGGTTTGGACATGCACCATCAATTAAGTATTTTAGAATTTTTGGAAGCAAATGTTATATTAAGAGAGATGATGACATTGGAAATTTTGGTCCTAGAAATGATGAAGGTATATTTCTTGGATATTCATTGAAGAGAAAAGTTTATAGATGTTACAATAAGAGAAATAAGACTACTGTTGAGAGCACAAATGTAAAAGTTGGTGAAAAGTTCAAAATTTAGGAAAGAATGCTTGATTATGAATCAGATGAAGGAACTCATTCTAGACCTAACCTTGAGACTACTGAATTATTTTATGAAACTGACAGTGATTTGTTGAATGAAAGCCAAAGTGATATCATTGAAGAACTGACACCTAAAGTAAGATCTGAGACAGTGACACCTAATAGGAATCTATCAAGGAATCATCCTTATGAGTAGATTATTGGAAGCATAGACAAAGGAGTTCAGACTCGAAATAAGGTAAAAGAACAATTATGTTTGATTTCTCAAATTGAACCTAAATCTACTAGTGAAGCTTGTGAAGGTGAACATTGGATTAAAGCTATGAAAGAAGAACTAGATCAGATTGAAAATAACAAGACATGGGAATTGGTCCCTAGACCTAAAGATAAGAACATTATAGGAAGAAAATGGGTATTTAGAAATAAGATGAATGAACAAGGAGAAGTAGTAAGGAACAAAGAAATATTGGTATGTAAAGGATACTCACAGCAAGAAGGAATTGACTATGAAGAAACTTTTGCACCAGTAGCAAGAATTGAAGTAGATGAATGTTTTTGGCCTATGCAGCTTTTAAGAAATTCAAAGTGTATCAGATGGATGTGAAGTCAACATTTCTAAATGGAGAATTGGAAGAAGAAGTTTACATTGAGCAGCCTGAAGGTTTTCCTTTAACTCAAGAAGGAGACATGGTATGTAAAATAAAGAAAGCTTTATATAGATTGAAGCAAGCACCTAGAACTTGGTATGCAAGATTGGATAAGTATTTGTTGAAATTAGGATTTACAAAAGGCATAACTGATAGAAACCTATATACAAAGAAATTGAAAATGGTTTTTTGGTTGTAGTAATTTTTTTTAATGATATTATCTTTGGAGGAAGATTGGTTTCTTGGCTAAGCAAGAAGAAGAATTTTATTTCACAGAGAACAGCAGAAGTAGAGTTTGTAGCAAAAACAAACAATTGTAACCATATAATTTGGATGAAACAAATGCTAAAGGATATTGGAATAAAATTTGTTGAGCCTTTTGTTATACATTGTGATAACACCAGGACATTTACTATGTCTAAGAACCCTGTGTTACATTCTAAGACAAAGCATAAAGAGATAAAGTATCATGTAGTAAGAGAGAAAGTTGCAGAGAAAGAAGTCAGACTTGAATACATAAGCACAAAGGAGAAGATTGCAGACATATTTACAAAACCTTTTCCTAAGGATACATTTGAGTATTTGAGAGGTATGCTTGGGGTTATGCCCTAGCCTACTCTTGAAAGGTGATGTAGACTATTGCATCTGTCCAATGGTATATGAGCCCTATTTTTATTATGGACTGGATGTTGGTACTTCCTCTATGGGGAAGTATGTTTATCTAAGCTGAGTCATGAGGACTCTAGTGAATTTATTTTCTAAATGTATAGTATGTTATAAATTTGTCCAGCTCCAAGCTAGTATTTTTGAAAAATAATCTAGTTTGAGGGTCTAAGGGTTAGTCTTCATGCTAGAAAACCTTAAGTTTTAATGAGAGCCCTAGTTGAGCTATGACTTTGTTATATTTTAGCATTACCTTTTTGGTTCACTAAGATCTCTAAATGAGCATGTGTTAATTTTGACCCCCTTTATTCACCACTTCATGTGTTGAGCGGTTAGGTTATGATATCAGGACCCTTTTTAATATTTTCCACAAAGCCTAAGTCTCTGATTAAATTTTTCCTAAGTATCACCCCTTTTTAAATGTGTGGCTATCATTGAACCACAAGCCTTCCCATTGTTAGAATGTTTGACCTGCACTTTAGTAATGATGCACCACCTGTCCAAGTGGGCCCAACTGGTAACAAGATGTGCTGGCGTTTAAAGAACAGATTGATCGGATGACTGTCATTATACCGTTGAACCAAGATGATAACCATTTAAGCATTGTGGTATAGCAACAACCGTTTGATGCTATATAGTGAGTGAGATGATAGGTGGGGCCTTGAATTACCATGTCAATATGACATGTATGCTTGTGATTGGCTAAGGTACAGTGATGCGGCGGTTGACCAGACTTTAAAATGATAAAAGAGATTTCAAGAAAAGGGCCCACCCATGTGTAAATGTGGTGTGTTATGATTTGAGTATAGAAAAGTGATGTGTCAAGTTGTGGGGTTAGATTTTTCAAAGGGTTAATCATCAGATAGATTTGACGGTTGTTGTTATACCATTGATGAAATGTGTGAGGAGTTTAAGCTTACGGTATAGTAATGACCATCTGATTCTCTTTACAGATTGAAGTATGAAGTGGGCCCTAAAGTGCCAGCTCACTTCGACATGTTTTCTTTCTATTAGTACAGTAAGTTATGATATGGTGGTTGTCAGGTTTTTTCGGTGCCAAGAAAGAAAAGTAAGAGGGGGTCCACTTGCTAATTTTTGCAACGTGGCATTTTTTGATTTGATGGAAGTATAGTGATGTGTCACGTGGGGCCATTTTTTCTTAGGTGATTAAAGTGCAACATGATCTAGCGATTGTTTAAGGTCAGCAGTATGGCGACAACCGTTGATCTTGTCTAAAGAGGAGGATTGTTTGGTGGGTCCTTTGCATCAAAACTTTTTGATGATATGGTCATTTCTAATTGGCTGAAGGTATTGATGATGTGTTAGGGTTGCCAATGTATTTGACACCAAGGATGAGGTGGGGCCAAGATTTTATTGAAATATGGTGATCGTTCAATCAAAGTGCATTGACGGTTGTCATTATATCTTGAGATGGTTTTTCTGACAGTTTTTGGTTAGCGCTTTAGCAACGAGGTGACACCTATCCCTTCCAAGCAGAGTAAGGTTAAGTTATTTATTTCTTCACATGGAATTTTTGAAATGTTCTCATTGGTTGAGAAATATCATAGGGAAAAGTAAAGAGGGCTTTGTTGTTTGACTTACCAACCGTTCGATGCGCCGAAATGAAGATATATCAATGGCTAGAATTCAAATTTTTCCCTGTGACATTTTTCACATCTTATAAACACTAAGGCCACAAAATTTCAATAATGGTGGTTTAATGAGCTACGTGCAAATGGGTTGTGAGCAGTTGGTGACATTATATATCAAATTTTGATCATTGTCTCTCTTTACTGCTCTCGTAAACCTTTTGGCGATCTAGATTTTTCTTTGAGAAAAGTTTTTAAGTAAGGAACTCATAGGTGCCTAGTAGGTCTCTTTCTACATTTGAAAATTGCTTAAAATTAGTGAAGGTGTTGTAAACAAAATTGTGTTGCTAGTTGTAAGGTTTTTAGGGTTTTTTCTTAGGTTTAGATATATTGTTTTAGAAAGGCCCTAGTTTTAAAATGCCACCAAAGAGGAATTTTTCTGGTTAGACAGAGTATAGCAAGAGAAGGGTTTTCAAATATTTTATGCAACTACTCCTACATTCTGATAATGGGGCTGCAAGGATGAAAGAACTTGTCCCAAGAAACCCTAGGGATTCTGTGGCTGAGGCACTCCATGATAGAGGTAATTGGATGAGAGATGCTAGAGTGGGGGAGAAGCATAATGGTCTTATTTTATTCAAAGTAGCTTATTCACAAAGAAATTCTTGTGCCCCCCTTAATAACATATGGCAGTTTGATGTTGTGAGGTTAATATGCCCTGGTGTTTTCATGGATGCTGAGTTATTGATTCAAATTGCCAAGTGCTATGATCCCATGACAAGGTGTGTCAAGGATGTCAATGCAAAGAACCTAATTAGCATTATAGAGGATGAGATTAGGGAGGTTTTTTCATTAAATGACCCTTCTATTAGGTTGGATAAGATAGATTTTAAAGAGTTTACAGAGATATATGAGGTATAGAGGGATTATTTGAGAACAGGGCCTCTAAGGGAATTCATTGATTAAATTGGATCAATGTGTGTCATAAGTGCAAGCACCCTAGAGCCTTTCAGGCTAGATTTGTTTAGTAAAAGAGCACAAGAATTTTATAAGTTTGTTACTCTAATTCTAGGGCATGATGAAGCAACTCATATTCCATTCCCATACATGTTCATGATGGTACAAACACTACACCCCCAGCTGGCACTAATTTTTTATTTTGCATCTCATCTTGCTGATTTGATCCATGAGGGATTGTAGGGGATTAGGGACATGAAGGTTAGTAGGCCATTTGGATGGTATTCTATGCTTATGCACATGTTCCTATACAAAGGTGAGAATTTTTTTAGTTCAACAGTGAATATTGTGAAAGAAAGAAATAGAGAAACCCTCCCGGTCTAGCTGTGGACCATAGCTCTATCATGGGACAGGATGGATGCTAGCTATATTGCTTTTGATATGGATTTTGCTTCTAGACTTAGAACTTTATTATTCTTTAATAATCCTGGAATCCCAAGGGAGCTATTGAGACTGATCAGATGAAATGAGTATTGTCAGGAGATCACCATAGTCCATAATTTTGGGGATATAATTTTATATCTAGTTTCCATAGTTTTTAGAGTGTATGATTGCAAGGTGGCACCATATATTTTGTTGGAATTAAGTATGATTGTCATTAGTGACAACACTTATTCAGACTTTGTGTGTTTACTGAGCAAAATAGTGTTTACCAAGCAGAATAGTGTTTACCGAGTAGAACAATGTTTATCGAGCAGAACAATGCTTACCGAGTTATCTTCATCAAGTGATGAGATGAGCAGTGTTTATCGAGTGCCAGCATGGTAAATAGGGAATTTAGTCTCTACTGAGTGACACTATATCTATCGAGTCTCCAGTATATACCAAGTTTGAAACTATAACCGAGTGGTTAGTATGGACCAAGCCTCCACTTCTACCGAGTGCATGACGATGTCGAGTAATGCAGTGGATGCTGAGTATCAAAAAGTCACTGGGTTAGTTTGCAGTAACCGAATCACTATATTTGGGCCAACTCAATAATACTTGTGTTTGCTTGTTTAGAGCCGACTTTGCTATTTTTTTGTAATTATTTTGGATTGATATATAAACAATGTTTTGTATCATATCCAAAGTGTGAAAAAAAGGAAGAAGCAAAAAAGAGAAGAAAGGTAGAGATAAGCGAATTACAAAGGGATACAATAGTATAAGAAGTAGCAGAGACATATCTATCATAGAAGGTGATCAATACATCAGAGAATCTCAATCAGCAAGCATAGTTGCAAGTAAGAGATCTACTGTTTCATCCTAATAGGTGAATCAGCCCCAAATCCTTTAACCGGGTAGACTTAACAGTCTTTGCAAAATCTCTTAACCGAGTGCATACTTCTTTGTATGTCTGTAAATCCTCTAACAAGGTGGACCTAGCAGTCCTTATTGCTCCTAACAGGGCAGATCATCAGAAGTGATCATTGTAAGCCTTAACCAACAAACTTTATACTGTAGTATTAAAGTTTAGTGGGTTTCATCCCCACCCCAGTTTTACTTTCTATTTGGAAGGTTTTTGGGTCACCAAATCTCTGTGTTCAAAGTGTTATGAATGTTTTATTCTTTCTATTACTCATGCATATAGTTAGCTTATTGTTCTAATGTCATTAAGAAAATGGTTGAGATCTAAAATTTGTAAAAGTTTCAAAGTTACTGATTCACCCCTCCCCTCTCAGTAACCTAGCTAGTCTTGAATATTTCCAACAATTGGTATCAAAGCTCCGTGGTTATCAGAATAAATTTTGATAGCTTGAGAAAAGATTCAGGACAATGGAGATATTCAGATTTAACAAAGTAATTGAGAATGAAAAGCTAGGTCTGGAAATGGCCATAACTCAACTCAAGGAAGCAAAAGAGCATCTTTCCCTTTCCCTAAAAAGAAGGAAGGAACTTGCAAATCAAATGAATGGCCACAAGTATGTTGAAGAAAAGATTGAAGACTTTTTCCCTTCAAGCAGCTCAGATGAACCAAACAATGAAGCAAAAGAACTTCTAGAAAAGAATGGATCTCTACAAGAAGAAGTAAAAAAACTGAAAAGAGAACAGGAAATTTAGTCAACAAGATTCTATGAAATCTTGGAACAAAGAAAAAAGATGAAAGATGAAATAGGTGGAAAGAACAATGAAATCCAGAATCAAACTCTTCAGCTAGAAAACCTTATTAATCAAGTCTCCAATGCAAATGAAGAAATCTTGACTCTAAGATCAGAAAATGAAAATATAAGAGAGGAACTGAGATCTGAAAAGAAAATCAATTTAAGATTGATAAGTGACCTAGATACTGAAAGGAAAATCAATGAAAGAATGTTGAAATCTCAAGAAGATATGAATCAGGTGTATGAATGGAACCTTCATAAGCAAAAAGGAAAAGCAGGACTTGGATACAAAGAGGAAGGTGAATCCTCCAAACAAGGTACTCAAATGAATCAGAAACCTACTTGTAATCACTGTGGCAAAATTGGTCATACTTCAAACAAATGTTGGAGCAATGGAAAATAAAAATTCAATGGAAAATGCTACAATTGCAATCAGCATGGTCATAAAGCAAATGAATGTAAGGAGAAACCAAGATTTGAAGGAAAATGTCACAAATGTAACAAGCAAGGTCACAAGGCATCAAAATGCAGAACTAAAACACCCAATCCAGCAGAACAAATTATGAAAGCAATATTTGGTTGGGATTACAACACTTGGTGTAGATGTCATTACTGTGGAGAATATGGACACATTGGCATGAATTGTGTAAGGCATCACTTGAGAAAAAAGGATACTATCATAAGATGTTACAAATGCACTAAGCTTGGTCACATAGCTAAAAATTGCATGAATTTAGGCAAATTTGAAGATGAAAAGAAATCAAAAGAAGATAGCATCAAGAAGCAGATAAGACAATAGTGGATCCCTAAACCTACCGAGCAAACTAGTCCAAGTAATGAAGTCACTCATGAAGAGAGTGGCTCTATCAATTCTAACTAAGTCTCCAAGAAAGAACTAGAACTATATCCTCATAGACATATTCCAAATAGTTCCTAAATTAAAAGGAAGAAAGATCCAAATCAGTATGCAAGATACAGGAGGATCGCAGGAAGGTCAGTTTCAACTGAGCAAGGTCGGGAGTAATGTAATTTCATTCAGTTACTGAGTAAGGTCATAGCAGTATGTTCCTCAAGTTGTAGAATCTTCACCGAGCAATTAATGCTTAGTGGGTGACAGTCTGTCAAATTCTATACCCTAATTCCTATGGAGCATTAATGACAAAGTTTTAACAAAAAGCATGAAATCAAATTCATTCTTCACCACGAATATCAGCATATTGAGCAAAAAAAAATTTCTAAGTGCGATCAAGTGATTCAAAGCAAAATTTTGCAATAGAAATTTTTCGAAGAGCTACCATGGCATCATCCAGCATGAAAGTAAAGAAAGGTTCGGAAATGTTAGTTCATGGAGAATGGAAAGCACCAGATTTCAAACTCATGCCCACGATTGCAGAAACCCTAGATCCGAGTGGAGCTCGGTCTCAAATTCCTCCAAAGGTACTTCTTGTAAATGACATTCGTAGTCATTTTAGAGGTACAATTCAAGAACTTGGAACCCTAGAGATAGATGTTGTTCATGATGAACTATGTGTTGATGGTGTTCTCAAACCAGAACATAAACATTTGGAAGATAAGGGTTTAACACATATCACCCACTCGCCTCGGAGTTTCCAGATAAAATGGATAAGATATATTCTAAGCTGAGTGCATGAAGGTAAAATTTGGCTTGAGCAACCAGTGGAAATATCAAAGAAGATGATTCACCAAATCACTGGTCTTCCCATGCTTGCCAAGGCAAAATCTACAAAAACTCTAGGTCGGGTAGAGCTGGAAAATAAAACCCTAGCCGAATGGGATAGTAGAGGTATGAGAATAAACAACATTACCAATGTAGAACTAAAATTTGGTACATATGTAATAGCTCACAAGATATACAGTTCAAGTCAGCAGAATAGTGTTCCGTGTGAAATAGTTGACCTAGCCTATAAAATTGTGAAGAACAATCTGTCATTTGACCTAGCAGATTTATTGTTGAAACAGTTCAACAAGAATATGGAGAGCATCCAAACCTCAAAGAACAATCCATGTAAGTTTGGCTCACTGTTGGTTTGTTTATTTTTCTATGCTCAAAATTTTTCCAATCTAAAGGCACGGTAAAATGGAGAAAGGATGTGCCTATTCTTTATCAGATAAATGAGTATATTGCATAAATGGGTGAGAATTTTACAAGCATAATCGATAACTATTTTGAATCTTTTAAGGAGAAGATGAATAACAGATTCTAGATTCCATTAAAGTTGGTGGAAGATTATAAAGATGATGTTTGTTTTATGGTTGATTGTTATAGAGTATATATTCAGGCAGTAAGGCCCAGGATTGTATGGGTAAAACCTCTTCCTTATGAGATAAACATTGATGAGACAAAGGATATAATTTAAGCCCTAGTAAATCAACCCATTGATCCAAAGACTCCATACTTTGGAACATATGATGAAGCTAAGGTAAGAATTGAGCTAAGCATAAAGCTTCCACAGGCAGTTAACAAAGGCAGAAAGAGGATGGCCAAGATCCAATCTAGCACACCTCTAATGTTAACTGAGGACAAAGGAGAGGATATTGTAGAAGAAAAAGAAAAGGATGAGAGTAAAGAAGAACAAGTGCCTATAAAGAAGAAAGGAAAGGTAACTATCACCAAGGAACCCGAGCAACCCATTGCAGTATTCATAAGGAAAAGATCAAGGGACAAGGCAGGAAAAGTCAAGGATGATATAGTACTCAAAAGGCCTCCTCCCTCTTTTGAAGAAAAGATTAAGGATTTGAGAGAAGGATCTGGAATTGCAAATTTCAAATCTCTCAAATATGAAACAAGGTCAGAGGCAGAGCAGTAGGAAATTGAAGATGTTGTTATTGAGAAAATGGGAAGATGGAAATACTCACCTAAAGAATTAGCTTCTCAAATCCCAGGAGCTTTATTAAACCCAATCAAGATGAGATGGTCCAATGCAAGGCAAACTATTAAGGACATCTATGCTCAAACCTTAAGGCAATTGATGCCAAGTTTGAAAAATGCTGAAATAAATAAGGCATTGATAGAAAACAAGTCCAAGATGACACTAAAATTCAACAGTTGCTTAATTTTGATCAAGGATATAGAGTCAATTGTGAAGAGTGCAGAATCTACTTGGAAAAACATTTATCATCTTCACAAACCGAGTATTGAAACTGTGATAATTAAAGATATTGAAGATGACAGCAATGAAGAAGATGAAGAAATAGTTCAGATTGATAATGTTGACATAGAAGAAGCAGGAAAAGAAGCAACCAAGGAAGCCAAGAAGAATATTGAGGAAGATGATCTAGTTCAGATAGTTGTAGAGGTAATTGCCTCACTTCCCCACTCTCCAGTAAAAATTGTTACATCTAGCCCAGAGAAAACTTCAAGTGTGATTGTGATAACTCCCTCAGATACATCAAAATGTCCAATCATCACTAGCACATCTCAATGAATCAATGACAGAAGTGGCTACCACTTCATCTACCGAGCTTCAGCCTCTTTCTTCCACCGAGTTGCAGTCTTCTATACCTTCTTCAATTTTGAGTTTTTCAGCAGTAAGTACTTCAGATTCTACAATTGTAAATACTTCAATTTTTGGTTTATCAAATATTCCAGTTAGCATCCCATCAATTGGAAGTTTATCAGTTTTCACTACAAGTCCTACTGTGTCTACCATAATTTCTACTACAAAAGCATTAAGTATAAAGACTCAACCGAGTACAAAATTTTTGAGCAAGAGTGTAGTAGAAGGTATAGATCTAGATGAGGAGATAGAAATTCCATAGTTAGATTTTGCAAACCTCACTACAGATCAAATGAAAACAGTTGGTGAATTCCTCCAGAAGAAAGCACAACAGAAGAAACTAAAAGAAGAAAGAGATAAGGAATATAAAATCATTGAGGATGCCAAGAACATTTTGACAGAAGCTATAGGTGTTGAAGTTGATTCCTCTCAACACATTTTGTTGCAGTTGGCAGAAGGAGTTAATAAGTTCAATGATGATTCCTCTGGAATAGACAAGTTTCTTGAGAAGGCTGAGAAGAAGTTTGATAATGAAGTGCTTGAGCAAATTGCTCAGCAAATAGCTATCAATTAGGCAGGGTTATCTTCAGTCTTGACTAGCATTGAGTCCTCCCATTCCAAGGTAACATCTCTTTTTGTCAAAGTCTGTAATGTTGTCGAGTTCTCAAAGGAGATCAAAGACAAAATAAATAAGATTGATGAGGATCTAAAGATCAGTGCACAAAAGTTGCAACTTGAACCTAGTTCAAGCTCTACACATCATATGATAGTTAGATTCCTATCTAATAAGCAGTCAAAATTATTGAGAGAAGATGCAAGGATCAGATCAACATTAATAGATATTCAGAACATGATCCTTCCCATCATGGATACAATGCCAAAACATATTGCATACTCAAAAACATTGATCGATGATGAATCAGTTTTCAATTGTAGATCACATGATTGAACTCTCTACAGAAGTCCAAGTTGCACTCCATACATGCAAGATTCTACAAGAGAATTGGGATAGGACTCTAGCATTAATAAATAAGGTACATTCTAATTTTCTCTCACATTTTGGCATCTCTGTGTAAAATATTTGTATATACACCTTTGGCATTATTGTAAAAAAGGGGGAGAATGTATATAAGATATATGAGATATGAAAGGGGGAGAAAGTATAAATAGGAAATATGAGTATGAGGTGATACAAGATATTTGTATATATACTGTATGGGGAGACATGAAATGTATATACAATAGTATGACAAAGATAAATTAAAAAAAATGAGACAGATTCAGCATGATTTTTTTTTGGGCAATAAGTGTTTTTGTCACTAATGCCAAAGGGGGAGATTGTTGGCATTAAGTATGATTGTCATTAGTGACAACACTTATTCAGACTCTGCATGTTTACTAAGCAGAATAGTGTTTACCAAGCAGAATAGTGTTTACCGAGCAGAACAGTGTTTACTGAGCAGAATAGTGTTTACCGAGCAGAATAGTGTTTACTGAGCATAATAGTGCTTAATGAGTTATCTTCACCGAGTGATGAGATGAGCAGTGTTTACCGAGTGCCAACACGGTAAACAGGGAATTCAGTCTCTACCAAGTGACACTATATCTACCAAGTCTCCAGTATATACTGAGTTTGAAACTACAACTGAGTGGCTAGTATGGACCGAGCCTCCACTTCTACCGAGTGCATGATGATGCCGAGTAACGCAGTGGATGCTGAGTATCAAAAAGTCACCGAGTTAGTTTGCAGTAACTGAGTCACTATATTTGGGCCGACTCAGTAATACTTGTGTTTTCTTGTTTAGAGCCGACTTTGCTATTATTTTGTAATTATTTTGGATTGATATATAAACAATGTTTTGTATCATATCCAAAGTGTGAAAAAAAGGAAGAAGTGAAAAAGAGAAGAAAGGTAGAGATAAGAAAATTACAAAGGGATACAATAGTATAAGAAGTAGCAGAGACATATCTATCATAGAAGGTGATCAGTACATCAGAGAATCTCAATCAGCAAGCACAGTTGCAAGTAAGAGATCTACTATTTCATCCTAATAGGTGAATCAGCCCCAAATCCTTTAACCGGGTAGACTTAACAGTCTTTGCAAAATCTCTTAACCGAGTGCATACTTCTTTGTATGTTTGTAAATCCTCTAACAAGGTGGACCTAGCAGTCCTTATTGCTCCTAACAAGGCAGATCATCAGAAGTGATCATTGTAAGCCTTAACCGACAAACTTTATACTGCAGTATTGAAGTTTAGTGGGTTTCATCCCCACCCCAGTTTTACTTTCTATTTGGAAGGTTTCTGGGTCACCAAATCTCTGTGTTCAAAGTGTTATGAATGTTTTATTCTTTCAGTTACTCATGCATATAGTTAGCTTATCAGTCTAATGTCATTAAGAAAATGGTTGAGATCTAAAATTTGTAAAATTTTCAAAGTTACTAATTCACCCGTCCCCTCTCAGTAACCTAGCTATTCTTGAATATTTCAACAATATTTTACCTTATCAAGTCCCATTGAAGTTGGGATATGCAAAATTTTTGAGACAAATTGGTGACTTGCAGGAGTCTATTCTCACTGGTAAGGGAAGGGGAACTTTCTTCCCGGACATAACTATTGCACACCAATATGTGATCACTAAAGGAGGATGGATGCATTTAAATAAGGTCTTGCAGCCCTACAAAATGTCCAAAGAAGTGGTGAGGTGTGCAGACACAAAGGGTTTTATTTTAGGAATGTTCAGAGACAAGATTAGGTGTGCTCTTATAGAGCATCAGTTCAACTTCCCTGAGGACATAGTAAGAAATGAGTTTGACCTTCAAACTCAAGAGGTTAAGAAAGAAAAATGGGTTGTCTATAAGAATACTGTAGAATTTATAAGAAAATTTGATAAGGCATATGACCCATTGAAAGGTTTTGAACCATGGGCTAGGAAAGTGGATGCCCTTGTAGAGCATTTTGAAGGTATCATGCATGCTATAAATGAGAAGAAGGCTATAGTAAGTAAGACAAATCCTAAATTGGCTAAGAAAATTTTGAGCCAGCCTAGATACATGAAGCTGACTCCAAAGGGAGTTTACACAGTGCCGAGGAGGAGTGGTTATAGTGTCCTTGTACCACCACAACAAAGGGGTGAAGATATTCCCTCTACTTCTAAAGGGAAAAGGCCCATGGATGATCCAGCAATGTAGTGACCCTCTCCTAAGAGGCAAAAACAAGAAGTAAGGCCAAGGGAGGAGGTTTATTCCCCTTCTCAATCCCCCATCCAATTAGATGAACATGGGGTAGCTGAGAAATTGATGCAAATGAGGAATGAGGGAGACATCTTGGTTTCCAATGATGAATTACAAGAAGGGATGCCTGAGGCACCTAAAGAGGTGGCCATGGACCTTACTGTTGATGAATTTGAGGGTAAACAATTGGACCCTATTTTGAAACAAGCTAGTGATTCTTTCCTTGTTGATGATAAGTTTGTTAAAACTAGGGCATTTTCCCAATTCCTATGGAGAATGAAAATAAACCAATACAAGGAGATTTTTGAAAAGAAAAAGGATGAGTATCTTTATAAAGACATAGTAGAAATTGAAAATGAAACCAAGGTAGAGATGGCCAAATAGTTTGAAAAGATTACTCCTGAAGAAGGAAGGGCCATGGTTCATACTATAGGGGTGCTGATTCTGCCAGAGTGGGACATTGCTGATGTAATTATCTTTGATCAGATCAAAAAGAGTAAGGTAAAGACTCTTTCTATAGTAGAGTAGGCCAAACAGGTTACTAGGGGAATTATCTTTTCTGATGATCATGCGGCCTTAGTAATGTGGTCCTTAAAAAGGGAAGAAGATAGAGGAAGAAAAGAAGCTCTCTCTACAGGGTATATAAGTAGTTTATTAGTGCAAAGAGTAGGAGAGACATCTAGTGTAGAGGCATCAAATTTAATTTTGGAGACTGCTAAATTCAATGTTAGTGTGGTAGAAAAGGATGCTAGAGAGAAAGAAGAGCTTAGGCTCAAATTTGAAATGGTCCTTAAATCTTACAATGAGCACAAGGTTGAGCTAATTCAAAAGGACAAATTGATTGCATAGTTGTCAGGGCCCTTAGATCATAGGTCTCCTTAGTTGGTAATTTTTGATAAGCCTACAGTGGCTTCATCTTCAAGCCCAATTATTGAGCTACCACCATCTCCCTACCTAGAGACAAATTTGGATGCAAGGGTTACCTAGGAGAAGCAAAGATTGATAGAAGAAACAAATAAACTAAGGAAAATAAGGGTACAGTTGGAGAAAGAAAAAGATGAGAGCATAAAGGCCACAACTTTAACAAGCAAAAAGTATGAAGAAAAGATAATAGATGCAATCATGCAGTTTGCTATTGATTTGAAACCCTCCATTTTCCATAGTCATGCCTGTAAATAGTATTCTTTATTTGAAGTTTTGAATAAGGAGAAGACAGAGATGTCCCCAATTTTGAAGAAGTGGATTGAAAGGTATCCTAATATAAATTTATTTCGTATGCTGTCAAAAGGACAAGAAGATCCTGATCCATTGATCAAACCAGTGCGTCAGGTTGTAAAGAAAATGGTACAATATGGCATCATTTTGGATAATTTTATTAGAAGATCGAGTATGTTGAAAGTTGAATTGATGCTTTTAAACTATGAACTGGTTCCTACCATTTTCAAAAATAAAGGAAAATTTAAAGAAGCGCATTAGTGGAGAGAAGAAATGGATGCACTTTTATCAGAGAGGGTGATTGGTGTCCTAAGTGACACTTATTCTTTTAGCGGCACTGTCAAGTTGTTAATTAATGCCAAGTCAATGTTTGATGATATTCAGTGGAAGGTCACTCTGATTGAGAGGGAGTGGGAACAGTTATCAAGTAAGAGGGCTCAGTTTACCAGTTTTGATTTCCCAAGCGAAGAGGTGTATGATAGGTGGAGGTATCAGTACATACCTCATGGTGAAAAAGTTAATACTCTACCAGCTTCTTAGAGAAAACAAAGGCAGTCACTTTTTGGGTCGTAAAGGTTGTTGAAATGTAGGAAGACATTTATTACAATATGGACAGCGAGATGTTGCAAATCAGATTTGTTGAAGAAAGCTGAAGAATAGTATTGACTTTTGAAGTTGTTCTAAAGGTTTTTAGGTCAAATTTTGTAACCCTAGAATGATCGATAGCTTGTTGCATTTTCCTTGTATATAAAGGATTTTCCCACAATCATTCTGGGCATTGAGAAGTTTAGGAGTTGAAAAGATATAAATTCTAAAACCCTAACCCTCAGTCAAGGATTGTAAAATTTTGTATCATTTTTATCAAAGAAATAGAAAATAAGTACAGGTTGCTACTGCTATTTTATGCAAGCTTATTGATTTAGAGTATGATAAATGCAATGTTCAAGGTTATAGTTAATGCAAATCTCAAGTCTTTGCCTCTCCTGTGAGTTTATTCAGTAAATCTTTAAGTCTTTTTTGGAGGTTTATATGTATGTGTTTAGCTTTGAGTTCTGATCTAGGATTAGATTAAATATTGCTCTGAGTGGGATACATGTTTACTAAATCTATTTAGGGATTCTCTATAAGTAGGAAAGATTTGGGATATTTTGTATTTATGTTTTAAGACCAGTTATCTTTCAAGCACTATTGTATTCATTATATCTTTTGATATTCTGCCCAATGGATAGGGCACTGGCCTATATTTTCCCATCTTTTCTTTGTATGGAATGATTGAAATCATGTAATCCTGAAAACATTAAATCATTACCAGTTATTTTACTTTATTTACTTTATATGTTATTCTACCCAGTGATGGAGAGTCAATGAGTAATAGGTTGTTACTTAGTAGTTTCTCACTGTATCTGTTGTAAGATCCAGTATTGAATAAAGAAAAGAGTTAAATCTATTGGATCAGGTGTACCTGCCTTGGTTTTCCAGAGCCAAAAGTGAAGAGGGAAGTCTTGTCCCTATAGTTGGTCTAGTTGCCTATAGATTTCTCAAATTTGGAACTAACCCATCCTTAATATCAGTCATAGGCATATTGGTATCTCACGGAGTGTAAAATCCTATCCAGGAACCAACAGGGTTATGCCCCAGCCTACTCTTGAAAAGTGATGCAGATTGTTGCATCCGTCCAGTGGTATATGAGCCCTATTTTTATTATGGAATAGATGTTGGTACTTCCTCTATGGGGGAGTATGTTTATCTAAGCTGAGTCATGTGGACTCTAGTGAATGTATTTTCTTAACAGTGTCTTTTGACATTGAAGTTTTTGTTGACATAATGATGAAATTTATTTCATTGATGTCAATGGGGGAGAAATATTCATGAAAAAACATTTGTACCATCTATTGGAGAGAATTGACTAGGAAAATGAAGCAATATTTGATTGATGAAGAAGACTTGAAAGCATTTTCAGAGCAGTAGTGTTGCAGTGTTGGATTTATGGAACTTGGATGTTTTTTCATCTATGTTGCTATAAATGCCAATGAGGGAGATTTTTAGGAATTAATTATTAATATATCCTATGGGGGATTATTAGCATCCATTCTATAGAAGTTATTGTTTCATTCATGACTATGATTGTCATTGATGTCAACATAGTGATCTACTGAAGATTAGCAGACAAGCAAACATTTTTTGAGTTAGCACACTTGGGATATTGAAGATGAAGTTATGTGGAGTTTGGGAATTACTCTATGATGTGTTATAAGATCTTGGCTAAGATCACATATAGTAATTCATTTATTCATGGAAGTTATGAGGAAATCGGTGGAAGCAGTATTCGAGCAGTGTTCCTGAGTAGCAGTTTGTGGAAATCAGATGATATCTCCTAATCAGGATGGAATCTAGTTATGTGTAGTTAGAGAGAATTTGGATACATGTTGATAGTGATGTGGATGATAGCGCAAGATCTGAGGTCACACGAGTGAAGAATTATGTTGATTGGAAGTCGACAGTTTTGTGTAATTTTGATGTAACATGTGGAAAGTTTTATTTTGTAATTTGTATGTTGAATCATTTGTAATTACATGAGTGTGGTATAAAGGAAGGAATGTATTCCTTATTTTAATGTGTAATGTAATGAATGTAAGTGTATTGTGAAAGAGAAATCATTGAAAGAGGATATGTGAAGTACTAAGATCTGGTATTGAGATCTGAAGAAGGAGTTGGTGCAGTTTGGCATAGTCAGAGGAGTATTGGATTGTTGAGGTTAGTAATCTTTTGGTATTATTATATTGAGTAATACAAAGATTAGTTGGATAGTGAGTTCAGTGATCTTACCTTGAAGTTGTTTGGACAGTGGGTCCTTCTGTCTTCCATAACTCCTAACAAAGTTAGAATATTTTAATAGGGATTCAAAATCTCCTAATAGGGATTCATATGTACTGTATGTATTTCATAAGACTCCTAATAGAGTCCATCCTTTCACAAGGAATATTCATATTAGTGCATCTTTTGTGGGCATCATTCCCACCGGGGTTTAGTCTTTGATCAAGAGGTTCCCTAGTCAACATATCTTGTGTCATTGTGTTATTATGCATGTATATCTTTCTATGGTTTTTTATTACATTTCTTACATGGTAAAAATCTATTAAGGTTGATAAAAGTTATATTTATATGATAACTGATTCACCCGCCCCTCTCAATTATCTTGGTGGACTTTACTTTCTAACAAATAGAAACTTGATCATTCCTCACTCAAACTATCATACTAACTCATGTGAACCTTTGTAGATGGTCTTAAGACACCTTTACATAATACCTTACAATCATAGCTTAAGATATCAAACATATCATCTGATCAAATTTAATCCTCTCCATCGAACATCCTGAACACACTATCTGAAACAACAATAAATATGTTGACATCAATGACAAAACATTAATGTCAGAACACCTAAATCTCAAACTCTAACATGCTCAACAATATTCCAATAATCTCCCCCTTTATCATTTATGGAAACATGTGTAGTGAAAACCCGATGAATGCACAAAGACATCACTATATCCACCTAATCACTCTGAAAGTATAGTTGCAATATATCCACTTGACCACTTTAAATATCTAGCTTCAACACAATATCTCTCAAACATAATTACCTCTATTTTTCATACAATATATCCCTCTTTGACATCAATGGAAAAGGACCATAGATATCAAAAAATACCAAACCATGAAATAGCAATAATACTACTCCCCCTAAGGAGTAGTCCCCAAACTCATCGATCTAGAATGATGTTATGATTGATTCTCTAGACTGATTCCATCAACATCATCTTTAGTTTTGATCAGGAGGGGCTATCATCCCAAGCTTCTCACTAAGATATTCAAATGTATCCTTCGGAAAAGGCTTAGTAAATATATCAAAAATCTATTATTTAGTAGGTACAAATTCCTGCTTCACTTCCTTTTCAATGACTTTATCCCTCAAGACATGATACTTATTATAAATATGCTTTTTCTTTGAGTGTAATATCAGATTCTTTGAGATATTTATAGCACTAGAGTTATCAAAGTGAATAACAATAGGTTCATCAATGTTTATCCTTATATCCTTCAACATTTTCTTCATCCAAATAGATTTATTATAATTTATTGTAGTAGTAACATACTCAGCCTTAGCAGTATATTAAGAAATACAATCCCGCTTCTTACTTATCCAAGAAACTAGTCTCTTACCCAAAAAGAATTCACCACCACTAGTAATTTTTCTATCATCCAGATTACCTTTCCATTCAACATCAATGTAAGTGCATAGAGTGAAATCATCATCTTTACCATACCATAATCCATAGTCAATTGTACCCTTCAAAGATCTAAAAATTCTCTTTATAATAATCATGTGATATTTCTTTAGATCAACCTGAAATCTTGGAGCACTTCCAACAGCATTTGATATTTTTGGTCTAGAATGAAGTAGATATTGCAATCCACCAATAATTGATTTGTATAATGTCTTATTAGCACAAGGGGGATCATCATCCTTAGTTAATTTGTAACTAGTAACCATAGGATTTTCTACTATTTTTTAATCTTCCATACCAAATGTCTTCAACCATTCTCTAACATACTTGGACTGTGAAAAAAAATTCCTTTATTCAGAAGTGTAATTTTCAATCCAAGAATGAATTTTATTTCACAAATCATAGATATCTCAAATTATTATTTTATTTCATGAGAAAAACCTCTAATCAACTCATCATTACCACCAAAAATGATATCATCAACAAACACTTCAATAATTAAGACATTATCATCAATTTTTTTGAAATATAAATGACTATCTACAGTACCCTTGTTGAAACCAATCTATGTTAAATTCTTGTCTAGTCTAGCATACCAGGCTCTAGGATCTTTCTTTAATCCATATAGATATTTATGAAATTTACAAACCATATCTCCTTCCTTGGTTATATTAAAACCATCAGGCTACTCAATATAAACATCTTCCTCTAGTTCACCATTTACAAACAAAGACTTAAGATCCATCTAATAGACTTTAAATTTTCTATAATCTACATATGCAAGAACTAATCTAATAGATTAAATTATAGCTACAGGGTAAAATGTCTCTATAAATTAAATACCTTCCATTTTTTAATATCCTTTGCATACCAGTGTTTCTTTGTTATGAACTACTTTGCCATCTTCATTCAGCTTGTTTCTGAATACCCATTTAGTGTTGATCACATTTTTATCAATAGGTCTATGAAAAATAATCCAAGTCCTATTATTCTCAATCTGATCAAGTTCCTCTCTCATTTCTTTAATCCATTTCCCATCATTACATGTTTCTTTAACATCTTTAGGCTCAAATTTAGATAGCCGACATGTTTCATCTCTAGTAATTCTACCTCTAGTCTAAACACCTCTATTCTTATCACTAATAGTGCCATCTTTATAATGATTAATCCTTACATATTGTAGAGTTTTAGGTTTAGGATATGTAGCAAAAAATTTGGTGTTAATATTTACTTCATTTTCCTTAGGTTCTTTCTACTCTTTCGGTCCATCCTAATTCTAATTTTACATTTCCATAATATGATTGTCTTCTTCAGTCATGTCATACCTTCAATTTCTTTTTGATCTTTCCATATTCTCATCAACTCTAACATTTTCACTTTCAATAATCTTTCTTAGTCTTTATTTGTAACATTTATATTCTTTTCTCTTTGTATAATACCCAAGAAATATTCCTTCATCACTTTTAGGATCAAACTTTCTAGTATCTTCATCTCTCTTAATGTAGCATTTACTTCCAAAAATTATAAAATATTTCATTGTAGGAATATGACCATACCATAGTTCATAAGGAGTCTTATCAATTCCTCTCCCGATCTGAACTTGGCTTAGAGTATATACTACAGTGCACATTGCTTCTCTCTAATAGATCTGTGGAACTTTTTCTTCAATCATCATAGTCCTAGATATGTCTAGAATAGTCCTATTCCTTCACTCAAAAATACCATTTTGTTGGGGGGTTCATGGAGTATAATTCTTTCTCTTTATCCCATTTTCTTCACAAAATTCATAAAACTTATTAGATGTAAATTCTCAACCTCTATTCGATCTTAGACACTTCAATTTTCTTTCAGATTTTGTTTCCAAAATTATCCTAAATATTTGAAAAGCTTATGATTTATATCCACATCATTCATGAATAGTCATAAAAAATAGCATAAAATATCTATCACCATAATAGCTTCCAGTCTTAGTAGGACCACATAGATCTATATGTACCAAATCTAACAATGCATTCAAAGTGTATGTCTTATTCTTGAAAGTAGATCTAGTCAACTTTCCCAATTGACATTCTTTGCACATGTTGTTAGGCTTCATCAATTTATTAAAATCTCTTATGGCATGAGTAGTGCTAATCTTCACCATATTATCAAAATTGATATGACCAAATATTCTATTCCATAACCAACTATCATCAATCCTAGTAATCAAACATTTATTCTCAATAATTTTTAAATGAAATAGTTTACCAGTAGTTTGTATACCTAATGTAATAATATTTCCTATACTTCCAATGATCTTGCAAATTCTATTCATGAATTTCAATTTGTAACCTTTATCCAATAGTTTTCCAACACTCAACAAGTTATAACTTAAACCTTCAACATACAGAACATCGTCAATACTATTTTTTCCATCAAGAGTAATAGATCCTTTTCCTTTAATAAAACAAGGAGTATTGTTACCAAATATAGCAACACCACTATCATAGTCCTCAAGATTAAAAAAATTATCATTATCATGAGTCATATGATTTGAAAATCCACTATCAATGACCCTTTCATCTCTTTTAACAACTCATGAAACCAATGTCTTTTCTTCATTAGGATTTTCTTCTTTAGTAACAATAAATACAATTTCATCCTAACTAGCAAAAAACTCATCATGAGTCACACCTTCTTCAACAACATCAAATTGTTTATGACCCTAGCATGATATTTCTTAGATTTGTCAATACTATCCTTGTAGTTTTTTTTTGGACACCTAGATGCAATATGACCAATCTTAATATAACTAAAGCATTTCAAAGGAAATCTTCCTTCATACTTACCAAAGCTCTTAGGTGGTCTTATTTAAATCAAGGCTTCAAGTTCATCAATATTCCTTTCTTCTTCCATGATCTCTTCCCAATCCTTAGCATAGTGTTTGAATTTCATCTTTTTAGATCTTTCTCCCTCGTCATACTTAGTCACACTGGCTTTTAATGCAATATCAACCTTTGAAAGTTCCTTACTAAGTGTAGTCATCTCATAGGCACAAAGTATTCCCTCCAAAGCTTTTCTTTAAATAAGTCTTATATTTCTTTAATTCCTCAATAGCATGAACTTTCACACTATAATATGTGAGAAAATATCTTAGAATATTTTCGAAAACTTCATTTTCTGTCAAGGTACCACTAGCACATCTGATTTCACAAACTAGATCATTTATTCTCTGCCAATAGACTAAGGCAATTTCACCTTCACTCATCTTCATATTTTGATTTTAATCCCTATAACTTAGCTTCCTTAACATATGTGCACCTTCAAAAATAGTATCTAGTTTTCTTCATACCTCGTGTGAAGTCCTAATTTTATAGATGTGTGAATATTCTTGTGTGTGTGAAAATTGTACCTGATCTGCAGACACAACACTCAGTAAAACATTAGAGGTTAGTGATAATCAAAATCATGCAAAATTGAAAACTATGTAACCAAGTGATTTACTACCTTCTAATAGGTGCGAGATTGATGTTCTCAGATTGTAATCGAGATCAGTGACCTAGAGGACACCTAAATGAAGGATTTGAATGCAAAAGATGGATATGAAATTGAATGCAATTAATCTATATTTTTTATATTTTCTATGCAATAAGAATGATAAAAATCGATATGATTCTATGCTAGATGAAATTGATATGCTATGAATTGATCTATCTAACAATGATATGCAAAGCTATGAAATTCTATGCTATGATATGAAAAATATGCAATTGAAATTGATCTCATAAAGCTTTGAATTCGCAAGTTGATTCTTTCAAGCTCCAATTGTCCAAATTCTCCAAATCTGATATGCTATGATTCTTGTAGAGTAAGTTTGCAATTTGTGAGATGATTGAGAGATGAATTATGAAGAGCTGAGCCTTGTTTTTATAGAAATCCAGGGCTTTGGAGGTGCATGGAAAAAAGCCATAAATCACTCAAATAACTCAGGTTGATTTTTGAGTTATTTTTAAATAAAGAATAATTAACTCACAAAAACATGCAAAAGCTAAGTTTTAACTCAAAATAGAGTTTAGCTTTAATTGATAATTGATAGTTGTCTGCTTTTATGATTGTGCATGTTTTATTTATGAATTAATTTAATAATAAAGTGATTTATTTCCAACTTAACTGATTTTAAAAATAAAACAATTGATTTATGGGTTAATCAATTATTTAATCAAACTTTTATTAAAAACTATATTATTAAATAATGACAACTTGCTTTAATTAATTAAATAAGAATTCAATCAATTTATTCATATGATATTGGATTTATTGTCAAAATTAAATAATACAATTAATAATAGATAGAATTAAATTTAATTACACAATTAAGTGGCAAGATATTAAATCTAATTAATTAAATATGAAAATATTCAATTAATCAAACTTTAGGATAAATGTGATTTATTGCCAAATAATTATAAAATTAAAGATAATTATGATGATTAGGAATATTACTAAGAATATTCTCCGATGTAGAATTTAAGATAATCAATTATGATTCGATGATGTTTAGATGTGCCTTAGATTAGGACTTTGATGTCGATTTCGTTCGAATTGAAGATGTAGGAGATTAATGAACTTATAGCCCATTTTTGGGGTATTACATTTTGCCCCTCTTTGAATTACTGTGCGAAGCGCGGTGGTTCAAAGACAGTCTATGTTTGATAGAGATATGAAACTGATGTTTGAAATTGATAATTGATATGAGATAGAAGCTGATTGATATTGAATTGATATGGAGATAATAGGTCCTGAATGACTAAAGATAATGTTCACTATAACAGCAAATGAACCTATGATTGTGAAAAAGTGTCAAAATGCCTGATTCCAAACCTTAGGATTGCAAAGAAGTGAGTGACCCGTTCTAGACTCAATTGTCTTAGCAGAACTAGCAGGTATCACATCCAAACCCTTCAGTTGCCGAAGAACCAAGGAAAGAACACTATGATCTGATGGTTGCAAAAATTGATACAGTTTACAAGATTAGGAGAATACTAGATTGATATGGATCTTGATGAATCTGATATGCCCCAAGTGATGATAGATTTGCCCCGAGCGATGAGGACTTTTGATGAATCCGCGACCAGACATGATTGTTGTCTTGATCACTGATGAAAGATATTGATAGACTTGATCGATAGAATTTTGATTTACAGACTTTGAATTGATGTGCAATACCATGCCCCCTTCGGGATTAAAATTGAAATCTGACAAGAAAAGTCAGTGTTGAGAGCTCAGAAGCATGTTAATTGATTTGAGAAGTGGTTAAACACATTCGAGAATGCATTCTACATCGTTTAGAGGTCCTAGAGACTAAGTTTGACTAGGCTTGACCATGAGTTGACCATGGTTGACCAAGTTGAAATTTTGATAGTTTGATGTAAGATAATTAGTTAAGTTGAATACTAGATTTCTGTGATGATTGAAGGTTGATTATGCAAGCAATTAATAATATGAATGATCTCAGATTTGAATTTTGATCCCAAAAAAGGATTCTACTTGCTATTTCATTGGAGGAACCTTCGTGTGAGATTCAGCTCTTATTAGACTTGAAGATGCGATTTGAAGAATCATTTAAGCATTG
Source organism: Chamaecyparis obtusa (assembly GCA_027943335.1). Classification (NCBI taxonomy): domain Eukaryota; kingdom Viridiplantae; phylum Streptophyta; class Pinopsida; order Cupressales; family Cupressaceae; genus Chamaecyparis; species Chamaecyparis obtusa. The sequence continues at coordinate 769,166 of BSBK01000736.1, forward strand.
AAGTTCATTTAATCATTGTGAGATCATCCAAACATGCAAAATGCAATGAGACATGCAAAATGAAATGCAACCTAAGACCTAGGACCTAGTCACTGATCAATGTCGATTTGTTATCATCATTGAACTTTTAGGTAACCGGATAAATCAATACAATGCCCACTAGCTATGAAACCATAGACATATAAATATCGATTTGTATGCACAAGAATCAATACAACACCCACTAGACAACAACCATGGACATATGAATATTGATTTTGTTTTCGAAATGTCAGATTAGATATAAGCACCAAGGCACAAATGCCAGGATGACCTGAATATCATGTCCATTTTGATATAGCAATTTGTACAAGCATCAAAACATAAATGTCGTGATGACTTGAATACACCTTGCATTGCAATCACATCAAACAGTCAAGAGATCATTCTAAATCCAATGTGAATTACCCGTAGTGACCCTTTATCGTTCACATCCTTAGGCAAGATCACGTTTCACAGTAGGAGAAAGAATTCACTTCAAAAAGACAATAGTTAGATCAAACTTCCTTGAATTTTCTAGGTATCAATGGTTGAGGTACGCATGGCCATCCAATTCAAGATAGAGGCTCTTACAGTCGGACACCATTTCAATCCAAAATTTCCAAAGTTGTTAGATTTTCACATACGAGCAGAAAACAAAGAAAAGATTATGCCCCCAGTCATCACTCTCTAAATCCTATAAAGGACATCATCGAAGAGCTCGAAGGGACACAATATGCAAAAAAAATCTCAATGCAGATCAGTAAGCATACAAGGAGATAAAAGCATGTAAAAAACATAGATTGTTTTCAGTTTGTTTTGATGTTTGATTGTTGTAGATGCAAAATCCTTTCTGGAGATGAGACTGACTGACTGACTCAATTTGAAGCTTCAAAGGACTCTAACTGGATAGGATACATCTAAGATATACTAGAGGCCATAAGATATGACATTGATTGCCCCCAAGTGTTAAACATTGATAGGATACATACGCTTGAGCTGATTGGTGTATAGACCGACTTATTGAAAACTGGAAATGCAGAAACAAATTGAGAGATATGTACAAACTAAAGCAAGACTGAAAGCTAGGAAAGACCAAGATTGTGCTGATAGATGGAGCATTTGGAACAAGTGGCACCCCTTTGCCGAGTTTTCACCATCTTGGTAGAGATTCTATTTTTGCTACCAAGGCGCCTGTTTCCAGGTTTTCACCAAGGCACTTTTTCTTTTCTTTTCTTTTTTTTTTGTATTTTTCATTTTTTTCATTTTTTTTTGAATTTTTGATATTTTTTTATTTTTTTGTGAATCATCAAGGTGCCTATTGCTAGGTTTTCACCAAGATGTTCATTTTTTTAGGACTTTTTCTGATTTTTAAGATTTTTTCAGGACATTTACCAAGCACTGAATGCCTTAGGTGTAGAATTTCTTCAGATGGAGAACGTTGATTGGTTCTCGGAGCTATTCTCCTTGAGTCGTTGAGAGTTGATAGGCACCAGAGCCAAAAGTAGCAATTATTACAAAGGGACCCAGCCAATTGGGTTCGAACTTCCCCTTGTGTTCTCGATGTGATTGATTTTTAGGATTTTCTCTCAACACTAGATCACCAACTTGAAATTCTCTGTGTCTGACTTTTTTGTTGTAGCCTCTAGACATTCTTTTCTGATACACTCTGAGATGATCATACGCTGCTTGCTTGCACTCATCTAGTAATTCAAGTTCTTGTAACCTAGACACTCTGTAGTCTTCATCAGTGACAAGTCCATGCATTTTGATTCTGAGTGATGGGATTTCAACCTCAATAGGTAGTACCGCTTCAGACCCATAAACTAAAGTGAAAGGTGTAGCCCCTATAGGTGTTCTGATACTAGTTCTGTATGCCCAGAGAGCTGGATTAATCATGAGATGCCAGTCTCTTCCTATTTTATTCACTGTTCTATGCAAGATTTTCAAGAGATTTTTGTTTGAAGCTTTAGCTTGTCCATTCCCTTGAGGATAGTAGATAGATGACCAATGTTGAGTAATCTTGAATTTGGCACATAATTCATCTAGGTCCTTGTTTTTGAATTGTCCCCCATTGTCTGTGACTATGGAATGAGGGATCCCATATCTGCAAATGATGTAGTTTAGGATGAACATAGAGATCTATTTCCCCGTTGCTTGTGTTAGAGGAACTGCTTCTACCCATTTTGTAAAATAATTTGTAGCTGTGATGATATGGGTATGTCCATTAGAAGAGTGCGGATGGATAGTGCCTATGAGATCAAATGCCCATTGTTGAAAAGGCCATTGTGTAGTAAAGGGAATTAGAGCTCTCCCTGGAGCATGAATCAAGTTGCCATGTACTTGACACTGTTGATAGTTTTTAGCAAATTTAATAGCCTCTTTCTCCATTTCAAGCCAATAGTACCCAGCCCTAATAAGTTTTTGAGCTAACGTTAAACCGTTTGAGTGTGACCCACATATACCCTTGTGGACTTCCTCTAATGCACGTTGAGACTCTTCCCATTCTAAACATCTAAGTAGTGTACCATCTAGACCTTGTTTGTATAGATCATTACCAATGATGACATATCGGGATGCGAATCGGATAAGGTTTCATTTCTCAAAATGGTTAAAGGAGTCAGGGATGATTTGGTCATGGAGATAGGAGAATAGATTTTTGTAGCGAGATGAGTCATAACCTACAATAGTGCAGATCATGCGGGTTTCAGGGGAGTCATATGTCGGATAGGATAGGGCTTCCACCAGGAACTCGTAGCGTAGTTCATGTTCGGGCTGCTGTAAGAGAGTAGATAATGTTACCATTGCATCGGCAGCCTTATTCTCCATTCTGGGTATTTGCTCAAATGTGATAGAGATGAAGTATTTCTTTAAATCATCTACCATTCTCTTGTAAGGAATGAGCTTTTCATCTTTGGTTTGGTACACATCATTGACTTGATGGATAACCAATTGTGAGTCTCCATGGATGTGCATCTCTGTAACTCTCCACTATATTGCCATTTTCATACCATTGAGAAGTGCCTCATATTCAAAAATATTGTTTGTGCAAGGAAATTTTAGTCTAAATGCTTTGGGTATCGAGTATCCTTGAGGAGTGATGAACAATATGCCTGCTCTAGATCCATTTTGTGTGTAGGAGCCATCAAAGAATAACTGCCATTCTCTAGAAGAGAAGTGCATGATAGAGGAATCAGGAAATTCTATTTGCATGGGTGTATCATCAAACAGTGGTGCTTCAGCTAATTGATCAGAAATGACCTATCCTTTGATAGCTTTTCTTTCAACATATTCAATGTCAAATTTGCTCAAGAGCATGACCCATTTAGCTAGTCTACCTATGAGGGCAGCTTTGCTTAGTAGGTACTTCAGTGGATCAATCTTAGCTACCAAATGAGTGGTATGAGCTAACATGTAATGTCTTAGTTTCTATGATGCAAAGATCATAGTGAGACAAGCTTTCTCAATCATAGAATAGTTCTTTTCATACGCCACCAATGTTCTGCTTATATAGTAGATGGCTCTTTCCTTTTTGTTCTCATCATGCTGTGCTAGCAATGCCCCCAGTGATGTATCTGTTGCGGAGACATATAATATTAATGGCTTCCCATGAATAGGAGGCATTAAGATAGGAGGATTCGAGAGATAATTCTTGATATGATCAAAATTCTTTGCACAATCTTCATTCCATGCAAAGGTCACACCTTTATGTAATGTCTTTGTGAAAGGTTGTGATATGTCAGCTAACTGTGATATGAATCTTCTGATGGACTGTACTCTGCCTTGCAGCATCCTCATTTGACTGATATTTGTGGGAGGTTGCATCTCTATTATAGCCTTGACTTTAGCTGGATCAACTTCAATACCTTTCTTTGAAACTATGTATCCTAAGAGCTTTCCAGAAGTGACACCAAAAGCACACTTCTTAGGATTTAGTCAGAGACTAAACTGTTCCATTCTATCTAGGATCATGGTCAAGTCTATTAGATGTTCAGTTCTAATCATGGATTTTTCCAAGGTATCATCCATGTAATCCTCCATTGTTTTATGCATCATATCATGAAAAATAGATGTCATTGCTCTTTGATATGTAGCTCTAGCATTTTTGAGTCCGAATGGCATAACATTCCAACAGAAGGTTCCCCACACACATGTGAAAGCTATTTTCTCTTGATCTTCTGGAGCAATTTTGATTTGGTTGTACCCAGAAAAGCCATCCATTAAGGAATACATTTCATAGCCCGCAGTCATGTCCACTATCATATCAATGTTAGGCAGCAGAAAATCATCCTTAGGGTATGCTCTATTCACATCTCTAAAGTCTGTGCACACTCTAATTGAACCATCTAGTTTTGAAACAGGTACAATGTTAGAGATCCACTCAGCATAGTCTATGACATGGATGAATCCAGCTTTTAGGAGTTTTTCCAGTTCTACTTTGACTAAGAGTGCAACATGAGGATGCATCTTTCTCAATTTTTGCTTGATTGGTTTTACTCCAGGAGCAATGGATAGATGGTGCATAATGAGATTGGGATCCAATCCTGGCATATCTAAATATTTCCATGCAAAATTGATCTTTTTTTCTGATAAGAATGTAGTGAATTTCTATTTCTCTTCTTCTGATAGAGTTTGTGCTACATGTACCAATTGTGGTTCCTCTGTTGTACCCAAATTGATGGATTGAGTGGGCTCAATCAGAACTGGAGATTTATCCTATAAATGACTCAGAAGGACATCAAATATCTCATTCTTAGGTGCCTCAAAGAGGTTTTCACCTTCAGATACATCTTTTCTTTTTACTTTTGTAGGATCTGAGACTGCCACAAAGTGGTTTTCACCCTCAGAACTCTTTTTCTTTTTATTTTTATTTTTTTGACTAAGATATTTGATGTCCGACTCAGTCATGCTGACGCTCGATTCATTAATGGAAGTCCTCAGGCTTGACTGCATTGAGATAACAAGCAAGGGCATAGTCACTGGAAAAGGTGTGAACACCATGGCTTGGGTTTGTGGAAGTTTGGTCGATAAGATCAGGGCGTTGGATAGTCAAAGTGGGAAAGGCTTGGGATATGGTGTTCACAAACATGGATATGTCATCATTGGTCCTAACCTGACACTCAAGTTCAAAGGTGATATTACAGCTCAAAATGTTCAATTCATGAATAGGCTCAACATCATCATGGGAGTCCTCTTCAGCCATAGGTGGATTAGACATGTTAAGTTCATTATTTCACTCTAGACCTACGTTGGGTTGAGATACATATTGGTGAATAACATCAATATATTTCTCTGTGATAAGCTCATCTTCTTCTGGAATGGCACCCCATTCATAGTCATTTGACTTAGCTTCTGATTCAGGATCTCTAGGAAATCTTAGAAAATGTGTGAAATCAGGATGAATACCCCAAGAAGGATTACCCTCAGTCTCTGACTTGAATTCATATTCATGGGAATTAGTGTCAGAATAACTACCCCCTTCTTCTTGATCAGTTTGATTGCCTTCAAGATTGGTTGGTTCTTGTGGTGCAACCATCTCTTACACTACAGTAGGTTCTTGTGTGTCTACTACATTAATTCTTTTGATAGGATCATCTTTATCATCAAGAAGATCTTTGATCTCTTTAGGCAATTTTTCATAGGGGATGAGTTCTGAACTATCTGAATCATCATCTGAGGGTTCTGTCTCTTCTTTCTTGAGAAGGGGTTCTCCTGGTGTAATTTGTTCTATGACATGAGAACAACCACCTTTGAGATGATAGGGTTTCTTCTTAAAGCCTAAGCCACCAGTATCTTTGTTGGCTCTACCAATATGTGGAATAGGTGTCACAAGACCCTTTCCTTTGATTCCTATAGGTCCTTGACTGAAAATCCCATCTTGGCTATCAATCTATTCCCTGGACCATATGAATTAGAAGGGATTGTAGGTGCTATAGATTCACTAGGTTGAACAATTTTGGATTCAGAATCATCTTTGTATAGCCATGCAAGCACAGCTTCATCTTCTTCAAATTCTTGTTTGGATACTTGCTCCGCCACAAAATTTCTTTTGTATGCTTCCATAGGTTCCTTAGGTTCTGATTTAGATTGCTTCAAAGATTGTCCATATGACTTGGGCGAGATAGGGAGAGATGTCAAAGACAAGACTGGCTCTATAGTGTATTCTCCCATCCCATTTTCTTTGATATTGATCTCTTTAGCAATGTCTTCCATCTTGGATGTGGAAGCCACATTTTGTTGCTTGATGGAAGATTCTATGTTATTAGGTACAAGCTTATCAGCACTTTCCTTCAATGTATTGCAAGTTGTACTCAGATCTGCTGGGATAGTAACTTCTACCCCTTCATAGGGAAATTTCAAGCATTGATGGTATGTAGAAGGAATGGCTTGCATTTCATGGATCCAGGGTCTCCCTAGAAGGATATTGTAAGCCAATGGTAGATCAAGCACTTGACATGTGGTATCTTTGATGACCGGACCTACTCGGATGGGTAAGACAATGGTGCCTTTAGAAGCTCTTTCTTGTTCGTCATAGGCTTTTATGGTGATCTTCTTTCGAGGATCAATAGCCATCTCTGAGAATCCCAACTATGTGATTAAGCTATAAGAACAAATGTTGAGGCCTGCACCCCCATCTATCAACACATGTTTGACTCGACGGTTTTGGATCAAGACTTCTATGTGTAAGTGCTGATTATGTGGGTGACTCAAAGAGTTGTCATCTTCCTCTAAAAAGGAGATATATTGTGGAGACGTTAGATGACCAACCATAGTCTAGAACATGTCTAGATCTAGATCATCAGGAACATTAGAGCCGAGCAAAGCTTTGTCTAGGATATCTCTGTGAGCTGGAGATATTCGAAGTAACTCAAATATAGAGATTTTGGCATTGGTATGCTAGAGTTGTTGGATGATGCTGTAAGATGTAGGTCTTGTATCCTTTGGATTGGAAGATTTCGAGGCAACCTTCTGTTTAGAAGCAGATGTGAGATTGAAAGGTATCTTAGGGACATTAGATGAACTCGGTGTTTGTCCTTTCAGATGAGCCTGAGCTTGTGATCTGGTAACCACATTAGCTGAGGAATGATTTCTGTCTCTTCATACAATCGTGATGACATTGCAGCTCTCAGAGAGATATGGTTCAACCATATTGATGACAGCATTGTTTCCAGGGTAGGCATAGTTGACTTTTGCCCTCATGTTAGGCTGAGAAGTGGAAACTCCCTTGCCATGTTGTGGAAATGGTTCTGTAAATGTTGTGTGATCATTATTACTGGTAGGATTATCAATCGTGATGTCCCCTTGATCTATCAAGTCTTGAATGGTATGCTTCAAGTGGAAGCATCCATTAGTTCTGTGGCCTTTAGTCCGATGGAAAGCACATAATGCATTATCTTTCCACCAATATGGTTTTGGATCCAGATCAGGGTTTTGGATTGGTGGTAAAGAGATCATGTTATCAGCTATCAGGGTTCTCAGGGTAGATTCCAAAGATTCTCCCAGGGGAGTAAACTTTCATTTATTATCCCATCGTTTGAATGGCTTCTTTGGAGATGGTTCAGTAGATTTTTGCTCTGAAGCTTCAATGGCTTTGGTGGCAAGGGTGAGATTGTAGACCGGTGCCTTTGATGGGGTGCGGATAGTTTCAACAACACCATTAGAGATGATACCTTTATTTCTATTCCAGCTCTTGTTTTTATCTTTTGAGCTAGATCCAGATTCAGACTTGTCCTTTTGAAGTGTGATTTCTCCTTTCTTCACAAGTACTTTCTCAATCTTGATTGCATTATCCACCATTTTATCAAAAGATACATGATCTTGCATTTGTAATGGATAATTGAGCTCTAGAACAAGGTTATTGATAAAGATTTCAAGTTTCTCCATTTCAGGAATTGGTCTAGCATATAGAGAGAACTTCTTTCGCCACCTCTTGAAAAAAGTTAGGAATGATTCCACTGGATATTGCTTGAGGTTACAAATATCGATCATGGTAATCAGATGTTGAATATTATAGGAATATTGTTGATAAAACAATTTAATCAATTCCTCAAAAGTTTTGATCGTAGAAGGTAATCTTGAAAACCACTGAATGGATGCTCCTCCAAAGGATCTAGGAAAAAGATGCATTAGATAAGTCAGTTCATGCATGAATTCCATGGATTGTGTACAGAACTCTTTGACATGCTCTTGAGGATCAGAGTGTCCATCATATTTTTCATACTTTGGTATCTCCACTCTTTTTGGGAATGGTGGCATATACAAGTTTTTGTCAAACGGGAAAGGACATAGGGCCTCCATGGAGAACTCCTTGGGTTCCTTCTCCTTCTTAAGATTGTTAAATTCAATTTGTATAGCATGCATCTATTTTGTAATAGCTGTGAGTGGATTTTCTTCCTCATGTGTGATTATATCATCAACGTTAAAGTTGGGAGGAAGCTTAGCCCCTTCTTGGGCTAATTGTAAAAAGTATGCCTCTCTATCCACTTTCAAGAAATGCCTCATCATTCTCTTGAATTCATCATCATTCTGACATGGATGGATTTTAGAGGTTGTAGGGTCTTGGCCGGCATTATGTTGAGAATGGTGTCCTTGGGATCCTCCTCCTAGAGAACCATGGTTTGTCCCTGCTTGAGACATGGTAGGAGTTTTTGGGCTCCCTGGAATAGATTGAGGAGGAGTTTGTTGATTACCTCTGTGAGTTGATAGAGGAGGTATGTAACCCGTTTTCAATCAAAAGTTACTGAGACCGTTGTCTTCATAGATACCTAACTTGATGAGTTGTTCAAGAGTTGGACCTAGGGTATTGGTCAAAAGTAAGTTCTGAGATGTTTCTTCTGATTTCTTGTGTGAAGAAGCTCTGGTCTCCACCATTAACTTTGAATGAAACAGAAGAAAAGGATGAAGACAACTGAAGATCAATTTGATTCGAGAAAATCAGATGACGCAACCTTGTCAAGATTATGATAGTTTTGAAGATCTGATGAGATGTGGGTGAAGGAAACTGTGCCCTGAATGTATGGGATAGATCGCCCAAAAGATAGTGGACACGAGTTCTCAACACTTAGTCTATTTTTGAAGATTGATTGAAGATTGATAGTTATGACAAGGTTTTGACACGAGATAAAAAGGACTCAAATTGATCAAACAGAAGGCTAGATCAGATTCAAAAGATCAAACTTGAAAAAATGGTAGAATGCTCAATAGCTACTGCTCTGTTCCTGACACAATGATATTTTTGACAGATTCTGGAACTAGGCTGGAAACATTGGATATCTTGGAATTTGACAATTTCTGACAACTCTCTCAAATTTTTCCAAATGACACTCTGTAGACTCGTACGACATTGGGTAGTCTATGAAATGACAGTTGCTAAACTCGTACGACAGTTGGGTAGCAATGAAACGACAGTTGTAAATATCATACGACAGTTGCTAACAGGATTTTGACTTCCTTGGATTTTGCTGGCATGAAAACTCGTACGACACTGGGTTCTCAATCATACGACAGATGGGAAATATTGAAATGACATTTGACAAAAAGTCATACGATTTTTGACTTCCTAAAATGACTTTTGACTCCAGAAATAATTTTATGTCAATTTTTGCAAAATTTAAGGTTTTCAGTTCTGGATTGTTTGCAAATTGTACTGTCCAGATTTTGAAGGTTATACCAGATTTGATCATTTTTAATAGCCAAGTAGATAAACAAACACACAGAACAACAAGCAAGTGATTCCAAGCACATTTGAAAACAATGAACAAGGGTAAAAGCAACCTTGCGCATGAACAATCAAGTGACCAAATTGTGTGAATCCCTGAGAGTACTAATTGTGTATGTTCTGAAAAGTTTTGCAATAACACACATATACCCTATAAAATGAAAATTTGGCCTCTCTAGGGTTTTTAGTAATGGTTTGACTCTGCAAATTTTATGATTCAAAGGGGTGAACTCCAATCTCGGGGCACCAAGGTTTTGACACAGTCTGAGAACTTAATCTTCAAGAGCTGCTAGGGAGATCTGACAACCCAACAATGAACCATACCCATGGAGATTTCTTCCACAAGGACATTTATATAGCGGCTGTCACTACCATGGAAAAAATGGCTATTACCGCTTGAGGTTCCATCAACACAGTTTTCCCTGTGAAGGGATTGTCCACTACGGTTAACCCTCTCTAAAGGTGACTCACAGATTTATACCACAAGGGGACTTGGCTCCAGATTCAAGGTTTTGACACCTCTTCACTTTTAACCCAAACAAAGCAAGCAGATTAATCCGACACGCTAAGACAAAGTTTTTTTCCACCAAGGTCTGTGATATCAACTCCACGTGATCTATCAACCTCTCTAGGGAGAGAATGTATCAATCAATAAGAGAAGACGCACTAACCAATTTTGATTCACCAAAGCTCTTGATATCAACCCTACATGATCTATCAACCTCTCTGGAGAGAGAATGTGTCGATCAATAAGAGAAGATGCACTAACCAAGTTGAATGTGAAATGCACTAAGTATCCTCCCTACCTACAAGGATTCTGTCATCAAGAAAGATTTCTCTAGGAATCCAATCTCTCAAGAATCATGAATAGTGCTCATAGGGCCTAATTACTATGTGAGCACAGATATATTCCCGAAAGCAAATCTACCAAAAGCATCCAAAAAGTAGAAAGAGGAACACTTAACACTTAAAGCAAATATGAGATGAGTCCACAAGGTGGAACACTTAACACCTCACACAAGCTGAAAATGAGTCCACAACTTAGAAAACAAGTGAGTTCCTAAAAGCAAAAAAGGGTTGCCAAGTGGAACACTTAACGCTTCTGTCCTGTTGACCCCTCCCCTTTATGGCACTGAGATTGCAACCACGGGGTGGAAATGAGGGGCTGACAGATTAGCAAGTCTAATAACTCAAGATAGCAATCAAGATTAATCACAAGTATTCTAAGACTACTTAATGAATCCTTAAGGGACCACAACCTAGTATCAAATTATGCAAGTGTGTAGAAATAGATCAAAAGCATGAAAAGATGCACACAAGCTTGACACATAAGAGATTTATTTTAAGTCCAAATCGAAATATTTTCAGAATAAGGAGAATACCTCGTGATCCTTGCAACGCACTTAGTAGATTTTACTTGATTTTTAGCAATTTTTGTTGAGCTTTTCCATGCAAGCAAGTGACGAACTCTCCAACAAGCAAACAAGCAAACAAGATATGCAAAATATATTCAACTTATGAAAACCATAGGGTTAGCTCTAAAAATCAATTGTTAGGAGTAATAATAACCATAAATTAATCCAAATGACAACTCATATCATGCATTGAATCATATGAAAAATAAGTGCATACCCATCATAAAATTTTAATTTTTTTGCACTACATTTGACCTAGTCAACAAGATCTAATTTTTTTGATATGATTTTGACCATAAAAATAGAAATTCAGAATAGAGACCCCTACTAAAAAAATAGAGAGCTTTCTAAAAATGAAAATTTTTTAGAAAAATCTCTTCATTTGTGCCCTAGAGACCTGTTTTATCAAAATAGACCAGTTTTTGCAAATTGACTATTTGAGTTATTAAATTGCATCAAAATTTAAAACACAAATAATAGATCCCCTATATAATTTGAAGATCTTTCCGAAAATGTAAAAATTTTAGAAAAATATGCTGATTTGCATCAGATAATAATTTTTTATGAAAATTCAAAAAAAAATTATTAAAAATTCAAAATAATTCAAAAAATTCTAAATGTTTTTTTGAAGCTTTCCTGATACGTCTCCAACCTACAAAAAAAATTTCAGACCAAAAATCTAAGCCATTTGGGAGATAAAATTAAATCTTTGAAACTTTAGGGTTTTAGCTCCAAGAATCAAAATCAGCATGCAAAGGTGGGTTGCCCCACGGTGGGTTCCAGAAATGTGTGTGTGAAAATTGTACCTGATCTATAGACACAACACTTAGTAAAACATTAGAGGTTAGTGATAATCAAAATCGTGCAAAATTGAAAACTATGTAACCAAGCAATTTACTGCCTTCTAATAGGTGCGAGATTGATGTTCTCAGATTGTAATCGAGATCAGTGACCTAGAGGACACCTAAATGAAGGATTTGAATGCAAAAGATGGATATGAAATTGAATGCTATTAATCTATATTTTTGATATTTTCTATGCAATAAGAATGATAAAAATCGATATGATTCTATGCTAGATGAAATTGATATGCTATGAATTGATCTATCTAACAATGATATGCAAAGCTATGAAATTCTATGCTATGATATGAAAAATATGCAATTGAAATTGATCTCACAAAGCTTTGAATTTGCAAGTTGATTCTTTCAAGCTCCAATTGTGCAAATTCTCCAAATCTGATATGCTATGATTCTTGTAGAGTAAGTTTGCAATTTGCGAGATGATTGAGAGATGAATTATGAAGAGCTGAGCCTTGTTTTTATAGAAATCCAGGGCTTTGGAGGTGCATGGAAAAAAGCCATAAATTACTCAAATAACTCAGGTTGATTTTTGAGTTATTTTTAAATAAAGAATAATTAACTCACAAAAACATGCAAAAGCTAAGTTTTAACTCAAAATAGAGTTTAGCTTTAATTGATAATTGATAGTTGTCTGCTTTTATGATTGTGCATGTTTTATTTATGAATTAATTTAATAATAAAGTGATTTATTTCCAACTTAACTGATTTTAAAAATAAAACAATTGATTTATGGGTTAATCAATTATTTAATCAAACTTTTATTAAAAACTATATTATTAAATAATGACAACTTGCTTTAATTAATTAAATAAGAATTTAATCAATTTATTCATATGATATTGGATTTATTGTCAAAATTAAATAATACAATTAATAATAGATAGAATTAAATTTAATTACACAATTAAGTGGCAAGATATTAAATCTAATTAATTAAATATGAAAATATTCAATTAATCAAACTTTAGGATAAATGTGATTTATTGCCAAATAATTATAAAATTAAAGATAATTATGATGATTAGGAATATTACTAAGAATATTTCCCGATGCAGAATTTAAGATAATCAATTATGATTCGATGATGTTTAGATGTGCCTTAGATTAGGACTTTGATGTCGATTTCGTTTGAATTGAAGATGTAGGAGATTAATGAACTTATAGCCCATTTTTGGGGTATTACAATTCTAAATTTGATAAGGCAGTGATCAAGGCTTCCCTCGCCAACCTATTTTTCTTGAATTTCATCTTTTCATCTGCAGTAATATTTGTTAGGTCATTTAGAATAGCATAATTCTTCTCAATGATCTTCAAGTATTCATCTCTTGTCATCATGCATATTAGGTAGGTAGTCATCTGATTCTTCCAAATTAGGTAGTTTTTGTAGCACCCATCCATAGTTTGTTTTTCAGTTTTATATTGCCAAACTCTTTTAGGCCATCTGTGCGTTGATATTTCAATTTTATTATGATATTGTATGTATGACACTACATGGTGAATTTTAATAAATGGATGATTATGATGGTTATATTAATGCAGTTATATGTTGTTAGTTATGATGATGTTGTACATGTTTCAAAATGATGCTTATGATTATGATTATACTTATCCTGTACTTGCATGTGTATGGTGTTCATGTATGCTTTTATTTTACATGTAGATGTGTTTGATATCGTTGAGGGATGGAGTCATAGTTACCTTCTTGTGGGATCCACGTGATGTACCGATCCCCACCATTGGTTTCTTATATATATGTGTGTGTGTGTGTGTGTGTACATACACATGCGGGTTTTGTATGCAGGTTTGCAAGTACTAGACATCGACTTCCCCTGAATTGTCAGGATGAGCATACCCTATCACTAGTCTCAATGGTAAAAGAGGGGAGATAATATTCAGATCCAAATCCTAACCTAAGCCATACTATTGTCCTGAAATAGTGGACAAGATTCTGATATTCCACCCTTTTAAACTCATCCAGTTGACGTGAGTTTATATCCCTATTCTTGAGTCTGAATGTGGTTCTTTACGTTCATTTTTTTTTGGTTATTGATGTGATTTCAATAGTTAGATAATTTACTTAGATTAAATGTGTAGTTTAAATAAATTAGATCTTTTCTATTTTTAGCTATTGATATGAGGGATTATTTAATTAATTAAATACAACTTGTTTTTTGATGAATAGTGCCTTCTCTATTAATTTAATATAAAAGTTACATATTCACAAAAAAGGGGCCGAGGGGACATAATAATCACCCCACAGAGTTCATACGGCCAAGCCGGAAACAAAAATTATTCATAAAAAAAAAAGGCATAAAGCCATCAAGTAGCAAGAGTGGTGCCATAAGGAGGAGGATCTTTATCATCAGAACCCCAAACATCATTGGGATTGACAGGAGGGTCGGGAATCGACCAACCATCATCATCTGCATCTTTCTCTTTCTCTTCTGCCCAGGGCGGAGAAATGGCCAGAGCTAGGCGGAGAAACTTGGAGGTGGCACGAGGCCAATCAGAGCCACGACGGGTACCAGGAGCATTAGGAGGTACAATTATTAAGTTTAATTTATTATTTAAAATTTTATTGTATGGTAGAAGTATTTAAATAATGAGAATTAATTAAATACATTCACCTTAGAATTATTTAATTATAAATTTAACCTTTTTCAATTAAAAAGGTATTTATGAATTTAGGAATTAATTTAGCATGTGAAAATTATAGTAGATTAAATGTTTTATTTTAAATTGATTAGAATGCATTAATTTGCACAAGAAAATTGAGTAAATTAAATTAAACGTATTAGTTTATTTTAGTTAAGTGTTTTCAAAAGGCAAAGTGGAGAAGAGACTTTAGTTCAACTGAAATTAAATTGAAAATTAGAGTTTAATTTATGCAAATATTTTTGTGGAGTTGAGTTCCAAACCCTCACATGTGGAATTGAAATTCCTATATGTTGAAGGTTTGGCCATTATTCTCAACACACAAGTTTTGAGAGATTTTGGCAAAGGTTGAATTTTGGGAACAATTATCTTGGTAGCTTGGATTTTCTTCATTTATGGTCTTCGTCAATTATTCATTGGTAATTTGAGATAGGATTCGTTATCTTGGAAATTTGAAAGAGACTATTTTCTTCATGCCTATTCTCTCTCTCTCTCTCTCTCTCTCTCTCTCTCTCTCTCTCTTCATATTTTGGAATTAATTTTAAGAGAATCCTTGCTGCATGCATTCATGGCTTTCAAATTTTAGAATAGATTTCATTAGGGTTTGAAGTTTGTGTAATTATGGTTAAATTGTTGTTAATTAAGTTTTATATGGAAACTGGATCATCTAGAAACCCTAGGTTTCGGAAATTTATGATTTGTTAACATATCTGGTAGATTTGAAAACATGACGAAAAACCCTAATTAATACCCCTGAGAATATTTGGCTATTATTCTAAGTTTTCCATTTATTGCTATAATTTAATTATGGTTTTAAAAGAAAATGTATATATATATGTTCTATTCAGTTATATATATATATATATATATATATATATATATATATATATATATATATATATATATATATATATATATATATATATATATATTCATGTCTATTTTAAAACCTTGCTTTTAAAAAACATGGTATTAAAATTTAATTCAAAAAGTAAAATTTGAAAGAAAACTTTGAAAAAAAATATATTAAAAAATTATATTGGCATAGAGCCTTGGGTCATGTACATCCCCATGGGGACTGGTGCACGATACCCTTGGGTATACCATGCAACCCCCAATGGAACTGACACGATAGCCCAAGGACTGTAATGTGCAACCCCCAAGGGGACTGCCACGAGAACCTAATCAGTGTCACCCACAATCCCAAGGGAATTTCCACGGTAGTACCTTAGGGTACTACGTGATAGTGGGGGGAGGGTACAGTGGGCCCTCACACATCAGCCTTCCCCACTTGCATGATAAATTTTAAATTAAAGCTTTTTTTTTAATTTAAAGTTTTAATAGTTATTTTAAATTAAAGTTTTTTTTATTTATTTTAAATTAAGGTTTAATAGTTATTTAAATTAATTAATTCTCTTCTAGTATTTATTCTTAATTAAGTTTTGATATTTATTCATTCTTAATTAAATATTAGTTATCTATGTTATTGTCATTTAAATATTTTATTTTGTTTTCTCACATAAATTGATTTTCATGCACATGGAGTTCAAATTTGAGGCCTTCTCTTTTATATATGAAGTATTTTATGAAAGACTTAGACTTTAAACTTGGTTATGTCAATCTGTTATCTAGGGTTAAGTTGACCTTAGGTCAAAGTACTAGAGGCCTTGTGGATCTTTTTATATTACATTATTCGAGTGTTGATACTATTTTGTGGAGGTTATTTTGTATAACTATGTTTTGCTTCATATTCTACATGGGGGAATATGGTGTTGACTTTTTATGTCCTATCCATGGGACCATGAGTATATTTATTGTGGATACTTGGAGAGTGGTTTGTGTTGTTATGGTTAGAGACCTGTTGCATGTTGCTGGTGTTTTGTGGAATATTCCTGAGGGATATTATTATTATCTTTGATGTTATTTAGGTTGTGAACCTAGGTAGGTTAACTAAGTGTATAGGTGGGAAGTGGCTTGTAATTGGTGCTAGAGCTCGTAAGTGGCTGTCAGGATATCCTATTACAAGTGGCTTAACAAGTGATAATTAAATGACATTGAGAGTTTAAAATGAATTAGTAAGATATTGTGTGCCTCTCTTATGCCTAAGTTATTTGATAGAGTTTTGAATAGGATGGGAGTGGGAAAATTCTTGTCACCTATGTGGACTGGATATAGCATAGTTAGTACCTCATCTACACGAGAGGTTACTGATACTGCATAGAGTCACTAGGGTGTCAGGGTCTTGAGAGACTACCAGGATAACCTTAGAGTTGGCTCATGTGATGAAAATTGCCTTTATGCATCTTAGATTTCCTATGTGTGTTGGTTACCTCTGGTTCAGGATCTCTTCCTTAGTTTGTATTGTGTTGATTTTTGATGTTTGTTATCTATTTGGCATTTGTTGTTATATCCTCAGTATGGTGGGAGTGGACCATTTAGGTTCCACAAGGTCAGGTGGTAGTAATTCTTTTACCGTTTGAGATTTTGACATTCATGTACCAATGCTGGATGATCCCTAAAGCAATTGTACCATCTCATTCTTCATTGTTGGAGATATATTATTATCTTTTTTATTCTATGTTTCTTTGTACCCTTGTATTAGATTATTCAGGTGATACCATGTTGTACTTTATTTTGGTTATTGTATTACATACCATGTGACATGTGTAGTAGACATGGATTATTATGGATACCTTATGGTACCAATTGTATTTATGTTACCCTTTATATGATTTTGTGGTTATCATTTATTTGTAGACATGAGATTTGTAATTATACCTAATCTAAAGTAATGAATTAATGCTTATGTAATTTACATCAAGGAATCCTTGAGATTTGTAATTTAGGTTGAGTTGTGTTTATGTGTGAGTTGTAAATTATACTAAATTGATTCTGCATTATAAAAACTATTGTTACTTAAGAAAAAAATTATTATGTAACCTTAGTTGTATGTTTAGGTTAATTTCTCCTGGGTTCCCTGGTGGGGTATTACACTTGGTAGTAGAGCCCGAGTTTCTACACTGGGAACTCTAGGAATTTGTATGCCCATTAGATGTTTAAATTGTCAAAACTTGAAAAAAAACTTAGACTTACAACACTCTATATTTTAAACAAACTTTTTATATATCATGTCTTTCTTTTATTCTTGGCTAGTTTTGAGTTATCATTGTTATGTTTGGGTGTTGTAGTAGAGATGGTTTATGGAGCTAGATCTATTGGTAGAGGCCATTGTGGAGGCCGTAGTAGAGAATGTGGGAGGATTAGGCATCATATCCATCCTGTGAGTCATAGAGATGAGTGTTTTCATGAGGATAGTGGTGAGTAGCATGGTGATGTTAGGGATAACAGTCCACAATACAACTGAGTGGGGGGGTGAATCAGTTGTATGACAAAATATTAAACTTTAAAATTTGAATAGAAGCAATATCAAATCCAATGAACACAATGAATGCCAACACAATAACACAATATTTTGGTGTCAGGGAAACCCTGTTAAAGGTAAAAACCCCAGTGGGAATTAGCACCCAAAAATGATGTACTGAGAGTATAGTATCTTTGTTAAAATATCTACCCCTTTTAGGAGCTGATTAAAGCATTACAGTACATAGTCCTTGTTAGAGGACATACTCTGTTAGGAGTCAGGAAAAGATGCTAGGCTCACTTCCCACGCTAACTACCCAAAGAAGTTAAATCCACCTTCAGAACTCATTGTTCACAACACAAGTGTATATGAAGAAATACACAATCTTTTGAACTATCTAAAAACAACTATCTTTTCTTGATTAGTTCCAATGAAGTACATAAGTAATCCTCTACTCTACATCTAGTAGACACAAGATCACAGCTTCCACAATCTCCTTTACATCACATACATTCTCACCATATATTTTCCAAAGAAATGATCTTACATATATACCCTATTACATTTTACATGACCAGGTCATCCGATTAGGCTTTCCTAATATATAAAAAATTACATAAACCCTTGCTAAGATATACATAGTATCTAAAACAAGTATACAACATTTTACATTACAAAAATTAAGGACCGACATCCTTAATTCAAGTTCACCATCCATAATACATGATACAACCCTCAAGTCGGCTTCCAAATAAGTCATCTCTAAAACACATGCCATAGCTAACATCATCCAACATTTCGTACCTTGCACTGACCAAAGAACATTCTTTAGTACCTTGTCTTTCATCCCTTAAGCTTGCATATACTTAGTCCATACCTTCTGTAAGATATACCAGAAACACAGAGACTCACTCTATCAACTTCCACTGTCACAGTCCAGTAACCAATCTTCACCAAAACATATGTAACTCATCCAATATGCAACATTACATGATGCAATCTTAGATATAAGATCACAAAATCTGCTTGTACTCTTATCAGTCTTCGCATGTCTTGAAACATTTTTACAGTGTCCGTACACTGTATTAACTAGCATGTTCTCTTCATAGAAACATATGTTAACATTAGTGAAAAACTACTAATGATAACAACAACAACTTGAGCATCACTCAGCTTAGTGATTAAATATATTAAATGTATCAACCATCTCCCCAATGCATTAGAAATATCCAACAATCTCCCCCTTTGGCATTTATGTCAACATATGGGAAAATCCATTAAGCCATAGTTTTATCAATCCAATGTTCTCTAACCAAACAGTACTCTCATAGTACACCTCCATACAATCTCCCCATACAGTAGGGATTTTCTCATAGCAACACTCCCCCTTTGACAACAATGACAAAGGGTGTCATAAGTCATCAACTGTTCTTCAAAACTATCTTCAACGATCACTCCCCCTGAGGAGTAGATCCCTACATCAAGTCCAAAATATGATAAGGCTCTAAAAATCTCTGGACTGATGCATCCCTATTGTAATCACCTGAAAATGGACAAAGAAAATTAAGTAATAAATCAAGACAAATCAAGATTGAAATCAAGGAAATTGAATCACAATGCATATTTAGCCAATCAAAATTTAAATCAAGTCTTAATTCGAGATAAATCAAAATTGAGAGCATTTTAATCAAATGTAATAAAATCAAAGCGCAATTAAATCATTTAATTGTATATTTTTGGATTAAATTAAATTCAACCCATTCAAGGTGTACATGGCTAAATAAATCAATTTAAATCAATTAATAAATCATAATTTCCCTCAACAACCATAAAGGGAGGAAATTCAATCAACCAATAGGATTTGGAGAAAGGCATTCACATGGATCAAGCCAAATTCAATCTCAATCACTCAAAGTGAAAGAGAATCTTGTCCATTAATCTTGTCTATTTGTCCCAAGCTTTGAGGACACAAACTTTGCATTGTCTTCAAAGGGTGGAACCAAGGACTCAACCAAGTTAATCATAATCAACTACACTACACCCCTACCATTGGGAAAATCTATAAAAGAAAGACAAAAATCCTCATAATTCATAACCACACATCTTAGAATTGCATCAAACCTCTTGCATTTTATAGCTAGAAAGCCATTTTAAGAACTTAATTAGCATTCAATTTGATCTAATTGTTAGCTTTAGCTTAATCTTTATCATTTCTCATTCTAGGATTGTCATTAATGGTAGCTTGCTAAGAGCTTCTATTAACACTCTTAGATAGAGATCCATAGGATGCTCAATTGCTCTTAAATTTGCTAAATAGTTGCTATAATTGTGGTTTATTTAGTTACTATTTCATTTATTGCCAATACTAATTCTATGAAGATACTATTTCTGGTATACAAAATGGTGCCCACAGTGGGGCTGAATTCTTCACTTTACTAAACGCTTGGTTTTATCTCATTTTTATCAAATTTGCATATGATTAACTCTCAGGTTTTTTAGGAAACAATGCTTTTGATAGATAAAATGTCACTTTCAAGCACTTTTTTGGTGCTTTCACGACAAAGTAGTGTGCCTTTGCATTGATCCATGGCACTTTCACACTTTCTATTTTATGTCTATCATTCTAACAGTGCCTTTACACAGATTTGTAGCGCATTTTCCCTGACTTCTGAGCACTTTTACTAGTTTATTGCATGCTTTTTCTATCTTTTTACTACCTTTAATCAATTTGGAAGCACTTTTACAAGTTATTTGTGCACTTTTGAGTTTTTTGACAGAGTTGAAACAATGCTTTTAATCAGATTAGCAGGGCTTTTAAGCTATAAAATGTTGGAAATATAGATGCAGTAACTGAGAGGGGGGGTGAATCAGTTAACCACAAAAATATTACCACTGATCCCTTAAATATCTTAACAAATTATTTACCGTGCCACTCGGTAAATATACAGAGAAATGCTAAAAACTTGATCCTTGAAGTGTGTAATAATTAAACTGTTCTTAAGCATTCATCACTGATTAACTTACATGAATAAAGAAAATAACATGAACACAAGAGACACCAGATTTACCGTGGAAACCCAATATGGGAAAAACCACCAATGTAACTAGTTACTATTTTTCACTCTTCTGAAGTGATGCCCGGTTAGAAGCTAACCCGATTAAAGGTTACAAAACACACTGTTAGGTGTGACCTTGTTATAGGATTTAATCACCCTGTTAGGAGTGGCCTTGTAAGAGGTCATGAAACAATTCAATAGAACTGTTACCTTGTTAGAGGATTTACAAAATGGTTGTTAAACCAACTCGGTTAAGAGATTTTGATATCACTGCTACAATTGCTAGAGAGTAACAATGAAATGACCTGCAACTAAATTGTTGAATATAGATCTCTATTCTGTTTCACTAGATCCTTACTAATTAATTAAATCTTTTCTGTTCCTCAAGGATATCTGACCATCCTTCAAAATTCGCACACACCTTTCTTCAAAATGATTTCTGCATGCTATATATTTTATTCACCACTTGACCTTCTATATATATATTTCATAATCATTTAGATTGTCAAGTCGACACTAATAATTACTATAACAGTCAGCTGGGATAAACAAACTGTAATAAAAAAATTCATTGAAAGGGCTGACCTTGATCGGTAAACATTAATCTTGAAAAGATTTCCTTCGGTGACCGAGAGAACTCGGTAACCACAGCGAATTCTGCAACATCCTTTGGAGACCGAGAGAGCTCAGTAACCACTAATTTTCCTTCGATAACCGAGGAGGCTCGGTTAACACTGTTATCCTATCATTTTTCCTTTAGACACCTGAGAGAACTCGATAGACACTAAAAACCACCTAGCTGACTGACTGAGCTTGGTAGATACTGAGAACCACTTAGCTGACCGACTGAACTTGGTAGATACTAAGAATCGCTTAGCTGACTGACTGAACTCGGTAGATACTGGGAGAAATAATTGATATGATATTTGTGTGACTTCAAAGACAACACATAGCTAATCCAACAATGTCCTTTAGACAATTGTATCCAACAATCTCCCTCTTTGGCATTGATGGCAACACAACATGTCATAGCACAATGAAATTTCACAGAGAAACCAAGAGTAAGAAACATATCCTTAGCTTCATTTTGATTCCCATCAACTTCAACCTTCTTTCTCTGACTGAGAACTCTCCCTCTTAACTTCTCAAATTATTCTTCTTATAAATTTCTTGAAATGATAGCAAACTCTCCCTCTTTGACAACACATGCCAAAGACAACTTATACAGTTTTGATAAATATCAATGTACCTTATGTACCGATTCATATGCAATGATTCCCTGACTATGCTGCATCAACTGATTGATCTTCAACATGTTCTGGTTGATGCATCACTAAAAATTTATTTAGTGAACCTCGAATAGGGGAGTGACCCCTAACTTGCCTCTTAGATACAAGAATGCATCCTTAGGTAGTGGTTTGGTGAAGATATCTGCAATTTGTTCTTTTGTGTGAATATATTCCAATCTAATTTCCTTGTCCTACACCAATTCTCTGACAAAGTGATATTTAATTGCAATGTGCTTGGTTTTGGAATGCATTACTGGATTCTTTGAAATATTTATTGCACTTATATTATCACAAAACATAACAACTGGTTCTTTGATCTCAACCTTCATGCCTTCCAAAAGCTGTTTAAACCATATAATATTAGAGCAGTTTACTGTTGTAGCAACATATTCTACTTTTTCTATGGATTGGGATGTGTAGTTTTGCTTTTTACTAGTCCAAGATACTAACCTCTTGCCAAGAAAGAATGCACCACCACTTGTACTCTTTCTGTCATCAATGTTTCTGGCCCAATCAGCATCAGTAAACACTTTTAAATCTAGATTGCCTCCAAATTTATACCACAAGCCATAATCTTTAGTTCCCCTTAAATACCTCAAGATTCTTTTGATTGCCATCATGTGATTTTCTCTGGGTTTAGCCAAGAATCTTGCCACTATTCCAACTGCTAAGGCAATATCAGGCCTTGTGTGTACCACATACTGTAATTTTTCAATCATTGATCTGTATAAGGTCTGATCTACTTCTTTTGAATCATCATCTTTGGTAAGCTTCAATCCAGTACACATGGGTGTACCAACCAGTTTTGAATCTTCCATACAAAATTTCTTAAGTATTTCCCTGATATATTTAGACTGAGTAATGTAGATACCATTTTTGTTATGCTAAATTTGAAGTCCAACAAAGAATTTTATCTAACCAAACATAGACATTTTAAATTCTTTTTTCATAAGCTCTAAAAATTCTTTGCATTGATCATCATTTCCTGTAAACACAGTATCATCCATAAATATTTCTGCCAAAACAATTTTGTTATCTGATCCTTCTTTGATGTATAAATTGTTGTTGTCATTAGCCCTTTTGAAATTAATCCGAGTAAGATAGTTATGTAATCTTTCATACCATGCTCTAGGAGTTTGTTTCAGACCATACAATGCTTTGTGTAATTTGCAGACCATATCCCTTTTGTTTGGATCAATAAAACCTTCAGGTTGCTCAATGTAGACTTCTTCCTCAAGAATACCATTGAGAAAAATAGATTTGATATCCATCTGATATACCTTAAATCCTTTATGTGCTGCATATGCAAGTAAAGTCCTCACACCTTCTAATCTTGCAACAGGAGCAAAAGTCTCTCCATAATCTATTCCTTTTTCTTGAGAATATCCTTTACATACCAATCTTTCTTTGTTTCTTGATACTTGACCATCTTCATTCAACTTATTTCTGAATACCCATTTTGTCCCAATTACATTTTTATCTTTAGGCCTAGGTACAAGAGTCCATGTCTTATTTTTCTCTATTTTCTCTATTTCTTCATTCATAGCCTCAATCTAACTTTCATTTTCTAATGCATCTTTGACATTTTTAGGTTCAAAATCAGCAAATAAACATGTAACTTTTAGTTTACTTCTTGTCATAGTACCATCTGATTTGTTTCCAATAATCTGATCTGGTTTATGATGCTTTCTAATGTACTTGGCTAGTACAAGTTCCTTGCTTCCTGAATGAGTTATATTGTCATCTTCTTCATCTTAAGGTTCAAATTTCTTAGGCTCAGTAGATACTTGCTCGGTAGCTTCAGACTGAGACTCGGTACTTTGTGACTCGGTTAGAACTTCTTCTTGTGACTCGGTTACTGTACTAGGCTCGGTAGATGTAGTCTCCTTACATGTGTCTGGCAATGTATCAGGTTCAATGTAAACAAATTTTCTATAGTCCTCTGGTTCCTTTTTTCTTTCTTCTTCAATCTTTTCTGCAAACTCATCAATTCTCACATGTGCACTTTCTATGATTTTGTGAGTAGACAAATTTAGACATCTATATGCCTTACTTTTGCAAGAATATCCCAAAAATATTCCTTCATCACTTTTTACATCAAATTTTCCTTTTCTAGATTCTTTCAAGATGTAACATTTATTACCAAATACTTTTAGGTAACTTACATTTGGTTTTTAGCCATACCATAGCTCATATGGAGTCTTGAATGTGTCTTTTCTCAGCTGTACTCAGTTCAAGGTATGAACTGCAGTGCTGATAGCTTCCTTCCAGTATTTCATAGCAATGTTCTTTTCGATCATTAGAGTCCTTGCATAGTCCATGATAGATCTGTTCCTTCTTTCAGCTATTCCATTCTGCTCAGGAGTTCTCGGGGCTGATACCTGTCTTTTGATTCCTCTTTCAATGCAGAAATTATTGAATTCATGGGAGATGAATTAACCACCTCTGTCTAATCTCAAGCATTTTATTCTTTTTCTTGTTTCCTTTTCTACTCTTGCTAAATACCATTTGAACTTCTCAAATGCTTCAGACTTTTCTCTTAAATACATAACAGTCATCATTCTAGAATAATCATCAACAAAGAGAATAAAGAATTTTTCTCTGGTATAGCTCTCAATTCCAATAGGTCCACATAAATCAGTATGCACAATTTCCAAAATATCTTCAGACTAATAGTTTTTACTTTTGAAACTAGACTTTCCCATTGTACCAATTTGACAATTCTTGCATAGACCAACATCAGGTTTCTTCAAAGTAGGAATACCTCTTACTTTCTTAAATTTGCTTATTTTCATCATGTTGTCAAAATTTACATGACATAACCTTTTGTGCCATAACCAACTTTCTTCAATTTGAGCAATAAAACATGAGTAATCACCAAGATCAAGATAAAATAGGTTACCTTTGGTTTGTTTGCCTGATCCTATCAGTTTTCCTTTGTCATCTAGTAGTCTTGCTTTGCCATTCATGAATTCAACCTTGAATCCAATGTTGATTAGCTGTGCTACACTTAGAAGATTATGCTTTAGTCCTTTGACCCAATATGCATTATCACATATAAGTTCTTTGGTTAATGAAATTCATCCCTTTCCTTTTATACAACAGGGTTCATTGTTTCCAAACCTTACATTACCACCATCAAAGTTTTCAAAGTGTTCAAACTTGGTCTTGTCACCAGTCATATGATGTGAACATCCACTATCTATAATCCATGTATCATTCTTGCTTATATGAGAGATAATTGCCATCTCATCTTCATCATTATCAGATTCATCTTTCACAACAATGAAAATAATTTCTTCTTCACTATCATCTAAATCTTTGGCTAAGAAACATGTTTTCTTACCTTTATCGTTGAATGATTTGAAAATTTTCCTACCATTGTACTTGAAATTTTTCTTCTCATCTTTGCTTTGCTTGTTTGGACACCTAGCTGCAATATGACCAATTTCTTCACATGAAAAATAGATTAAGGGAGTTTTACCTCTGTATTTTCCTCTGCCTCTTGAATACTTCTTTGCAAGTAATTCTTCAATAACTTCAAGATCGCTATCAAAACTTTCCTCTGATTCTTCTTCACTTTCTGATTGGATTTTCTTCCCTTTCTTGAGTGAAAGTTTGGCCTCAAAAGCTGATTCAATATTTTTAGAAGTTGGAACATAGTTGTCATAGTTATCCTATTCAAAGGTTGTCAATCTTCCAACTAAGGCATCCAAAGTTATATTGTGATTTTCTTCACATCTTCTTTCTTGAATAGCAGAAACTCTTATTCCATAAATAGGGAGTAATGTTCTAAGAACTTTACTTATAACCATTTCATAATCAATTTTTCCTCCAGAAGCTCTGATTGCACTAACACTTGTCTTGATCCTTTCAACATATTTTGCAATGTTTTCTTCTTCTCTCATTTTCATTTGATCAAACTGTCCTCTTAGGCTCTCTGCTTTAGCTCTCTTCACATTGTCATCACCGCCATAGATTTTCTTCAGCTTGTTCCACATTTCATGAGCAGTTGTGCTGTCTTTGATTTCATCAAATTATTCATAGCTAAGAGCTGATGCAATGTCTATCATCATAGTGTTATGGTTCTTCTTCTCTGCAATGTCTTCAACAGTTAATGTGCCAGTAGGAATTGTATATTCTTGATCAATATATTTGCATCCTAAATCATCAATGGAAGCCAAATGTAATCTCATGAGACCTTGCCATGCTAAAAAGTTATTTCTGTTAAGCCTTGGAATTTCTCTTTTGTAAGACATCCTGATCTTTAGCTTAGGTCCTTGAAACCCTTCTTGCAAGCACCAAAAGCTCTGATACCAATTGTTGGAAATATAGATGCAGTAACTGAGAAGGGGGGTGAATCAGTTAACCACAAAAATATTACCACTGATCCCTTAAATATCTTAACAAATTATTTACTGTGCCACTCGGTAAATATACAGAGAAATGCTGAAAACTTGATTGTTGAAGTGTGTAATAATTAAACTGTTCTTAAGCATTCATCACTGATTAACTTACATGAATAAAGAAAATAACATGAACACAAGAGACACCAGATTTACATGGAAACCCAATATGGGAAAAACCACCAATGTAACTAGTTCCTATTTTTCACTTTTCTGAAGTGATGCCCAATTAGAAGCCAACCCAGTAAAAGGTTATAAAACACACTGTTAGGTGTGACCTTGTTAGAGGATTTAATCACCCTACTAGGAGTGGCCTTGTAAGAGGTCTTGAAACAATTCAATTGAACTATTACCTTGTTAGAGGATTTACAAAATGGTTGTTAAACCAACTCGGTTAAGAGATTTTGATATCACTGCTACAATTGCTAGAGAGTAACAATGAAATGACCTGCAACTAAATTGCTGAATATAGATCTCTATTCTGTTTCACTAGATCCTTACTAATCAATTAAATCTTTTCTGTTCCTCAAGGATATCTGACCATCCTTCAAAATTTGCAGACACCTTTCTTCAAAATGATTTCTGCATGCTGTATATTTTATTCACCACTTGACCTTCTATATATATATTTCATAATCATTTAGATTATCAAGTCAGCACTAATAATTATTATAATAGTCGGCTAGGATAAACAAACTATAATAACAAAATTCATTGAAAGGGCCGACCTTGCTCGGTAAACATTAATCCTGAAAAGATTTCCTTCAGTGACCGAGAGAACTCGATAACCACAGCGAATTCTACAACATCCTTTGGAGACCAAGAGAGCTCGGTAACCACTAATTTTCCTTCGATAATCGAGGAGGCTCGGTTAACACTTTTATCCTATCATGTTTCCTTTAGACACCCGAGAGAACTCGGTAGACACTAAAAATTGCCTAGATGACCGACTGAGCTCGGTAGATATTGAGAACCGCTTACCTGACCGACTGAACTCGGTAGATACTGAGAACCGCTTAGCTGACTGACTAAACTCAGTAGATACTGGGAACGATAATTGATATGACATTTGTGTGACATCAAAGACAACACATAGCTAATCCAAAAATGTCCTTCAGACAATTGTATCCAACATAAAATAGCGCTTTTAAGCATTTCAAGAGAGCGCTTTTGCATAAATTGCTAATTTACATAATCTTACTGTGGTAAAATGATTTATTTGACTCTGTAGGATGTCTGATCACCAAAAATTGTAGAAGCTTATAAAACTAAGTTTGTATCACTTAATTGGATTTTCTCACCTTAGTTCAAGTTTTTCTTAAAATTTGCAAATAAGGCTTTAAGATTCAATTCAAACTTTTCTTCTTCAAATTTGTTTTGGTTTCCTTCATTGTTGCTATTTTTGTTGACTAACTTTGTTGAAGGAAAAGCACATTGGAAATGAACTATAGCCAAGGTAATGTTAAAAATGACAAAAATCACTCAAAAATGCCCCTAGCTTATGCTAGCTACAAGGAAAGGTAAGCCTCAAACTAGTGAATATTTTCCCTTAAATTGTGGCATTGGAACATTTGAAAATCTAGTAATTACAAAACAACCTATCTTTCTTTGGAAATTTTAGCATTTAGGCCTATGCTCTTCACTTCTTCTAGTGAATCAAAATGCCAAAGGTGTTGAACTTTTTGATTAAGAAGAAAGGTTGAGGAATCAAGAACATAAAATCGAAGCCCCTTGTTTGTAGAAGAGAGTAGAAATACTCAATTCTCTATAGTTAGTGGGTGAAAGAATTGAACATTGTTTATTGTGTTTGGGGAAATTACAGAAAATTTAGGGATATGCTCTTCACCTTTTGGTGAACCAAATTCCCAAAAACTTGTTCTTAACTCCATTTCCTTACTTTACATGAACATGCTAGAACAATAGTGGGCTCGCCTCCTAAGAATTTGCCTTAACAAGGCTGGTGTGAGGGACAGTCCAAAGTGGGATACACTTTCTTTTGCTGTGAGAATCCAACCCACTATAAAATGAAATGCATACATCCTTAATGGGGTGTGTGACAAAAGGATTTTAAATTTTTGAACTTCCTTGAGTAGTCCTCACGGATTGTGCAAAACTCTGATATACCGGTGGTGGGAAGCCCCTTAACATACTTGGGGGATGAAAGTTTAAGATTTATTTTGAATAGAATATATATTAAATCCTTGATAAAATAGAAAGACCACCTTTTAGAGCCATGTTTACAAACCAAATCTTGTGCTAGGTAGGTTCTTGAAGTTTATTTTTGTGCAAAACCAATGACAACGTTCTTTCAAATCAAACATTTTGTGTTAAGTGGGTAAAAAGAGACAAGTGAATTTGTGATTGTTGTGTTTGAAATACATTAACAAGTGAGAGAGATATCCATTGAAAATTCATCTTACATTTTTAATCTCTTCAATTTAAAATTAACAATTCTTGAATCAAGGATCATTCCAAATCAAACCCTTGTTGGATGTCAGTTTCCACGCAGTCCCACACATATAGGGTATCTTTACAAGGAGATAGCACTCTTGTTGCAAATTAAGGACAAGAATACCAAAGTCTTTTTAAAGGTCCTAATCAAGAAGAAATTTTTCCAAACTTGTTTGACAAAAGACTTGGAGAAATGGATAGAAACTCCGCATATCATAATTACCAACAAGGAGGAAATAATCATAACATCAACAATGCCAATCATAATCCCAAAGAAACACTTGAAGAAAAAGTTGAGAGAGCAGCCCAAGATCAAGAGCTCCTAGAGGTCATGTAGAAATTGATTGATAACGATAGGGAGAAGTTTTTCCTAAACCTAGCTCAAGCGGGAGTAAAGCTTCCCCATGATTTTGACATAGAACAACTTAAGAAAGATGAAGAGCAAGATAATTCCATGAATGCTATGACTAGGAAAATAAAGGCCTTCCAAGAACAAATAGATACCATGAAAAAGGTGTCTGAACCTAAGGCCTTTTCTATTGAATCTTTGTGTCCTTTTTCATTCGACAAAAGCTTAGTTATGGTATCTTTTCCTTTTAATACCATTTTTCTTAGGTATGATAAATATACAGGTAAAACAAACCCACAAGATCATTTAAGGGAGTTTTGTGCCCTAAGCATTGAGTTCATGCACAACAAAACATACCTAATGAGACTCTTTCCTAGGAGTTTAGGAGGTCATGCCATGGAGTGGTTCTCAAAACTACCCCAAGGAATAAAGACCTTTGAGGAGTTAGCCTCCAAGTTCGTAACCCATTACTCTTATTACATTGAGCATGAAATTACCATGATCAAGTTGTGTGATACCAAACAGAAAGATGGAGAGTCCTTCCTAGGATTCCTAGAAAGGTGGAGGACTATTTTCGCAAGGTATCCACGAAGTATCCCCGAGAAAGAGAAGATGGAAATCTTCACAAATAATTTGACCATGGAAATGAATTATATATTACAACTTCAATGTCCCCCAACATTTGAAAACTCATCGAAAATGGGATCAAGATTGAGGATGTATTGGTCAAGAGAGGTGAAATAAAATTATTTAAAGATAACAAATCCAATAACACCAACAACAACAACAATGATAATTATGTGCCTAAATATGTCAATAATCAAGGGTCCAATAATTACAATGATAAATCTAAGTCATGGATAAAGAATAACAACAAAAACCTTGTGAATGATGGAGTTGTGGAGGCCCACAACTTGAAGGAAACCCCTTTTACCTTACCATATGGAGCTAATTCTTCAAATAATGTCAATAAATCAAACAAAGCTCCATTTAATTCCAATAATTCCAATAACTATTGCAACAATTCCAACAATAATGCCAATAATCCTTATAATAATGCTAATGGGAATAAGTCCAAATCTTTTTACTCCACTTATAACAAAAGAAAATTCACCTATCTAGGTGAGCCTTTGGAGAATGCATTAAGGACCTTGGTTGCCAACAAAATCATCACATTACCTAATGTGAGAGATTATGAACCTCAAGTCAAACCTAATTGGTGGAATGACTGACATCATTGTGAATATCATCGAAATAGAGGTCATCCAACCAATGAATGCATGAGATTAAAGCACTTGGTGCAAGATTTAATAGATAATGGAACTATCAAAATTGAAGGACCTCAAAACCATGAGGATCACACGGCCTTCAAGAATCCCTTTTTGAGTCATGAAAAGGGTGAGTCATCTAATGCTAATCAAAGTAAAAAAAAAGGCAATGAGAAAGTGAACTTTGCTCATACTTATGATAACATGATCAACACTTTAAGAGAAGAGGATAATACTATAAATGTTTTCATAGTAAAGAACAATGTAAGAGAAGCATCATCAAATGTTGTCACTAGGGGGCAAGCATAAAAAATTATTCTACCTAACAATGCTCCTAAAATTGTGGTATCAAATCAAGCTTCAACTTCATCATCAAAACAATACAACTTGGTTGATCAACTACAAAGAACTCCCACTCAAATCTATATTTTGGAGTTACTCAAATTGTCACCAATTCATAAAGACATTTTGGAGAAAGCCTTATTGGAAACCAATGTGCCTCTAAACTTGGAGGTAGAAAAATTTCAAAATATGGTGGGGCACCTCATTGCACCCCATTGCCTATCATTTTCCAAACAAGATGACATGTCCCTTAATCATCCTCAAAATATGTCATTGCACATAGAAGTGTTGATTCACAAGCATAGGGTGAAAAGAGTCCTTATAGATGGAGGAGCCAGCCTAAACATTTGTACCCTTAGCCTAGTGAAAGCCCTAGGATTTTTTGAGGCTATTGACCCTAAGAAAAAGATAACCATAAAAACCTACGATGATGAAGAAAGAGCTTCAAAAGGAGTCATAGTGTTACCCATAAGAGTTGGTCCCATGCAAAAAGAGACCATATGCCAAGTGTTAGATCTAAATTTAACTTACAATATCTTGTTAGGAAGGCTGTGGATTCATGAGATGAAAGCCATTTCATCTACTTATCATCAATGCCTAAATTTTCCTTATCTAGGGAAAGAGATAATGGTTAGTCGGGACCTAAACCCTTTCCAATATTGTAACAAAATCAAGCCTATCAATGACTCTTTATTCCCACACAATGCAGAAGGGTCTATACCTAATCAAATGGAGCAAGTGAAAAGTTCTAAAGACATCCCATTATTGAAGGGAAAAGAAAAGATGGAAGAGGAAATTGTTATTGAAGACACACCAAAACTCACTAACCTAACTACATCAACTAAAGGAAAGAGAAGGTTGGTGAGGATAATATTATTAAAGAATCAAAAGAGGACTATACCAAAGCTATCCAAGTATCCACCAAAGAAGCCCCTTATCAAAAAATGGACCAAATGATGAAGAATTTTGATAAGCAATGCAAGATCAAACAAAAAGGTGTAGGAGAATACTCCTTATCTATGATGGACTTACCCTTATGACCCAAGTCCTATGGAAAACCCCCAAATCTACCCCATAGATATAATGATAGTTTTGTGAGGGAAAGTACATCATCCACCATGGATGAGGAAGACAATGAGATCCTAAACTGGTTATATAAATGATGAAGGGTGCTCCCCTTAATACTACAAGCACATAACAGAAACAGAGAAACAACAACAACAATATGCAAGAACAGAAAATTGGCTTCTTATTATCTCCACAAATGTGGAATTACAAAATTTTAGAATTACAATAGGTAAAGCTGCATGGGCATTCCCTTACAATATTCTATAGGATAGAGCCTCAGATCAATACCTAGATGTACTACTCAGAACTGCCCTAGACAACACTACGGGCCTTCTTTATATAGGCATTTTTCACCGCCCGAGAAGGTTCCAAAAATTTAGCCCTAAGGGTCGACCAAACTTAGAATTATTTTATTTTTCAATTTATTACATCAAAGTCAGCTCAAAATAACTTTTGAAAACTGAACAAAAATTTTGAAGGAAAATTATTTTCTGCCATTTCAGGTGGCCTGACTTCTGGAGACCATAAGTCATCACCAGTTGACCCGATTGACTATTATAACCCATTTTGAAAATACCACAAAGTGCTCTACAGGCTTGACCCATGCAAGCACTCGTCACCCAAATTTTCAACCTCATCTGGGGCCTCTAAAGCCTTCAAAACTGAGTTCAAAGTTTCTGTACCCTGCTGCCAATACCAAAAATCTTCAATATCTTCAAAACTAGACCTGATCTAGCCATGAAACTTTGCTGGCAGGCTGATGTGACTGAGATGAACCTCCACATGTAAAATCAGAACATTTCAAGATTGTAAGACCAACATACTAAAAATAGCAAGTTTCCATAAATAGCAGCTTTGCACAAGATAGCCCTTATTGAATACAAAAATACAAATATTTGTGGGTGATGCAAGATTGCTCTTACACCCAGGATGCTCCTGCATCAGACACCCAGGGTAATTTGAGAAGTGACCCCATCACAACTCAAGTGTGTAGAGGAAAACCAAGATAGTTAAGCTCCTCCTTTGTTAGCCATGATGAATCTTCAACGGGTCATCCTTTCCATTTGACCAAATACTCTTCATATGTCCTGTTCCTTGTGCTTCTACCAACATGACTATCCAATATGTCTTCAATCTCCTTGATATCTGAACTAGTTGCTGGAATACTCCACTGTGTTGCTATAACCTCATCTTCAACACCTCCTTCATGATACTCTATCAAATCAAAAATGTTAAACACTGGTGAAATATTTAGCTCAGTAGGCAATTCTACCTCATATGCATTTCCTGAATCATGCTTCTTCAGTATTTTACATGGCCCAAACTTTTTTATTTTCAACTTGTTATATGTACCAACTGGAAATCGCTCCTTCTGCAAATGAACCATGACTTCATCTCCAACTTGAAATTCTTTATGCCTCCTTTTCTCATCTGCCTTAGCCTTATACTGCGCATTCATCTTGGTAATATGTTTCCTCACCTCCTCATGGATGTTCTTCAAATGTTTTGCAAAATCCTCAACTTCAGCACTACTTCTTTCTCCTTTGTCTATCTTTCTCAACTCAAATGCATTTCTGGGACTACTCCCATGTACAATCTGGAATGGTGATTTACCATTGCTCCTATTAATAGAATTATTATATGCAAATTCTACCTGTGGTAAAATCAAATCCCATCCTATTGGCTTATCTCCAACCAAACATCTCAGCAAATTTCCCAAACTCCTATTCACCACCTCTGTCTATCCATCAGTCTATGGATGCTATGATGAACTAAACTTCAAATCTGTCTTCAACTTCTTCCACAATGTACGCCAGAAATATCCAATGAACTTACTGTCTCTAGCTGAAACTATGGTCTTTAGAAAACCATGTAGTCTCACTACTGTAGATAAGGATTTTGAGGATACCTATTTTGAAAGCTTCAAACCAAACAAATATTTAGATTTTAATCTAGCATGAAATCAATCCAAAATAAATAAACTCTAAGCTAAGCCACCTCAGATAGAGCCTAAATAGGTGCACCCAAGCACTATTTGATTTGCTCTTGCTTAGGGGATGTGGGTGTGCTCTCTAAGCACTTGGAGCATATTTTAATGTATATTAAGATGGATTGAGATTCATGAAAACCCAAAAAATGGCACAATATTGGGTAGAACACCCAAAATTGCCCCTAAGGCCTCAAGAACTCAAAAATGCTTTAATGGAGATTTGATGCAAATATGATTATATTAAGATTTATTTTAACCCAAATGAAGTATGAGGATGATGCTATATGCTATGTAAAACAATGAAAGAAACCATGTTAATCCATTATTACTAAGCTATGATGTGCTAAAAAGCTTGAAGAAAACAAAGAAATCTAACAATTAGTTGATTTTAAGCTATGATCTAACATGGAAATGACATTATAAGATTACTATTACTTGAAAATAAAAGTGGATGCATTTGCTCTTAGAAATGAGAGTATTTATAGGCTTTTGGAAAGGTTTGGGTTAAGAGGATAGGTTAGAGTTTGGGGTAAGGTTAGAGTTGGAGTCAAGGGGATAAGGATGAAGACTTTCTAGAAGAGTCTAGGCTTTGGATGAGGATAAAGACTTTCTAGAAAAGTCTAGGCTTTCTAAGGATAAATATAGAATTTAGGAAATAAATAAACTTTTATTTATCTCAAAGGCTTTAATGAGTTTGAGGCTCATTAGGGGTAGGGTTTGACTAGGAGTCAAAGGGATAAGGATGAAGACTTTCTAGAAGAGTCTAGGCTTTGGATGAGGATAAAGACTTTCTAGAAAAGTCTAGGCTTGGGGAAAGTAGGTAATTTCCCCTAAATGGGTTTAGGGAAGGATTAGGAAAGTTCTAGAAGAGTCTAGAGTTTTCCTAAGGTAAATTAGGAATTGAGGATTAATATTTAATCTTAATTAAATATTCTTGAGTTGGGATTAGGATTAGGAAATGATGGGATTAGCCTTTAATCCAAATTAAAGAGAGATTAGAAGATTCTAGAAGAGGTTAGTGGTCTTAAGGGAATTGGCCAAGTTTTGGGCAAAAAATAAATAAATTATTTATTTTAGGATTTTTGGTCAATTTATTAATTAAATAATTAATAAATAGGGGATTAATGTTTAAATAAGATTTAAACATTTTTGGGAGGGATTTCTTAATTAAATATTTTTAATTAAGATAAAGGGATTTAATGGCATAAAAATAAATAAATTAATTAAATAAATAATTATTTAATAAATGATGATGTCATCAAGGATTTTTCAAAAAATAAAAATACTTTATTTTCTAAAAGATTTTTAGGTGTCTACATTTTGCCCCTCTTTGATGCAATGACGCAAGTGGCGTGGCATCAAAGAGAAGAAAATAAGATGCCCAAGGCTAGAATTTAGAGGAATAAGGGGTTGTGCCCCCTCAAGAAAACAATGCAAAGAGGAAACTTTGTGGAATTTTCTCGAAAGGAAACAGAGAAGGAAGGACCAAGGAAGAAGGGGAGATAAATAACCAAGCTTCCAAGAGAAAAGATGGGTGAATGCAAGATGAGATGGAATGAAAAATACAGGATGTAGCTACATGAGAGATGAAAGATGAATCTATATGATGCAAGATGCAGGGGATTTGGGGAAGCTCCAAGTGCAAATGTGGAGAGCACAACCTAGTTTAATTTAGCAATGCTAGAGACCTGCCAAGGATACTGGGATCACGAGACCTTGTCACCAGGGTTGCATAGGACTGACGCTAAAAAGACACGTAGGGTTTCCCTAGCATCACACATGAACCCAAGAGGAAGCATGGTGGAAACGATGCGGGAGAAACCACAAACAAATGATATTTCCCAAGTGCACCATGTAACCCAGAAGATCACATGGGAACTGTGCAAGGGTCACATCTGACTGATGCACAGGCAGAATCAAAAGACCAAAAGATCTTGCCCCAGATTGTCCTCATTCGCAGCACACCATGATATAAAGGATCATGGTGAATTTGATTAGAGAACAATGAGAAGCCATAAAAGATTAACAAGATCCAAAGGACAAAATCCAAGACCAAAATGAGAACTCCAAAAAAGACATCCTTTGCCAAGGAGAGAGATGTGATGTGACAGATTTGATTGATGGTGAGAAGATCAATTTGAATGTGTGGAAGGATACATCGACATGGACTGGGTGTGAGTGGTGGAAGATTAAGTTTGACAAGAGGAAGGATACATCCTCAAGGACCCGCTGATTGATGGGAGAATGAGTGTTGTTGTTTGCTGGCAAATGATGTAGTCAAAGAATAATCACAGTGATCAAGAATAGTCAACAATTGATGTGGCTGAAGTGTGAGGCTAGGTAGGACAAAGTGTTCTGATCAAAGGCTGCTGTAGGACTGACAAGGACTATGTACAACAAGACACAAGGATATGTATAATAGACAGGAAAAAAGATACAATAGATATGTACAGAAGCTTAGGATTGGGGATAGGAAGATCTCACTATACATGATATACAGGAAGGATCACGCTATGTAGGATATGGGACAAGATATGTGCAAGATAGGGTACAAGATATGGTACAAGTGGGATTGTGGTTTTGCGTGAGGATCATGAAAAAGAGGAATGCTGGGGGATGGTGGATGGGGATGGGGATGGTAGAAAAAAGATTGAGATGTTGGGATGGGGGGATGGGAGTTTGATAGATAATGACTCGGTCCACTATGTATGGCACCTGTTTGCCAGGTTTTCACCAACATACTTGTCCAAGGTGCTTGAATTGCCAAGTTTTTACCATTGGATGATTGTTTTTCTTTTCCTTTTTTTTGCCTTTTTTTTGTATTTTTTTGCCTTTTCCAATTTTTATGGATTTTTTGAATATGTAGATCTGGTTCAGGCATAGAACCTCTTCAAATGTATGATGTTGATTGGATCATTCAAAGGCTCACCTTCTAGTGTAGATAGCTGATAGGCGCCAGAGCCAAAGCATGCTATGACAACATAGGGGCCCAACCAAGTAGGCTCAAACTTGCCTTTCTTTTCTCAGTTTGCTTGGACCTTTTGATTTTTTTTGAGGACCATGTCACCAACTTGGAACTATCTAGGATGAACCTTCTTGTTATAATTCCTTTTGAGTCGATTTTGGTATGCAACCAGGTGATCATAGGCTTGTTGTCTCTTTTCATCTAATAGGTCTAGCTATGTGAGATGGGCCACACGATAGTCTTCATCAGTGGTGTAGTTTTTCATGGAGACTCGCAATGATGGGAGCTCAACCTCAATTGGAAAAATGGCTTCGGCACCATATACAAGGGAATATGGGGTGGTGCCTATGGGAGTGTGATAAGAAGTACGATAGGCCCAAAGGGCAAGATTGATTTGGAGGTGCTAGTCACGACCAGAATCATTGACAACCTTCTTGAGGATTTTTAAGATAGTTTTATTGGTTGCCTCAGCTTGGCCATTTCCTTGAGGGAAATATGGACTAGAGAAACAATGATGGATGTGGAGTCCAGCACACAGATCATCCACATGATGGTTTTCAAAAGGTGTGCCATGGTCAGTGAAGATAGTAGATGGTATGCCAAAGTGACAAATGATGTGGTAAAGGATGAACTTGGATATTTGGATACCAGTAGTTAGGGTGAGTGGAATCGCTTCAACCCATTTGGTGAAGTACTCTATGGTAGTTATTATGTACTTGTGTCCATCTGAGGAAAGGGGATTGATTAAGCTGACAAGGTCAAAGCCCCAACATGAAAATGGCCAAGGTGGCGCAATGGGCTGCAAATCTTGTGCTGGTGCATGAATCAAATTGGCATGCTACTGACATGGTAAACATTTTCTAACAAAATTGCAAGCATCATGTTCCATGGTGGGCCAATAATACCCAACT
Source organism: Chamaecyparis obtusa (assembly GCA_027943335.1). Taxonomy (NCBI): domain Eukaryota; kingdom Viridiplantae; phylum Streptophyta; class Pinopsida; order Cupressales; family Cupressaceae; genus Chamaecyparis; species Chamaecyparis obtusa. Next base: position 807,291 of record BSBK01000736.1, read on the forward strand.
CGAAGCAACTACTTAGCTAGAACCATGCCACTCATGTGGGCACCACAAATTCCAGCGTGGACCTCTTGTAAAGCCAGGATGGCCTCATTTGAATCTAAACACCTAGAGAGGATATTGTGATACCCTCGACGATAAAGGGTGTTGGCTACAAGAGTGTAGTGGGAAGATCTATGAATAAGGTTTTGGTGTTGGTTATTGGTGAGATGGGGAGATATGATACCATTCTTTAGATATGCATGGATGTTGTGGTACCATGGGGACTAGGGACCAACCAAGACACACACCATTTCTGCATCGGTGTTCTCATAAGCTGGTGTATGTAGCTGCTCAACTAGAAATTCATACTATAATGTGTGATGTGGGATTTCTAACAAGGACCCAATAGTTGCCATTGCGTTTGCTGCTTTGTTCTGAAGTCTAGGTATCTATGTGAATTATAGATTTAGGAAATGCTCTTTCAATCTATCCATGAGTTCTTTGTAAGGTAGTAGCTTGTCATCCTTTGTCTGATATTTATCTAGGACTTGCTTGATAATCAGCTGTGAATCGTCGAACACTTGCAGTTCTATGATATTCCATTGAATGGCTATTTTGAGACCTAAGATGAGTGCCTCATATTCTACAATGTTGTTGGTACATGAAAATCCCAATTTGAATGACTTTGGGATGTAGTCACCTTGAGGTGTGACGAATAGGATTCCTGCCCCTGATCCATGTGATGTGTAGGAGCCATCAAAGTATAGTTTCCACATGGGTTTCTCTTCGATCATACATAAGTGTTCATCAAGGAATTCAATGATTAGTGGATAAGCATCCACCAGTGGTGCTTCTGCTAACTGATCAGCAATGACTTGCCCTTTGATTTCTTTTCAATCTATGTACTGGATGTCAAACTCGCTGAGTATCATGACCCATTTTGCCATATGGCCTATGAGAGTTGTCTTTGATAGTAGATATTTGAGGGGGTCCACCTTTGAAATGAGCTTGATTGTGTGACTAAGCATGTAATGTCTAAGCTTTTGAGTGGCAAAGACCACTGCAAGGCATGCTTTTTCCATGGGTGAGTAATTAAGCTCATAGCCGACAAGAGTTCAACTAATGTAGTAGATGGCTCTCTCTTTGTTTTCATCATCATGCTTAGCTAGGAGTGCCCCTAGTGTTGTAGTGGTTGTTGAGATGTAGAGTATGAGAGGGCATCCTAGAACTAGTGGTACTAGGATTGGAGAATTGGCTAGATACTCCTTGAGCTTATCAAAGCTTCTCTGACATATGGGATCCCATTTGAAGCTTGTGTCTTTTCATAAAAGATGTATAAAAGGCTGGCACTTGTCTGCCAGTTAAGAAATGAATCGACGTACTAATTGAAGCTTTCCTTGTAGGCTTCTGAGCTATCTAAGTGTTCTTGGGGGAGGCATTTCTATTATTGCTTTGACCTTTTTAGGGTCAATCTTTATGCCTCATCATGATACTATGAAACCTAGGAGCTTTCTTGATGTAACACCAAAGACACATTTCTTTGGATTGAGCCATAACCCATAGTGCTGCAGGCGATCAAACACACTCTCAAGAATGTCAAGGTGTTCATGGCGTGTCTTTGATTTTGCAAGAATGTCATCCACATAGTCCTCTAGGATCTTGTGGATCATGTCATGGAAGATTGTTGTCATCGCTCTCTAATATGTGGCTCCTGCATTCTTTAGACCAAAGGGCATCATGTTATAGCAAAAGGTACCCCATGGAGTGGTGAATGCTATTTTGTGCTGGTCTTCTGCTGCTATATGAATCTGATTGTATCCAGAGAAACCATCCATTAGTGACAACATTTCATGGCCCGCTATAAGATCTACGATCATGTCTATGTTAGGTAGCGGGAAGTCATCTTTAGGACATGCCTTGTTCAAGTCCCTAAAATCTATGCATATTCTGATGTCACCTAAAGGCTTTGTGATAGGCACCATGTTGGAGATCCAATCTGAGTAATCTATAGCTCTAATAATCTTTGCATCTAGGAGCTTTTCTAGTTCTGATTTTACCAATAGAGCTACTTTGGGATGCATTTTGCATAGCTTCTGCTTTACTGGCTTAACATTGGGGTCTACGGCTAGATGATGAACAACAAGTTTAGGATCAAGTCCAGGCATGTGTGTGTATGACCATGCAAAGTTCATAGTAGCTTCTTGAAGGAGTGCAGTGAAAGCCATTTCTTCACCTTCTGTCATGTTGGCTACAATGTAGGTGATCCTCGGACATTCCTCTGTACCTAAGTTGACTGGCTTGGTTTCATCTATGATGATAGGTGACTGCTCAGGTCTGTAATCCTGGATGGGAGGAAGAGGCAAGTCTTCATCTTCTAGCGCTTGAATTGCCAAGTTTTCACTAGAAGATACGCTCTTTATTTTTACCTTTTTGGAATCAGAATGTGCCCTAGAAGGGTTTTCACATAAGGACTCATGTTTTACTCTTTCTATTTCTCTTTTGTAGCTAAAGCTTGCCTCCTCTCCAAAGTATCCTTCTACGTCAAGCTTATAGATGTGAGCTAACTCTGAATCCTAAACTGAGTGTGGGCCTGATGCCCCCATGAATTCTAGGAGGGCTTCTATGCTTTGGAACTCATCAATGTGTGTGACGCTTGGTTGGTCCTAGTCTATGAGTTCAGGGTGGGTGAGGGGAAGTTCTATGAGATTGATGGAAAGTTGTTAGAGGATAGAAGTCCCCAGGAGGGTGTCATCATCAAAGATATCATTGTAGGATCTGATTTCTTTCTCTTCAGGGATGTCTTCAATCTCTATGAGGTCATCCTGGCTATTTAAGAGGGGAATGCTAGTCATGTTGGTGCCCCGAGTTGCGGTATTGGGCCCTTGTATATGTAGGTGAGGGGTATTAAAGCCAAGACCCTGATGTTGTGGGTTCTTGGATGCTATAATTGAGTCTTTGATTCCACCTTCTTGTGGTCCTAGAGCACCACCTTGGTAGTTCCATTTCTCAGTAGTGTACTTGTGCGATTGTGGGTATTTATCTTTGAAGTAGCCAAGAAGTTGTTTGTCAGGTGGTGGGGGATCTTTGTACAACCACCTATTAATGTCAAGATCGATTTCTTAACTATTTAATGTGCCATGGGATTCAAAAGTCATAGGTCCCATTCTCTTGATTTCATGATGCTCTTCAATAGGCTTTCTTTGGTGATTCGGGTGCCCTTGAGTATGTGGATCAAGCGGGAGGGCCCCTACGGCAAATGCATCATGTAGGCTATATTCACCACAACCTTGGTTATTGATCTTGATGGAAGAGAGGGTGGAGGTGAGAATGGTTTCTGGATCGCAATGGGATCAGGATGAGCTGGCAATAGAAGTACCAATGTCAGTTCCAGGACAATGAGTAGAATTAGGAAATGATGCTTCCATTGCACGACAGTATGTGAAGGGTTGGGGATCAGCATGGATGGTAACCTCAGCACCATGATGCAAAAATTTGATGCACTGATGGTATGTGGATGGTATGGCCTTGATGGAATGAATCCATGGTCGGTCGAGGAGGATATTGAATGGTAGGTCAAGATCAACAACATGGCAAATGGTATCTTGGGTTGCTAGGCCTAGCTGGATAGGCAAAGTAATAGTACCTTCAGAGGTACACTCCAATTTGTCATAGGATTTGATAGTGATTACTTCATGTGCTATATCAGCCTGTGTGAACCCAATCTACTAAATGAATTTCAACGTACACAAGTTCAGGGCTGAGCCATTATCTATTAAGACCCGTTTGATGGAAAAGTCTTTAACCATGACGGCGATGCGGAGAGGGAGAGTATGGTCAGGTGCAATGTCTTGCATGTCGGATGTTTTGAAGGATAAAGCATAGGCTGTGGATAAATATCCCACAAGGGTCACAAACTAGGTGGTGTTAATGTATGTGGGGACATGTCCTTCTTTGAGAGCTTGGTCAAGGATCTCCTGATGGAGAGGTGAAGTGCAGAGAAGGTCCAAGATGGATATTTGGGCTGGTGTATTCCCAAGATGTTCTATGAGGTTATACTATGCATTATGTGCATTTTGTACTGGCCTTGGATGGGCACCAGCAATAGTGATCCGACCCCTATAGGTGGTAACAACACATTGACTGTCTGCTCCTCTGACATGGATGGTATTGATTGTGGGCTCAACTTGGGTTATACATCCAACAATATTGTCATAATTGATATAGGCAGTAGTGTGATCCTCTTGCTTTCCTTTTCCATGGTTCTAGGGATGATTGGCTTTAGCTTGGTTGTTCCCAGCATTATGTTGTGGGAACACATTTTGATAAATTTGCAAATTGGCATTTGGTGAGGCTTGAGCAGGTGTATCTACTTGAATCTCTTTTTGATCAATGAGATCTTGGATATAGTTTTTGAGTCTTATACACTTCAAAGTAGTGTGTCCTTTGACACGATGATAATCACAGTACTCATGATCTTTGTACCAATTAGGCTTGGGAGTGGTATCATCAATTGGCTGAATTGGTGGATATGTAATCAAGTTGGCCTTGGCCATTCGATGAAAGATAACATCCAGAGGTTTACCCAGTGGTGTGAAGGTCTTCCTTGGATTGTTCTAAGCTTCGGGCTTGTGTTGTTTGGGAGCAACATTAATGGCATTGACTTGATTGTTTGGATTACCTTGATAGGCTTGATGGGCTGGTTGCTGATAATTCTGTTGATTATTCTAAGAATGATATTGTTGCATGGGTTGCTAATGGACTTGAGGAGGTTGCTAGTGGATGGGCGCTTGTTGTTGTTGGTATGCAGGAGTTGACAGAGGACTAGCCACAACAAATTGGGCATGCTTGGTATCAGTGGCTCCATCATTAACAACATTTTTGTTACGATTCCAGTAATAGGATTTATCATTGCTGGGTTTTTGGGCATCATTTTTGAAGTGTCGGATTGTGCCTTCATCTAGGAGGGCCTTTTCAATACCTATCCCCTTGCTCTTGATATCTTGATAGGTTTGGAGACAATTCATCCTCATGAAGTGGGATAGCCTAGGATGTAGATTATCAATAAAGATTTTAGTCAAATGCTTTTCAGGTGGCTGGTATGATAACCTAGTGGTAAGGTTTTTCCATCGTTGCAAGTATTCTGCTAGGCTTTCTCCTTCTTTCTATTTTGAGTTGCAGAGATCTAGCAAGGTCAACTCATTCTCAACATTATGGGCATAGTGGGCAATGAACTTCTTAGAAAGTTCAGCAAAGGTTGTGATAGTCCCACAGGGTATTTTGTAGAACCACTCAACAGCGGTTCCTCCCAATCTTTTGCGGAATAGGTGTAAGAGATAGTTATCACTATAAGCCACTTCTTGGCACGCCATATAGAATTCTTTAATATGATTGACTGGATCTCCTTTCCCCCGATATTTATCAAACTTAGGTATCTCAAAGTGCTTGGGGAGAGGTATAGCAGTAATGGATCGGTCAAATGGATAAGGACACACCTCCTCAAACTTGTAAGTTTTGTTCTTAGTACCAGTTTGAAGCTCTTTAAGAGCATTCTTCATGGCTTCCCATTCAGCATTGATTGGCATTTGAGCGGGTACTCCCATTTGAGGTGGGTACTGAGGAGTGGGATACAGAGATGGCCCAGTGGGATAAGTAGATTGGAGTGGATTTTGGAGTGATGTTTGCTGGGGAGGATACTATTGATGTGGCATAGGGGGATATTGCAGTGATGGATATGAGACTACTTGCTGGTATTGTGGGATGACTGGGACTTGCTGCTGTGACTGATAGGAGGAAACTTATTGCTGTTGGGGAATGATGGGGGTTTGTTGCTGTGACTGAAAATATGGTTGCTGTGGGGATGACTAGTGGAATGATGTAGCTTGTTGGTAAGATGGTCCTTGCTGAACTTGGCTCTGTGGTTGACCGATATAAGTCGGGTGCATTCCCATATTGCTTAAGGGTGGAACAGATGTAGGGAAGCCGAAAGCAAAGGGTGACTAGGCAAGATAACTTGCAAAATGGGATGAACTTTTCTACTAAGGTGGAGGAACTTGCTGAAAAGCACTGGGTGTTGGGAATGGATAGCTCATGAAGGATGAGGTTGGTGGAGGTTGAGATGGTTGTTGTTGTGCTGCTTGTGAGAAGGTGGCTTGTTGGTTTGCAAATACAGATGTAAGAGAGTGAGTTGGTATTCCAAAGGCTTTCATGTCCTCTTGAGTGAGACCCCAATGAGGGCTAGTGTGAGGTGGGATTTGTGTTGCAGTGGATGTTGGGAAGGTAGATGTGATGGGAGTTGGGGGCATGAATGGTGGATTTGAAAAACCCATGGAAGGCATTCCTGTGGTGAAGGCATTGTGTTGGGCTTGTGCCTAGGTAGATGTTTGTTAAGGGGGAAATGAAGAGAATGTTTGCATTCCCCATGAAAAGGGTGATGTTGATGCGGAAGCTTGCTAGGTATGAAAGGGGAGCAGTTGTGCTACCCCCAAAATAGATGACCCTAATGTGGAGGCTTGTTGGGAGAAAGATGGAAACGATTGCATTGACCTTAGAAAAGATGGTATGGATGCAGAAGCTTGTGGAGTGAAAGGGAAAGATGATTGTGTCCCTCCTAGCACAAAAGGTGTGGATGTGGAAGCTTGTGAAGTGAAGGGGAAGGATGATTGCATCCCTCCCGGAGTCAAAGGTGCTGCTTGGCTTATGGAAGATGGCGAAACTTCTTGTGCAAAGGTTTTTGTGAGAGGTGGGAGTTGATTCTGGGACAAGCATTGGATTTGTACAAGAGCTTGAGCATCCATGGTGGATGATGAAGTACCTGCGATAGGGAATGGAGCAGATGGTGTTATAGCTTGTGTTACGAGATTGGTGAAGCTTCCTTGCAAAAGAAGAGGAATGGTGGAGGTTGCTTGAGATGTTTGCAAGGTTGGATCAAGGAATGGTTGGATGAATGGAGAGTATACTTGTACTAGGATTTGGATAGTGCTTATGGGAATGTGAGGATGGAGATATGGTGGAATGGAAGTCTATGCTTGTGCAAAGTTAGTGAACATGCTTTGCTGGTTTTGGGACATGAGTGTATTGACTAGTGGTGGATTCTCTGGATGATTCACAAATGTTTCTATTGCCAAAGGAGCTGAGGGGATATTGGGATCATCCCATGTATTTCCAGTTTGTATTTGGGGATCATAGGCTATCATTGCATTGGTAAAAATGTTGGGATCAGACGAACTGGTGATGGGATAAGGATTCATGTTCCTTCTTTTTCTAGATCCAGATCTTGTCCCGACAGGCATGGAGATGCAGATGCTTAGATGGATGCAGGATGTTTCCTAAAAGACTCTAAAGGATGATGGATGCAAGCTTAAGGAACTTCTAAGGATGATGAATTTCTAGAATGTAATGCAAGGATTGGTGAAATTCTTAGATTTGGATCAAGGATGGTGGAAGATTGATGGGAGATGGTGATAGATTGGTAAAAAAAAAAGCTTGGCAATAATGGAGGCTTGATGGGATGCTCTGATTTGGGTCAAGATTGGGTGGAGGATTGGTGGGATGCTGGTGGAAGATTACTAAGAGTCAATAATGAGCTTTTGTTTTTCCCAATGGAGGATTAGTGGTAGGATTTGGCCAACCTAGGATAGACTAATGATCTTCGCTCAACTGGTTTCTTATCAATACAAGCCAATCTCTTTCTTGAGATGATGAGGCTATGCAAGGACAAGTTGGATTTCCTTTAGACAATGCTTTGTCAAAAAGGGGATGATTTCTTATTTTAGGATAGGGGATGAAAACAACTCAAAGGTTTTGAACACTAAGTGCTTGTGGATTTGGATCTCTAGATTTGGTGCAAAGGATGGTGGATTCTGATTTGGATGATGGATGCTAGATTTGGATCAAGGATTTGGGATTCTCATTGTGGATTGCTGATGGAAAGATGGTGAAGGATGATGGAACAATGTTCTTTCTAAAAGGATGATGCAAATGCAACTGGAATGGATGATCTATGATGTTGCTAGGAAGATGATGATGAATGCAACTAAAGACTCTAGAATGCAACTAAGGATTTGATGATGATGTGGGATGAAACTAGGGTGAAGGACTGCCAAGATAGGTTTTTGAGATCTGAAGGTAGAATGGGACATGAAATGGATCCAGCTAATCTTCTCTTTCAAGGTTGATGTAACGATGGTTCACTCAGAATCAGTAGGCAAACTGTTTGACTCTTGCATTATAGCCAATATTATCAAGCCTTTCTTGATATTTTTCTTCTACTTGGGTTGCTTGGATAAAGGATTGATGGCTCTTAAGGTTTCTTTCTGCAAATTTCTTCTCTTGATAATCTTTGGATTTGGGTAACTTAGCTTTTGGATGTTTGATCAATTTGGGCATAACTCGAGGAAAACTCTGATAAGTTTGGTTTGAGACAAAAGGTTCTTTGGATATCTGATTCCAAGGGTTTCTCTGCAAAATGTTCTAAGTATCTCGAACTAGGTTTGTTGATCAGTTTGATGTTTCCCAATGGCAAAGGATAGATTTCAACAAAGATTTTTGGAAAAGCAATCTCCACAAGGGACAAAGCAACCTTGTGGGATACAAACAAGATAACTGACCCTGATAAAGATTTGAAAGTGTATGTTCCAACAATGTTTTCACGGAGTATTGACTATCAAGCACTTCAAACAAATCTACCTAAGGAAGGTGAGTATCAAAATCTCTTGCCCACAACTTGGTACCCCCTAGAAGGGAATAAAAATGGTGAGTAATCTTGAGATGACCCGATAAACCCCTTGGAATCGGTCCTTGCACAAGGATTTTGATACTTTTGGATGTAGATAGGGTAGCCTCTATTTTATCAGGTTCTTTAATAGTTTCGTGGAGTCTCCATACCCGGTTATGCTGACCGCCTGTGACTCACTTAAGAGCCTAGCCAACAATGCTAGGGGAGGAATATTTACCATCCCTAGACATTTGCATTTGGCACAAAATGCCCGTGGATTAGGAGATATAAGTGAGTACTTTTTGCCTTCACTTTATTTATATACTGGCTTGGGGGGATACCGGTTTGAGGCCGTTCTCCGAGGAGGAAGTGCTTTTCTCCCCTGGACGGGCCTTGCTAGAAGTAGAACAAGTGAACTTGTCTGAGTTCAAATGTTTTACGTCACTTACTCTAACAGGATTTTGCAAGAAAATGAAAGCTCCTAGATGCACATCAAGCAAGTTCTTTTTCCCAATTTGATTAAGTGTGTTTGAACTTTTAAAACTTCTGAAGACACAAGTGTTTAAGGTTTGATTCATTCTTTCTCCAAAAAGTAAATGATTTGAGCGATTGCAAGTTCTTTCTTTGGGCATTCAAGATTGAGATTGGCGTGTTGTTTTAAGAACTTTGAAATACTTTGTTTTAATCATTTAAGGCATTCAAGATTTGAGTTTGTTTGAACTGAAATTCAAAGAGGAAGGAATAGGGATGCTTTGTTTTTTCAATTTATTGCATTCAAGAGTGTGTTTGTTTTTGGAAATGAAAAATGACTTTTTTAGGACTCTAAAGTTTGATTTTAGGATGCTTCCTAAGATTGATTTTAGAACCCAAAATGAAGATGATCTAATGCAAATTTGTGGTTCTATTTTTAGGCCTCAACATGAAGTGCGTTTATCTTTGCATGAATGCATCTAAAACCTTGATGTTGCAAGGATTCAATTGATTTGATTAGTTTTGCCTTTGTTTGTTAGAAGATTTTGCAAGTTTTAGTCTTTAATGCATTCAAGAGTGATTTGGGGATTCATTTTAAGCACTAAAATAAGATGTTTATGCCTTTGTTTTATTCATTTTTACCCGAAACTAAAATGATTTTTTTTCACCCCTAATTCGAGCTTTCTTTCCTAGATATTATTATAGACCTCTGAAACAACTTTCCAATGCTTTTTGAATCACCAAAAATGGAGTTCATATACAAAAGTTACAAGGTTTTTCGTGGAAGTGCCTCGTTATGGATTTTAAAGAGGAGAATATGCCAAAATCTCTTAAGAAGTAGAAGGAGTAGATAGAATGGAAGAATGATAAGACTAAGAAGAGGAAGAATATTTCCACAAGGTCCCTCCACCTTCAAGCTTCAAAATTTAGCAAAAACTCCAAAATCGATGAGATGTTGTCAAAAGACCCGTGAAGTGGGTCCCACCGGGCATGCCAGAATGTAGACAAGGCTTTTGAGGATACCTATTTTGAAAGCTTCAAACTAAACAAATATTTATATTTTAATCTAGCATGATATCAATCCAAAATAAATAAACTCTAAGCTAAGCCACCTCAGATAGAGCCTAAATAGGTGCACCTAAGCACTGTTTGATTTGCTCTTGCTTAGGGGATGTGGGTGTGCTGTCTAAGCACTTGGAGCATATTCTAATGCATATTAAGATGGATTGAGATTCATGAAAACCCAAAAAATGGCACAATATTGCGTAGAACACCCAAAATTGCCCCTAAGGCCTCAAGAACTCAAGAATGCTTTAATGGAGATTTGATGCAAATATGATTATGCTAAGATTTATTTTAACCCAAATGAAGTGTGAGGATGATGCTATATGCTATGCAAAACAATGAAAGAAACTATGTTAATCCATTATTGCTAAGCTATGATGTGCTAAAAAGCTTGAAGAAAATAAAGAAATATAACAATTAGTTGATTTTAAGCTATGATCTAACATGAAAATGGCATTATAAGATTACTATTACTTGAAAATAAAAGTGGATAGGTTAGAGTTTGGGGTAAGGTTAGAGTTGGAGTCAAGGGGATAAGGATGAAGACTTTCTAGAAGAGTCTAGGGTTTGGATGAGGATAAAGACTTTCTAGAAAAGTCTAGGCTTTCTAAGGATAAATATGGAATTTAGGAAATAAATAAAGTTTTATTTATCTCAAAGGCTTTAATGAGTTTGAGGCTCATTAGGGGTAGGGTTTGACTAGGAGTCAAAGGGATAAGGATGAAGACTTTCTAGAAGAGTCTAGGCTTTGGATGATGATAAAGACTTTCTAGAAAAGTCTAGGCTTAGGGAAAGTAGGTAATTTCCCCTAAATGGGTTTAGGGAAGGATTAGGAAAGTTCTAGAAGAGTCTAGAGTTTTCCTAAGGTAAATTAGGAATTGAGGATTAATATTTAATCTTAATTAAATATTCTTGAGTTGGGATTAGGATTAGGAAATGATGGGATTTGCCTTTAATCGAAATTAAAGAGGGATTAGAAGATTCTAGAAGAGGTTAGTGGTCTTAAGGGAATTGGCCAAGTTTTGGGCAAAAAATAAATAAATTATTTATTTTAAGATTTTTGGTCAATTTATTAATTAAATAATTAATAAATAGGGGATTAATGTTTAAATAAGATTTAAACATTTTTGGGAGGGATTTCTTAATTAAGATAAAAGGATTTAATGGCATAAAAATAAATAAATAAATTAAATAATTAATTAATTAATAATTGATGATGTCATCAAGGATTTTTCAAAAAATAAAAATACTTTTATTTCTAAAGGATTTTTAGGTGTCTATTTTGCCCCTCTCTGAAAAACAATTCTGCTATATGAACAACATCATTGGTCTTCTTGCAGGGAATGAAATGTGCCATCTTCAAAAATCTGTCAACTACTACAAAAATTGAATCATGTCCCCGCTGTGTCCTTGGTAAACCAAGAACAAAGTCCATACTGATATCCTCCCAAGGCTTCTCTAGTACAGGTAATGGCTAATACAACCCTGTATTCTACTTCACTCCTTTCACCATCTGACATACTTTGCAACTCTGTACAAACTTCTTGACATCTTGCTGCAACTGTGGCCAATAATAATTTTCACTAACCAAAGCAAGGGTTTTATCTCGACCAAAATGTCCAGCCAATCCTCTGCTATTCTTCTCCTTGATGAGATTCTCCCTCATAGAACTTCATGGAATGCACAACTGACTCCCTTTGAATAGCATATCATCCTGGATGATAAAATCCAGCCATTTTGTCCTGTCTAGATTAGCAGGTTCTTTACAAGCTTTCCAAGCTTCACCAAAATTGGGATCCTCTGGATACAAATTCTTGAGTTCCTTGAGCCCAACCACCTCAATCTACATCTTTGTCAGCAATAGTTGCCTTCTGCTAAGTGCATCTGCAACCCTGTTAGACTTTCCACTTCCGTGTTTCAAAATAAATGTATAACTCTGCAAAAACTCAACCCATTTCAAATGCCTTTGATTCAACTTTCCTTGACTATTCAAATATTGCAAAGCTTGATGATCAGTATACAAAACAAACGCCTTAAGAAGCAGATAGTGTCTCCACTTCTTCAATGCCTGAACTATAGCATAAAATTTTTGATCATAAACATAATATTTTTTCTTGGTATCATTTAACTTCTCACTAAAATAAGCAACAGGTTTACCTTCTTGGCTCATAAAATCTCCTATTGTAGTACCACTAGCATCACAGTCTACTTGAAACACCTTATTAAAATCTGGAAGTGCTAAAATAGGTTGTTCTGTAACTTTTTATTTCAACAATTGAAAACTATTTTCTACCCCATTAGTCCACTTAAACTCTTTTCTATCCCCTCTCATTGTTTCAGTCAAGGGACCACAAATACTGCTAAAATTTTTGATAAACTTTCTGTAAAAACTAGCTAGACCATGAAAAGATCTTACCTCGATAGCACTCCTTGGAGTAGGCCATTCAAGGATAGCCTGTACCTTCTCTGGGTCTATTTTTAGACCTTCTGTTGAAACTAAAAATCCCAAATACACTAACTCTTTCTTCACAAAAATGCACTTCTTCAAATTAATCAACAATTTCTCATCTCTTAGCTTCTCAAACACCATACGAATATGCATCATATGCTCTTCCAATGTCTTACTAAAGATTAAAATATCATCTAGGTACATAATGACAAACTTACCCAAAAATTCTTTCAGAACCTCATTCATGAGCCACATGAAAGTGCTCGGTGCATTGGTTAGCCCAAAAGGCATGACTAACCACTCATACAGTCCTTCCTTTGTCTTGAAGGCAGTTTTCCATTCATCTCCTTCTCTAATCGAAATCTAGTGATATCCACTCTTCAGATCTATCTTTGAGAAATACACAGCTCCACTCAAACAATCCATAATATCATCCATTCATGGCAATGAAAACCTATACTTAATTGTGATCTTGTTTATTGCTCTGGAATTTGTACACATCCTCCATTCTCCATTCTTCTTTGGTACTAATACCATTGGTACAGCAGAGGGACTCAGACTCTCTCGAGTCAACCCGTTCTACAATAACTCATGTACTTGTCTGTTCAACTCTTCACTTTTTGCTAGTGTCAGTCTATGTGCTGCCTTGTTTGGCAAACTAGCTCCTGGAATCAAATCCATCTAATGACTGATCTTCCTTACCATTAGTAATCTATCAGGTACATTATTAGATAGAATATCTTGTAACTCATTCAACAAATCTGCAACCTCTATAGGTACATCATCTACTTCTTCTTTACTAGCTTTTGGAATTAAAGCAAAACACACATACTCATGCCTCATACCATCTAGGAATTTATTTCCATCAACAAATTTTATTCTTGCATTACCACATACCTTTTCTTCGGTCTCCTTAAATGAATTTAGCTTATGTCGCACTCCATCCTTTGTCAAGGAATAGGTATTCACACAACCATTGTGTACAACACATCTGTCAAACTGCCATGGTCTACCCAACAACATATGACATGCATCCATAGATATGATATCACATAGTACCTCATCTTGGTACCCACCAATCTTGAACTTTACTAGGCACTATTCACTGACCATGACCTTGTGGTCATCTTGCACCCAAGAAATCTGATATGGATGTGGGTGTTTCTATCTCTTGAGCTTCAACTTTGTCACCATCTCTTCTGACACCAAATTGTCAGTGCTTCCACTATCGATAATCACATCACAACATTTACCCTCACACTTGCATCTAGTGCGAAATAGGCTCCTCCATTGTTTAGGTTCATTCTCACCACTCAGAAGGACTCTTTTGTTAATCAGCATTTCTCCTCTTTTAGCATCTTTTGAATTTGATGATCTGACATCTTCATCTACATGTGCAACTCTGGCCTGGCCTTCATTCCTCCTATCTGTCCTTCCTTGGTTTCGAGGACATTCAAATGCCCTATGACCTTCTTCTCCATAGTGAAAACATGTTCCACAGAAGCCTCCTCTTCCTGAACCTTGTCCTCTTCCTCTTCCTCTCTAATCTCTATTATTCTAATCTTGGAAACAATTGGAATTGTTTCCTCTCTGATTTTGACTGCAACTGGCCTCATCCTTCTTTTTTGGATCTTCATTTCGGCCTCCATTTGACCATCCACCAGATCATCCACCATGACCTCTTCCATTTTGTCTGCTCTTGAACTTCTTGTTTAGTTTTTTCTCCACTTTTAGGGAAAACTGGTATGCCTCTTCAATACTATTAATTTGAACCAAATTCAGCTCCTCCTGAATGCTAGGCCTCAACCCATTAAGGTAATGAGCAACTTTCTCCTTATCAGCTTTTGTATGGCCTGTTCTGATGAGGATTCGATAGAACTCCTCTGTATACTCCTAAACAGATCATCCCGCTTGCTTCAAACTTTGCATTTTCTTCAGTAGGTCAAGCTCATAATCAATAGGGATGAACTCTCACTTCAATTTATCCACCATCCGATCTCATCTTGTGATTTTATCTTTCCATCTTCTATTTCACTCTAATTGAATCTCTTGCCACCAGATCTTTGCATGACCTTTCAGTCTGGCCTTCATGAATTTGACCCTATCAAGATCCTCAATATCTTCATACTCAAAATATTCTTCACATTCATTGATCTAGTCGATCAATTCTTCTGGGTTAATATTTCCTAAAAATGTAGGAACCTCAATCTTAGGTCTTTTTCTGATCTTGGAAATGGCTCAAAAAAGTCTTTCTTCCTCCTGGTTCACAACTTTGACTTCTCCTTCTTAATCTTCTTATTCGGCTTCATCCTCACTTTCATCTCTAACATTAAGATTCATTCCTCTATGAATCTCCTCTTACAATGCTTGCACTTGTCTTTGGAGTGCTCTAACCTCGGGTGTTACAACACCAGTTCTTCCACCACGTTCCCTTTGAGGAGGCATTTTTGTGATGTGTGTTGAAACCCTAACCACGGTCCTGGTGCAAACTAACTCATAGTCAGTGATCTATTTACACACTCAAGAACTCCTACTCTAATACCACTTGATGAAGGGTGCTCCTCTTAATACCACAAGCACATAACAGAAACAGAGAAACAACAACAACAATATGCAAGAATAGAAAATTAGCTTCTTATTATCTCCACAAATGTGGAATTACAAACTTTTAGAATTGCAATAGGTAAAGCCACATGGGCATTCCCTTACAATATTCTATAGGATAGAGCCTCAGATCAATACCTAGATCTACTACTCAGAACTACCCTAGACAACACTACGGGCCTTCTTTATATAGGCATTTTCCACCACCTGAGAAGGTTCCAAAAATTTAGCCCTAAGGGTCAACCAAACTTAGAATTATTTTATTTTTCAATTTATTACATCAAAGTTGGCTCAAAATAACTTTTGAAACCCGAACAGAAATTTTGAAGGAAAATTATTTTCTGCCATTTCAGGTGGCCTGACTTCCAAAGACCATAAGTCATCACCAGTTGACCCGATTGACTATTATAACCCCATTTTGGAAATGCCACGAAGTGCTCTATAGGCTTGACTCACACAAGTGCCAGTCACCCAAATTTTTGACCTCATTTGGGGCCTCTAAAGCCTTCAAAACTGAGTTCAAAGTTTTTGTACCCTGCTGCCAATACCGAAAATCTTCAATATCTTCAAAACTAGACCTGATCTAGCCATGAAACTTTGCTGGTAGGCTGATGTGACTAAGATGAACCTCCACATGTAAAATTAGAACATTCTAAGATTGTAAGACTAACTTACTAAAAATAGCAAGTTTCCATAAATAGTAGCTCTGTACAAGATAGCCCTTATTAAATACAAAAATAGAAATAGTTTTGGGTGATGCAAGATTGCTCTTACACCCAAGATGCTCCCACATCAATAAAGATGAAGAATCAAGTGCACATATCAGACATATTCAAACTATAACCATTCCCACACATCAATATGGGAAAGGGTTTCAAATCATGCAAAAGATGGGGTACAAAGGTCAAGGACCTTTGGGCACAAGGAATGAATGACTTGTTGAACCAATAGAAAGTACATGGTGAGATAGCAAGGAGAAAACATGATTAGGGTATCTTGAAGAAGGATACACTCAAAAACATTATCCCAAAATTCATAGCCAAATATTGCAATTAGAATCTCATAGTGATGAGGATTCTAAGGAGTGGGAATGGGAAACATTATCTGATGAGTCATGCCATGATAAGGGTATTGATGTTATTCATACTTATACTTCTACCAAGGATAAAGGACCAATAGCAGGATCAAGTTCAAATCAAGCATCTATTTCAAACCAAGCGGTTCTAAATGATGTGCCAAGCATAGAAATAGAGATAAATAAATGGGTAGGTGAACCCTACATACCTTCATGGAGACCTACTATGGAGGAATCAAATGTTGGGTTTAATCCACATGAATTTTATCCAACAGAAACCTTAGAGTCTAGTGAGGAGGAATTTGATCCTTCTTCTTTAGAAAATTTAGAAGAGACCCATGTTATAGACTTACATGATACAATGTATGAGCCTTCTAACAAAGTATTAGCCTTAAACCCTAGTGAAACGAACCCAAGTATTGACCCATTAACCCTCATACACCTGGAATTAATTGAATGGAATTCCATTGAACCCACTACCCTTCCAATCTTCTTGAATGACAACATGGTGTCCCATTACCTTAACATGGTTGAACCCTCTTCTATCAACAAATATCAAGAATAATTGATCAAGGGGAGCATCCAAACTTTCAATCCGAGAAAAATTAAAAAAACAAAAAAAATAAAAAAGGAAAAGAAAAGTGTTGAAAACCATGTTGTGGCAACATTAGATCAAGAAAAAAAAGAAGAAATAAAGGATATTTCCAAAGGTGAAAACCCAAATGAGGCACCTAAGGAAGGGAGTTTGGATGCTCTACCAGAACATTATGAAGAAAGATCTCCAATCTTAATTGAGCCAACAGAAAAGATAAACATTGGGTCAGAAACTGAGCCGAAGATCATCCACTTAGTGGCATCCCTATCTAGTGAAGAGAACAAAATTCATCAAGTTCTTTAAGGAAAAATAGATTAAATTTGCATGGTCTTATGATGATATGTCTGGATTAGACCCAAATCTAATGATGCATCATCTAAATATCAAGGAAGGAGCCAAACCTGTTAAGAAAAAGTTAAGGAAGATGCATCCACATATAGCACTACTTGTCAAAGTGGAGTTAGAAAAATTATTGAAAGTGGGATTTATAAGGGCCATTGATTATGCACAATGGATCTCAAATATAGTGCCAGTATCAAAAGCAAAAAAATCCATCAAAATCTGCATGGATTTTAGAGAATTAAATTTGGCATGTCCTAAAGATGACTTCCCATTTCCAAGTATAGATGCCATTGTGGATCTAACAACATGACACTCTATGTTTTCACTCATGGATGGATTTAGCGGATACAACCAGATAAAGATAGCACTAGAAGACCAAGATAAGACAACTTTTACATGTGCATGGTGTACTTTTTGCTGGAATGTCATGCCTTTTGGTTTGAAGAATGCCAGAGCGACCTATCAACGAGAAATGACCACAATATTTCATGATATGATGTATAAGTTCATGGAGGACTATGTGGATGACATATTATCCAAATCTCACTCAAGAAAAGAGCACCTACCAATTTTGGCAAATTTTTTTGAAAGATTAGAGCAATTCAAAGTAAGGCTTAACCCAAAAAAATGTGCATTTGGAGTCCAATCCGACAAACTACTAGGCTACATTGTATCTCCAAAGGGAATAGAGGTGGATATCGCTAAAGTGAAGGCTATTATGGAAATGAAAGCACCTAAAAACATTATTCAAATGAGGTCTTTACAAGGAAGGATACAATCCATCAGGATATTTATCTCCCAACTAGCAGAAAAATGCCATAATTTTACCCAACTCCTGCATAAGGATACAATTTTCAAATGGGATAAAAAGTGTGAAGAAGCCTTTAATCTATTGAAGAAATATCTCATGAACCCACCAATCTTGATGCCACCTATCAGAGGCAAGCCCTTGATCCTATATATTTCAGCAACAGAGAATTCATTGGGGGCACTTTTAGCACAAGAAGATGAAATAGGAAAAGAAAAGGCAATTTACTACATAAGTAGGACTCTAGTCAAATACGATTTAAACTATACATTCATGGAAAGGGCATGCTTGGCCGTGGTTTTTACTTCCCAAAAATTAAGCCATTATATGCTAGCTCACAAGATAAGGGTCATTGCTAAAATTGACCCTTTAAAATATCTACTTAGTAAAACATTATTAAATGGAAGGCTGGCAAAGTGGGTTATGGTGTTGATTGAATTCAACATTGAATATGTTGATATAAAATCAATCAAAGGGAAATTCATTGCTGACTAGTTAGTAGAAGCACCACTTCAAGATGATCATCCCATTCAAGTGGAATTCCCAAACTCAGAGATTGTGAATGTTGAGGCAAAAACATGGCAACTATATTTTGATAGTTCATACACTCAACATGGATCAAGAGCAGGCATACTTCTAATCACTCCTCAAGGCTCTACTATTCCTAAGTCCTATAAATTTCTATTTCCATGCACCAATAATATAGCAGAATATGAAGCTTTGGTCATTGGAATCAAGTTGGCACTAGAATGGAAAGTAACAGAATTAAAGGTTTATGGAGATTCACAATTAGCCATTAATCAAGTCAATGAATAATATCAAGAAAAAGATGACAAATTGGTACCCTACAAAAACATGGTGGAAAGTCTTAAGAAGTACTTCATTCTTATTACATTTGAGCAAGTTCCAAGAGAAAAGAACAAAGTAGCAGATGCAATGGCAACTTTGGCTTCACTTTTACAAATGCCTTATCAGAGTGCCAGATATGAATTCTTGGTAGAAGAGGTGGATCAACCCGCGTTTGACCCTACCCATCCTTATACCATTTTATTCCTAACTACACATGAATCACCTTGGAATGGACCTATTTATACTTACTTAAAAGATCAAACCCTTCCCATAGACCAAACTAGGAATCAAAAGAAAAGCTTCATTCTCCAAGCTACCCGATATACTATAATTTATGAAACATTGTATCACAAAAGTTTAGACGAAATGCTCCTTAGATGTTTAGAAGAAGAGGAATCAAATGTAGCCTTATGAGAAATCCATGAAGGAATTTGTGGATCAAACTCAAATGGATTAACCCTAGCTAAGAAACTTCTTAGGATAGGATATTTTTGGCCTACTATGGAGAGAAAGATGCTTGTAACTTTGCCAAAACTTGTAGAAAGTGTCAATTCCATGGAAACTTGATACATGTGCCCGCACAAAAGCTTCATTTGATGAAAACACCTTGGCCATTCTATCAATGGGGTTTAGACTTAATAGGCATGATTTATCCACCATCCTTGAATGGTCATAAATTCATCATCACGGCAACAAAGTACTTTACTAAGAGGGTGGAAGCTGTACCCCTATCAACTGCAATGGGAAATAAGATATCTTTGTTTATCCTCAATCACATTATTTGTAGATATGGCATACCTCATGCCATCATAAAGGATAATGAAAAGTATTTAAAAAACAAATACCTAAAGGAATTATGCACCAAGTTTCACATGAGTCATCATTCTTCTTCAATCTATTACCTCCAAGGTAATGGACAAGCCAAGGCAACAAATAAAAACATCTTGAAGATATTGAAGATAATGGTGGATAATTCAGGTAGAGATTGGCACATTAAAATAAACCCAACCTTATGGGCTTATAGAACAAGCATAAGAATGCCAACATGAGCTACACCTTTTTCTTTAGTATTTGGAACAAAAGTAGTTTTGCCTTTAGAGGTAGAATTTCCATCTTTCAGGGTATCTCTTCATGGCTTGATAGGTGAAGAATACTATAGAGTTTCTAGGCTACAAGAACTAGAAATCCTAGATGATAAATAGAAGCAAGCATTTGATCATTTGAAGGTGTACCAAAATAGAATGTCAAGGACTTATAATAAGCACATCAAGTCAAGAACATTTCAAATAGGTGACCTAGTTTTGTGAGAGAATCCCAAAAATCAAGAAGAAAGGGAAAAGAAAGGAAAATGGGAGGCAAACTAGTTAGGACCATTTATCACCATTGAAAATTTTGGGACAGACACCTACAAATTAGCAAATTGTGATGGAGAAGAGATACAAGAACCTATTAATAGCATACATCTAAAGAGGTTTTATACATGAGGTAGATGAAAGAGTATAAAGAGTATCATATGGAAAGAATCATATTTATTATATATATTCAAAAGAGATCTAGAAAATACCAAAAACATTTGAAAAGTAGAAAAGAGAAAACAAATTAAAAAGTAGAAAAAGATCAAAAATAATGGAAAATTGAGCATGAAGAAAGAAAAAACATTCATATATGATCCTCAAAAAGATGTTGTCTTGGTGAAAACCTAGAAAATAGGTGCCTTGATGATATGGAAAAAAAAAATTGAAAAAAAAAGAAAAATACAAAAAAATCAAAAAAGAGAAAAAGTACCTTGGTGAAAACCTAGCAAATAAGCACCTTGGTAGGAAAAAAATAGAAAAGCTTTAAAAAATAGAAAAAAGAGCAAGATCTATTCAACTGGTGAAAACCTGGTAAATAGGTGCCATTGAAAGTCCAAGTCAGTCGCATGCCTAGAAGGTCACCTTGTAAATATTGCATTCACCAACATTTGTATATATTGTATAATAAAACCCCACAGTTGCATTTGCGAGTACCTCAAGATTTTGGTCACCTGATCTGCAAATTGTCCTAAGTCCCACAAATGGAATTATCTCAAATTGGGGGCAATCTACTCAAAAGGAGAAAGGATTCATCAAAGAAAGCTTTATTCAATCATGGAATCAATTCATCAAATTTGAAAGAGGAACACTTAATCAAATCTACATTCTAACCCAATTTGAGCCAAACACAAAATTTGATCCAAGATCTTACATGACCTTATCTTTATCAGGATTAAAAGTATGAAATGGATGGAACTACACTTGAAATATGGATTTAAAAAACATTGCAAGAAATTTTTCTAAGTGTTGACTCAATTGATGAAATCATATCTTTCTAGCGGATAGATGAAAGTTTTAGACTAGACAAGCTATGATGAAAGGATGATATTTTTGTTGATTTCTAAATGACTATCTTAAAATCAAAGTTTTAAATCATGTATTATTTGTCTAAGGACATGATCATCAAAGAATCATCGAGGACTTGTACATAGGATAAAACTAAGATTTATGCTTGTTTACGCAAAAGGATACCTTGGTTATTTTGATCTTCAATATCATAATACCAACATCCACTTGCAACATAGAATCTAACAAAATTGGTATTCGCACATTCATGATTGGCTTCAATCAGTGATAGTCCTACCGAAGAGAGAAGGGAAAGTAAAAAAAGAGGTGCAAAGAGTATTCATATCATCATAGTTGAACTAGTGATGATTGTACTAAAACATGATCCAAAAATGCTGAATGATGATTATAAGCTCCAAATTTTGAATAATGATAGTTAGCTACATACATCTTAGATTAAGTGCATTGTCTATTGTTTTCCTTTCTTAGCTTAAATTGCAAGAGGAAAAGAACAAGGGGGTGTACTCAAATCAAAAATCAAAGGATCATAAAAAAAAACTATATAAGATTAAGTGTGTTGGAAATCAAGAACAAATAAAAAACAAAGTGCATTTCATTAGTTCACTTGCATTGATTAAGGTCATCTTTAAGTTGCATTAAGTCATCTTCATTAAACATTGCATTCATTTAAATATATCCAACATTTGAATCATTAAGTTGCATAATCATTAGATTGCATCTATAGCATCCACCTAGATTGCATTAAGTTCATTAAAATGCATTATCATTAGATAGAGTTCATCTCATTTAAAGTAAAATTCATTAAGTGCATTGCATTAAGTTAGTTAATCATTATTTGCATACATTAGGATCATTCAATATTAAATGCATATAATCCATGATAGAATCATCCATGTTTCACATATCATTAAATCATTTAAAACTCAGGATCATTGCATTATTACATATATCCATCACATTTGCATATCAAGTGAAAAACATCCATATATCCATCACATTTGCAAAGACATCCATAGATCCATCACATTTTCATATCAAAAGAAATACATATGTTAGATTCAATATTCATTATCCATCTAACATCATACACGTATCCATTGCATACATTCATCAATATCATTAATCATTAAGAGAGCATTGCATTCACCTATTCTATGTCATACATAATATGATCATTAAAATCATCATTAGGACATATGCATACATTTGAAAAATTGCATTTTGAAAAGCATAAAACAAAGCATATAGGAGATAGAATCATATAGAACTGCATATCATGAAAAACATCTGAAAATAGATCCAACACATAATGACATCATATATAGTGGAAACTATCAAAGAGAGTATCATAGTCTAGGGTAACATCATCATAAAATCAACAAGATATCAAAGTATAAATGAATGATCATCAAAGCAATATCCAAATATCAATGTTCATCAACTATCAAAGTATCAGCATAAGCAACATCAATCAATCAAAAATGATACAACAAGAGTTCAATGCCTTGATCATAATAACAGAAAGGAGATCATATATCATCAAAGTGAAAATGAAACAACTAAAAGATCTTAGGGAATAGATCAACTGATGAAGTCACCAGTACCATCAGGACCATCGGCACCAGGAGCACTATTTGGAGGCTGACTGGAACTGGCCTGCAAACCATGTTGACTCATAGCACCCATGAAAGTATACATCATTGAGTTCAACTATGAAATCTGCTATTGTACTACCAAAATAAGTCTATAGAGATGCAACATCTGATGTTGATGCTGGGGTAGGAGTCTATGTCACAGAAGACTAAGGAGGAGGAATAGAAGTAGATGGCATAGAAGAATATGGATCACCCAAAGATGGAATGAAATGAGAATATGATGGGTGTGAAGATGATGAAGGCATATAAGCTAAAATAGAAGTAGAAGCAGAAGAAGCTACCTAAACCTAAGGAACAATTGGAGGAATGACTTGGTGAACTTGCTAAGTAGGAGGACCCTATGCCTGATTAAGTAGTACCTGGGCAATATCTACATCCATCTCCCTCTAATGCCTAGCCCTAGGCCTATCTGCTAGATCCCTATTAACCTGATGCAAAACCCTGTCAAGCCATCAACCTCTCACCTGATCACCACCCCTAGGAGGAATTGGAGTAGTAACAATCATTGGAATATGCACTCTACCAGCTCTAGCTCCTTGATGACCTCATCATCCATGTCATCCCCTAATCTTAGGACCACCACCTCCATCGTCATCTCCATCATCACCACCATCTCCACCAACACCATCACCATCTCCACCACCACCGTCATCCCCATCTGATAACTCATCAATAATAGGAATCCTCTCCATGGGATCTATAAATCTGGGAAAAGGGTACCAATGTAACCAAGTTCCATAATCATTTGTGATACTTGCATCTGCAATATGTCCTCTCATAGACCAAGGAAGATACAAAAGGTCTCAACTCTCCCTCATAATAGTGCCAAAATCAACACATGAGCCCCATAATAATCTCTCTGCCTATACACGGGCATACATCGCCACTCCCTACGACATACACTATCTACACCCAGACTGATGCAATACCCTATGGAAGTAGAATCTCTCAATGAAAAATGTAGAATGTCCAATCATCCAACAAGGACAAAACATATAAGATAGCTCAGAGTCATCCTCTGGCCAAGCCTTAGAACTGAGATAGGGCCTCTAGACAACTGTATCCATATCATCAATCCTACGTCACCAGTAATCTAGCTTACCCATATGGGTCTGGATAATGATACCCTCATACATCCAAGCAAAAGGCCAACCTGGTTGACAATCTCATGCTGTAACAAGATGTGTCATTAGGATATTCTCCTAGGTCCAAAGTTGTAACAAGATAGCTCCCATAGTCAAAGTAGTAGAATGTCTACACACAATAGTGTGTAACTCATGGTACAACTAAGCTAACACATAGGAACCCCAATCAAACCGATGAGGCTCTGCCATCAAATCCTCAAGAATGGGACCCCAACCGACAACAAATCCATGCCCACACCTATCAGGAAGAAGGAAACCTCCAATCAGAGTACCAAGAATAGCTAGTAAAATAGTGAATGAAACAAACTAAGCCCACTGGATGTGAGCATCACCAATAGTAGGGTCTCCAAAGACTCGTCGATAGGTTGATCCATCATAAACAAAATCGTAATAGACAATCTCTCCCCAAATAGGCAACCACATGATATGATATATGTCCTCTGGAGTAAACGTCATCTCTCCCATGGGAAGATGAAATGTATTATGGTCTAAGTGCCAACACTCAGCTATAGTAGTAATAAGGCCCTGATTCACTCAGAATCAAGGAAGATAGAGAAAGAAGGACAATCCACAAAGACTAATATGTCGACAATCAACAACACTCAAATCAGCAATCATACCCCATGACAACGGATATGCACCAAAGATACATAAGGAACCAAGCTTAGTCTGCAAAACAAAGTTTAAACACATCAGAATGAAATTACTAATTATTTGGACCATCCTAAGTCAATCAAAATTTATCAAACTATCAAACCACAATCAGATTTCATGTTTCTACTCAGATAGAACAAAAATTTTATCATCACCCATCATCTAAATCTAGATTGAAGAATGATATTCCAACTATAACTGACTCCTAACTGACATATTATAACTTGTTAAAAACATCAAGTTTGGGAACTTCACCTATCACTTGATTGACGATGTTGAGAAAAAAAGTAAAAAGTGGATTTGATCAAAATTGAAAACAAAAATTCTAAGCAAAAGCGTTGTTTCATGATGTAAAAGCATTGCTTAAATTGGTAAAAGTGCTTGTTAATTGATTAAAAGTGGAGAAAAATGTGAAGGCACTCATTAACATAGTGGAAGCACTATTTAAAAGAGTAAAAGCGTAGATAAGATGAAAAGCACACCAAAAGATTGTAAAAGTGGAAAAGGGCAAAAATTTGGCAAGCAAAAGTGCACAATCAGGTCGCAGAAGCACACTTTAACATTGTGGAAGCACAACTTTGAGGTCAAAAGTGCTATTTAATTGGGCAAAAGTGCTCATTTAAATAAAAAAATGAAAAAAGGGCTTTTTACTAGGAAAAATTTGGAAAAATTAAAATTAAATGCTAAAAGTGGAAAAACAAAGAGGTATATGGACTCATTGGAGGTCCTGAGCCAGGCAGACACTGATAACAATGACATTTCTCAAACTAATGCTCACAAATAGGGACAGACATCATGAAAAGTCAAAGGAGGCAGAGAGAGTAAAAGTGAAAAGTGGAGGTAAAAATGAATAGTGAAAAAGGGAATTTGACCCCTTTATATAGCTTTTTGACCTAAAGAGAGGTAATTTTGACCTAAGAAAGGACAATTTCACTAAAATTGACCCAAGAACTTTAATTTTTCATCAAACCAACCAAAATAGGGGCATTTGAAATCAAACAGACAACAATAAATATCAGAAATAAAAATAAAATTCATTAAAATTAAACTAAATCAACGTAAAATGACAAACAACATTGAGATTTCAACCAACGACCTAATTTTATTTCATTTCTGAGGGGGCATACCATCAGATAATTAGTAACAAAAGCATCATCATCAAAATAGGAGATCGATCATCAAATCAAAGTGAAAGCTTTTATCAGGAAAAATTTTGTACATCAATCGCATGGGGCATCGCATCGAAATCAATCCTCAAATCAGGTATCGCATTAGAATCTTTCATCAGAATCAAACATCGTATCAAGGGTTCATCATTAGAACAATCACCAGAATGACCATCAGAATCAAACATCATATCAAAATGATCCTCAGAACTGCATCAAGGGTATTAAATCAATTGAAATCTGCATCAATCTCATATCAGATATCAGAATCGACCATTAAAAGACATCAAACGAACATCAAAGATCAACCATCAATGAATCGGGACCTATCATCAAGCAAGATCATAGTATTCTTTGAATTGACATGCTTCGCACGTCAACTCAAAGAGGGGCATTTGTAATCACCTAAAAATGGAAAAAGACAATTAAGTAACAAATCAAGACAAATCAAGATTGAAATCAAAGCAATTGAATCACAATGCATATTTAGTCAATCAAAATTGAAATCAAGTCTTAATTCAAGATAAATAAAAATTGAGAGCATTTTAATCAAAGTGCAATTAAATCATTTAATTTTATAGTTTTGGATTAAATTAAATTCAATCCATTCAAGGGGTACATGGCTAAATACATCAATTTAAATCAATTAATAAATCTTAATTTCCCTCAACAACCACAAAGGGAGGAAATTCAATCAACCAATAGGATTTGGAGAAAGACATTCAAGTGGATCAAGCCAAATTCAATCTCAATCACTCAAAGTGAAAGAGAATCTTGTCCATTGATCTTGTCTACTTGTCCCAAGCTTTAAGGACACAAACTTTTCATTATCTTCAAAGGGTGGAACCAAGGACTCAACCAAGGTTAATCATGATCAACTACACTACACCCCCTACCATTGGGAAAATCTATAAAAGGAAGATCAAAATCCTCATAATTCATAACCACACATCTTAGAATTGCATCAAACCTCTTGCATTTTATAGCTAGAAAGGCATTTTAAGAACTTAATTAGCATTCAATTTGATCTAATTATTAGCTTTGGCTTAATCTTTATCATTTCTCATTCTAGGACTGTCATTAATGGTAGCTTGCTGAGAGCTTCTATTAACACTCTTAGATAGAGAGCCATAGAATGCTCAATTGATCTTAAATTTTCTAAATAGTTGCTATAATTGTGGTTTATTTAGTTACTATTTCATTTTTTGTCAATACTAATTCTATGAAGATACTATTTCTGGTATACACCTATATCATTTAATTCTAACTAGGAGGGGCCTGAACCCTAAGCATACCTCTGAGATATTCAAAGGTATCTTTTGGTAATGCTTTTTAAATATGTCTGCAATCTGTTCCTTTGTACTAATATACTCTGACTTTATTTCCTTCTCTACCACCTTGTCTCTCAAGAAGTGATACTTGATAGAAATATGTTTAGTTTTAGAGTGCATCACTAGATTCTTTGACATATTCATTGTACTAGTGTTATCACAATGGATAACCACATGCTTATCAAAAGTTATTCCAATATCCTTTAGCATTTATTTCATCCAAAAAATTTGAGTGCAATTAATAACAACAACATACTTTGATTTAGCAATAGATTGAGCTATACAATCTTGCTTCTTACTTAGCCATGAAACCAACTTTTTCCCAAGGAAAAATGCACCACCACTAGTACTCTTCATGTCATCAATATTTCCTACCCAATCAACATCAGTATAAGCATGAAGTTCAAATCTATCATTTTTATCATACTATAAGCCATAGTTTATTGTTCCTTTTAGATATCTCAGTATCCTTTTCACAACATCTAGGTGTGTCTCTTTAGGTTCTGCCTGATATCTAGCCACAATTTCAACAAAATTTGCAATATCTGGTCTAGTGTAAGTCATATATTTTAACCCTCCAACCATTGATATGTACTTGGTTTTAAAAACACACTTTGATTCATCATCATTTTTCAGCTTATAACAAGTCACCATAGGTGTACCAACTGGTTTACAGTCTTCCATTCCAAACATTTTCCACATTTCTTTAAGATATTTAGTCTAAGAAATAAAAATTCCATTCTTACTCTGATTTATTTGCAGTCCAAGAAAAAATTTCATTTCTCCTATGATGGAAATCTCAAATTCATTTTCTATCTCTTTATAAAATTTCTCACATAGTTCATCATTGCCTCCAAAGATAATATCATCAACAAAGACTTCTATTATCAAAACTCCATCTTCACTAGTTCTTAAATACAAATTACTATCAGCATTACCTTTTCTAAATCCAAGATGAAGTAAGTATTTTTCTAACCTTTCATACCAAGCCCTTGGAGCTTGCTCTAGTCCATACAGAGCTTTTTTCAACTTTCATACCATGTCTCCATCTTCAGATAGAGGAAATCCATCAGGTTGTTCTATATACAATTCTTCTTCAAGATCCCCATTCAAGAATGCAATTTTCACATCCATCTAATATACCTTGAATTTATTGTGTAGCATAAGTCAAGAATAATCTCACAACTTCTATTCTAGCAACATGAGAAAATGTCTCTTCAAAATCTATGCCTTCTTGTTGTGAGTAACCTTTACATACCAATATTTCTTTGTTTCTTATTACAACTCCTTCATTCATTTTGTTTCTAAAAACCCATTTAGTTCCTATTACATTTTTGTTCTTAGGTCTAGGAACCAATTCCCAAGTGTTATTCTCCTCTATTTGATCTAACTCTTCCCTTATAGCATTTATCCAAGATTCATCTCTACAAGCTTCATTTGTAGTCTTTGGTTCAACTTGAGAAATCAAGCAAATTTCTTCTCTAACCTTTGATCTAGTCATTACTCCTTGATTAGAGTTACCAGTAATTTGATTTTCAGGATGATTATTCTTTACATACCTCAGAGTCTTAGGAATCTCAGTAGCCTCATTTGTGTCATCATCACAAGTCTCATTTTTACATTTAGCCCCAACAAGTTCTTCTTCTTCTATAGCAACAACCTCTTTGATTTCTATATTCTAATTACAATCATACATTCTCTCTTGTATCTAAAACCTTTCATATATCTTCACATTGTTACTTTCAATCATCTTCCTTAATCTCATATTGAAACATTTTTAAGCCTTGCTCTTAGTAGAATAACCAAGGAAAATTCCTTCATCACTTCTAGTATCAAACTTCCCCATCTCATCATCTCTCTTGATATAGAATTTACTACCAAATATTCTGAAATATTCTACAGTAGGAGCATGATCAAATCATAATTCATAGGGATTCTTACATGTACCTTCTCTAATTTGAATTATGTTCAAAGTGTACACTAAAGTCCCAACAACTTCTCTACAATGCATATGAGATACATTTCCTTCAAGCAACATAGCTCTAGCAGCATCCAGTATAGTCCTATTTCTTCACCCTACTATCCCATTCTATTGTGGAGTCCTAGGAGAAGATGTTTGTCTTTGTATTCAATGCTCTTTGTAGTATGAATTGAATAATTCTGAAGTAAACTCTCCACCTCTATCTGATCTCAAATAATCTTTTAAACTGTCTGACATCAACTATCTTTGCTTGATCAGTTCTAATGAAGTACACAAGTAATCCTCTGCTCTACATCCAACAGACACAAGCTTGCAGCTTCCACAATATCCTTTACATCACATACATTCTCACCATATCTTTTCCAAAGAAAAGATCTTACATATATACCCTATTACATTTTACTTGATCAGGTCAGCCAATAAGGCTTTCCTAATATATGAAAAATTACATAAACCCTTGCTAAGAAACACATGGTATCTAAAACAACTATACAACATTTTGTTAGGAATGGGAACATTGAGAGGGGGGGTGAAATAGTGTTCATTGAGTTTTATCTTTTTGCTTAATCTTAAATTGAACTTAAATGCTTAAGTACTAAAATGAACATCCACATAAGCATGAAACATGAAATCAACACATAACACCAATATGGTTATGGGGAAATCCAAATAGGTAAAAAACCCAGTTGGAATTGACACCCAATAATATTTTGTACTAGTGTTTTATGATCCTTGTTAGAAGATCCTTAACCCTGTTAGGAGTTTCTTTACAATGTATTAAGTATAGTAGACCTTGTCAAGGTTTGAACCCTATTAGGAGTCTTTTACAATAAACCCTATTAGGGGTGTGGATGCAATATCCTAGAGCTCACTGCTTAAGTGGTGAAGGTTGCAACCTTCTGATCTCAGATACACACTATATTTGCTGGATGAACTATTACTGTGACACTGCTTGTCGGATAAGTTCCTTTGATGCACTAATGCTTTGACCTCTTGCAAAGCTCTAATACATCTTATAGAATCTTCACATACTTTTTCTCTACTTGTCTTAACTCTATTATAACTCACATCCAATTACAATAGGCGCATCTCATATTTATATGCGCATACAAAACAAATAACTAGGTCGCCCCTTTAACCGATTACATACAATGCTTCCAATTGAATTGGCTCAAGTGTGTTTACAAAAAAAAATATTTACATGTCAAAAACTTAATTACAATAGGTGCATGGCCTTTACATCATAAGAATATAACTGCAAATTAGAATGCCAACAGTTGGCTGCTTACTCTCTTCTTTGATGGCACACACTGGCTATGTAACTTCAACTATCTATAACTTTGTCATACTTACATGTCTAATCATGCATTCATAGACTAAGCATGAATATAGTCTAACCAACTTCTTTTCCAGGGTGCATATCATAACTCAGTCGTACGCACGTGCGCTGATGCTCTGAGCTTTAGGTACTCTGTACACTGTCCAGTTTTCAACACAGCCAATTTTTGATCTTCTCATCAAGTGCGCTGACTCCAAACTACTATATGACTTTGTTTCCATAATGAAAACACTATACTAAGTCATATACACCAGAATAATGAACTTTCCAACAATCTCCCCCTTTTTCATTGATGGCAACAAAGGAATATGGCCAAGTTGCTAACTGTTCCTTAATACAAAAAATTTTTGTCTTATATCTCCCTTATACATAACTTTCTATCTTATATCTCCTTATACATATCTATAACCATATTTTATACATACTCACCCTTTGAAATTATGAAAAAGGTGCTTCAAAAATGTATATACAACTACTTACTATGAGAGAACATCCGGATATGCTATCTGCAAGTTTTGGATCTCCTTCTTCCAAAATGTGATCAACGAGTTTACAATCTGGAGATGGGCGCATAGTTTATATTGTAGATTTTCCATCTTCTCCAAATCTGTGCTAGGACCTTGATCATATGTCACCATGGTGGTATTAATCTCCTTGATATTCTGATTAAGTATATCTAATGAAGGTGCAAGAGCCTTCCTTAGCCATGTTTTCCTTGCCCTTATCTTGGACATCTCCTTTTCTGCCTTCTCAATCTTATCAATCTGCCCTTGATATACATTGGTGCACATGTTTACATTAGTGGAGGGGTCTTTGATTGATTTCTTTACACTTTTTATCATTTTTTTTGCTTCTTGTATGTTCTTGAGATGATCATCAGTGAGCTTTTCTGGATCCATACAGTCAGCAATAATTTTTCTACCTTTTGTTGCAAATTCCTTAAAAGTTTCTTGTCCAACTTTGAGTGAACTGAGGTCAAGTGAGACGTTGCTGATCAATTCACTAAGCCTTTTATTCATGTATTTCTCTTATGCAACTTGAGATGAAGATTCTTTTAAGATGGAGAAACTAGTCTTAAACATTGTGAGGATGTTGCTAACATCATCAACTAAATTTACCTTAGACACTTTCTTGTCCGGAGGCACTAGACTATTCAATAAGTTGACTGATTCAAAAAATAATGGGTTCCTCATTACCTATTTTTCTTTGGCTTTCTCCATAGCTAAGATGTTGAACTTGATTAGGTCTTCTTCTCCCCATGAATCCAAGCTAGTTGTTTCAGGTGTCAAACTTGACAACAATGTTGCTGAGGGAGTGATAGGAGTGCTATCCATCACTTCTTGTTTTACCTTGATTATTTCAACTGATGGTTCAGCTTTTTTCTCACTTCCCTTTACCTCTTCTTCTCCCTTCTATTTTTCAGCTTCTTTTTCTTTTTCTTCTTCTCTCTTTTCTTCCATTTTTTCTTCTTCTTTCTTTTCTTCTTCTTTTTCTATTTCTATTTCTTTTCCTTCTTCTTTCTTTTCTTCATTTGTTATATCCTCAATCAATACTTCTTCTTGATGAATGGGAGGAGTGTTACTACAAAGAGTTTCAAACTCTTATGTGCTTGCAAATGCCTCTTCAAATTTATCCAAATCCATTTCTGTGGCTGCCAAAGTGATTTTTACATTATCAATAAAAATTGAATCATCTTTGAATGTCTCTGATATGGGCATTGACTTATCTTCCTCTGATATTGTTTCAACTGTAGGCGCTAAGTCCTAGGGACCTGTCATAGGTACATTAGTAGTCTCTGACTCTTTTTCAACCATTGTGGGAACTTGAACTTTGGGAGCAGTAGAAGGATACATGTGCCTATTCATGAAGACCTTCTCAAATGCCTTCTCTATTTCCTTAGCCACCAGTTCATAGTTTTTGCCCAATATATGCAGGGTCCTTGACTTGGTTTTGAGATGTGGTTTTACCAAATCTAACAATAGAGATTTATCCTCTATAGAACATACAAGAAGGGTTTCATCTAGAATATTTTCTCTTATCCTTAGATCCTCTTCAATATTATGTCTCTTTTGGAACTCCAAGATGTTCCATACATTATCAGGGATCATAGTTTTTAGTTCTAGGACTGTCTTCTTAAACTTCAACATATGTTTGAAAATAATTCCATGTATCTCTAATTTGTTAATCTCACTGTATTTCTCACAGAACTTTCCTACTTGATCAATTTTGCCTTCATCAACAATCCTTGTATTTAACAAACTGAGATTAGGTTTGAAACTTACTTCGGGAGGAGCTTGAGTGTTCCTATTGTTCCTTGTTACTCATGAGGATGGATGACTAGTGATAATCTATTTCTTCCTCTTAGGCATTGCCTTATACTCAGGAGGAGAGGTAAGGTCAATGGTTTCCTTGGCTGTAGAAGGAGTAACATCAGTTTTATCCTTCTAAATATCAGATTTCTCAATTTTCACCTTCTTTAGCTTAGGATCCTCTGATTCTGACTTTGTTGTTGTTGCGCTCTCAATTTCCAAAGAAATCTTATCTTCTCTTACCTTGTCTAGGTCTGCTTGAGACACTTCATGAATTCTTAAGATCTCTAAGGGAACTTTGGCAACCTTTCTTTTTGTCACTACGTTGTTCAATACAACATCTACTTCTCTTGTTTCCTCTACATAGGTTCCCCATCTTGGCTCATTAGTGTCTTTAGGGGCTGAAAGCAATAATTGTGCATATGCTTCTAGGACTTGTTCATCAACCTCATATCCAAGTGGATGGATCCACTTTGTCCTTGGTTCAACTACCTCCATGCATGTTGTTGTTAGGAATGGGAACATTGAGAGGCGGGAGGTGAATCAGTGTTCACTATATTTTAACTTTTCACTTTCATCTTTATGTTGAACTTAAATGCTTAAGTACTAAAATAAACATTCACATAAACATGAAACATGAAATCAACACATGACACCAATATGATTATGGGGAAACCCAAATAGGTAAAAACCTTGGTGGGAATTAATACCCACTAATATTTTGCACTAGTGTTTTGTGATCTTTGTTAGAAGATCCTTTACCTTGTTTGTAGTAGCTTTATAATGCTTTAAGTATAGTAGACCTTGTTAAGGGTCAGACCCTATTAGGAGTCTTTTACAATTGTCCCTGTTAGGGGAGAGGATGCACTATCCAAGAGCTCACTGCTCAAGTGGTGAAGGCTACAACCTTTTGATCTTAGATACACACTATATCTGCAAGATGAACTATTACTATGACACTGCTTGTTAGATTAGTTCCTTTGATGAGATGATGCTTTGACCTCTTGAAAAGTTCTAATACATCTTCTAGTGTCTTTGCACACTTCTACTCTACTTATGACAACTCTCTATCAACTTCCATACCGAATACAATGGGCGCATCTTATATTTATATGCTCATACAAAATACACAATTAGGTCAGCCCTATAACTAATTACAAACAATACTTCCAAATGATTTGGCTTAAGCATGCTTACAATTATACATATAAACATGTCGGCAACCTAAATACAATGGGTGCATAGCCTTTACAATATTACATTACAATCACAAACCAAAATACTAACTGTCGGCTCCATGCTGTGTTCTCTGCTAGCACACACTGGCTGTGCAACTTCAACTGACTATAACTTTCTCATCCTTTCACATCTGATCATGCGATCATAGACTAAGAAATAATATAGTCTAACCAACTTAACTTCTAGGGAGCATACCATAATTCATCCGTACACATGTGCCCTGATGCTCTGAGCTACAAGAACTTTGTATACTATCCATACTGACTTTGTTCCCATAATGACAACACTATATCTAGTCATATATCTCAGTATAGACAACTTGCCAACAATTGTGTCTGTCTCAACTATGAAGAAAATAGTATCCTTTCATTTCTCAATAATGTTCTCTGATATCCTATACCTCATCTACATTTTAACCCTGAATGTCTTCAACTCCAATGTCATGTAATCTCTTAGAGTGCTCTCAGTAGATGCTTTGAAGGATATATGTGGCATAGTAGGAATAGTCTTGCCTAGGTATAAATTTGACACCTTTCCAACAATATGGAAGTACATGTATATGATCAAAGACCCAAATTTGAATATCTTGGTCTTATCATGCTTGATTGCTTTAATGTTATCAATTAATTTTGCATGCAAGATCTTGCACAAGTTGAATTCTCCATTCTCTTTCACAAGTCTTATAGCTGCAAGAATTGTGGCCGCAAATACATAGTTTATCCTACTAGTGTGTTGGAACCTATAACCTAGTATCATGGACATCAATTTGATGTCATCTTTCTCAGTAGGCTCTATGGTCATTCTATGCCTTTTGCTTCTTGACTTGCAGGTTTTCTCAACAAGTTTCCTCACAT
Organism: Chamaecyparis obtusa; assembly: GCA_027943335.1. Taxonomy (NCBI): domain Eukaryota; kingdom Viridiplantae; phylum Streptophyta; class Pinopsida; order Cupressales; family Cupressaceae; genus Chamaecyparis; species Chamaecyparis obtusa. The sequence continues at coordinate 842,292 of BSBK01000736.1, forward strand.
CTTTTTTGACTGGAAGAATGGTGCATGTCTTTGAGAGGCCTATTATCTCATGAATTAGATTGCCAGTAATTCTGACCGGCACTTGAACTATCCAAAATAGGTCATCATGAATCCTTTTTAGTATAATCTTGATCCATTCTGATTCGTAGAACTCATATGTCATAGCATACTCCAATATAGGATGATTATTCCACTGTGCATACTCATCCATGAAGGTTTTGTCTGGTTTCAACATAGTTTCCATGTGCACTATTAATATGTCCAATCCTACTGGTTCTTTCTTATAGTGTATGTATGTCGTAATGTCTTCGACATGCATAACACCCATAGGCATGTGGGACAACACCCCTTCTAGGTCTTCCAAAGTGGATTTGAATGGGTGCCTCTTAAATAAATAGCTTTTCTTCTTTGCAACATAAAATACTATAGGAGTAGCCATCACTTACTTGTATAATGCTTTCTTAATGGTTTCCAAGAGATTCTGAATCGGCGCAATGAACTAGGGTTTTCACAACTGATCAAATGCACAACAAATCACTTGATGAATCAATTTTCAATCCTTCACAATCAAATGTTAGGGCTCTTCTACTCTCCAATCGCTCTCAATTCGAATGCAATGAGAGATCTACAAACTTTGGTGTACTTTAAAGTTGAATTTTTGCTATTAATGCTTGTCGCGTAAACCAAGTTGTCACTTGAAAATTTCTAACATTCATTCTGCAATCAATCAGCTAGTGCACTCTTGCACATAGGTTCTCCTAGCCTCCAAAAGCTTAAGTCCAAAGGTGCATACTTTGAAAGTGAGTATACCAGCCGCACAGGGATCTAGAGATAAATTAGCTCCCCCTATAAAGGGTGCGCCCACTATGGATGCATCCAATACATTCTCATCAACCTTATCCTTCTTTGCTTCTGACCAAATCAAGCTCACATCCTCTGAAGCTTTCACAAACTTGACTTCTCCTTCAGGATTCAATATCGGTTCTTTGGGATTTTTAGGGCTTTCCTGACCTTGTGTCCTTGTTCTAAAAAACTTTGAGATGTGTCAATCCTTGTTACAAGAGTGAAAAATAACTGGAAGCCTTATATTCCTCGGTGCATTGACATGGGTCACCATTTTACATTGTCTAGCTAAGTGACCATTATAGTTACATATCTGACATGTAATATTTTGAGAACTTCTTACATTTGGCTGATTCTGATTTCTCTGATTATGCTAAGTCCTATTCTTCTGACTTGTTTTTCAATTCAAAGCTCTATGACCAAATTTATAGCATGAATAACAGTAACCATTGAAAGGTCTTACCTCTGTATAGTTTCTTGCTATGTGTCCATGCTTGTTACATGCATAACAAGTGTGGTCTACTGGCTTGCACTCATTCTTAGGTGGTTCAATATGATCCTTAGTCTGACTTCCAGTCTCTTTAGCATCTGAGGTGCCTTCTGGTGCTCTTATTCTATCTCACATGTTGTCAATCTGATTTTGTGCTTCATTGTATTTAATACAGCTAGTATCTCCTTTAGCTCTTCTTACATACAACTAAGATTCTATCAAATCAAAATTGTTGTGTAATTTATCAATGTGATTCTTAGCATCTTTCAATTCAAATTCCAAGATTTCTTTGTTGTTCCTTAGTTCCAAGATTTTTGTGTTTTCTTGCCTCAATTCTTCATTCAATTGAAGGTTCTCTTTGATCTGTTCATCATAGACTTCTTGATTGTTAGTCAGCTTATCATCTAATTCTTCAATATGTTCTTTTAGAGATCAATTTTCTTGAGTGAGCTTTTTTATCATAATCCCTAAATCACTAGTAGAGCATTCTTTTAACTCTTTTCTTAGCCTTTTGATGACTACTTGAGCATCACTGACTTTTTCTTTAAGCTCTTCAATTTCTTTTTCAAATCTGTCCAGGTCTTCAAGAGTAGCTTCAAGATTTCTTTTCAGATGTTTCATTTCTTCTTTGTCCATGATCTCCTCAAGTGGTTAAACTTCTTTGCTAAGGACCAGAGCTTTGATACCAATTGTTAGGAATGGGAAGATTGAGAGGGGCATGAATTAGTGTTCATTAAGTTTTATCTTTTTACTTAATCTTAAAGTGAGCTTAAATGCTTAAGTACTAAAATGAACTTCCACATAAACATGAAACATAAAATCAACACATAACACCAATATGGTTATGGGGAAACCCAAATAGGTAAAAACCCCAGTGGGAATTGACACCCACTAATATTTTTTACTAGTGTTTTATGATCCTTGTTAGAAGATCATTAACCCTATTAGGAGTTTCTTTACAATGTATTAAGTATGGTAGACCTTGTTAAGGGTTAGACCCTATTAGGATTCTTTTACAATAAACCTTGTTAGGGGTGTGGATGCACTATCCTAGAGCTCACTACTCAAGTGGTGAAGGTTGCAACCTTCTAATCTCAGATACACACTATATCTACTGGATGGACTATTACTGTGACACTTCTTGTTTGATTAGTTCCTTTGATGCACTGATGCTTTGACCTCTTTCAAATCTCTAATACATCTTATAGACTCTTCACATACTTCTACTCTACTTGTCTTAACTCTATTATAACTCTCATCCAATTACAGTGGGCACATCTCATATTTATATGCGCATACAAAACAAATAACTAGGTCATCCCTTTAATCGATTACATACAACACTTCCAATTGAATTGGCTCAAGCGTGTTTACAAACAAAAATATTTACATGTTGGAAACCTAATTAAAATAGGCACATGGCCTTTACATCATAAGAATATAACCACAAATCAGAATGCCAACAGTTGGCTTCTTACTCTGTTCTTCTCTGGCACACACTAGTTGTGTAACTTCAACTATCTGTAACTTTGTCATACTTGCATGTATGATCATGCACTCATAGACTAAGCATGAATATAGTCTATCTAAATTATCTTCTAGGGTGCATACCATAACTCAGTTGTACGCACATGCACTAATGCTCTGAGCTTCAGGTACTCTGTACGCTGTCCAGTCTTCAACACTTAGCCAATTTTTGATCTTCTCGTCAAGTGCCCTGACTCCAAACTACTATATGACTTTGTTGCCATAATGAAAACATTATACTAAGTCATATACACTAGAATAGCCAACTTTCCAACACATTTTACATTAAAACAATTAAGGTTTGAAATCCTTAATTGAATTTCACCATCCATAATTGATGCAGGAGCATCTCGGGTCCTTGGCAATCCTATGTCACCAAAAATAATTTGGAGTTTGTCTATGTTGCTCAGTTCTTACTTTGACTAAGTTATTTAGTATTTGGTTAGTTTCCTTTGGTTACTAAGTGTGGTCAATTATCTCTTGGGTGGTCAGTTGTTTCACTGGCGCTCGGTGTTGCTTATCTGTTGCTTGGTTATCTTTGCTCACCGGTGGGTTTAGTTTTAGTTTCTACTGTGTCTGACTTGTGGATTTATTTTGGGTCATGGATTTAATGTTGGAATCCATCATTGGGAAGTGTGTGGTCCTAGATCTGACCATTCCCTCCATTGATTGTGGATCTAAAGGCCAACTTAGTTTGGTAGACTCTTGTATAAATGTAGTTGTTTGGTTGTAGTTTAGTAGGTAGTTTTGGGAAGAAAATAGAAGATAGTGTTTTAGAGATTGTTGTTAGATCCTCACATGTTTGAGGACTTGAGTAAATCATTGTAATATCTAGCCCTAACTGGGAAGGCCTTACATCCCATTATGTATCATTCAATTTGATGAAAATATATCTAAGCTTCTGCATTCTCTCTCTCACTGTTGTGTTTGTTTGCTTCTGCATGTGTTGAGTAGGCTTGGATCATTAGGGTGTGCCATATTTTGGCCCCTCGTGGCCCTTGCCTTGTGTCAGGTGGTATCAGAGTGAGGTGAGATCTTGATCTAGGTCTGTGGATCTAGGTTTGTAGGTTCCTCTTGAAACCCTAGTTGATTTTTGTGGGGTAGCAAATTATGATTTGACCTGCAATTGTTGAGGGTTGTCAAGATGGTTCATGGGAGGCAAGATGTAGATCTAGGATTCGTAGATATGCTAAGGCAGATTGCTACTAGATTAGAAGTTGTTGAAATAGCCCAAAGAAGAGGCAGACATCTTAAAGATGTTAGTGATCATGAAGTTGAGGAAGAACAGACAAATGGAGAACCTACACCTGTTATGGATAAAGGTGAAGAAATATTTTTTAAGGCTTTGACAAGTTTGAAGTCAACACCACATTTCAATCCTCCTGAGTATGGTGGAAAGATAGATTCTAATGAATTGGTGGACTGGATCACCGAGATGGAAAAGTATTTTGAATATGAAAATATTCCTGAAGATAAGAAGGTGAAGATTGCAAGCACAAAGTTGAAAAGTCATGCATCCTTATGGTGGGAACATCTACAGTTGGATAGGTAGAGGAAAGGAAAAGACAAAATCAAGGTATGGAATAAAATGGTGAACAAATTGAAGGGAAAGTTCTTACCTTGTGATTATCAGATTAACCTAGTTAGACGAATGCAAAGTTTGAGATAGAAAGATAGCGTAAAGGAATATACTGAGGAATTCTATAGATTAGATATAACATCTGGACATGATGAAGATGATGTGGAAATATTTTTTAGATACCTGAATGGTTTGAGAGTTTCCATCCAAGAGGAAATTAGTATGGTCAAGTTGGAGAACATTGAAGAGGCTTATCAATTTGCATTGAAGGTCGAGGAGAAATTGAACAAGAGACATGAGCAAAGGCAAAGAGGTCAAGATGGTAGATTCCCTAGAGTAAGAGGTAGATCCAATGGTGAAAATGGTAGATTTGAACCAGAAAAGACAAATCTGGACAAAGGCAAGACTGAGTGGAAAGGTAAAAGTTCATCTAGAGGTAGAGGCAGTAACTATCAAGGTGGTTATAGTAGAAGAAGTTTTCAAGGAATTTTGTTACAATTGTGGAGAAGAAGGACATAGATCTTTTGAATGTACACATGCAAGTAAGAAGGCTGGTAGCAGTAGAAATGCTTTGGTGCAAGAAGAGTCACCAAATGAACTTGAGAAAGAAAATAACTTGATGGTAAGGAGAGCACTGTGGAATGAAAGAAAAAAGGAAGATCCGATAAGGAAAAGTTTGTTCAAGACCAGATGTAGAGTTTCTAATAAATTTTGGAAGGTAATCATTGACAGTGGTAGCTCAGAGAATCTGGCATCTGAAGAGATGGTCACAAAATTGTAGTTGGAAAGGTTGGTACATCTGAAGCCCTATCAGATTTCATGGATCAAAGATGAGCATACACTCCTGGTAAGTGAACAATGTTATGTGAATTTGAAGATTGGAAAGTACTATGACAAGGTGTTGTGTGATATCATGCCTATGGATTATTGTTATATTTTCTTGGGTAGACCTTGGCAATATGATAGGCATGCTATATATGATGGAAGATTGCATAAGTATACTATTGTGGCTAATAGAAAGAAACAAATCTTGTTACCATTGATGGAAGAACCTGTTAGTAATGTTTGCACATCTGTGAAAGTTTTTTTGATGGAGGGAAGAAAGTTTGTTAACTCTTTGAAGAAGAATGATGTATGTTTTGTTGTGATCCCTAACAAAATGAGTAAGAAAATAGAGGATAATGTCCCTGAGGAGATTGATACATTACTCACTGAGTATAGTGATATCATTTCTGATAATGTACATGATGGTTTGCCATCGAAAAGAAGCATTGATCATTGTATAGATCTAATCCCTGGAGCTAGTTTACTGAATAAGGCACCTCATTAGTTGACACCTACCGAGAATCAGGAATTGAACTGACAGATCCAAGAGTTGCTAGACAAAGGTTTGATCATAGAAAGTTTGAGTCCTTGTGTAGTACCTATTGTATTGACACCAAAAAAGAATGGAGAATGGAGAATGTGTACTGATTCCAGAGCAATCAATAATATAACAGTGAAGTATAGGTTTCCTATACCGAGAATGGATGACATAATAGATAGTTTGACTGGAGAAAATTATTTCACCAAAATTGATTTGAAAATTGGGTATCATCAAATCAGAATTAGAGAAGGTGATGAATGGAAGACTGCTTTCAAGACAAAAGAAGGTTTGTATGAGTGGTTGGTTATTCCCTTTGGTTTAACTAATGCACCGAGTACTTTTATGAGGCTAATGAATGAATTTCTGAAGAAATTCTTGGGTAAGTTTGTGATTGTATATCTTGATGACATTCTGATATTCAATAAGACTAGAGAAGAAAATTCATTGCATCTTAGACAAGTTTTGCAGAGATTGAAAGAGGAAAAAATGTTGATAAATCTGAAAAAGTGTTGATTCATGAAAGAGGAGATTATGTATTTGGGATTTATTATTTCAACTGATGGTTTGAAGATGGATCCTGAAAAGGTTGAAGCTATTTTGAATTGGCCTACACCTGTGAATGCTAGTGAGGTAAGATCATTTCATGGTTTGGCAAGTTTTTACTAAAAGTTCATAAGGAATTTCAGTTCAATTTGAAATTCTATGACTGAAACTATGAGAGGAGACAAAAGGGAATTCAAGTGGACACATAGAGCTGACAAAATTTTTGAGACTCTGAAGCAAAAGGTTGTTGAATTACTTGTTTTGGCATTACCTGATTTCAGTAAGGTATTTCAAGTAGAATGTGATGCAAGTGGAAGTGCAATTGGAGCTGTGTTGAGTCAAGAAGGTAAACCTATTTCTTTCTTTAGTGAAAAGTTGAATGATGCTAGAAGTAAATATTTTGTGTATGATCAATAATTCTATGCTTTTGTTCAAGCACTAAAGTAATGGAGACATTATTTGATACCGAGTGAATTTGTGTTGTATACTGATCATAAGGCTTTACAGTATTTGGGTAGTTAGAATAAGTTGAATCAGAGACATGTGAAATGGGTTGAGTATTTGTAGAGTTATACATTTGTGATAAAGCATAAGAGTGGAGTCACTAACTGAGTTGCTGATGCATTGAGTAGAAGAATATCTTTGATAACCAAGATGAAAATTGAAGTTATTGGTTTTGATGAGATGAGAGATTCTTATGAGTCTGACCTTGATTTTTCTTAGCCATGGAGAAAGTGCAGAGCACCTATTCAAGATCAACAAGTTACTAAATGGGATGAATACTTGATTTAGGAAGGTATGTTGTTTAAAGGCATTCAATTGTGTATACCGAGAGGAATAATGAGAACTAATCTGATAAAGGAGAAACATAGTAGTGGTTTGGATGGACATTTTGGTATTGATAAAACATGGAATTTTCTTAAGAAGAGGTACTATTGGCCGCAGTTGTATAAAGATGTTCAGAAATTTGTGAAAAGTTGTGGAGTTTGTCAAGTTGCAAAAGGAGTAAGTCAGAATACTGGATTGTATGTAGCGATTGTTATTCCTGAGAAACATTGGATTGACATCAGTATGGATTTTGTTCTTGGATTACCAAAGACAGTAAGAGGTAATGATTCTATATTTATTGTTATGGATAGATTTTCTAAGATGGCACATTTTATACCTTGTAGAAAGACATCAAATGTAGTACATGTAGCAAATCTTTTCTTTAAGGAAATTGTCAAATTGCATGGATTATCGAGGAGTATTATCTCTGACCGAGACAGTAAATTTGTTGGATACTTTTGGAAAACCCTTTAAAAGAAATTTGGCACTAAGTTGAAATATAGTTCTACATTTCACCCACAAACTGATGGATAGACTGAAGTTGTGAACTGAAGTTTGGGAAATCTTTTGAGATGTTTAGTTGGAGACACACTGAGTAATTGGGATTATGTGTTAGCACAAGAAGAGTTTGCATACAATAATTCAGTGAATAGGAGTACTAGAAAGAGACCATTTTAGATTGTGAATGGCACACAACTGAGAGGTATATCTAATTTGAGAGACATTGCTGATGAGAATAAGAAAAGTAATGGAGTAAAATTTGCTAAGTACATGAAGACATTGCATGAAGATGTGAAGCTAAAGCTGGAAGACAATAATCAAACATATAAAGACAGAGCTAATAGATCAAGGAGACATAAAACTTTTGAAGTTGGTGATGAAGTGATGGTTCATTTGAAGAAAGGTTGATTTCCTATTGGAACATATGGGAAGTTGAAGATGACGAAGTTTGGACCTTGGAAGATTTTGAGGAAATTTGATAGTGGAAATGCATATGAAATTGAGTTACCTGATGACATGGACATATCACCAATTTTCAACATTTTTTATTTGTATGAGTATCATGAACTAGATGAAGAAGTGACAGTATCGATAGAATATCCTAAGAAGCAGAATGAAGAAGTTGAACAGATTTTGATGGAAAGAATTGGCAAGAGTACAAGAGGAAAAAAATATATGGAATATCTAGTAAAGTGGAAGAATAGAATGATGGAAGAAAGTTCATGGATTTCTCAATCTAAGTTGGATGCAGCTTGGACCAGACCTTCCAAATGATTCAAAGAATCATTTCAAAATAACCCTAGGTGTTTGATGCAGGAGCATCTCGGGTCCTTGGTAATCCTGTGTCGCCAAAAACAATTTGGAGTTTGTTTGTGTTGCTTGGTTCCTTCTTTGACCAAGTTGGTCAGTTTCCTTTGGTTATCAAGTGTGGTCAGTTATCTCTTGGGTGGTTGGTTGTTTCACTAGCTCTCAGTGTTTCTTGTCTATTGCTCAGTTATCTTTGCTCATCGGCGGGTTTAGTTTTAGTTTATGTATTGGCCGACTTGTTCATTTATTTTGGGTCATGGATTTAATGTTGGAATCCATCATTGGGAAGCATGTGGTCCCAAATATTATTGTTCCTTCCATTTATTGTAGATCTGAAGGCTGACTTAGTTCGATAGACTCTTGTATAAATGTAGTTGTTTGGTTGTAGTTTAGCAGGCAGTTTTGGGCAAAAGATAGAAGATAGTGTTTTACAGATTTTTGGTAGATCCTCGCATGTTTGAGAACTTCTATAAATCATTGTAATATCTAGGCCTAACTGGGAAGGCCTTATAGCCTAGCATGTATCATTCTATTTGATGAAAATATATCTAAGCTGCTACATTCTCTCTCTCACTGCTATGTTTGTTTGCTTCCGCATGTGTTGAGCAGGCTTGGATCATTAGGGTGTGCCATTGTTTGGCCCCTCTTGGCCCCTTCCTTGCATCAATAATACATGCTACAACCCATAATTTAGCTTCCAAATAAGTCATCTCTAGAACACACGCCAAAACTAACATCATCCAGCATTCCATACCTTGCGCTAACCAAAAAACATTCTTCAATACCTTGTCTGTCATCCCTTAAGCTCGTATATACTTAGTCCATACCTTTTGTAAGATATACCAGAAACATAGAGACTCACTCTGTCAACTTCCACTGTCACAGTCTAGTAACTAGTCTTCACCAAAACATCTGTAACTCATCCAATATGAAACATTACATGATGCGATATTGGATATAAGATCACAACATCTTCGTGTACTCTTATTAGTCTTCGCACATCCTGAAACATTCATACAACATGCATACACTATAGTAACCAGCCTATTCTCTTCACAGAAACATATGTTGACATTAGTGACAAAATACTAATGACAACAATAGCAGCTCCAACATTACTCAACTTAGTGATTAAACATATTAAATGTATCAACCATATCCCCAATGTATTAGCAATATCCAACAGGTGATTCTAGAGAGGCTAATACCAAGCATATACTTTAGACCATCCTGGAACATCTACCTATTCATAATAGGATTGAGAGAGGTGAGTCACACCATTATGAGAATGAGGATACATAGAGATCTAGGAATCCTAGGAGGAAGGACACTTTCATTGGTTAGGAAGCCTTAAAGGCTAATCAGGTGAGAGATCTTTTAACATCATGACCTCCTCCCTTTGATGGTCTATGTACTAGTTTTGAGGTAGAGACATGGCTCATTGCATTGGATCGATGTTTTTCTATGCAGCAATTTGATACCAATGTTAAGGTGAGGTGTGCCATCATGAACCTCAGAGATTTTGTAGTGATTTGGTGGATGATTGAAGATCAAAAACTTGGAATCAGTATGGAGGCTATTACCTGGGAGTTGTTTCTTGATAAATTTCAAGAATAGTCTCTATCTGATCAGTGGAAACAATAACACGTAGATGAATTTCACAACTTGTGGTGATTAACCTTGTCTGTTCAAGATTATGAGTGTCATTTCTTTGAGCTCAAGCCCTGCACAAGTTTTGGTGATAATTCAACACTGATGGTTCAACATTTTATTAGGGGGCTTAATGGTCGCATCATTGGGGAAGTTAGGATTTTTGAACCTAAGACCCTCAAGGAGGTGGTTATTAAGGCTACCTTAGTGGAGGTGAACCTATCTTTGGGTCATGCATCTTTGGAATCTAGGGAGATCAGTCTTAGAAGAATTGAAACTCTCAGAGCCCTTCTACCTTTTCATGAGATAATCAAGACCAATAGTAGAAGGGGTTCTCTTCCCCAACTCAAGGTGGTGGTTATCAGTCTAGGAACTTCTATAATGCTTAGCACATCAAGAGTCATTCTTATAGTTAGCCTACTCAGAATTTTCATTAGGAGGTTAGTAGAGGTAGTTTCCAGTCATCTAGTGCACCTTCAATAGGGAGAGGATTTATTGGAGATTGTTTCTCTTATGGTCAGTATGGTCATAAGGAAAACAATTGTCCCCAATGTTCATCGCAGTATTTAAGATAGAGGTCGATAGCTTCTGAGCCTACAATTGAAGATGCAGGTAGATCCCATAGGGATTTTGTAGTAGGGAATGACCCTCAGAGTTCAAACCATCAAGCAGAGAAGGGTCTGATGGGACCTACTCATTGATCCTTTTCTTTAATTTTAGTTGGGTGCAGTGAGGTTTATGGGACTTATGTTCCTATTTTGTTTGCAGGCTTTCAGGAGTAAGCCTATTTTTAGGGAAGGTAGATGTAGTGCCCCTCCCTAGTTTTTTTTTTAGTTTTATATTGCCAAACTCTTTTAGGCCACTTTCATGTGTCCATTGATATTTCAGTTTTATTATAATATTAGATGTATGACACTACATAGTAAATTTTAATAAATGGATGATTATGATGGTTATATTGATGCAACTATATGTCGTTAGTTATGATGATGTTGTACATATTTTGAAATGATTCTTATGATTATGATTATACTTACCTCATACTTGCATGTGTATGGTGTCCATGTATGCTTTTATTTTCCTTGTATGATGTGCTTGATATGGTTGAGGGATGGAGTCGTAGTTACCTTCTTGCGGAATCCACATGATGTCCCAATCCCCACCATTATTTTCTTATATATATATATATATATATATATATATATATATATATATATATATATATATATATATATATATATATATATATATGGGTTTTGTATGTAGGTTTGCAGGTATCGGGCATCGACTTCCCTGAATTGTCAGGATGAGCATGCCCTATCACTAGTCTCAATGGTAAAAGAGGGGAGATAATATTCAGATCCAAATCAAAATATAAGTTATAGTATTATCCTGAAATAGTGGACAATATTCTGATATTCCACCCTTTTAAACTCATCTAGTTGACATGAGTTTATATCCATGCTCTTGAGTATGAATGAGGTTCTTTAGGTTCATTTGTTTTTGGTTATTGATGTGAACCTATTTTCTTCAATGGTTATTGATGTGATTTTAATATAAATGGATGATTATGATGGTTATATTTTCTTCGTGCTTGTTATTTATAATGTTTGAAATTTTATTGTATGAATTCTCTCTCTCTCTCTCTCTCTCTCTCTCTCTCTCTCTCTCTCTCTATATATATATATATATATATATATATATATATATATATATATATATATATATGTATGTATGTATATATATTGGAATTGATTTTATGAGAATCCTTGTTGCATGCATTCATGGCTTTCAAATTTTAGAATAGATTTTATTAGGGTTTGAAGTTTGTGTAATTCTTGTTAAATTGTTGTTAATTGGGTTTTCTATGGAAATTGGATCATCTAGAAACCCTAGGTTTTGGAAAGTTATGATTTGTTAACATATCTAGTAGATCTGAAAACTTAATGAAAAATCCTAATTAATACCTCTGGGAATATTTGGCTATTATTATAAGTTTTCCATTTATTGCTACAATTTAATTATGGTTTTAAAAGAATATATATATATATATATATATATATATATATATATATATATATATATATATATATATATATATATATATATATATATATATATATATATATATATATATATATATATATATATATATATACATATATATATGTATATATACATATATATACATATATACATATATATATATATATGTATATATACATATCTATACATATATACATATATATATATATATATATATGTATATATACATACATATATGTATATATATATATATATCTATATATGTATATATATACATATATATATATATATATATATATATATATATATATATATATATATATATATATATATACATATATATATATGTATATATGTATATATATATATACATATATATATATATATATATATATATATGTATATGTATATATATATATATATATGTATATATATGTATGTATATATACATATATATATATATATATATGTATATATATATATATATATATGTGTGTGTGTGTGTATATATATGTATATATACATACATACATATATATATATATATATATATATATATATATATATATATATATATATATGTCTATTTTAGAACCTTGCTTTTAAAAAATATGGTATTAAAATTTAATTTGAAAAATAAAATTTAAAAGAAAACTTAAAAAATAAAATATTAAAAAATTCTATTGGCCCGCAACCTTGGGTCATGCGCAGCCCCATGGGGACTGACACAACAGCCTAAGGATTATCGTGCGCAGCCCCCAAGGGGACTGCCATGACAATACCTTAGGGTACTGCATGACAGTGGGGGGGGGGTACGGTGGGCCCTCACACATCAGCCTTCCCCACTTGCATGATAAATTTTAAATTAACATTTTAAAAAAAAATTAATGTTTTTAATAGTTATTTTAAATTAAAAAAAATAAATATTTTAAATTAAGGTTTAACAGTTATTTTAATTAATTAATTCTCTTTTAGTATTTATTCTTAATTAAGTTTTGATATTTATTCATTCTTAATTAAATATTAGTTATGTTATTGCTTGCACTATTCATTAATGTTTAATGTAATATTATTAAATTAGATGCGTTATTGTCATTTAAATGTTTTATTTTGTTTTATCACTTGCATTTATTTTCATGCACGTGGAGTTCAAATTTGAGGCCTTCTCTTTTATATCAGAAGTATTTTATGAAATACTTAGACTTTAAACTTGGTTATGTCAATCTGTTATTTGGGGGTTAAGTTGACCTTAGGTCAGAGTACCAAAGGCCTTGTGCATCTTTTTGTATTACATTGATTGAGTGTTGATACTATTTTGTGGAGGTTATTTTGTATAACTATGTTTTGCTTCATATTCTACATGGGGGAATATGGTATTGACTTTTTATGTCCTGTCCATGGGATCAAGAGTATATTTATTGTGGATACTTGGAGAGTGTTTTGTGTTGTTATGGTTAGAGACTTGTTGCATGTTCCTATTGTTTTGTGGAATAGTCCTGAGGGATATTATTATTAGCTTTGATGTTATTTGGGTTGTGAACCTAGGTAGGTTAACTAAGCGTATAGGTGGGAAATGGCTTGTAATTGGTGCCAGAGCCCACAAGTGGCTTCCAGGATATCCTATTACAAGTGGCTTAACAAGTGATAATTAAATGACATTGAGAGTGTAAAATGAATTAGTAAGACATTGTGTGCCTCGCCTATGCCTGAGTTATTTGATTGAGTTTTGACTAGGATGGGAGTGGGAAGATGCTTGCCACCTACATGGACTGGATATAGTATAGTTAGTACCTCATCTACATGAGAGGTTACTAATACCGCATAGAGTCACTAGGGCACTAAGGTCTTGAGAGACTACCAGGATAATCTTAGAGTTGGCTTGTGTGATGACACTTCCCTTTATGCATCTTATATTTCCTACATGTGTTTGTTGCCTCTGGTTGAGTATGTTTTACCTTTTTATCCTATTGTACCTTTTGAGCTAGAAAGATTTCAGGATCCCTTCCTTAGCTTGTATTGTGTTGATTTTTGATGTTTGTTATCCATTTGGAATTTTTTGTTATCTCCTCAGCACGGTGGGAGTGGACCATTTAGGTTCCACGAGGTCAGGTGGTAGTGACTATTTTATCATTTGAGATTCTAATATTCATGTACCAGTGCCGGATGATCCCTGTAGTAGTTGTACCTTCTTGTTCTTCATTGTTGGAGATATATTCTTATCTTTTTTATTAGTTTCCTTGTACCCTTGTATTAGATTATTCAGGTGATATCATGTTGTACTTTATTTTGGTTATTGTATTACATACCCCACGACATGTGAAATGGATGTGGATTATTATGGATACCTTATGGTACCAATTATATTTATGTTACCCTTTATATGATGTTGTGGTTATCATTCATTTGTATACATGAGATTTATAATTATACCTAGTCGAAAGTAATTAATTAGTGCTTATGTAATCTATGTCAAGGAACCCTTGAGATTTGTAATCTAGGTTGAGTTGTGTTTATGTGTGAGTTGTAAATTATACTGAATTACTTTTGCATTGTAAAACACTGTTGTTATTTGTTAACACTTAAGAAAAAAATTATTCTATAAATGTAGTTGCATGTTTAGGTTAATTTCTCCCGGGTTCCCTGGCAGGGCATTACAAGTTTTTTCCATCAAACTTTGGACTCTCTTTTCTCATACTTTCCATGATGGATCTCCTTTAAGCGGTCAAGATTTTTCAAAAGGACTAGGCTTTGATACCAATTGTTAGAACCAAAAGAAGGAAAAAACAACTGAGAGTGGAGGGTGAATGAGTTGTGTGTACCTATTACTTTTAAGTCCACTTTAATCACTTAGATTTGAAAGATAAATAGTAATGCAAGATTTGTTAGTATTATTATTTCCAAAATTATCGAGAGGAGGGGTGGTGAATCAATAATCTAACAAATTAAAGTTTTCATAAACAATTTACCAACTTGCATCAAGTAACAACCATTTCATGAATAAACAAACCATTAAAGATAAACATCCACAACCATGCAACAAAATAACATCAATATTTTTCCCGTGGAAACCCAACTTGGAAAAACTATGTGTGGGATGACACTCAAAAATAATTTTTCACTCTTTTAAAGTATGTATGGTTAAGAGTTTATCCCTGTTAAAAGCTTACAAAATGCCTAGTTAATAGAAAGACCCTATTAGGATCCACTCAGTTAATGGATTTAACTCTAGCCCTATTAGGATCTTTACCCTATAAGGAGTAACCCTATTAAGGGATTCCAACCCTTTATAAAGAGTCACCTAGTTAAAGGATTTACAAACCAAACCTATTATAGCCTACCCAGTTAAGGTATTTATCTTGATGAAACTTTTAGGAATCAATAAGTGAAAGTGATCTGGGAAAGTGGCACTCCTTTTCTTGTATGGATCTAATTCAAGATCAATCTTTGTTTCACATGTATAACATCCAAACCCTACAATTAAACAACTGCATTTGTGATCTTTCTCCACCACACACTCATATAATACATCAAAATGATATAAATACGTTTTCCATAACTAGGTTGGCCATCACCATAAACATGACCTAATACATTTGAATTTCATCATTATGATTCATTCCCACTAAATCTTTGAACCTTAAATGTGTTACCAGTTATCATTTACAATTTCAAGTTCATGTCAGCCTCCAAATCCATTGCATAATCAATTTGACAAAGAAAATTCAAATCACATTATACTTTCCAATGTTCTTGTACAACTTTGAGAAATTTAATCATAATGATAATGAAAATACCAACTTATCATTCCATGTCCATCTACCACATCACTACAATCCATGGAGCACATAACCACTTATCGCAACATGATACAACATTACTAGTTGAGGATCTGACTGATTGTTCTAAGAACTTCATTTATTTTTCACTGATTAGTATTTTGTCCATTTAAATTTTTTCTTTTGGTCACCAATCATGACACGGTCACAATAGAAACCCCATAACATAGTTAAGATAACATATCCTAAATTACAATACCTGAATGCAAACCTATTTGACACAATCCTGAAATCACTCCTTTTTGGTTATTTCATGTTCTTCCTATTGACCTGTCAACCTTCAATTGATCATCAGTCACATCATACATATGATTAACCTATGTAGTCATAGATACAACATCTAGAGAAATCACTTAGTCTTCCATTACGATCGCACACTCCAACTCTTAATACATCTCTAGATCCAACCTTTTTAACATACATTACCATAATAGACACACTATCAACCAACAAATACTAATTTGACACCAATAAAAACATCATAAATAATCAACCTAACATCATACATGCATTAAAATCATACCATAACATTCTCAACTTATCTCTGCATCACTTATGCCAACATTGTCCCCCTTTGGCATTAATGGAAACAACAACAATACCAAGAAAACAAATATTCCCCCTTAGCTAAATACTCTCCCTCCCTTAGCTGATTCTTCTCCTAATTATTCTCCCCCTTTGAAAACAATTCCAAAGGTGAAATATTCCCAATCTCTTCATCTCTTTATGACTTCTCCCCCTGAGGAGTAGTCTCATGAAAATCAATCCATAGTGAATTACATGGCAATTAATCCAATGTATTTATGCATCAATAAAATATTAGTTCTATTTAGGTAGGGGAAAAACCCAGCTTACCTCTAAGGTACTCAAAAGTATCCTTAGGTAGTTGTTTTTTTTAATATACTTGTTATCTTCTCCTTTGTTGGTACATATTCCAACTTCACCTCATTCTCATATACTTGCTCTCTCCAAAAGAGATACTTAATTTTAATCTCCTTAGTCTTGGAATGCATTAATAGATTCAAAAAAATATTTATTACACTTGTATTTTCACAAAAAATAGTTACTAGTTCAGTCAACTTTTCTTCCTGTAGATTCAGAGATACAATTTTATTTCTTACTTGTCCAAGATACAAGCCTTTTTCCTAAAAATAATACACCACAACTTGTGATCTTTCTATCATCAACATTTCTTTCCCAATCTACATCAATAAACACACTCAAAGAGAAAACACCATCATGAGCATGCCATAGACCGTAGCCAACTATCCCATTCAAATACCTGAATATCCTTTTGACTGCAACCATTTTAGTTTCCTTTCAATTTTCTTGAAACCTTTCTACTATTCCAACCTCTTGAGAAATATCTGGTCTACTATGAATAAAATACTACAATTTACCGATCATAAACCTATACATAGTAGCATCCACTACATATGATTCATCATCCTTAGATAATTTACATCATATTACCATGGGGGTTCCAAATGGGTTGGATTCATCCATAGCAAAAGTCTTGAGTACTTCTTTCACATATCTAGACTAACTAATATATATACCATTCTTTAGTTGTGAAACATAGAATCCAATAAAGAATTTAATCTCCCCAATCATTGACATTGAAAACTCCTTCTTCATTTCTTCAGAAAATGTCAAAGTTATCTCATTGGTTCCTCCAAAGATTACATCATCAACAAATACTTCAATTATCAACAGATTATCTCCTTCAACTTTTAGGTACACATTACTATCATCACTTATTCTATTAAAACTACTCTGAATAAGATAAGAATGTAACATTTCATTCTATACCCTTGGTTCTTTTTTAGTCCATATAGTGCCTTTTGTACCTTGCATACCATTTCCTTGTCCTTTGTCAATGCAAAACCATTGGGTTGTTCTATGTATACCACTTCTTAAATAATTCCATTTAAGAAATATGACTTTACATGCATTTGAAATGTTTTGAACCTTTTATAAGAAGCATAACAAAGTATAATTCTTACTCCTTCTAATCTTGCAACTAGAGAAAAAGTATCTCCATAGTCTAGTCATTCTTGTGCATAGCCCTTAAACACAAGCCTTTCCTTATTTCTGATCACATCTTTATCTTCATTCAATTTGTTCCTAAAACCCCATTTGGTACCAATCAAATTTTTATTTGCAAGTCTAGGAACAAGTCTTCATGTATCATTCTTCTCAATTTGATCAAGTTCTTCCTCCATAGCTTTTACCCAATCTCCATCCTTGATTTCTTCCTTCACAATCTTAGGATCATACTTGGAAATCAAATAAGTACTTTATTTGAGAATTTTTCTAGTTAGAACACCTGCATTCTAATCACCTATAATCTAATCGGTAGATTGATTCATCTTCACATACCTAGGTATCATTGGTTCATGTCTAGGAGCTTCTTATTCTGTCAGTTGAATCACTACTTCCACATTATTTTGTCTTGCCAGTTCATCCAATTCCAGTTCAATATACACAATCTCCCAATCATCCTCTATCTCTTTCTTTCTTGAATCACTATATTTCTCAGTGCATTCATCCACCTTTATATTTACACTCTCAATCATCTTGTTAGTTCTCATATTGAAACATTTATATGCTTTACTTTTAGTATAATAACACAAAAAAATACCTTCATCACTTTTTGGATCAAACTTTCCAGTGTGATCATCCCTCTTAATATAACATCTACTACCAAATAATTTTAAATTTTTAACACTAGGTGAGTGACCATATCATAGCTCATAAGGTGTCTTATCAGTTCCTTTCTTTACTTGCACCTAGTTTAGTGTGTAAACATCAATACTAATTGCTTCTTTCTAGTATATTTTCAGTACATCAACTTGAATTAACATTGTCCTTGCAACATCCACTATAGTTTTGTTCTTCCTCTCATCAACACCATTTTGTTGTGGAGTCCTTGGTGTAGACATTTATCTCTTGATTCCATTATCTTCACAATACTTAACAAACTTTGTATAAGTAAACTCACTTCCTCTATCAGACCTTAAACACTTCAAATTCTTACATGATTCCTTCTCAACCAATGCCTTGAATGCTTTGAATTTTTGGAGTGCATCATATGTATCCTTCAAGAAATTTACCCGCATCATTCTAGAATAGTCATTAGTAAATAATATTAAATATCTATCGCCTTGATAACTTCTCTATCTCATACACCCAAAAAGGTCAGTATGCACCAAATCAAGTATGCCCTTAGATGAAAAATACTTTCTTTGGAAAGAACTATTTAACTTACCCATCTGACATTCTTTACACATTATGTTGTATGTGTGTGTGAAAATTGTACCTGATCTGTAGACACAACACTTCAGTAAAATATTAGAGGTTAGCTATAATCAAAATCATGCAAAATTGAAATCTACTCTAACCAAGTGATTTACTACCTTCTAGTAGGTGCGAGATTAATGTTCTCAGATTGTTATCGAGATCAGTGACCTAGACGACACCTAAATGAAGGATTTGAATGCAAAATTGATATGAAATATGAATGCAATTAATCTATATTTTTTTTATTTTATATGCAATAATAATGAAAAACTGATATGAATCTATGCTAATATGGAAATTGATATGCTAAAATGATCTAACAATGATATGAAAAAGAATCTAAATGAATGTAAAAAAACAAAACAAATTGATCTCACAATAGCCTTGATTCGCAATAAGCTTTGATTCTCCCAATTCCAATTCTCCAATGTGATTGTGCAAAAATATGAGATGCTTGGATGCAAATTTGAGAGATGAATTATGAAGAGCTGAGCCTTATTTTTATAAAAATCTAGGGCTTTGGAGGTGCATGGGAAAAAAAGCCATAAATCACTCAAATAACTCAGGTTGATTTTTTATTTATTTTTAAATAAAGGATAATTAACTCACAAAAACATGCAAAAGCTAAGTTTTAACTCAAAATAGAGTTTAGCTTTAATTGATAATTGATAGTTGTCTGCTTTTATGATTGTGCATGTTTTATTTATCAATTAATTTAATAATAAAGTGATTTATTTCCACCTTAACTGCTTTTCAAAATAAAATAATTGATTTATGGGTTAATCAATTATTTAATCAAACTTTTATTAAAAACTATATTATTAAATAATGACAACTTACTTTAATTAATTAAATAAAAATTTAATCAATTATTCATAGTATATTTGGATTTATTATCAAAATTAAATAATACAATTAATAATAGATAGAATTAAATTTAATTACACAATTAAGTGGCAAGATATTAAATCTAATTAATTAAATATGAAAATATTCAATTAATCAAACTTTAGGATAAATGTGATTTATTGCCAAATAATTATAAAATTAAAGATAATTATGATGATTAGGAATATTACTAGGAATATTCCCCGATGCAGAATTTAAGATAATCAATTATGATTCGATGATGTTTAGATGTGCCTTAGATTAGGACTTTGATGTCGATTTCATTCGAATTGAAGATGTAGGAGATTAATGAACTTATAGCCCATTTTTGGGGTATTACATTTTGCCCCTCTTTGAATTACTGTGCGAAGCGCAGTGGTTCAAAGAAAGTTTGTGTTTGATAGAGATATGAAATAGATTTGAAATTGATAATTGATATGAGACAGAAGCTGATTGATATTGATTTGATATGAAGATAATAGGTCCTGAGTGACCAAAGATAATGTTCACTATAACAGCAAGTGAACCTATGATTGAAAAAGTGTCAAAACACTTGATTCCAAACCTTAGGATTGCAAAGAAGTGAGTGACCTGTTCTAGACTCGATTGTCTTAGCAGAACTAGCAGGTATCACATTCGAATCCTTCAGTTGCCGAAGAACCAAGGAAAGAACACTATGATCCAATGGTTGCAAAAATTGATACAGTTTACAAGATTAGGAGGATACAAAATTGATATGGATCTTGATGAATCTGATATGCCCCAAGTGATGATAGATTTGCCTCGAGCGATGAGGTCTTTTTTGATGAATCAGTAACTAGACGTGGTTGTTGTCTTGATTACTAACGAAAGATATGATATCAATAAAGATATGATTTCAAATTTGATTACAGACTTTGAATGATGTGCAATACCATGCCCCCTTCGGGATTAAAATTGAAATCTGACAAGAAAAGTCAGCATTGAGAGTTTAGAAGCATGTTAATTGATTGGAAAAGTGGTTATACACGTTCAAGAATGTATTCTGCATCGTTTAGAGGTCCAGACGACCAAGTTTGACTAGGTGAAACTATAAGTTGACCATAGTTGACCAAGTTGAAATTTTGATAGTTTGATGTTAGATAATCAGTTAAGTTGAATACTAGATTCCTGTGATGATTGAAGGTTGAATGTACAAGCAGTAGACAATATGAATGATCTCAGATTTTGATTTTGATCCTGAAAAAGGATTCTACTTGCTATTTCATTGAGGAACCTTCGTGTGGGATTCAGCTCTTGTTAGATTTGAAGATGCGATTTGAAGAATCATTTAAGCATTGAAGTTCATTTAGTCATTGTGAGATCATGCACCATGAAAAATGCAAAGAGACATGCAAAATGAAATGCAACCTAAGACCTAGGACCTAGTCACTGATCATATGTCGATTTGTTATCATCATTGAACTTTTAGGTAACTAGATAAATCAATACAATGCCCACTAGCTAAAAAAAAACCATAGACATATAAATATTGATTTGTATGCACAAGAATCAATACAACACCCACTGGTCAACAACCACAGATATATGAATATTGATTTTATTTTCGAAATGTCAGAGTAGATATAAGCACCAAGGCACAAATGCCAGGATGACTTGAATATCTTATCCATTTTGATATAGCAATTTGTATAAGCATCAAAACATAAACGTCGTGATGACCTGAATATGCCTTGCATGATAAACACATCAAACAGTCAAGAGATCATTCCAAATCCAGTGTGAATTACCCATAGTGACCCTTTATTGTTCACATCCTTAGGTAAGATCGTGTTTCACAGTAGGAGAAAGAACTCACTCAAAAAGACAATAGTTAGATCAAACTTCCTTGAATTTTTTGGGTATCAATGGTCGAGGTACGCATGGCCATCCAATTCTAGATAGAGGCTCTTATAGTCAGACACCATTTCAATCCAGAATTTCCAAAGACGTTAGATTTTCACATATAAGCAGAAGACAAAGAAAAGATTATGCCCCCAGTCATCACTCTCTAAATCCTATAAAGGACATCATCGAAGAGCTTGAAGGGACACAATATGCAAAAATCTCAATGCAAATCAGTAAGCATACAAGGAGATAAAAGCATGTAAAAAGCATAGATTGTTTTCAGTTGAGTTTTGATATTTGATTGCGTTGTTGTAGATGCAAAATCCTTTCTGGAGACAAGATAGATTGATTGACTCACATGAAGCTTCAAAGGACTCTGACTAGATATGATCCATCTAAGATACATGGGAGACCATAGGATATGACATTGATTGCCCCCAAGTGTTAAACATTGATAAGATACAAACACTTGAGCTAATTGGTGTATAGATCGACTTATTGAAAACTAGAAATGTTGAAACAAACTGAGAGATATGTACAAACTAAAGTAAGACTGAAAGTTGGGAAAGACCAAGATTGTGCTGATAGATGGAGCATTTTGAACAAGTGGCACCCATTTGCCAAGTTTTCACCATCTTGGTAGAGATTCTATTTTTGCTACCAAGGCACCTGTTTCCAAGTTTTCACCAAGGCACTTTTTCTTTTTTCATTTTTTTTTGTATTTTTTATTTTTTTAATTTTTGATATTTTTTTGATTTTTTTGTGAATCATCGAGATGCCTATTGCTAAGTTTTCACCAAAATGTTCATTTTTTCAGGACTTTTTCTGATTTTTATAATTTTTTCAGGATATTTTACCATAGACTGAATGCCTTAGGCATAGAATTTCTTCAGATGGAGAACGTTAATTAGTTCTTGAAGTTGTTCTCCTTTAGTCATTGAGAGTTGATAAGAACCAGAGCCAAAAGTAGTAGTGATGACAAAGGGACCCAGCCAGTTGGGTTTGAACTTCCCCTTGCGTTCTTGATGGGATTGATTTTTCAGATTTTCTCTCAAGACTAGAACGCCAACCTGAAATTCTCTGTGTCTAACTTTCTTGTTGTAGCCTCTAGACATTCTCTTCTGATATACTCTAAGATGATCATACGCTACTTTTCTGTGCTCATCTAGTAGTTCAAGTTCTTGCAATCTAGACACTTTGTAGTCATCATCAGTTATTAGACCATTCATTATGATTCTTAGTGATGGGATTTCAACCTCAATAGGTAGTACTACTTCAGACCCATAAACTAAAGCAAAAGGTGTAGCCCCAGTAGGTGTTCTGATACTTGTTCTAACACTCATTCTGATACTTGTTCTGATACTAGTTCTGATACTGATTCTGATATTGATTCTGATAATTATTCTGATACTAGTTCTGATACTAAATCCGATACTGATTATGATAATTGTTCTGATACTGGTTCTGATACTGATTCTGATAATGATTCTGATAATTGTTCTGATACTAGTTTTGATACTTGGTATACTTGATAGCATCTTTTTCCATTGCAAACTCCCAAGTAAGATCATATCGTGTAGTCCCAATGTCTAGCAAGGTGGAGAACAAGAGGGATTAGCAAGTTGGTGGATGAGATGGAAGACAAGAGAATGAAGGAGAATGAAGGAAAGAAATCCTCAAAGGTTAAACTCTTCAAGAATACCCAAGCTAGGGAAAAATTGTCATGTAAAGCACATTTAGACAAGCAATGAAAGGCTAGCATAGGATAAGTCACAAAAGCGTAATGCCAAAGAAGGACATGATGTAGTCCAAAGGAGTAGACATGTCAAGAGGCTTCATAGCACCATGTTTTACTCTTTCTTTCTACTAGATCAAGATCAAAGGGGAAAAGGATAGCGATAGGAAAAAATGAATGGAGGAAGATGGATATGAAGACTAAACATGGAAGGAATGAAAGCAAGATCATCGTAAGATAGCTCACAAAATAGCCAAATGTTTGTGTATAGATCAACATTGTCAAGATCAAATAAAGAAGATAGAATGGATGAAATATATAGAAGAACTACGCATGATGCCTGATTGCCAGGTTTTCATCATGGTACTTATCCAAGGTGCCACAAGGGAGTGGTTTTCACCATAGGATGAATTTATTTCTCTTTACTTTTGCTACCAAGGTGCCTATTTCTAGATTTTCACCAAGGCACATTTTCAATTTTTTTTTTTTATTTCTTTTTGAATTTTTGGAAGAAGGCAAGCTTTTTAGATAGTGCTCCTTGAAAGGATAAACTATGATATACCAAGGATTCAAATGATATGCTCAAAGATGCTGATAGGGAAAGGGAGATGGAAGAGAAAAATAGAGGATAAGGTTTTATGTAAAGCGAGTGAGGTTGGAAGATAGGAGGAATAGGCAAATGAGAAAAAATGATAGAAGGTAGAAGGATAATGCATGGAAGGATTGTGAAAGGGTAGATGGAAAGGAAGGCAAGCTCAACATCAACACATACTTTGAAGGGTGGCGAGAGGGTGGAGGAAACATGAATGAAGGAATACGAGAAGGAATATGATGAATGGATAGTAAAAGTTGTAGTTTAGGCACATGGAATGGAATAATATTTTTGGAAGGAGATAAAGTGGAAGCCTTTGGAAGCTTGAATGTCAACTTCACTTTTTGTTCAACACCAGAATCTTTCAAGAGAGACTTTGGAATCCATATAGCCGTAGGCTTTTTATTTCCTTTTGATGATTTAGAGATAATATCTTCAATGATGGATTTTGGAACCCATACTTGTCTTGTAGTTTTTTTCTTAGATATCTCTTTTGACTTTATGCCTCCATGTCATTTAGAGGAGACATGGTGATTTTCTTTTTTTGATGGATCCTTGTATTGCTTCTTTTTCTTGTATTGAACATTCAAGTTACTTCCAAAAGACTTGGGACTTGTGGAAGAAGGAGGATATGACTAGTTTAGATGGGTGGGTGGATGAAAAGGATTCAAGGGTATGCATCTATGTTGATCTTGAGGAAAGATGGGAGATGGAGGGATGTAAGGACCCAAGATGGATGGCGAATTAGGAGAGTTAGAAGGGGAAAGTGAAGGGACATAAGGAACCAAGATGGAAGGTAGACATGAAGCCTTTAGTAGTGGTGGAAGAGTTCCAAGGATGGAAGTGGAAGATGCAAAAGGATAATCAATAAGTTCATCAGCATCTATATGACAATCAAGGATAACAGCATCTTTAGAGTGAGCATTAGAATTTTCAATAGAATCAAGTACATCTTGAATATGAGCACCTTCTTTGATAGGATTGTTCAAAGCTTGAAAAGACTTAGGAAGAGTAGAAAGTGGAAATGAACATGGAGTGGTAGAATAAGAAGATGGAAGACTTTGATCTTGACAAGGATCTTTGGATAGCATAAGCTCATAATTTTTTTCTTGATTTTCAATAGGCTTAACATTGGAAGTAGCAACACCATTTTTAACAACCTTAATGGAAGTATCATCTTTGGAAATTGGAAGTGGGGTAAGGTTATTCTGATTGTCAATAAGCTCAACAGTGTAAGTAGTAGCTTGATCTTGCTTAGGAGAAGACTTAAGACATGGTGGAATGCATGAAAAAGGGTGTACAGGATCAAAAGAACCATGAAGCAGATAAGAGACATCGGGAAAAGGAGTGGATGACATGGAGGGTTCTTGATCTTGATCTTTCTTTATGTTCTTTTCTTTATCATTTTTGGAGTCCTCTTGACATGGAGCCACTTCTAAGGACAAGGAAGCATGTTGGGATTATATGGATGACTTTGGAAGAGATGGTGAAGGACTAGATGAAGTAGGGATTATAGCATATGAAGGCTTAGGCTCTTTAGGTTTATCATTATTGAAAGTATTTGTAGCCAAGTGAAGGTTAGCTTGAGTTTCTTTAAGAGGTAGCCCTGGAGGATAACTATAGGGAACCGCATGAAAAGTATTAGGGCTTGTGTTGGATGAAGATTCTATGAAAGATTTGAAAGACTCAGAAGCTTTAGGAAATGTACGGGTATTGGAGGAAGTAGGGGATGGAA
Source organism: Chamaecyparis obtusa (assembly GCA_027943335.1). Classification (NCBI taxonomy): domain Eukaryota; kingdom Viridiplantae; phylum Streptophyta; class Pinopsida; order Cupressales; family Cupressaceae; genus Chamaecyparis; species Chamaecyparis obtusa. The sequence continues at coordinate 868,427 of BSBK01000736.1, forward strand.
GGGAACCATCACTAGAAAAAGGTTCAACATTAACATGACCTTTCTTTTTAGAGGAGAGATCCTTATAGTATTGATGTTTCAAATCAGCACGATACATTTTATAGTCCTCAACAATAGTAGATGGATCATAATCAAGGTATTGTTCACAAAAAATATCAAAGTCTTTTTCAAAATCAGAATCATATGGATCACCATCACGATCTATCCAATGTGATGGCCCATTTGTAGTAAGCAGGAATGAATGATGAGGAGGACTCTTAGGAACAGAGGTGTTATAGGTATCATTACATTGTCTGTCGTCATAGTCATCATAGTCTCCAAAGCTGGATGTGTCACTCTCCATGGAAGAGGTATCATAAGGATTGTCACGTTGCTCACATTTTGTCTGGAGGCATGGTGACATGTACAAGTCTTTATCACATGGAAAAGGGCATAGAGATTCCATGGAGAACTCTTTAGGTTCCTTTTCTTTCTCAAGTTTGTTAAGTTCAATTTGCATAGCTTGCAGCTGCTTCATCATAGCGGTGATTAGAGCTTCTTCCTCTTGTGTACTGATTCTTTGAGACATGTGTATTGATTCTCAATAGCTATTGTTCTATTCTTGACACACTGATTTGTTCGATAGATTCTGGAAATAGGTTGAAAAAGCTAAATATCTGGCAATTTTGACAATTTTCTGACAACTCTCAAAAATTTCCCAAACGACACTCTGCAGACTCGTACGACAGTGGATATGCTGTGAAATGACAGTTGCAAAACTCGTACGAAAATTGCAAGCAAGATTTTGACTCTTAGAATTTTCTGGCATCAAAACTCGTATGACACTGGGTTGGTTATCATATGACAGTTGGGTAGCAATGAAATGACAATTGAAAATCTCATACGACAGTTGGGTAGCAATGAAACGACAGTTGAAAATCTCATACGACAGTTGCAAGATTTTGACTTTGAGAATTTGCTAGCATGAAAACTCGTATGACACTGGGTTTGCTATCATACGATAGATGGGTTGTAATGAAATGACACTTGATAGAAACTCATATGACTTTCTGACCTCCTGAGATGACTTTTGACTCCAGAAAAGGATTTTACTTCAAATTTTGCAAATTTTGAGTTTTCAGATTTGAATTGTTTGCAAATTTTAATGTCCAGATTTGAGGATTGTAATAGAGTTGTCCATTTTCAATAACCAGATAGATAAACAAGCATGCAAAATAGCAAGCAAGTGATTTCAAGCATGTCTGAAAATAATGAACAAGGGCAAAAGCAACCTTGCGCATGAACAATCAAGTGACTTATTTGTTCTAATCCTCAGAAGCGCTAATTGTGTATGTTCTAAAAATGTTTTGCAATAATGCACATATACCCTATAAAATAAAAATTTGGCCTCGCTATGATTTTTAGTAATGGTTTGACTCTGCAACTTTTATGATCCAAAGGGGTGAACTCCAATCCTGGCACACCAGGGTTTTGACACAGTCTGAGAACTTAATCTTCAAGAGCTGCTAGGGAGATCTGACAACCCAACAATGAACCATACCCATGGAGATTTCTTCCACAAGGACATTTATATAGCAGCTGTCACTACCATGGCAAAAATGGCTATGACCGCTTGAGGTTCCGTCAACGTAGTTTTCCCTGTGAAGGGATTGTCTGCTACGGTTAACCCTCTCTAAAGGTGACTCACAATAGTATACCACATGGGGACTTGGCTCTAGATCCAAGGTTTTTGACACCTTTTCACTTTTAACCCAAACAAAGAAAATAGATTAATCCGACATGCTAAGACAAAGTTTTGCTTCACCAAGGTCTATGATGCCAACTCCACATGATCTATCAACCTCTCCAGGGAGAGAATGTATCAATCAATAAGAGAAAATACACTAACCAAGTTGAATGTGAAACATACTAAGTATCCTCCCTACCTACAAGGATTCTGTCGTCAAGAAAGATTTCTCTAGGAATCCAATCTCTCAAGAATCATGAATAGTGTTCATAGGGCCTAATTACTATGTGAGCACAGATGTATGTTTCCAAAAGCAAATCTACCAAAAGTATCCAAAAAGAAGAAAGAGGAACACTTAACACTTAAAGCAAATATGAGATGAGTCCACAAGGTGGAACACTTAACACCTCACACAAGCTAAAAATGAGTCCCCAACTTAGAAAACAAGTGAGTTCCTAAAAGCACAAAAGGGTTTCCAAGTGGAACACTTAACGCTTCTGTCCTGTTGACCCCTCCCTTTTATGGCGCTGAGATTGTAACCACGGGGCGAAATGAGGGGCTGACAGATTAGTGAGTCCAATAACCCAAGATAGAAATCAAGATCAATCACAAGTATCTGAGACTACTTAATGAATCTTTAAGGGGTCACAACCTAGTATCAATTATGCAAGTGTGTAGAACAAAAGCATGAAAAGAATCACCCAAGCTAGACACATGAGAGATTTATTTTAAGTCCAAATTGAAATTTTATTAGATGAAGGAGAATACCTGGGATCCTCGCAATGTGCTTAGTAGATTTTACCTAATTTTTAGTAATTCTTGTTGAGCTTTTCCATGCAAGCAAGTGACGAACTCTCCAACAAGCAAAAAAACAAACAAGATATGCAAAATATATTCAACTTATGAAAACCATAGGGTTAGCTCTAAAAATCAATTATTATCAAAAATAATAACTAACAATCAACCCAAATGACAACTCATAACATTCATTGAACCATGTAAAAAAAATAAGTGCATACCCATCACAAAACTTTATTTTTTTTTGCTGCATTTGACCTAGTCAACAAGATCTGATTTTTCTTTTATGATTTTTGCCACAAAAATAGAAATTAAAAATAGAGACCCCTACTAAAAAATAGAGATCTTTCCAAAAATGTAAAAATTTTAGAAAAATATTTTCATTTGTGCCTTAGAGACCCATTTTATCAAAACAGACCAGTTTTTGTAAATTGACTATTTGAGCTATTATGTCAAGTCCAAATTTAAAACACAAAGAATGGACCCCCTGTATAATTTAAAGAGATTTCTAAAAATATAAAATTTTTTGAAAAATATGCTGATTTGTGTCAGATACTAATTTTTTCTATAATTTCAAATTAAAATTATTAAAAATTCAAAACATCTTAGAAAATTCTAAATTTTTTACTGTAGCTTCCCTGATATGTCAAAAACTTGTAAAAAAAATTTTAGACCAAAACTCTAAGCCATTTGGGAGATAAAATTAAATCTTTGAAACTTTGAGGTTTTAGCTCCCCAAAAAAAATCAAAACCAACATGCAAAGGTGGGTTGCCCCACGATGGGTGCCAGAAAATGTGTGTGTGAAAATTGTACCTGATCTATAGACACAACACTTCAGTAAAATATTAGAGGTTAGCTATAATCAAAATCATGCAAAATTGAAATCTACTCTAACCAAGCGATTTACTGCCTTCTAGTAGGTGCGAGATTAATGTTCTCAGATTGTTATCGAGATCAGTGACCTAGACGACACCTAAATGAAAGATTTGAATGCAAAATTGATATGAAATATGAATGCAATTAATCTATATTTTTTTTATTTTCTATGCAATAATAATAAAAAACTGATATGAATCTATGCTAATATGGAAATTGATATGCTAAAATGATCTAACAATGATATGAAAAAGAATCTAAATGAATGTAAAAAAACAAAACAAATTGATCTCACAATAGCCTTGATTCGCAATAAGCTTTGATTCTCCCAATTCCAATTCTCCAACGTGATTGTGCAAAAATATGAGATGCTTGGATGCAAATTTGAGAGATGAATTATGAAGAGCTGAGCCTTATTTTTATAGAAATCCAAGGCTTTGGAGGTGCATAAAAAAAAAGTCATAAATCTCTCAAATAACTCAGGTTGATTTTTGATTTATTTTTAAATAAAAGATAATTAACTCACAAAAACATGCAAAAGCTAAGTTTTAACTCAAAATAGAGTTTAGCTTTAATTGATAATTGATAGTTGTGTACTTTTATGATTGTGCATGTTTTATTTATGAATTAATTTAATAATAAAGTGATTTATTTCCAACTTAACTGCTTTTAAAAATAAAATAATTGATTTATGGGTTAATCAATTATTTAATCAAACTTTTATTAAAAACTATATTATTAAATAATGACAACTTGCTTTAATTAATTAAATAAAAATTTAAACAATTATTCATAGGATATTTGGATTTATTGTCAAAATTAAATAATACAATTAATAATAGATAGAATTAAATTTAATTACACAATTAAGTGGCAAGATATTAAATCTAATTAATTAAATATGAAAATATTCAATTAATCAAACTTTAGGATAAATGTGATTTATTACCAAATAATTATAAAATTAAAGATAATTATGATGATTAGGAATATTACTAGGAATATTCCCCAATGCAGAATTTAAGATAATCAATTATGATTCGATGATGTTTAGATGTGCCTTAGATTAGGACTTTGATGTCGATTTCATTCGAACTGAAGATGTAGGAGATTAATGAACTTATAGCCCATTTTTGGGGTATTACAGTATGACTTGACTAATTATGGAAATCCCCTAACTGCATTTATCTTAATCACTTTTATCAAACTATCAAAATTTACCAGCCAACTATCTTCAACCTTTGCAACCATCCAACTATTCACATTATTATTTAGATGGAATAAATTACCTCTATTTTTCCTCCTGGTAGAAATCCCATCACCTAATCTTCCAATTATTCTGCACATACCTCCTTTGAATTCCAATTTGTAACCTTTATCATTTAGCTGACCAAAATTCAACTGATTACATGTTAGACAATCCATAAGATAAAAAATATCTATATTACTCTTATCATTCAGATTTAATAGTGCCTTTTCCTTTAATCAATCAAGGTGTATTATTTCCCAACCTTACCACACCACCATAAAACTCTTCAAACTTAATGAACTTACTCTTGTCACCAGTCATGTGATGTGAGAACCCACTATCTATAATCCATTCATCATTGTTTCCCATATTAGAAACTGGTTCCTTTTCTCCTTTAGATGAATCTTCTTTAATTGCAACATATATAATCTCCTCTTCCTCATTATCTTCTGATTATTCATTGGTAACTCCTTCATCAATTGAAACATAGTATTGTTTCTTCCCTTTTCCCATATACTGTATGATCTTATCCTTTTTTTCACCATTAGGACATCTAGCTACAATATGTCCAATCTTATTACATGAAAAACATTTCAGTTGTAGCTTTCCTTTATACTTACCAGTCCCTCTAGGCAATCCTTTTGCTAGTAGTACTTCAAGCTTCCCTTATCTCATTTCACCTTCCAAGATAGATTCAAGTTCCCTAGTGTAACTTGACATGCAATCATAATCATAAATTAATTCTTTACCTTTCCTTACTGGTACATTAGACACTAATGCCTTGAAATTTGCCTCAACTCTTGGAATTCTATTATCAAAGTTATATAACTCAAATGTAGTGAGATTACCGATCAGTTCATCTAATATAACATTGTCAAAAGTTCTCAACTCATTTATAACAGACACTATAATGGCATAAGAAAGCAATAAAGTTCTCAACATTTTACTTACCACATCATGTTCCTCTATAGTTCCATCAGTATCTTTGATATCACCAACAACTTCCTCTATTCTTTGGCCAAATTGTGCAATGTTCTCTCCTTCTACCATATTCATATCATCATACTTACATCTAAGACCATCTTCCTTATCTTTTTGCGCATGAATATCTCCTCCATCGATTAGTTTCAATTTTTCCCAAACATAGTAGGCAGTATCAAGTCTATGGACATCAACATATTCAATATCAGATAAGGTACTTACAATAGTTTCTTGTGCTTGAGTATTCTCCTATTGTTCTTTTAGTTGATCTACATTGAGAGTCCCAGAAGGAGTGGTACACTTGCATATGACATGCATCTAGTATTGTGCTCCAATACCTTTTGGATATAACTTAATTTTGTCACTCCATACCAATTGGTTGTCTTTAGTAAAATTGGAAGGTTCCTTCCTCATCATTGTGATCTTTTCCTCAATTTTTTAGGCTTACCATAAAGAGGACCAAAGATCTGATACCAATTGTTAGTATTATCAGGTCCAAGATACTTAGAGGGGAGTAGGGGATGAATTGGTAATCTAATAAATTAAACTTTTCATAAACCATTTACCAACTTGCATCAATTAACATCTATTGCATGAATAAACAAACCATTAAAGTTAAACATCCACAACCATGCAACACAATAGCACCAATATTTTACTCATGGAAACCCAACTGGTAAAAACTATGTGTGGGGATGGCACCCACAAATAATTTTGAACCCTATTGAAGTACACCTGATTAAGATCTTTCTCCAGTTAAAAGATTACAAAATTCTTGATTAAGAGAAAGACTCTGTTAGGAGCCACCTAACTGAGGATTTACCTCTATTCCTGTTAGGATCTTTATCTTGTTAGGAGTAATCCTATTAATGGATTTTAAACCCTAGTTAAAGAGTCACTTGGTTAAAGGATTTATAAATCAGACCTTCTAGAGTCTACCTAGTTAAGGGATTTATCTTAATGAAACTATTAGGAATCAACAACTGAAAGTGATCTAAGAAAATAGCAGTCCTCCTCTGCTAGTATAGATCTAGTTCAAGCTCAATCTCTTCTTCACATGTAGGACATCCAAACCCTACAATTACACAACTACATTCATGATCTTTGTATTGGAAAAATGGTCAGCACTCCCCTCGGGATTCGTGTCATGGCTTAACCACCTCCTGTATCTTCTATAAGTCTAGTGGTTGTATTGGGAATTAATAGGTTGATCTTTTAGTACAATGATAACTACTACTTGTAACAAGTGGTATCAGAGCTTGGTCATAGGTTCGAATCCCCTCGGGTAACACTAGGGGGAGATTGTTGGAAAATTGGTCAGTGCTCCCCTCGTGATTCATGACATGGCTTAACCGTCTCTTGTGTCTTCTATAAGTCCAGTGGTTTTATTGGGCATTAACAAGTCAATCTTTTGGTGCAACGACATCTACTACTTGTAACACTTTCTCCACCACACACTCACATAATACATCAAAATGACATAAATATGTTTTCACTAACTAGGTCAGTCATCATTATAAATATGACCTAATACATTTGAATTTCATCATTATAATTTATTCCCGCTCAATCCTTAAACCCTAAAATGTGTTACCAATTATCATTTACAATTTCAAGTTCATGTTGACCTCTAGATCCATTGCATAATCGATTTGACAAAGAAAATTCAAACCGCATCACACTTTCTAATGTTCTTGCACAAATTAAAGAAATTCAATCACAATGAGTATGAAAATTCCAACTCATCACTCCATATCCATCTATCATGTCACTAAGATCCCTAGAGCACATAACCACTTATTGCAAAATTATACAATATTACTATTTGAGGATCTAACTAATTGTTCTAAGAAATTCATTTACTTTTCGTTGAGTGATCTTTTGTCAATTGAAACTTTTTCTTCTGGTCATTAATCATGATGCAATCGCAGTAGAAACCCCATAACATGTTGGCATTGTAGAAGTCGGTGTGAGTAACTTAATGCATATTTGATTTTGGTTGTCATTGATGGAAATCATGCATTAATTTGATGTCATAAGATGATCAGGTACAAAGAATATTGCAAAGTACAAGATTTTAATCAAACTAGTAAATAGAAAGTAAGAAAGGTAAACTAGAAAATTAAGTACAAATTGATAAATAGAGTGAAGTAAGACATTAAAATCAGTAAAGGAAATTAACAAGTTATACATAGTGGTTTAAGAGATAAGTGTATTGGCAACAGATGTATAGTTACATGTTTTTCTATCTATGTACATCTAAAAATATAATCTATCATTTGGATAGTATGTAATACAAAAATGTTTTCCTATTTATGTAAATTTGAAGATATAATCTATCATTTTCTTACGATGAAATACATAAATACTTTATATCTATGAATACATATATTCTCATGCTTAACATACTTATTTATTATCATTTCATATGCACGTACAAAAAAATAATCAAATATTATATACAATTTTACAATTTTCTTTATTTCAATACTGTACAATTTTTTTCTCTTACATATCTACAATTCATTTTTTGTATGAAAAAAATTATTAAAAATGAATTGTAGATATGTAAGAGAAAAAATTTGTACATTAAAAACTATTATTTATTATGTATTGAAATAAAGAAAATTATAAAATTGTATATAATATTTGATTATTTTTCTGTACATGCATATGAAATGATAATAAATAAGTATGTTAAGCATGAGAATATATGTATTCATAGATATAAAGTATTTATGTATTTCATCATAAGAAAATGATAGATTATATCATCAAATTTACATAAATAGGAAAACATTTTTGTATTACATACTATCCAAATGGTAGATTATATTCTTAGATGTAAATAGATAGAAAAACATGTGACTATACATATGTTGAACATTACAGGTAAACTACACTATTAAGCAATCTTTAAAGAAACAACAACTATGCTTTGAGTTTCTTGACCAACAAATACAAATGTTTTCATACTCAGATCAAATAAAAATTGACATTCATAAATATTATCTAGAAGGCATCTATCTGCACAAGGTTCAGCAACTAGAAGCTTCATAACATTAGTACTTTTGAAGGCCCAACAAATGCCTTATTAAATGTTTATGCAGAAGATAACCAGCTTCTACTTGCCAAACCTGGTGCACATAGATGCCTTCTAGATAATATTTATGAATGTCAATTTGTATTTGATCTGAGTATGAAAACATTTGTATTTGTTGGTCAAGAAACTCAGAGCATAGTTGTTGTTGCTTTAAAGATTGCTTAACAGTATAGTTTACCTGTAATGTTCAACGTATGTATAGTCACATGTTTTTCTATCTATGTACATCTATGAATATAATCTATCATTTGGATAGTATGTAATACAAAAATGCTTTTCTATTTATGTAAATTTGAAGATATAATCTATCATTTTCTTACAATGAAATACATAAATACTTTATATCTATGAATACATATATTCTCATGCTTAACATACTTATTTATTATCATTTCATATGCATGTACAAAAAAAAATCAAATATTACATACAATTTTACAATTTTCTTTATTTCAATACATAATAAATAATAGTTTTTAATGTACAAATTTTTTCTCTTACATATCTACAATTCATTTTTTGTATGAAAAAAATACTTGTAATCACATGCTCTATTTATTTTTTCCACTTAATATTAAACAATCTATTTTAAGGTTCATATCCCAGTAAGTGATTTGAGTTGCATGCTTAATATGGACTTGCAAAATGCATCAGGAGAGCTTCATAACATAAGTACTTTTGAAGGCCCAGCAAATGCCTTATTGAATGTTTCCATAGAAGATATACAACTTCTACTTGTCGAACCTAGTGCAGATAGATGCCTTCTAGATAATATTTATGAATGTCAATTTGTATTTGATCTGAGTATGAAAACATTTGTGTTTTCTGGTCAAGAAACTCATAGCATAGTTGTTGTTGCTTTAAAGATTGCTTAACAGTATAGTTTACCTGTAATTGATGTAGCACAACACACTCTGTTAACAATAAATTCAATCACAAGATAAATAACATAGATTTGAAACCTTCAATATTTCTCATTCATCACTGATTGCCTCTACAATTCACTGCAAACTCTTAAGTAACCAAAAAACTAGAAAAAAACAAGAAATCCAAAAATTACCCTTTTTGGTAGTTTTTCCCCACGTGTTTTTTGCCATTTTTGGTCATTTTTTAAACAACACCTAAAAAGATGAGATTTTCCCTAAACATGCCCTTGACTAAGTTAGAATGAATTGCCAACTAATATCCGATATTTGATAACATAAACTCGGATTTATTACAAAATAGAACTTTCTAAAAACTAGAGAAAAAACACTAAAAGCTGAATTCAGAGCCCGAGATGAAACTTTCAGTTCCCAAAAATGTGCTAAAATGGACCCCAATCGAGATCGATTGGCAAAACAAATGCCACCACCTAAGGCACGTACCCGAAAAATTTCAGCAAAAACCCAAACCTGAGTCAAAAGTTATGACCTCCGGAAGTTTCTGTATGAGATTATGACCTACGGAGGGCCCTGCATCAATAATGTTCAACATATGTATAGTGACATGTTTTTCTATCTATGTACATCTGAGAATATAATCTATCATTTGGATAGTATGTAATACAAAAATGTTTTCCTATTTATGTAAATTTGAAGATATAATCTATCATTTTCTTACGATGAAATACATATATTCTCATGCTTAACATACATATTTATTATCATTTCATATGTATGTACAAAAAAATAATCAAATATTATATACAATTTTACAATTTTCTTTATTTCAATACATAATAAATAATAGTTTTTAATGTACAAATTTGTTCTCTTACATATCTACAATTCATTTTTTGTATAAAAAGAATACTTGTAATCACATACTTTGTTTATTTTTTCCACTTAATATTAAACAGCCTATTTTAAGGTTACTTTGTTTAATCTCATAATATCTGTTAACAAAACCTTCTTGTAAACAAAATATCTGAAATTATTCATGCAAAACCAGACCTTCTCTCTAAATAATTCTTTAATCTATAAGCTCTAACTTCTCGAAAAAGAAAGACATAAATCTTTTTGTAAACTATTATTTAAATAACAACTACAAGTAAAATATACAATTACAAATAAAATCTATTTAAAATAATAAAAAGTTACATCTTACAAAACTATTCAAATCAATTGAAATATATAAATAGATAGAAAATCAGAGAAAAGCAATTATTATATTATAAAATATTTTGGCCAATATAAATAAAATTCAATTTCGTACAACATATTATTCTAAATAAAGATAATGTACTAATGTTAATAATATAAATTATTATAAATTACATTTATATTAACAAAAACATTAATATAAGTTATATGTATATGAAAAATATAGTCAAAACTAAAATAACATAATATAAAATGATTATTTAAAATCTTTCTAATATTTATATAATACAAATATATATGTATATTTATAACATAAAGTGCATTTTTCTCTCTATTGTCATAACATTTACACTTCATACAAAACTTAAAACGACTCTCACACCAATTAACATCAATACTTGAAATCCCAAAATACAAATAGAAGAAAGGGCGACACAAAAGTTAACATTTTCAGATTTTGTAGACTTCGACATCAATATACTACAACAAGTTTTTTTCACATTACGTTTTCAATAATAGAATCTTCAAAAAGAGTGCAAAATTCATACGAAACCCAATTTGGGTTTCACACCATCTTACATCAATACCCAAAAATTTAATGAAAAACAACATAATGGAAATAAAACATTATAATTTCAAATTTTAATTATTTCATTTGTTACGTTTGCAATAATAGAATTCTTGAAAAGAGTGCACGATGCCTAAGGAACCCAATTCAGGTTTTACACTGTCTAACATCAATACCCAAAATATCAATGAAAAACAATATAACAAAAAAAAAACATTACAATTTCAATTTTCAATTCTATCATTTCATACACACCTAAAATAGATCATTAATCTTCAACATTATAAAACTCAAACATAAAACAAGAAAAATTAATATAAATTATATTCAATTAAAAACAAATCATTGAAATGAAGTATAATAATTAAATTATAATTTCAAATTTGAATTTTGAATTCTATTACTTCATAAACGTCTTATATATATTTTTTATATTATCTTTCAAATAATTTAATAGTATACTAAATATTTCCAATTATATTGTATATTTATATTTCTCTTATTAACTTATTTTACATTAGTAATATATTGTTTATTACTAATAATTATGAAAATATATATTTATATTTTATTTTATGATTTTATACAAGTAAAATTATAAACTACTGAATCACACATTAACTAAATTCTAATAACAAATTAATCTGAATGTAAATTAATGCATTAAAAGAATTAAGAATGCAAATAAAAAAGACAAGAGAGAAATGATGTGTTTCAGAAAAATATATATAACTATATTAGATTTCTAAGAATCCATTCAGATTTAGTATGAGTTGACGTTGATATCCGAAATCCTCAAAACCAACTCTAAAAATGATTTTGACAACATTTATACTTCATACAAAACTTAAATCCACTCTCACACCATTTAACATCGATACCTGAAATCCCAAAATACAAATAGAAGAAAGGGCGACTCAAAAGTTAACGTTTTCAGATTTTGTCGACTTTGACATCAATATCCGACAGTCCCAGACACTACAACAAGTTTTTTTCACATTATGTTTTCAATAATAGAAACTTCAAAAATATTACAAAATTCATACGAAACCCAATTCGGATTTTACACCATCTTACATCAATACCCAAAAATTCAATCAAAACCAACATGACAGAAATAAAACATTAGAATTTCAATTTTCAATTTTTTCATTTGTTACATTTTCAATAATTGAATTTTTGAAAAGAGTGCATAATTCCTACGAAACCCAATTTGTGTTTTACACTATCTAACATCAATACCTGAAATCTCAATGAAAAATAACACAACAAAAAAAAATATTACAATTTCAATTTTGAATTCTATCATTTCAATCATACCTAAAATAGATCATTAATCTTGAACATTATAACTCTCAAACATAAAACAAACAAAATTAATATAAATTATATTTAATTAATAACAAATCATTGAAATGAAGTATAATATAAATAAATTTGAATTTTGAATTCTATTACTTCATACACGGTGTGTGTGTGTGTGTGTGTGTGTGTGTATATTCTTTATAATTCAAAAAACATCGAACTTAACTGTATCGGATTTTGCATAACTTGACATCAATATCCAACAACACCAAACACAATACAAAAATATTTTTCTAGATTACATTTTCAATTATAGAATTTTCGAAAAGAGTGCACAATTGATACGAAACCCGATTCAGGTTTTACACCACCTAACATCAATACTCGAAATCTCAATGAAAAACAACATAACAAAAAAAATACGTTAGAATTTCAATTATGAATTCTATCATTTCATACATACCTAAAATAGATCATTAATCTTGAACATTATAAATCTCAAACATAAAATAAACAATAAGCTTGATCATTAAGCTTGAACATTATTTGTTTAATCCTAATCATTAATCTTGATCATTAAGCTTGAACATTTGATGAAGGGCTGATGAAGGGTGCTCCCCTTAATGCCACAAACACATAACAGAAATAGAGAAACAACAACAATAATATGCAAGAACAGAAAATTGGCTTCTTATTATCTCCACAAATGTGGAATTACAAACTTTCAAAATTACAATATGCAAAGCCACATGGGCATTCCCTTACAATATTCTTTAGGACAAAGCCTCGAATCAATACCCAAAACTATTCTGAACTACCTAAGACAATAATACAGCCTTCCTTATATAGGTAATTTTCCACCGCCTGGAAGGTTCCAGAATTTTAGCCAATAAGGCTGACCAAACTTAGAATTATTTTATTTTACATTTTATTACATCATAGTCGGCTCAAGATAACCTTTGAAACCCGAACAGAAATTTTGAAGAAAATTATTTTTTTTGCCATTTCAGGTGGCCCAACTTCCGAAGACCATAAGTCATCACCAGTTGACCCGATCGGCTATTATAACCCCATTTCGGAAATGCCACGAAGCGCTCTACAGGCTTGACCCGCGCAAGTGTCTGTCACTCAAATTTTTGACCTCATCCGGGGCCTCTAAAGCCTTCAAAACTGAGTTCAAAGTTTCTATACCCTGCTGCCAATACTGAAAATCTTCAATATCTTCCAATATACACTTGATCTGGCAATGAAACTTTACTGGCAGACTTATATGACCAAAATGAACCTCCAAGAAAGAAATCAGATCATTCTAAGCACATATGAAAATTACCAAAAATAGTAACTTTCCATAAATAGCAGCTCTGCACAAAATAGCCCTTATTGAATACAAAAACATAAATATTTTTGGGTGATGCAAGATTGCTCTTACACCCAGGATGCTCCTGCATCAGACACCCAGGGTAATTTGAGAAGTGACCCTATCACAACTCAGGTGTGCAGAGGAAAACCAAGACGGTTAACCTCCTCCTTTGTTAGCCATGATGAATCTTCAATAGGTCATCCTTTCCACTTGACCAGATATTCTTCATATGTTCTATTCCTTGTGCTTCTGCCAACACGACTGTCCAGTATGTCTTCAATCTCCTTAGTGTCTGAACTAGTTGCTGGAATACTCCACTGTGCTGCTGTGATCTCATCTTCAACACCTCCTTCATGATACTCTGTCAAATCTGAAATGTTAAACACTGGTCAAATATTTAGCTCAGTAGGCAATTCTACCTCATATGCATTTCCTGAATCATGTTTCTTCAGTATCCTACACGGTCCAAACTTCTTCATTTTCAGCTTGTTATATGTACCAACTGGAAACCGCTCCTTCTGCAAATGAACCATGACTTCCTCACCAACTTGAAATTCCTTATACCTCCTTTTCTCATCTACCTTAGCCTTATACTGTGCGTTCATCTTGGTAATATGCTTCCTCACCTCCCCATGGATGTTCTTCAAGTGTTCTGCAAAATCCTCAGCTTCAGCACTACTTATTTCTCCTTTATCTATCTTCCTCAATTCAGATGCATTTCTTGGACTACTTCCATATACAATCTGGAATGGTGATTTACCAGTGCTCCTGTTGACAGAATTATTGTATGCAAATTCCACCTGTGGTAAAATCAAATCCCATCCTGTTGGCTTATCTCCAACCAAACATCTTAGCAAATTTCCCAAACTCCTATTCACCACTTCTGTATGTCCATCAGTCTGTGGATGATGTGATGAACTGAACTTCAAATCTGTCTTCAACTTCTTCCACAATGTCCACCAGAAATATCCAACAAACTTAGTATCTCGATCTGAAACTATGGTCTTTGGCAAACCATGAAGTCTCACTACTTCTCTGAAAAACAATTCTGCTACATGAACAGCATCATTAGTCTTCTTGCAGGGAATGAAATGTGCCATCTTTGAAAATCTATCAACCACCACAAAAATTGAATCATGTCCCCGCTGAGTCCTCAGTAAACCAAGAACAAAGTCCATGCTGATATCCTCCCAAGGCTTCTCTGGTATAGGTAATGGCTGATACAACCCTGTATTCTGCTTCACTCCTTTCACCATCTGACATACTCTGCAACTCTGTACAAACTTTTTCACATCTTGCTGCAATTGTGGCCAATAATAATTCTCACCAACCAAAGCAAGGGTTTTATCACGACCAAAATGTCCAGCCAATCCTCCACTATGCTTCTCCTTGATGAGATTCTCCCTCATAGAACTTCGTGGAATGCATAACTGACTCCCTCTGAATAGCATATCATCTTGGATGATAAAATCCAGCCATTTCATCCTGTCTAGAGTAACAGGTTCTGTACAAGCCTTCCAAGCTTCACCAAAATCAAGATCCTCTGGATACAAATTCTTGAGTTCCTTGAACCCAACCACTTCAATCTACATTTCTGTCAGCAATAGTTGCCTTCTGCTAAGAGCATCTGCAACCCTATTAGACTTTCCACTCTTGTGTTTCAAAACAAATGTATAACTCTGCAAAAATTCAACCCATTTCAAATGCCTTTGATTCAATTTTCCTTGACTATTCAAATATTGCAAAGCTTGATGATCAGTATACAAAACAAACTCCTTAGGAAGCAGATAGTGCCTCCACTTTTTCAATGCCTGAACTATAGCATAAAATTCCTGATCATAAACAGAATATTTTCTCTTGGCATCATTTAATTTCTCACTGAAATAAGCAACAAGTTTACCTTCTTGGCTCATAACAGCTCCTATTGCAGTACCACTAGCATCACAATCTACTTGAAACACCTTATTAAAATATGGAAGTGCTAAAACTGGTTGTTCTGTAACTTTTTGTTTCAACAATTGAAAACTTTTTTCTGCCCCATTAGTCCACTTAAACTCTTTTCTATCCCCTCTCATTGTTTCAGTCAAGGGTCCACAAATACTGCTAAAATTTCTAATAAAATTTTTGTAAAAGCTAGCTAGACCATGAAAAGATCTTACCTCAGTAGCACTCCTCGGAGTAGGCCATTCAAGGATAGCCTGTACCTTCTCTAGGTCCATTTTTAGACCTTCTGCTGAAACTACAATATTCTTTAGGGCATTTGTTTCTGGCCTTAGTGCTATGTGAACTTGCAGGGTGATTCGTTCCCCTGGCCCCTTTTTTTGTGAATATTGTACTTTAATATTTCTTATTAATAGTGAAGGCTTCTATTCATCAAAAACAAATCATTCAAATGAAATATAATAATTAAATTATAATTTCAATTTTCAATTTTGAATTCTATTACTTCATACACATCTTATATATATTCTATATTATATTTCAAATAATTTAGTATTATACAAAATGTTTTTAATAATATTGTAAATTTATATTTCTCTTATTAACTTATTTTAAATTAGTAATATGTTGTATATTTCTAATAATTCTTAAATATATATTTATATTTTATTATTATTTGAAAGTAACATAGAAGTTAAGTGTTTCAGGTTTCGCATAATTCAACATCAATAACCAACAGGCCGAAAGGCAACACAATTTCTTTTCCCGCACTACGCTTTCAATAGTAGATTTTTTGAAAAAAATGCACAATTCATACCAAATCTGATTTGGGTTTCACACCACCTAACATTGATACTCGAAATCTCAACCAAATAACTAGTTTGGATTTTGCATCATTCATCTACAATATCTGAAAGACCCATACACTAATTTATTTTTTGTATTACCTTTAAAAATATAATTCCCAAAAATAGTTTACAAATTGACTCGATGACCATGCCTTTTAGATGAAAAATAACTTTGGTTTAATGATAATCTTTATAATAAGTAAAATAAATGATAAATATTAAATATGCTACAACAACAAATATAATCACAATTGTCAGAACATTTACAACACATCATAATAAAATCAAACAAACATTTCCTTAATTAATAATCTTCAAAATCTTATACAAAATCTTTCATATAATAATAGCTATCGTAACTTTTAAATGATCAATAACAATATCAATTGCTTGCACAATTCATTAGAACACATTGTAACGCTTACAAGAATCAAAGAATTAGAAATGGAAGCTACATTTACTTTTCAAACCAGCACACAACCAATAGCACTATTTGGAAGAGTAGAGGATATACATTTAAAAAACTTGTTGCTCTACAAATCTAACACAGTTGTGCAAGCAGTTCAATGAACATTGGGTGAATAATTTCACAATGCTACTCATCGATGGAAGGTAAATTCTGATATTGCCACAATGTTAATGGCTTGGGGTTTACAAATTGGTGATAATATAGAAACTGTTCATTTTTTAATGGTCTCTCTATTCCCCAAAGATTTGATTGTGGGAATAAATTCATTGCTACAATGGGCTCATCCTGGTGAAGGGTTTGATTATAGTGAGTATTTTCTGAATGAAGAAGAGGGGAAAGAAATAGGATTTTTCCCTTTTTGTCCAATGGCCCATGCGACTTGACAAAGAAGCTTACAAAACTGATAAAAATAATAATAGCTAATTCTATGTGAAGAAATCAGGCAATATAAGGAAATTGAAGCTGCATCAAGAATTCCACTTGTCTACCCAAAGCATCGACGTTCTGTCCATCCACAAAAAAAAGGAAAGTTTGGAATTACCAAACATATACAAAAAATAAAATCGGATTAAGAATTCTAGTGGTCTATCTGAAACGTCGGCGTTCTATACATCCACAAAGATGAAAGATAGTTTGGAATTTTAGAAACTGTCAATAAAATAACATACTATCAAATTTAGCATTTTCTAGACTATAAATTTTTTATCTCCATTTCTAGATAAAATCATACCTCACCTATATTTGAATCCTAATCATCTAATATGATGAATTATTTTTTCAATTTCATATAATAATAAATAGTTCTAAAATATTTCGATTGCCTCAATTTACCAATTGTAAAATTTAATTTAATTTGATTTTTTTTTGAATATTGTATTTCTTATCAATCAAAAAATTTGATATTACTTATTTCTATGTTTTTGTTTGGATTTTGAACCTATTTTTCTCCAAGTACCTTAAAGCATGTATTTTTATTACAACATAACGAGAAGAACAATTTTCAAATTTACGTATTCAATTACAATGAAAGAAAATCAAATTACGTGTGGTAGCCACTTTTTGAATGCCGGATTACTATATCCTAATCGAGAAAAAGAAACTCTTCGATTAATATCACAAAAAAATAGCAAGCAGTTTATAAACCTGCTTTACATATTTATTTTGTAAAACAAATTGTCAAAAGCGTGATTTATTAAATAGAACTTTTAATTACACAAAATGTATTTACCGTTTTCATTTTTATATACATAATGTAAGTCTATTTATATTTGTGTACTTGCATTTCAATGTTTTCAATCAAAAATAACTATTTCAACCAGTACTACATTTTGTTTGATATTCTTATATATCTTTTGTTGGATATTGCTAATGCATTGGGGTGGTGATTGATACATTTAATATGTTTAATCACTACATTAAGTAATGTTGGAGCTATTGTTGTTGTCATTAGTGTTTTTTCATTGATGTCAAGATATGTTCTGTTGAGAGAACAAACTGATTGTGATAGTGTATAGACATTATACAAATGTTTCAGAATGTGCGAAGACAAATGAGAGTGCATGAAGATGTTGTGATCTTATATCCAAGATCGCATCATGTAATGTTATATATTGGATAAGTTATAGATACTTTGATGAAGCCTAGTTATTGGCCAGTGATAGTGGAAGCTGACATAGTGAGTCTCTGTGTTTCTAGTATATCTTATAGAGGATATGGATTTGGTGTATGCAAGCTTAAGATATGAAAGACAAGGTACTAAAGAATGTTCATTGGTCAGCGCAAGGTATGAAATGCTGGATGACATCAGCTGTGGCGTGTGATCTGGAGAAGTCTAATTTGGGAGCTGACTTCAGAGGTGTAATGTGCATTTTGTTTGGTGAATGTGAATTAATGATGTCAGTCCTTAATTGTTGTAATGTAATCATTGTATACTTGTTTTAGATACCATGCATCATAGCAAGGGTTTATATAATTAGGAAAGCTTAATCAGCCAACCTGATCTTGTAGAATGTAATAGGGTATATATGTAAGATACTTTTTTTTGGAAAAGATATGGTGAGAATGTATGTGATGTAAAGAATATTATGAAAGCTGCGAGCTTGTGTCTGCTAGATGTAGAGAAGAGGATTACTGGTGTACTTCATTGGAACTGATCAAGAAAAGATAGTTGCTTTCAGATAGTTCAAAAGATTATGTATTTCTTCATATACACTTGTGTTGCATACAATGAGTTCTGAAGGTGGATTTAACCTTCTTTGGGCAGTAAGCTTGGACAGTGAGCCCACCCTTCTTTTCTTGACTCTTAACAGGGTCTATCCTCTAACAAGGACTATGTACTATAATGTTTCAATAAGCTTTTAACAGGACTAGATCTTCTAACAAGGATACTATACTCTCAGTTCATCATTTGTGGGTGCTAATTCCCACTGGGGTTTTTACCTTTAACAAGGTTTCCTCAAGACCAAAATATTGTGTTGTTGTGTTAGGATTCATTGTGTTCATTGGATATGATATTTCTTCTATTCAAAGTTTAAAGTTTAATAATCTATCATAAAACCGATTCACCCCCCCCCTCTCAGTTGTATTGTGGACTGTTATTCCTAACAATTGGTATCAGAGCTACTAGTCCTTAGAGAGAAAGCTTAATAGCTTGAGGTGATCTTGGAGATGGTGTTCTATAGGAAAGATAGTCCAAAATTTGATCCTGAAAACTTGACAATTGGAAGAACAAGATACAAACTCATTTGTTTTGTTTGGGCATTGACTACTAGTTGATTACAAAGAACAAGGTAACTGTGAAGACTGAGAATGACTTACCATCAACTATTGATGATGAGAAGAAGATATTTTCACTTAACATGGTTGCACGGGAAGCATTGATCAATGCACTCTCTAAAGGAGAATTTACTCAAGTTAAAGACTTGGATTCGACACACCAGATTTGGCAAAGACTAGAAGCACTATATGAAGGAGATAAATATACCAAGAAAGTGAAGTTACAAAACTAGAAAATAAAGATGGAGAAGCTACAAATGAATGATGATGAAAACATTAGGGCTTATGTTCAAAGGGTTACAAAATTTTTGTTTGGAATCAGGAACTATGGAGGCACTTATGATGAAGAATAATTTTTTGCGAAGATTCTTAGATCATTGACACCTGCTTACAAGTTTAAGGCTATATCTATTCAAGAAACTATACCTTTGACTCTAAACTTTAGCAAGGAGATGTTGATTTCAAAGCTAACTACCTTTGAAGCTGCTAAAATAGGAGATTCTATACCTAAAGTGGAATCTGCATTTAGAGCATCTACACATAAGAAGATAATGTCTACACTTCCGAGCACCAACACTGAGAACCTAAAAGAAGAGCTTGGTGAATATGCTGAGGAATGGGAATAGATACAAGAAGAGGAAAGAAAGATGGATGAACTTGTTTCACTAATTGCTAGAAGAGAAAAGAGAGGTAAGGGTAAATTTGAAAGAAAATTACCTTTGAAATGTTTTTCATGCAATAAGGTAGGTCATTTTGCATCTAGATGTCCTACAAGAGTTCCTAAGTACAATCCCAAGTTTTTCAAATCTAAGTATTCAAAGGATAAGGAATATTATTATGCTAGTGAAGGTATTTCTGATGATGATGATTTAGATTATGAGGAGATTGGATTTGTTGCTATTAAAGATGAACCAATACATGAGGAAAAGGCTTTAGTATCTCATGTTGATAAGAAATATGAATGGATTATAAACAGTGGTTGTTCACATCATATGACTAGAGATAAAAACAAGTTTGTTAAATTAGTGAAGTATGATGGTGGTGTTGTGAGGTTTGGAGATAATCTTCCTAAACCTATCATAGGAGTAGGACCTATTATTCTGGATGGAAAAACTAATACTGATAATGTACTACTTATTGATGGACTTAAGCATAACTTGTTGAGTGTTGGACAGTTAATGGAAACTGAGTTTTAGTTACAATTCAATAATGGTAAATGTTTTATCAAAATTAAGGCAGGAAAGTTGATTCCAACCGGTACTAAATCTAGAGGTAATGCATTTGAATTAAATACATCTGGAGCCACTTGTTTTGTTGTGAAGGTAGATGAAAATTGGTTATGCCACATAAGGTTTTGTCACATTAACTTTGATAATATTGTGAAGGCAAGTTTGACTAATGAAGTAAGAGATCTAATGAAGATTGTGAAACCATCTAATACTGTATGTAGAGAATATGTTATGGGAAAACATACTAGAAGTAGTTACAAAAGAAAAGCATATACATCAAAAGGAAATTTGGATCTAGTACATACAGACCTATGTGGACCTACAAGGACAAAATCACACTATCGTGAAAGAAATTTCATACTTTTTGTTGATGATTTTTCTAGAATGATGTGGGTTACTTACTTGAAGGAGAAATCAACAGCATTTGATAAATTCAAGATATTCAAGGAAAAAGTAGAGAATGAATCAGGTTTAAAGATCAAATATTTGAGGTAAGATAGAGGTGGAGAGTTTACATCATACTTATTCAACTCATACTATGAAGAGAATGGAATACAGATACAGACATCTACTCCTAGGACTCCACAACAAAATGGGATAGCAGAGCGAAGAAACAAGACTATACTTGATGTTGCTAGGACAATGTATCTCATATTCATTGGAGAGAGGTTGTTGGGACAAAAGTGTACACATTGAGTAGATTTCAAATCAAAGAAGGTACAAGTAAGACTCCTTATGAATTATTGTTTAATCATACTCTTACTATAAAATATTTCAGAACATTTGGTAGTAAATGCTATATTAAAAGAGATGACGAGATAGGGAAGTTTCATGCTAGAAGTGATGAAGGAATTTTTCTTGGTTATTCCAATAAGAGAAAGGATTACAAATGTTTCAATCTAAGATTTAGAAAGATGATTGAAAGTAACAATGTGAAGATAGATGAAAGGTTTCAGATACAAGAGAGAATGTATGACTGTAATCAGGTTACAGAGATCAAAGAGGTTGCTGCTACAGAAGAAGAAAAAATTGTTGAGGCTAAATGTGAAAATGAGACTTGTGATGATGAGGTTACTTGACGTAGGACATGCAAGGAGGATCCAATTAAGGACTATTCTCACAAGCAGCCAAACACCACAATGTGGAATAACACAACAAGATAACTATTTTCAACTAAATTTTCATTAACATGACCGGTTGTAAGGCCTTCCAAATTAGGGCCAAATACAATAAAAATTATTTTTTCAATCTCTCAGCTAGTCCATCTCTAAAACAAATTAGCAACTGATGGAAACCCTAAGGTAGATCTGAACTTGAGCTCGCAAGACTCCAAGCAATCTCCTTGTCTCCAAGCATGCAAACCACTAGCTCTACTATTACAAACTATCAAGTAACAATATGATCTACAAGATCTCACAAGATCCAAATCTAATCACCCTCTAGATCTCATCAAATCTAATCAAACCTTCAAATCTCCTTCCACTGAATCCCTAAACAACTACCCAAACACTCCTTAAATACTAATCTTCAGCCACAAGTCGGCTCGATGAAATAATTAACTCCTAAGCCAAGTTGGCTCCTATTACAAACAAATATTAAATGAAACAATATTCAGCTCTCAAATAGCCTTACAAAAATTTAATTCTCCATGTCAGCCTCAAGATATACATAGGAGAATACAACAAAAGATACCAATAATAAATGCACCAAGTCGACCAATCAAATCACCAAGAACTCTAGTCAGTAAACCAGAACAACCAAGCACCAAAGAAACAACTGAGCATCAGTGAAACAAATGACCAATCCAAGAAACACCAAGAAACATAGGCATCACTGAGCACAAGTTCCACTGAGCACTAGAAGCTTTACTGAGTTCCTTCAGCGACTGAGCTCCCCTCAATAATCGAGACCGTCGGTTAAAGCTGCAGTCGAGTAAAACAAAACCAAAACAACACACACCCATCCATATTCACTGAGTACCCTAGAATGCCCCTGCATCAAAAACCCTAGGTTCAAAAATATGTTCTCATAGGCTGGAAGAACATCTTCCAAGATTCAACACATAAACCCTGAACTAGTTCTTCACATACATGTCCTCCAACTTCTCATCTTGCATACTCTTCCATTTCAGTTTCTTTTGTCTCTTCAAGTCTTTCCTTGATAATACACAAGCTTGTTCTCCATATTGATCATCATTCTTCTTAGGATCCACCTACTCAACTCAGCTACCAATACTCAAACTTCTCTTACCAAGTGTTGTATCTAGCAAAGGCATCAGGCAAAAATTCTTGCCATCCTTCTCAATAGTAAACACATTCTTGACAAAATCATACATAGCTCTAAAATCATATTGCCAAGGTCTACCAAGAAATATATCACAACTATTCATCTCTAAAATATCACACAATACAAGACCCTTATACTGGCCAATCTAAAAAATCAACAAAGCACTGCTCCCTCACTTCCAGAGCATGAACATTTTGTAACCAGCCAATCCGATAAGGATGGGGATGTTTCATTCTATTCAAAAAAAAATTATGAACCATGTCCTACACAACAAGGTTATCAGTACTACCACTATCAATAATAACATCACAAAGTTTACCTCTAGACTTGCACTGAGTTCTAAACAAGTTACTCCTCTGACAAGGTTCCTCCTTTGCACTGAGTAATGTTCACCGAACCAACAAGTTCCCAAATTCAGGTTCATTCTAAACGTTCTCATTTACCATATCAGTATGTCAATCACTAAGCTTCTTCTATGTACACTCAAAATAATGGTGTCCTTCTTAACCATAATTATAACAAGTTTTGGTTCATCTTCAGCAGTCGGTTTATCCTTCACCAAGTGATCAATCTTTTCCTTCCCTCAAGGATTAATATGTTGTCTCCTTTTCAACTTATCTTATGCCTTCAGAGCATCTTGATAAGAATCTTCAACCGAATCAATCTTTAGCATACCAATCTCATCCTGAATATTAAATCTCAAACCATTCACATACTGAGCTACCTTTTCCTTACCAAGTTCTCTGTATCGAGACCAAATAATAAGTTTTTAGAACTCCTCAATATAGTCCTCCACAATCAAATCTTTTTTCTTCAAATTTTGCAACTTCTTAAACAAGTCAGGCTCATAGTTGGTAGGTATGAAATTAGCTTTCAATTTAGTCACCATCAACCTCCACCGATTGATCTTCATTTCACCTTCATCTTCTCAATCTCTTTGTAGTTTTTTCCACCAAAGAGCAGCATGTCCTTTCAACTTAGTCTATGCCAATCTTACTCAAAGAGGATCTTCAATTTCTTCAATCTCAAAGAAGTCTTCCAATTCACCAATCCAATCAACCAAGTTCTTGGGTTTCAAAGTACCAGAGAAAGTAGAAACTTCCATTTGGTAACTATTACTTAACCGAGCTCCAAATCTATGTAATTGACCAGTTATGTCTTTAACAAATCTATCTCTCCAGTCATCACCACTAGATCTAGCAAATTCAAAGTCTTCAATAGCTTTCTCATAACCATCATCAGTACCAAGATTCCTTGACATACTAGAAATAGCTCTCATGACCTCAACAATCATGTCATTCTTTATCAATTCCATCTCAGATCTGAAATCAGATTTCACCTTCTCTGTAATCTTTGATTCCAAAGCATCACAAAGATCTGCAATCACTCTAGGTTCCAATCTTCTCAGAGGCATCCTTCAATAATTTCAAAAACCCAAAGCAATAAGTCACCAACAAGGTCCTTGTGCAAACAGCCTAAACTGGTTTACACACTCAATATCTTCAAGCTCTGATACCACTTGACATAGGACAAGCATGGAGGATCCAATTAAGGACAGTCCTCACAAGTAGCCAAACACCACAATGAGGAATAATACAAGATAACTATTTTCAACTAAATTTTTATTAACATGCCCAGTTGTAAGGCCTTCTAGATTAGGACCAAATACAATCAAAAGTATTTCTACAATCTCTCATCTAGTACAACTCTGAAACAAATCATTAACTGATGGAAACCCTAAGGTAGATCTAAACTTGAGCTAGCAAGCCTCCAAGAAATCTCCTTGTCTCCAAGCATGCAAACCACTAGCTCTGCTATTACAAACTATCAGGTAACAATCTGATCTAAAAGATCTCACAAGATCCAGATCTAATCACCATCTAGATCTCATCAAATCTGATCAAACCTCTAAATCTCCTTCCACTGACTCCCTAAACAACTGCCCAAACACTCCTTAAATACTAATCTTAAGCCACCAGTCAGCTAGATGAAATAATTAACTCCTAAGCCAAGTCGGCTCCTATTACAAACAAATATTAAATTCAACAACATTCGGCTCTCAAATAGCCTTAAAAAAATTTAATTCTCCATGTCAGCCTCAAGATCTACATAGAAGAATACAACAAAAGATACCAACAATAAATGCACCAAGTCATCCGATCAAATCACCAAGAACTCCAGTCGGTAAACCAGAACAAGTGAGTGCCAGAGAAACAATCGATCATCAAAGAAACAACTGACCAATCCAAGAAACACCAAGAAACATAGGCATCATCAAGCACAAGTTCCATCAAGTGCGAGAAGATTCACCAAGTTCCTTTAGCGACCAAGCTCCCCTAAATAACTGAGGCTGTCGGTTAAAGCTGCAACTGAGTAACACATAACCAAAACAACACACCTCGATGTAGATTCACCAAGTACCCTAGAATTCCCCTGCATCATTACTGAGGTTCCTAAGACTCTGAGGTATGTAAAGAAAAATCATCCTAAAAATCAAATTATTGGTAACTCTAATCAAGGAGTAATGAATAGATCAAAGGCTAGAGAAGAAATTTGTTTAGTTTCTCAAGTTGAACCAAAGACTACAAATGAAGCTTGTAGAGATGAATCTTGGATAAATGCTATCAAGGAAGAGTTAGATCAGATAAAGAAAACTAACACTTGGGAATTGGTTCCTAGACCTAAGAACAAACATGTAATAGGAACTAAATGGGTTTTTAGAAACAAAATGAATGAAGGAGTTGTAGTAAGAAATAAAGAAAGATTGGTATGTAAAGGTTACTCACAACAACAAGGCATAGATTTTGAAGAGACATTTTCTCCTTTTTCTAGAATAGAAGTTGTAAGATTATTCTTGACTTATGTTCCACATAAGAAATTCAAGGTATATCAAATGGATGTGAAATCTACATTCTTGAATGGGGATCTTGAAGAAGAAGTATATATAGAGAAACTTGATGGATTTCCTTTATGTGAAGATAGAGAAATGGTATGTAAGTTGAAGAAAGCTTTGTATGAGCTGAAGCAAGCTCCAAGGGCTTGGTATGCAAGGTTAGACAAGTACCTACTTCAGCTTGGATTCAAAAAAGGTAATGCTAACACTAATTTGTATTTAAGAACTAGTGAAGATGGAGTTTTGATAATAGAAGTCTTTGTTGATGATATTATCTTTGGAGGCAATTATGATCTATGTGAGAAATTTTCTAAAGAAATAGAAAATGAATTTGAGATGTCCATGATAGGAGAAATGAAATCATTTCTTGGACTACAAATAAATCAAAGTAAAGATGGCATTTTTATCTCTCAGAATAAATATCTTAAAGAAATGTTGAAATTTTTTGGAATGGAGGACTGCAAACCAGTTGGTACACCCACGGTGACTGGAAATAATTTGATAGTTGATGATGAATCAAAGTCTTTTTTCAGACCAAGTACAGATTAATGGTTGGAGGATTACAATATCTAATTCACACTAGACTAGATATTGCTAATGCTATTGGGATTGTGGCTAGATATCAGGCAGAACCTAAAGAGACACACCTAGCTACTATGAAAAGGATATTGAGATATCTGAAAGGAAAAATAGACTATGGCTTATGGTATGATAGAAATGATAGCTTTGAAATTCATGCTTATGCTAATACTGATTGGGAAAGAAATATTGATGACAGGAAGAGTACTAGTGGTGGTGCATTTTTCCTTGGGAAAAATTTGGTTTCATGGCTAAGTAAGAAGCAAGATTGTATAGCTCAATCTACTACTGAATCAGAGTATGTTGCTGCTGCTATTAATTGCACTCAAATTGTTTGGATGAAACAAATGCTAAAGGACGTTGGAATAAATTTTGATGAGCCTGTGGTTATCCATTGTGATAACACCAGTACAATGAATATGTCAAAGAATCTGGTGATGCACTCTAAAACTAAACATATTTCTATCAAATATCACTTCTTGAGAGACAAGGTGGCAAAAAAGGAAATAAAGTTGGAGTACATTAGCACAAAGGAACAAATTTTAGATATCTTAACAAAGCCATTGCCAAAAGATACCTTTGAATATCTCAGAGGTATGCTTGGGGTTCAGGCCCCTCCTAGTCAGAATTAAATGATTCAAGGATGCATCGGTCCAGAGGTGTTTAGAGCCTTATCATATTCTAGACTTGATGTAGGGATCTACTCCTCAGGAGGAGTGATCGTGGAAGAAAGGTGTTGAAGAACAATTGTTGACTCATGGAACCCTTTTCCATTATTGTCAAAGGGGGAGTGTTGCTATGAGAAAATCCCTACTGTATGGGGAGACTGTATGAAGGAATACTATAAGAGTGTTTTTTGGTTACAAAACTTTGGATTGATAAAACCTTGGGATGGATTTTACCATATGTTGACATCAATGTCAAAGGGGGAGATTGTTGGATATTTATAATGCATTGGGGTGGTGATTAATACTGTTGGTACTCTCAAATTTGGCACAAATTTGGAGTGACCAATTGAAAAAAATTCCTATAAGGCAAAATGGGTACCCGTAAGAAATTTTTGTGTGAAGGCCTAATTGGTGTGCTTGTAAAAGATACCTTGATGATTTTCATGAGATACAACTTGGTGAATAGGTTCAACACCTTTCATTTGACATATGCAGTGGGTTCCAGCTCCTAAATTTTAAATCTAACATGTTTAGGGAGTAGCCATTTTGAGGTGTTCACTTAAATCTGCATTTTTGCCTAAGTGTCAGTTTGTTGTAACAGGCCCTGTTTGCATTTCAATATCTTGTGTCCTATTAGGTTTCATAGCCCACCACTTTGGGAATGTTTAAAATGTATATCAGAGAGCTTATGTTTCAAAGCTCAAGCCATTTCAAGTCCATTTGATAGGTTTTTAGATCCCCCAAAGTTGGCTTTCCAGATTTGTCCTATTTCTTTGTTCTGCCCAGTCTTCTAAGTGGCCTTGTTTGACTGATTGTAAATTTTGACCATTTGACCCAATTGACAAAATTCCTTTTGTACTATATTCCAGTGGTCAAATACTTCTTGTATTTCAATCCTTAGATCATGAATAGTCCATTTGGCTAGTTTGCTAAGCCCATTCCGTTTGGAGTTTCTAAAAGTTTGCCAAACTGTTAAATGCAAATTTCTAGATAGCTTACTTTGAGGTCTTGTTATTTGTATCCGGTTGAATGCCTTGCATAATTGAGTTTTCCCCTGTGTTGCAAAATTGAAATTATACCTTCCCATGGATTTTCAAACTCACACCAATCCAGTTATCCACTTTACTAGAGCATTTTCATTTCCTATTTATTAAAGTTTCACTAAATATGCAGAATTCAGAATCAAGTGGCCTACTTTGTGCTTTCACTTTTTGTACCCAGTTCAAGGTTTTGAATAATTGAAGGTTGTTTTGCATTGAAAAAATGGAAATGTGCTACCATGAATATTTTCAAGCCATGATGAATCCATTTGCCCAGTTTGCCAATTTGATTCCATTTGCAGTTTCTAACAATTTGATACAGATCAGTTGCACAATTTAGTCGGAGGCCCTGCTCATGATGTTATATCTCAAATAATCTGATTAGTCATGTCAAGAAAATGGTGCCCCTGTATTGTAAACCAAACTTACTTCAAGTTTGCAAGGTCTCAGATCATGAGGGTTTTGTATGCACACTTCCCTAGATGATTTTCATTTGCAGAAAATCAGCATTTCTCTTATTTTATTGTATTGTATTTCCAAGTGGCTACTTTCAAGGGTCTGCCAAATGTGACCAGTTGATCGTCATAAGTTTCCTTTATGGATTCATGCTCTCCATATAGCATACTCCTAATATCCAAAAGCTCGGGTCTTTAGGAGGTCTTTTCACTTGTTTTCAAAATCACAACCAGATGGATCTTATGCTTATTTGACAAGGTAATTTGCAGAATGGTTCTGAGAAAGCGATTTAGAGGATTAAAATCTTTGGACCCTTTTTGTTTTCATCAAGTGTCACTTTGAAAAATGGAAGAATGTGGACCATGGAATATATGTGTCAAGCGTCCGGTCCAAGTCACTTGATTTTGTCAATTTTTAAGACCAGTTCTAGGGGCCAGTTGTTGTTAATGAAATAAGTTTGCAGAATTATAATTAGTTGTTTTAATGGCCACCAACTCAAAATCTTGTGATCGGAGTGTGTACTAGATTATATTCGGGTAAAATGAAGGTGAAAGTTGGTTTCAAGATGAAGATTTTCAAGCCAAGATCTCAACGACACAGCGTTTTTTATTAAAGTTGTTTGTAATGAAGGAGCCTAAGCACTTCTATGTGGAAAGGCCTTTCCAGGTACTAACCTTCTAATTGATAGATTCCATGTATGATCTGTAACAAATTCTAGGGATGCAGTCGGCAAGAGTAGAATGCCTAGAGCAGTGGAAAATATAATTGTGAACCCAATTTTTAATATGGGGCTCCAAGGATGGTTTGACAATTCATGTGATGGATCAATTTATTGAGATTATTCGGAGGATTCTAAAATAGAATCAAATCTATATCCTGTTGTATCTAATAGAAAAGATTCTTGGCAAAGATTACAACCAACTATTACTAAAAGGGTTATGGTAAATGTGCAATGCCATGTACTAGCATTTGTCTGGTTAGAAGATCCATCACAATCAGTGCATCATGTACAGGCAATGCTTAAGATAGAAAGCAAGGGCACATCTCCAAATTTTATGTTAATCACAAGATTCAAAGCTTCTGTTGAGAAGTGGGCAATATTGGAGGGAGCTTTTTTGGAAATTATTCCAGGCAAAATTATATTTACTTGGAAGGACCTCTAGCCGGGTTCAATTTTCCAATGAAAGGTGTGGAGTGTTGTCTCTA
Organism: Chamaecyparis obtusa; assembly: GCA_027943335.1. Classification (NCBI taxonomy): domain Eukaryota; kingdom Viridiplantae; phylum Streptophyta; class Pinopsida; order Cupressales; family Cupressaceae; genus Chamaecyparis; species Chamaecyparis obtusa. Next base: position 898,868 of record BSBK01000736.1, read on the forward strand.
TGACAAAAGTGCACAAAACAAAAGCATGTCAACATGGGTACATTGAGCAAAAAGGTGGAGGTAGTGTTAAGTTTGAAGTGTTGTGCACATATCTTGTGTGACCACTGTGGGGTAAGTGTCTTTAGCAAACACATGAGGATTGCCAGTTCAAACAAATTCATTAAAGGCTTTGTGTTAAACATTGGAGGGGGTTGGCATTGTAGACAATGAGGAAAAACTAGCACCAAGTATCACGTAGCTACCTTACACAAATGGGAATGTTGTCAGCATTAAAAAGGAAGGATATTGTTTATTATTGTTAGTAGGAACCCAAATGGTGCCTCACACCAAGTTTTTTGTGTTCCTTGGAGCTGGCTTGCGTGGAAGGCACCCATGCATGAAGAAGTTTGGCAGCCTATTGTTACACCAAGAGTGCCATGTGATAGCGAAAGATAGCCAGGATGTACGCAGAGAGAAAGGTGCATGCCTGTTTAAAGCAAGACATGTTGAAGGATGCTACAGAGATGAGTAAGAAGTCATTCGACTATGCTTGGGTGTGTGTATTGTTTTCCAAGAATGTACAGTGCATGAGGGAAAGAAATCTAGAGTGTCACACATTTGTGGTTGTTTGCTACATTTGCAAAGTGAAGGGGTTTTTTGTAAGGTTTCATTGTTGGGGCTGCTTGAACAAACAAATGGTAGGCTTTCATTATGTCAGGGGGCCTTACATACCATTTCTTTCTTGTTGTGTGAATAAATTTGCTGAAAGCTAGTGCATGGCAATACCAAAATGGTAAATGAGACAAAGAGAAATTAACACAAACAAACAAATGGGAGCTACTTATAGAATAAGAAGCCAATGTTTGAACATCAAAAGCCTGTGCAAATTACATGGAGCCCACTCAAAAGAATGAAAGGGGCCTCATGCTAGCATGAGAAACTAGATGCCCTGCGTAAGCCAAGTCATTGAAGACTAGCACAAATTCATTTGAAATTGGGAGCCAACGTAAATAAAAGTCAGAGGATGTGAAAAGAGGCATGAGCTTTGATATTTGAAGGGGCTTCACTGTGTAGAGGATGGAGGAAACCTAGCGCATGAGTTTCTTTTAAACTTTGAAGCTGCTGATGTCTAGTGGGTGTATGAATGCATTTGAAATGAGTAGCCCGCACATAAACATAAAAAAGGTACCAGCACATAAAAGATTAGAGGCTGCAGAGGTTTGAAAACTTAGAACCATATATCCCACATTCTTCCAGTAATTAAATTTTTCAATGTTTTTATGTCAAGCACTCAATGTATATTGTAAATGAAGAGCCAAGAGGCTCTTGGTGAGCCCCTTGGCTGGGAGACTCAGTGCGTGGTGAGCCCCATAGATTTTGAACTAAAATGCTAAATAATCTTTTAAAAAATCAAAAAAATTATCCCACATTGATGCCGAATTGGGCATTTGGAGTATTTAAATGGAACGCCAAGTACATATGAAATAGATCAAAGAGCTGGAAGCTCTCTACTCACGCAAGCTCATAGTCACCTTAGTTTTCATGCTAGCAGGCCCATAAATAAAGTTATTTTGTAGAGAGGTGATAGTATGATGATGTGGCAAAAATGGACACATGGCACCCGGTCGTGAAGTCACAGAATGAAACCGCCAGTCACCCAATCTCATGAAGTTTAGTAGTTAGCCAGAAAAGTCTAGAGACTTGGAGATAATTATGTTAGGAATAAGGTGTCTCAACCTTGGATAATTCCTATTCTTATTATTTGTTTTGTAAATTTATTTCTTGCAAATAATGTAATTAAGTGTGAGTGTACATGTCTAGTTGGCATGTTGATGTGTCACTCCACTTGATGTGTCGACATCTTGAATTGTGTGTAAGGAGATCATGGCTGAAATGGTTATGACGGATTCCTATGACACGTAAGAGCTATTTAAGGAATGTGCTATGATAGGTGTAAGAGCATCTTATGACTTGGGCCTATTTGGGTGCCCAAGAAGTAGTGGTTGGTGTGTGTAAGAGAATATGCCAAAAATAGGTCGGTATGACATATTCTCTTACACTTCTCTTGTGATCATTATTTTTGGTGGATTCTATGACAAGCTATCATAGTCTATTCTAGGGATGGATGCCTATTCTTGGGATTTCATGTAATAGTTGTGTACATGTGGCTTTGTGCATGGGTCTTGGTGGTTGGATGCCAAACTCCTTTTGTGGGTATTGTTGGGTCTTGAGGAGTCTATATATATGATGTTGCTTCTATGGGAGAGATATAAGTTTTACTTGTCTCTCATCTCCTGAAAGAACTTGCATTGCAAGTGTGTTTTAACCTTTGTGTTGAAGATAATACATTGTGCAGGTTTTGGAGGGGTGGCATTGTTTTACCAAAAGGTTTTTCCCCACTGGCATTTCTTTGTGTTTATGTGTTTCAATCTTCTCTATCTATTTTCTGTATGCATGGTATATGGCTGCAATTTATTTGTTAAGTAGCTTAACGAATCTGAAATTGTAAGGATTTAAAAAGAATTTGCACAATACTTTCCTTTAGAGCTTAGTGTAGGAAGTTGTTTCTGCACCTGAGTTTCCTTACAAGTGGTATCAGAGCCTGATCAACTTTTGATCCTAGTTGTTGGGTAGGGTTTTTTGAGCTAATCTCAAGTTGAGTGGGAATTTTGTGCAGAGCATTCTGAATCTTATTTGTAGATTAAGATGGCAAGTTCCTCATACAGTAGAATGGAGGTGGAGAAATTTAATGGCACGAATTTCAAGTTGTGGAAACTCAAGATGGAAGACATGCTTAAAGACTGTGATCTATGGGAGGCTACTTCACTTGATGTGAAACCTGTAGTGATATCTCAAGCAGATTGGGAGGTCAAGGATCAGAAGGCTAAGGGTCTCATCGGACTCTGTCTAGCAGATGTCGTTCTTCTGAATGTTCTTGATGAGACTACTACAAATTCTTTGTGGAAATGGCTTGGGTCTGTGTATCAGGCCAAATCTCTAGTGAATAAGTTTTTCCTAAGAAAGAATTTGTATTCTTTAAGAATGGAGGAATGAGGATCCATAATTGATCATCTCAATGCTTTCAATTTATTGGTTACACAATTGGCATCATCCGGTGCCAAGATCAAGGAGGAGGATCATTGTATGACCCTGCTTTGTTCCTTGTCAGATTCATGGGACCATCTTGTGCTGGCTCTTAGAAGTACTATAGTCACATTCTGTATGGATGATGTGGTGTCTTCACTGCTATCTGAGGAGATGCAAAGAAAGACTTCAGATTTGTCTAAGGAAGCCCTTGCTGTTCACAGGAGATCCAATGACAGAGGAAAGTAGAATGACAACAAGTCAAAGAAGGGTAGATCCAAATCTTGTGGGAATTCTATGACTCTTGGAAAGTCCAAGGAAAAATGTTGGAACTGTGATAAAACTGGGCACTTTAGGAAGGACTACAAAGAACCAAAGAAGAAGAAGAAAGGCTCAGATTCAGCTTCCAAAAAATCTCAAGAAGATGGAGATGATTTTATTGCAGCTTTGGCAGCCCATGCATCTGATGATGTGTGGTTGGTAGACTCGGGTGCTTCTTTTCACATGACCTCTCATCGAAACTAGTTCTCAAAATAGGAAGAGTTTGATGGTGGAAAGGTGTACTTGGGTGATGATTCTCACTTGAAGATAGTTGGACACAAAAGGGTCACTATCAGATTTCATAATGGATGAGTAAAGGGAATCAATGAAGTTATGCACATTCTGGGTTTGGCATGAAACCTATTATCTGTAAGTATGCTGAATGATGTAGGTGTGCAGGTTGTTTTATCAAAAGAAGGATGCAAGATGATGAGAGGATTGATAGTGCTTGTGAGGGGTACCAGGAGAGCTACCTTATTTTAGCTAGATGCATGTATTCCTCTATGTAATAGTTCTTCATCCTCACCATCTGAATGAGTAGTGAAGAATTATGTGGTTATTGGTTCCGATGGTAGTGCAAACAATTTGGAAGGTAAGCTTCCTATAGAAAATACAATGTTGTGGCATATGAGATTTGGCCACATTGGTGAAAAGGGTCTCAGAACCCTGAAAAATAAAAAACCTCGTTGACGGGTTAAATGATTGCAATCTCGAGTTTGACTTCTATGAACACTGTGTCTATGGTAAACAAAATCGTGTTCAATTTTACTCTACTTCTCACAAATCTTCTGATGTTTTGGATCTCATTCATTCTGATGTATTTGGTCCTATAAAAGTTCCTTGTATCTCCAAGTCTATATTTTTTGCATCTTTCATAGATGATTACAGTACAAGGACATGGATTTATTTCCTTAAAAGTAAGACACAAGTCTTTAGTCAGTTCAAGGAATTTAAAGCTCTTGTAGAGAATCTGTTAGCACCTATTAAAATTTTCATGGCCTCACAGATTTTTCCCTAGTCTCTACAATGTTTTTCCTGGTCTCTGGCTAAAACCCTAGTTGAAAATTCAAATAACTAGCCATTGGGTGGAAAATAATTCAAAATTAGCCTAGCTTTACCATGCCTTCTTCTATTTCCATGTTACATTTTTGGGCCACTTAAAATCCTAATACGCATGTGTTAATTAAAAGACCACTTTACATATGTTCGCGGTTAGGTTTTTCCATGTCCGGCAAGATCCCCTTTTAATATTTTCCTAAATCCTATAGTTCCCCCACTGAAATATTTCCTAAGTCTTAAGCCTCTGTTTTGTGTGGTTGTCGCTTGTTCACAAGACTGTATGTTGTCAGAAGGTTCTGACATGTGATTACGTGACTTCATGACACCTATCTCGATAGGCCTTGTTGTCTTTCCCTCCTGGTGGTTAAAGAGTCTTCAAGATCTACGGTTGTCACCATTTCACTGACGAGAGATGTGTGGGCTTTAACATCATGCCTTAATGACAACCGTTGATGCGTTCTATGAAAGATTTTTGGGTGGGCCTCCCTGCCTGCAGATGCTCACATGTCATGATCTTATTGGTCATCTAGGTTGTGATGTGGCATGTTGTCAGTATGATTGTGCATGGTCAAGGGTCTGGGCCCATTGTCAAAAAAGTGTTGTTGGTAGTTTCTTATTGGTTAGTGAATTATTGAGTGGGATCCTGTCAGTGGGGCCTACAATGAAGTCTTTTCAATCTATGGTCGGTACATGATCTCAAGGAATATTTCTACCCCATGAGATCATGCACCATCCATTGATTTTGAATCTTACTTGGACATGTTAGTGGGACCTGGTTGCTGGCATGTCTATCAGTGGGACCTGACATCTGTAGAAGAGCTACGGTTGGCATAAGCTCTCATGGAAGTTGTGAGAGCCATGAGATCTTACGCCAGCCATCAATTTTTCTTTCCTCAGACAGCTGATGAGGGTGGGTCCTCTGGTAGGTGGTGCTGACTTGGGTGTGTTCTCATTGGTCTAGGTGGGATGAGGTGGACTGTGCTAGTGGGTCCTCATATTTTCAAGGAGGTTGACGTGCCGACAGATCTATGGCTGGCACGTGATCGCAAGGCATATTCTTATCCCTTGCGATCATACACCCACCGTTGATATTCACTAAAGGGGAAGCTTTGCGGTGGGTCCTGGGTAATTCATGGCACTAAGTTGCTTGTTTTTGATTGGTCATTGGTGTGGTGAGGTGGTGGTTGACTTGTCGAGGGGTCTCGCAGACAATTTTAAAAGTTATTATGAGCCGCCCGATCTGCTGGGAAAAATACAATACCGATGGTCGTATTTTAAAAGTCTTCTGTCATGACTGTTTTATTTCAAATTCAAATATTCAAATTTCCTAAGACATTTCCAGCAATAGAAAGGACTAGTTTTAATTCTTTTGAGGCCAGATTTGATTTGTTTGGTGGCATCAGTGGTTGCAGTGTGGTCCAGGTTGCCATGATCAAATTGCAGAGGGGTTTGTGCTATGTAGGGATGGATAATTTTGGTGGCTCAAGATGTTTTGCAGGTCTGATCAGATTGGTTTGTATGGTGAAATTTATGATTTTCCTATACTTCTCAGAGATTTTTCTCATTCATGAAGATCATCCTTGGATTTGATAGACCTGTACTTGGTTTTCCCTCCAAGATTTTTGATTTTCTATTGGTGTGGTTGTTGGAACCCTAACCCTAGTCATCCAAAGCTTGATGCATCCTTTTAGGATTCCAAGATGACTAGGGATTATAAGTGGAGTTGTGTTAGTTGTTTTAGGGGTTCCAGTTTCTACCTTTTCAGGAGAATTGGTTCCAAGAAAGGTTTTGTCCTATAGATTTTCTCCTTCTCTCTGCATATAGGGTGTTCTTTCTTCCTTTGTTGGTTCAGAGAATATAATACATATTGTAATTGATTTGTCTTATGTATGAGGAATCAATTTATTCTTACTATTACCAAGCTATCTCCATTTGAATTCTAAATTCATTAATCATACATCAAGGGTGTTTGATTTTTTTGTTTGTATTTCCTATGTGTCTGTAATAGGGTTGTCTTCATAAAGCTAACTAGTTTAAGATTAGTTTTCATGTATGTATGAGTTGAGGTGTCAAAGATATGTCATGCTTGTCTTCCAGTGGATGTTGGCTAATGTACTATCTATTTATAGGTCTCTTCTAAGGGGAGGGTTAAAAGCCTTTGGATGGGTAATAACATACTTGGATACACAAGTGGGTTGTTGAAGTGAGGTTTGGTCATGGTGTGTGATTGATGTTAGGCATCAAAAAATTGAATTTATTGCTTTCTTGTTTCATAGCTGTCTATTGCAATAGGGTATTTGACTGTGTGGCCCATTGGATAAGGCACTGGTCTATGAGAGACTTAGGGTATCTCAAGGAACCTTTCAAACTCATCATTAAATCATTTACATTCAGTTCCACCCTTCCCTTTCATGTTGTTAGGATAGGTCTCTAGTTTTCATACTCACTCTATGCAAGTAGGGCTATTGCATGAGATCTTGGTTTCATTGAGGTACAGGATACCTACAAGGGTTTGAGAACCATTCCATAGTCAATTACCTACAAGCCTGTAGTGTGACATAAGTTGTATGTGTATGCAAATGAGGTATACCTGCCTGAGTGATGTGGAGCTCAAAGTGTAGAAGGATCTCTCTTTGATCCTTGTCAGTTGGCCTTTTTCCTTGTCGGATTTGGGGTGTTGAGTGAATGTGACACTAGCCCTATCAATCCTAATGCCAATCTGACCTTTGGGGAAAAAGAACAACAATAGAATCAGACTAGTAAGAAGATTAAGTGTGTAAGAACTGACAATGGTGGTGAGTTTTGCTCAGCAGAGTTTGAATAGTTCTGTAAAGAACAAGGTATCAAGAGGCATAAGACAACTCCTTATACCCCACAAAAAAATGGAGTTGTGGAGAGAATGAATAGGACACTGATGGAGAAGGCTAGGAGTATTCCTAGTGGAGCTAGTTTAGAACAAAGGTTTTGGGCCAAAGCTGTGGCCACTGCTTGCTATCTGGTTAACAGATCTCCTACATCAGCTCTTGTTGGTAAGAAACCCATGGAGGTGTGGTCTGGTAAGAAGCCTTTAATTAGACATCTTCATGTTTTTGGTTGTGAAGCTTATGCACATGTTCCAAAGGAGAAAAGATCTAAGTTGGAAAACAAAGCTGTCAAATGTATTTTCATCGGTAACAGTGTTGGTGTGAAAGGATACAAGCTTTGGGATCCTGTGACTAGTAAGGTGTTGTATAGTAGAAATGTTATTTTTAGAGAGCTAACATCTTCTCCTATTGTGCTACAAATAGATGAAAAAGAAAAGGAAAAAGATGTTGTTCAGTTGCCTCCTACCCTTGAGAAGACTGAACAGAGAGACCATGTTGGGCCTAATGATGAGGAGAGCTCTAGCAACTCTAATAGTTCAGAAGAAGAGGAAGAACAACCTCAACCTCAGCCCTTGAGGAGATCCATGAGAGAAAGAAAGAAACCAAAAAGGTTTGGTTATTCTATGTTAGATTCTAGCTATGCCTTTGCTTTGATTACTAACACTGATGAGCCTAGATCTGTGAAAGAGGCTTTGGGCATGGAAGATGCAGGTTCCTGGATTGAGGCTATGGATGATGAGATGGCTTCATTGGAGAAAAAAAATCTTGGGACCTTGTACCTTTTCCTAAAGGGAGAAAATCTATTGGCTGTAAATGGGTGTTCAAGAAGAAATTCTGTGCAGATGGCAGTATTGAAAGGTACAAAGCTAGATTGGTTGCAAAGGGGTATTCACAGGTAGAGGGAATAGATTATGGTGAAATATTCTCTCATGTTACAAAGTTAACATCCATTAGATTTTTGTTATCTCTTGCTGCATCATTTGATTTAGAGATAGAACAGATGGATGTGAAGACAACTTTCCTTCATGGTGATTTAGAGGAAGAGATTTATATGTCATAGCCTGAGCACTACATTGTTAAAGGTAAAGAATCCTTAGTTTGCAGATTAAAGAAATCTCTATATGGTTTGAAGCAATCTCCTAAGATGTGGTACCTTAAGTTTGATGCCTTTGTGTTGTCAATTGGATTTGTAAGATCAAAATCAGATCATTGTGTTTATTTCAGAGTTGAAAATGATCGCCTTCTTATTTTTGCATTATATGTTGCTGTTTGGGAAGGGTAAGGGTATGATCTTTGATTTTAAATCTTAGTTGTCAACACAGTTTGAGATGAAAGATCTTGGGGAAACAAGGTACATCTTGGGTATGGAAATCAGTAGAGATAGGTCTAACAGAAAACTTTGGTTGAGTCAGAGTAAGTATGTGAAGTTTGTGTTGGACAGGTTCAGCATGGCAGATTATAGACCACTATGTGTTCTTGTTTCTATGGGAACAAAGTTATCTGTAGATGATTGTCCAAAATCTACTAGTGAGGTGGAGGACATGAGTAGAGTACCTTATGCTAGTGTAGTTGACAGTCTTATGTATGCTATGGTCTGTATTAGACTAGACATTGCCCAAGTAGTGGGAGTCTGGAGTCAATTCATGGCTAACCCTGGACGGGTACATTGGGATGTAGTTAAGTGAGTATTCAAATATTTGAGGGGTACATCAGATTACTCCATATGTTATCATGGTAACTCTTCTAGATCTCCGCATTCAGTTTGTATTCATGGGTTTGTGGATTTAGATTGGGTAGGTGATATTGATAGCAGGAGATCAACTAGTGCTTATGTGTTCACTATGTTTGGTGGTGCCATCAGTTGGATGAGTAAGCGACAACCTATGGTTTCTTTGTCCACTACAGAAGCTGAGTACATGGCTACTAAGCATGCTTGTAAGGAAGCCATTTGGCTTAGGAGATTGTGTTCTGATGTTGGTGTTGATGCATAATAGATTACTATTTGGTGTGATAGTCAGAGCGCTATTTTCCTTGCAAAGAATCCAACTTTTCATGCTAGAACGAAGCACATTGATGTGCAGTTTCACTTTGTGAGAGATATGGTGGAAGATGGAATTGTAAATTTGGAGAAGGTAGATACTATGAAGAATGTTACAGATGCATTAATGAAACCAGTGGGCACTAAGAAGTTTAGATGGTGTTCGGAGTCTATGGGCCTTTTTGCCTATAGCGGTTAGTTCCTGTTATGTTCCTATTTCTTTTACAAGGTGTTCAACAAGTGGGAGAATGTTAGGAATAAGGTGTCTCAACCTTGCATAATTCCTATTCTTATTATTTGTTTTGTAAATTTATTTCTTGCAAATAATGTAATTAAATGTGAGTGTACATGTCTAGTTGGCATGTTGATGTGTCACTCCACTTGATGTGTCGGCATCTTGAATTGTGTGTAAGGAGATCATGGCTGAAATGGTTATGACAAATTCCTATGATGCGTAAGAGCTATTTAAGGAATGTGCTATGACAGGTGTAAGAGCTTCTTATGACTTGGGCCTATTTGGGCACCCAAGAAGGAGTGGTTGGTGTGTGTAAGAGAATATGCCAAAAATAGGTTGGTATGACAGATTCTCTTACACTTCCCTTGTGACCATTATTTTTGGCAAATTCTATGACAAGCTGTCATAGTCTATTCTAGGGATGGATGCCTATTCTTGGGATTGCATGTAATAGCTATGTACATGTGGCTTTGTGCATGGATCTTGGTGGTTGGATGCCAAACTCCTTTTATGGGTATTTGTTGGGTCCTGAGGAGTCTATATATAAGAAGTTGCTTCTATGGGAGAGATATAAGTTTTACTTGTCTCTCATCTCCTGAAAGAACTTGCATTGCAAGTGTGTTTTAACCTTTGTGTTGAAGATAATACATTGTGCAAGTTTTGGAGGGGTGGGGTTGTTTTACCGAAAGGTTTTTCCCCACTGGCATATCTTTGTGTTTATGTGTTTCAATCTTCTCTATCTATTTTCTGTATGCATGGTATATGGCTGCAATTTATTTGTTAAGTAGCTTAACAAATCTGAAATTGTAAGGATTTAAAAAGAATTTGCACAATACTTTCCTTTAGAGATTAGTGTAGGAAGTTGTTTCCACACCTGAGTTTCCTTACAAACCACCAATCTCGTGGTTGTGAGATGCTGATAGTTAGAGGAGAAAACCGCTGAGATCCAAAGATAACTGCTAGTCACTAGGTCACCAGAAGAGGATCTGGAGATTCAAAGACTAAACTCAGTCGTCCAAAAGCTAGATTTAACTCAAGGTTAGAAAATCATTCCAAGACTAAGAGACAAGGAGGTTGTTGTTACAAGTAGTGGTTGTAGTTGCACCAAAAGATCAACCTGTTAATGCCCGATACAACCACTAGACTTATAGAAGACACGGGAGGCGGTTAAGCCATGTCACGAATCTTGAGGGGAGCGCTAACCATTTTTCCAACAATCTCCCTCTAAGTGTTATCTGAGGGGATTCAAACCTATGACCAAGCTCTGATACCACTTGTTACAAGTAGTGATTGTCATTGCACAAAAAGATCGACCTATTAATGCCCGATACAACCACTAGACTTATAGAAGACACAAGAGGTGGTTAAGCCATGTCATGAATCTCGAGGGGAGCACTGACCATTTTTCCAATAGTTGCATGGTGTCCAAATCTAACTGAGGTTAAAGGAATTATTAAGAGACTTGGAGACTAAAGGAGGTCACCCAATCTCACATCAGACCTAGGGTTAGTGAGGAGATTCAGAGATTTGGAGACTAAAGGCATTCTCTAGGTCTCTAAAAGAAAGTGTGGTTAATAAATAGCTTCAGAGCTTTGGAGACTAATGTAGTCTCCAAATCTCCAGATGAGTAGGGTTAAAGATGAGTTTACAGAGCTAGTCAAAGATATCCAATCACATCACCCCACTTGTCACATTTTGGTGAAGTTTGAGGAAATCCCGAGTTAAATGCATAAAAAATTTAAAATCTGATATAGTTCAACTTTATAGATAAACTCAAATTTTTTAAATGACAGAGCTTGCTCAGAGTTTTAAAGCCGGCAGGTTCATTTTTTGCCCAAATATAGTCATGTAACATATTTCTGGAAACACCAGAAGACGACGGATGCAATGGTGATGGTTAAAATCTAATCTAATCAAGTAGGTGAGAGAAATAATGGCTTTTCCAAAATTTGAGAATAGAGCTTGTTGAAGATATTTCTCTCAGACAAGACAAATTTGAAAATCCGACAAGGGGGAATGGATGATATCTTTTGTAGATCGGATTTTTTTATTGGGATTGATTTGCAAAAAAAATTTCTAGGTTTCATGAATAAGATCAAATTTCTTGATTCCTTCAAAGCCTTTATTGTTGATTTAATCTTCTCAGAATGACTTCCCAGGAGTGTTTTACAGAGGTTGCAGAAGATCAATTTTCAGAGGAGAGAAAGGGAAAATAAAATCAGATTGCAAAGCAGACAGGTGTTGATCAAGCATAGATTTTTAGGGTTTTCTTCTTCTACTATTTATTCTCTTCTTTTCTCAATGTTGGGGGTTCATGTTCCTGGTCTGGTCTTCCTGTTCTATTTAAGGGTTTCAGACTGGTTCTTCCCTTCTCTTAGGAGACTTTACAGCAGGTTTCCAAATGATTTCAAACATATTTCTGCAAAGCAAATTTCTCAATTTTGTCTATGCTTTGAGCTTCCTGTTATTAATGTATTGAAGCAAGATCATTTCAATAAAATATAGTGTAGTTCCTGTTCTCTATTGATTCTATCTCTTTGCATTTTTGTTCTTGCTCTTGTATGTTTTATTTGTAAAGCATCTAAAAACATACCAACTACAAGGTAGTTTGTTTGATTATTTGTGAGTTTCTCTCAAGGAGAGAATTAAATTTCATAAATAGTTTCAGAGAGAAAACATTATTGAAGGATTTGATAGAACAACACAGAAGTGAGAAGATAGTTTGTAAGGAACTCTGTCTGGATTGCATACAGTCTGTAAGGAATTATGTAGTATTTTACTTGATTTGTGACATGTTGATTATATCTTCTAACTCTTAGCCCAAGAATAGGCACTGGTTAGGGTTTTTTGTGCAGCCTTTATTAAATTATCAAACACCAATTTATCATTACCAGTACTTTTCTATTTTTTAAATTCATACCTATTGTGAAGGGGGTTGTATTTAGGTGATATAGTTCAGTTTTCTAATTCCTTGAAGAGAGAATAAAAAATTTATCCTTCCTTGAGTCAAAACTTAGAAAAAGAAGAAGGATTCACATCCGTATTCCACTGTTCTATGTTGTTACATTTATAGCATCTCTTGTTAGACTCTGTATAAAGATATTCTCAGCTATCTGCAGAGTAATATTTTATTGAAGTATTTTAAAAGCCTAAATAGCATAACAGTGAAGAAACTAATCCACAATTTGAAAGTTTACTTGAAATATAGTAAATCATCATAGGTAATACCCACCTGAGTCCTATGGAACTCAAAGTAGAAGGAGGATCATATATAATCCTCATCAATTAGACTATTTCTTGTCAAACTTGTGAGTCTTTAAAATTGAGAATGAAGCCTATATGTTTACCAAGTTTGATCCCACAAGAAAAATCCCTAACAAATACATTTAATATGTTTAATCACTACATTAAGTAATGTTGGAGTTTTTCTTGTTGTCATTAGTATTTTGTCACTGATGTCAACATATGTTCAATGAAGAGAATAGGCTGATTATGACAGTGTATAGACATTGTACAGATGTTTTAAAATGTGTGAAGATGGGTGAGAGTACAAGAAGATGTTGTGATCTTATATCCAAGATTGCATAATGTAATGTTTCATAATGGATAAGTTATAGATACTTTGGCGAAGACTAGTTACTAGCCAATGATAGTGGAAGCTGATAGAGTGAGTCTCTATGTTTATGGTATATCTTATAGAGGATATGGATTCAGTTTATGCTAGCTTAAGAGATGAAAGATAAGGTACTAAAGAATGTTCATTGGTCAGTGCAAGGTATGGAATGCTGGATGACATCAACTATGGCCTGTGATCCAGAGAAGACTTATTTGGGAGCTAACTTCAAAGGTGTAACGTGACTTTTATTTGGTGAATGTGAATTAAGGATGTCTGTCCTTAATTTTTGTAATGTAATCATTTTATACTTGTTTTAGATATTGTGTGTATCTTAGCAAGGGTTTATGTAATTGTTTGTGTAATTAGGAAAGCCAAATTGGCCGACCTAATCTTGTAGAATGTAATAGGGTATATATGTAAAATCTTTTCTTTGGAAAAGATATGGTGAGAATGTATATGATGTAAAGAAGTGAATGATGATAAATTGGATTCACCACCATTCAAATGTATAGGGGGAAATATGAGATCTATTCTCAAAACCCAAATTCCCCAAGGAAGAGATCCGATTTGATCAACCTAGAGGTTAATACACAATCGAATCAATTTGTGGATGAATATGGAAGAGAGAAAGTAAATCTAATATTTCCCTTATGGATGGATATTATGTTTGGAATATAGAACAATTGAAATACAAGTACTAACCTCAAATTAGGGCAGATCTAGAAAATATTGAATTTTGATGTCAGTGTACACTTTCAGGAAAATCTAAAACCTGTCCTGGATTGGAAATGCTGAGATAGAGAAAACCCAAAAATATTTCCTCAAGATGGCTTAGCTTGGGTTTGACCCTCATAAAAGGTCAAATACCACATTCTTTATTTGAAGTCTGATTTGAATTCTATTCACAAATCCTAGAAGTTCACCGAAAAGGGTATACAAATTCGCTCTCAGATCCAAATTTCCACACCTGTACCTACAAGAAAAAGAGGATTTTTGTTGTTTGTTTGGGGGGGTTTGCCTTGGTCAAACCGTGGTTTGGAATCAACCTTAATATTGAAATTGAAATGGAGAATGCTAGCAAGTAGTAGAAAAGGATCTAACAATGAAGCTATGCAATTCAATAGATATGCAATTGTATTTGAAATGTAAACAAGTATATTGATATGAAAACTTGAACACAATAATAAATGTAAATCAAACCTCCATGGTTGTATGCTTGGAATCCACCTTAAGATAAGAATGAAATGGATCTTGAAGATGAACAAAGGATCTTGAAGAAAGATCACATCATCATGATGGCTAGATCTAGGGTTTGAATGATAAATCTTGAATACTTGAACCAAATCCCTTCAATGGCTTGAATGCTTGAATCCTTGATCTTCAATGGAGAACTTGGATGGAGAAGAAGACTTGAATGCTTGAATGGATGCTTGCTTGATCACCTTGAGAGCTTGAGAGCTTGCACATGAAAACTTGAGATGAGATATGAAGACTTGATGTGAAAATGAGAGAGGAAGGCCTCCTTTTATAGTGATCTAGGGCACATTCCTCTAGATGGGCCACCTTAGAGAATTAAATCCCAATTAGGTCATCACCTTTAGAAAATATACCTAGATTAAATGCAATTAAAGGATTTACAATCTTGAAACCTAAAATGGCCGACCAGGAGGCGGGAAAATAAATCTCCTGAAAGCCCGAAGCCCAAAAATTTTGGAAATTGGAATTTTGAAAGAAGGGGTCAAAGTTGAGGTTGGATCTAACCTAGTTAGGGTTGAGCTTGACCTTGACCTAGTTAGGTTCAAACTCAACCCTGACCTAGTCAAGTTCTAACTCGACCCTGACCCTGGTCCCAATTTGACTTAGAACTAAGTCAGGAGGTCCCGAGGATGCCTAGAAACCTAGAACTGATGCCATAATAGGATAGAATGTCAGTGATAGACATAAAATCCTATGATTATCATGATGAAGGCTAGGAAGATCCATTTTTAAATCCTACCTAGAAATAGAGCTATGAAAGAGGGAAATTCAGGAGAATCCTTACGATCCTAACCCTAATTTCACCTAGACTGAAGCAGAAAAGAAGTGGAAAGCAGGGAGAAAGCCAGATCAAAGAAAATATCAATTCAAAGCATCCAATATGACCCTAGACCACTTACTCAAAGGGATAAATGCTCTTAACATGGAAGTGCTTCCATTTTAAAATGATACATTAAGCCCCCACTTTAGCAAGAGTATGGATTCGATGCAAACTCTTGGTAAAGGAGAAGTAAGAGGATATCCAAGTGGATTCACAAAGAGATAAAATAACACTTAGCTAAGGGCACGAGCCCCCAGACTAAAGATTCTGACTCAACATACACACATGAGGGTGCAAAACAATAAAACCAAAATAATAAGGGTTAGCACTAAATAACCCAAATCAATTATCATAAGAAACCTCACTAAGAAATATTCCTCATGCTAATATCATATTTGGAAAGCTATCATAAAAGCATAAATGTTTACATAAGAAAGACAAGAGCAACACTATAAATAACATAGCTTCATGATCCTATCCTACTAGCATGAAAGCAAAAAAGAGAGAAAGGAGAAAGTGATTACCTCACCCAGTAAGATGCCCACCTTATTGTGAATAACCCTAGAGGGAGAGCCCAATAGGTTCACCCATAAACTATGCTTGTAATTGTAATGCATCTTCTGACAACTTCTAGAATACGCATAGATCCACCTTCTTATAGCACTATGAATATGAAATGCATGTCTCCTTAGGATTTAGCAACTTATGTGCATTATCTTTGGAAGATTTAGCATATAGGTTCATGTCTTTTCAGGATTTAGCAACTTATGTGCATTACCTTCCAAGATTTAGCATATTTGAAATTGGAAATGTGTGTCCCTTCAAGATTTAGAAAATTATGTGTGTTATCTTTAGCGGATTTAGCATATTGAAAATTTTGAAAAATGTGTGTCTCCTCAAGATTTAGCAACTTATGTGCATTACGTTTGGAAGATTTACCATATGAATGTGTGTCTTTTTAGGATTTAGCAACTTATGTGTGTTACCTTCCAAGATTTAGCATATAAAAATAAAAAACTATAGTACAAGGGAGGCCCTATATATGCCCCCCTCCTTAATATGGAAAAAACATACTATTTTGACATGTTAAGGAAAAGAAAAGAACAAGGATAAAGCCTTCCTCAACATCAAGACAATATCCACAAACAACACCCAGTCCAAGCCAAGAAGGTCACAACTCCTATGAGCCCATGGAAGGGACGAATGCAAAGAGATATCATGCAAGAAGTGAAAAGAAAGTAACCCTTATGAGGGATAGCACACTGTTCAGTTTCCAAGGTGAGAGATATATCAACCATGGAAACCCAATGTCAAACAACAAAAGAGGCTATTATCAAGGACATAGATCCTCAATGCAAACCATAATTTTCATGAATGATTGAATGTCACATAATAGATAGATACTACTTACCCAAGGAAAGCAGTGAATCCTGGAAAGACAGAAGGGAATGACATCCTTGCCCCCCAATGTAGGACAAAGATTGAAGAGGATACCTACTTCACAATGCAAGGAGATATCCTATTTACAATAATGTACACCATATTCTTAGCGAGGGATATTGAACCCTACATCCAAGAGTAGAGATAATCATGAAAAGGATATGTCACTCATGGAAAAAGGATCCTCAAATGAAAGAGATCTTATCAACAAGACCCCCACCAAAGAGGAGTGCTTAAGATAAAATATCAACTTTCAAAAAGAAGCAAACAAAGATTCAATCATCATGCCCCCTTCAAGGAAGAGGAAGAGGAATCTTTGAAATGAGGGAAACAACTCTAACACCAAAGCAAGGGTGAAAGTGTATAAAGAACATAATTTGCAACATAGAAAAGAGGTGACGACCTAGGACAACAACTTCTCATATAAGAAGATTATCCATAGTCAAAACATCTATCAATATGATGAGATAATATGGCAGTATAAACAAGTACCACTAAGCTAGAGAAAGTAGTTCCCTAGACAAGGAGAAAGAAAGAAGTACCTTGCCCCCTAGATATAGAGACAAGGGATGTCCTCACAAAACAAATGTCTTAGAAAAGATATCTTGGAAAAGAAAAGAGAGATCCTATGCAAAGCCATAGAAAAAGAGAAGAGAAAGAATACCAATTAAGCCCCAATAAAAGACCTAATGGATCCTAGGAGACTGGATGAAGATGCACCTCTTGCCCCCCAGTCATGAGACAAGAGGAGATGAACATTTACATTATATCTAAAGGAGGGGAATCCCCTATATCAAAATTATGAAGAAATTGTAAAACTGCACGAGAGTGAGATATAATTCCTAAAGTAGTTCTTTCTCGGACATATGCCTTGAAATGTTTACAATCAGCAAGTAAATGTTTGTTACTTTAATGAAAAGGACATTTGTATTTGTATAGAGCATCTATCGGCATAGGTCTAAAGATTTCTTTCTTGGAATTCATTAGTTCAACATATACCTTTTTAGCAATTTCTTGACGAGTAGTAGAGTTATCTAATATAGGTGTAGGGAAAAGAAGGTGAAGGGGAGGATGATGTTTAGCATCACCTACCTTAACTTGAGACCTCGAACAATCGACACCATACATATCTAGTTTAGGGGGTATATGAATAGGAAACCTAATACCATGCTCATTAACTCCTAGCCCTAAACCTTTATAACCTTGTTTAGTCACCATATTATATCCAGTAGTGTACATATTATGTAAAGCTTCTACAGGAGGTGATTTTTTATCATGTTCATGAGTAAAGGTTGTATAAGGTGGAATAATAGGCTTGGTAGAAGTACCCTTTCATTTAATATCATCCTCGATAAGAGGAGAAGTTAAATCAAAGAAATCTTGCACATCCGCATCCTGAATGATAGCTTGAATCCCATCATAAGTATAGAAAGAGTGAGGATTAACATATGGAGGATTAGGTATCGGAATAGGAAGATTAGGATTAGGATTTATAGGATTAGGATTAGGAAGATTAGGAGATGGTGTGTCATCTACCAAATTCTTCACATAATCTAAAAGATGAATAAGGCTACCATATAAATTCCTAAGAAAAGTTTTAAATGTAGGTAGACTAGTGTCAGTCAACTTCACAAAAGAATAAGCAAGAGCAAAGTGAAGGGTCATCAACATAATGAAGTGAATGATACTTTCATAAACATCATAGGTAATATAAAGAGATGATTAAAGAAGAGTAATAAAAAACATGACCATGCACCAAAACATCTTAACAATCTCCATAATAAATGAACGACAAGAAATGTTTTTGTATTTTTATTGACTATATAGATTTTTTTGTATTTTTGAAATTAAAATGCAAGAGCATAAACTAGATCTAATCTAAATGCAAGAAAGGATCTAAAATCTAACACAATAGGGCATCTAATTCCACAAAAGAAAAGGAGAGTAAGTGGGTCGGGTTCACCAAAATGAATGATGGTAAAATGGATTCACCACCATTCAAATGTAGAGGGGGAAATATGAGATCTATTCTCAAAACCCAAATTCCCCAAGGAAGAGATCTAATTTGATCAACCTAGAGGTTAATACACAATCGAATCAATTTGTGGATGAATATGGAAGAGAGAAAGTAAATCTAATATTTCCCTTGTGGATGGATATTATGTTTGGAATATAGAATAATTGAAATACAAGTACTAACCTCAAATTAGGGCATATCTAGAAAATGTTGAATTCTAATGTCTGTGTACACTTTCAAGAAAATCTAAAACCTATCCTAGATTGGAAATGTTGAGATAGAGAAAACCCAGAAATATTTTCTCAAGATGGCTTAGCTTGGGTTTGACCCTCATAAAAGGTCAAATACCACATTCTTTATTTGAAGTCTGATTTGAATTCTGTTCGTAGATCTTGAAAGTTCACCAAAAAGGGTATCCAAATTCACTCTTAGATCTAAATTTCCACATCTATACCTACAAAAAAAAAGGATTTTGTTGTTTGTTTGGGGGGGTTTGCCTTGGTCAAACCCCGGTTTGGAATCAACCTTAATATTGAAATTGAAATGGAGAATGCTAGCAAGTAGTAGAAAAGGATCTAACAATGAAGTTATGTAATTCAATAGATATGCAATTGTATTTGAAATGTAAACAAGTATATTGATATGAAAGCTTGAACACAACAATAAATGTAAATCAAATCTCCATGGTTGTATGCTTGGAATCCACCTTAAGAGAAGAATTAAATGGATCTTGAAGATGAACAAAGGATCTTGAAGGAAGATCACACCATCATAATGGCTAGATCTAGGGTTTGAATGATAAATCTTGAATACTTGAACCAAATCTCGTCAATGGCTTGAATGCTTGAATCGTTGATCTTCAATGGAGAACTTGGATGGAGAAGAAGACTTGAATGCTTGAATGGATGCTTGCTTGATCACCTTGAGATCTTGAGAGCTTGCGCATGAAAACTTGAGATTAGATATGAAAACTTGATGTGAAAATGAGAGAGGAAGGCCTCCTTTTATAGTGATCTAGGGCACATTCCTCTAGATGGGCCACCTTGGAGAATTAAATCCCTATTAGGTCCTCACCTTTAGAAAATATACCTAGATTAAATGCAATTAAAGGATTTAACATCCTGAAACCTGAAATGGCCAACCCAGAGGCAGGAAAATAAATCTCCCGAAAGCCCGAAGCCCAGAAATTCTAGAAATTGGAATTTTGAAAGAAGGGGTCAAAGTCAAGGTTGGACCTAACCTAGTCAGGGTCGAGCTTGACCTTGACCTAGTCAGTTTTGAATTCGACCCTGACCTAGTCAAGTTCTAACTCGACCCTGACCCTGGTCCCAATTTGACTTAGAACCAAGTCAGGAGGTCTTGGGGATGCCTAGAAACCTAGAACTGATGCCAGAACAGGATAAAATGTTAGTGATAGACATAAAATCCTATGATTATCATGATGAAGGCTAGGAAGATCCATTTCTAAATCCTACCTAGAAATAGAGCTATGGAAGAGGGAAATTCAAGAGAATCCTTAAGATCCTAACCCTAATTTCACTTAGAATGAAGCAAAAAAGAAGTGGAAAGTGGGGAGAAAGCTAGATCAAAGCAAAGATCAATTCAAGGCATCCAATATGACCCCAAACCACTTACTCAGAGGGCTAAATGCTCTTAACATGGAAGTACTTCCATTTTAAGATGATACAAGAAGATTGTGAAAGTTGCGAGCTTGTGTCTGTTGGATGTAGAGTAGAGGATTAATGGTGTACTTAATTGGAACTGATCAAGAAAAGATAGTTGTTGTCGAATAGTTCAAAAGATTTTGTATTTCTTCATATACACTTGTGTTGTGAATAGTGAGTTCTGAAGGTGGATTTAACCTTCTTTAGGCAGTGAGCCCACCCTTCTTTTCTTGAATCCTAACATGGTATGCCCTCTAATAAGGACTATGTATTATAATGTTCCAATAATCTCCTAATAGGGCTAGATCTTCTAACAAGGATACTATACTCTCAGTACATCATCTATGGGTACTAATTCCCACCAGGGTTTTTACCTTTAACAGGGTTTCCCCAAGACCAAAATAGTGTTGTTGTATTGGCATTCTTTGTGTTCATTGGATTTGATATTGCTGCTATTCAAAGTTTAAAGTTTAATAATCTATCATACAACTTATTCAACCCCCCTCTCAGTTGTATTGTGGACTGTTATTCCTAACATCTTTTAATTGGATAGGTTGTTGCTAAGAGAATGATTTAAATTTCAAACTATTGATAGATTATGCAATTGCTAAACACTTTAAAACTAAATATGAACAGATCATAAAACATAAAAAAGTTAATTCCACATCATTTCACATGTATGGAACATTAAAGTCTCTTCTATTATCATTTAAAATACACCTACAAATCTTTTACGAATAATAAAGTAAATAACATAAAATGAAACACTCAAAACATTAACTTTACTTCAATATACATATGCGTAACATGCAAACCACTTTACTTACCAGTAAATACTCACCTGATACTATCTATACATACGTGAAGCAATAAATCTATTTAGTTTACCAATAAATACACACGTACTACTTTATATTTTTGAGATGTCTCTCATATTTGCATCGATAAAATAATTATTATAATATTAAAATTATTTAAAAAGTCATACATACATACATACATATATATATATATATATATATATATATATATATATATATATATATATATATATATATATATATATATATATATATATATATATATATAACATTAAATTGGCTATCCTACCTAACAACAGTAAATGCTCTAACAATTGTTCAATGAACACACTAATCGATACAAGAATAAAAAATCATCTCCGTCGTTGCATGTGTGAGCTTCAGTAATACCCACTATATTGCATAAATTTATTGTTCCTATCGAGAAGAAAAAAATAGTTGTATTCAAACACAACAATAGGATTTGCCACCCTAATGGTGCTAATTATGCAAAATAATTTAATAAAAAATATTTATGTAACTGATATTTATATATCTCTTGTATGATGTAACAGATATATCACTACTCATTTATTACACCTGATGTATCAAAATATTATAAAACAAACAATAAATATACAAAATTAAAGTGGTTTGATAATATTTTAAATGTCTGATAGGCAGGCCCAGAAAAACATAAACAATAAAATTGAATAAATCTGACGGCATATACAATTTTACAAACATTATTCCTACTTACATTAACCATTGTCTATCTTAGCATCTAATGGTTGTCGTGATCCCGCCAAGGATAATGTTCAATCAACTTTTCATTATGGTATTCCACAGGTCGTTAGATTAAAGGAGACTTTATCCAAGACTTCATACATTGCCAAGACTTATGCAAATTAGGGTAGGAATTAGGGTTCATGTTAGGACTATCAAATGTAACAATGACAAAATTTTGGTAAAAGTTTACCCTCCCTATAATTACCGAATCGGATTTCACACTATCCAACAACAATAATCCAAAATTGAACAACATGATTTCAAAATTTATACATTATTGCATTTAAATAACATTCTATTAAATTATTCGATTAAATGATTTTAACATTAAAATGTTTATATTATATTCTAAATACAGCTCTTTTTTGTGAATATTGTACTTTAATATTTTTAATAGAAAAGGCCTCTATTCATCAAAACATTATTATTGAAATTAATTATTTTAAATAATATTACATATATTGCTATAAGTTCTTATTGATGACAAAAAGAATTGCAAAACATTACTTGATAAAAAAATTATTAAAAATATAAAATAACTAATATTTAATAATTATATTAAATATTTACAATATATATATATATATATATATATATATATATATATATATATATATATATATATATATATATATATATATATAAAATTTAAAAACATTCTTAAATTTCAATCAAATATATAATTAAATAAATTCAATAACTTACCATTAATGCACACAAAAATAAAGCATACAAAAAATAAAACCTCTTTTATTACCATTTAATTATCACCTTTAACTATTATGTACCCACTATCTGTCACATCATTCTCTCAATTTACTAAATATCCTAAATATGCAATAAATAGGAAACATCATTTCATTAAAATCACTCAACCCAAATAGACAAAAGAAAAAAAAAATCCATCAGTGCAACATAAAAAGGCCTTTATCAAAAATTTGCGTTCCAATCTATTAGGCTATACAAAATGACTGCCAAAATACATGGTTATGATCATCTCGATGGAATAGACAGTGCATGGAAAGAGATCACAGATACAAAGTTACATTTTTACGACGTAGATGATCTACATAGAAGAATCAATTCACAACCAATTCATCCCATTACACAAAGAATCATTGACAATGGATTAATACAAGCTGTAGGATTTCCTATCGCTATTCAAGCACCAAAACTTATAATGGAATGCATTCAAATATTCGATCCAGAAACCAAACATATAAAAAAATAGAATGACGAAGTTCTCATCACTTTGGATAGAGATTCAATACAAAATTTCTTTGGACTACCTTCAAGGCAAGAATACTCAGATTGGAATTTTTCTCTAGCCATGTCTCATTTTAATGAAAAGAAGTCACATTGGCAAGCTGTAATTTCAACAACATGGCTCCAAACCCAAAGAGAAGCCAATTCAAAATTACCAAAAACCCTATACGGAACCAATCTCAAAAAAGAGATTCTAGACATTTTAGTACTTCTTCACAAAATCGGAGGAAGTGAAGAAGCCCAAAATTTTGAATAATGGTGGTTTTTCCTTGCCCAAACTATATGTGCAAATAATACATATATTGAATGGGCACGACTACTAAGTGACAAGCTAATTGAAATTCTTATCTCAGAAAAATATTCATACAATTTTCATATGTCATCTTTCCTCATCTATGCCATATCATGTCAACCGATATGGGACAACCTACCTGTTGTTTCTCAATATGATGAAGATATTCAAGTCTATGAATTCTACCCCTGCATACAACTATAGAAAAAGATATGAACATTATAGAAGGGTCAATGATGTTTTCACAATGAAGTTATGCCATGAACTACAAGGGTATCCATAATGAAGACTATCAGATGTAGCCACACAAACAATAATACAATTTGGAAATATTATATACAATTTTCTACATTTACATACTTCAGGATAGGAGTATTTGATGACTTTCCATTCAAATTGTCAAAATATCTGGATGATAAAATGGTTTTGATATAGTTATGCAGATAGATAATCAAGGTCAATAACAGATGCAGCTAGTGGCATAAAGCAGGTATTCATTTTCCCATTTTCGTAGGACCTTATACATGCTCTTCTAGCTCTTGTGCAATGAATATGCTCAAATCAACTCAAAAAAATATAAATTTGATGTATATAAAGTTCTTAGACATCATTTTGACCCCTCCAATTATGTAAAAGAGAATCTGCAACTAGGGCTTAATTTTCATCACATACCTTCATTAGACGATGGGATAATTGCAAAGATGACTTCGACATGAGAGAAAGATCATGGTCATGTCTCATAGTTGAACATATTAAAATATATAATGTTCCAATTGATGTCAAAGGATTATCCGATGATCAATCTAATCTACTTTCCTACCATTATTTGACAAAAATAAAAGGCACACCTCTATAGCCTATAACATTTCAAATACCAGAACTAGACAACATTGAAGAAAGAATGGATCTGATTATTAAGAGAACCATAAGATGGGTACAGAAGAAGAAAATAGGTAAAAAGAAGTCAAGCAGGTCTGCGCCACCACCAACACAATCTCAAACTGCACCAACAGATCAACTATAGTTACCAACAATGCACACAATAGTTTAGTCCACTCCATAAAACACGGGAGGAGATGATCATCCACCAGACAAGAACCAAGGTATAACCAGCACCTATGACAATGGCTCACTTCCCTTCATCAATGTAGACAACCAAGAGGAACCAAAGAACACAGAATAACAAGAAGTAAAAAGGGAACCAGAAGAAACACCAACACAACCTACACAATCTTTTCATCCTACTATGAGTCTTCTCGAACTATGGTACCAAAATTTCAAATTTCTCCAGTTCATATGAAGAGCCCTACAATAGTTAGATAATTGTTTGATATTGAAAGTTTAGCCTTAGCCTCCCAAATTTTGGCCACTCCTTCATGGTTAGAAGATACCATACAAAGGAAAAGAAAAAGGACAGGGGATTGAGTTCCTCCTCAAGATTTAGTTTCTCAAATCATTAATGAAACTCCCAGTCCAAATAAAAAGAAGGAAAAGGGAAAACTAGCTGTCCTGGAAAAAGATCAACAAATAGGGCATGTAATAATACAAGTTGCAGAACCAAAAAAAGAGAACAAACTTATAGATTTAACTGCAACTGATTTTAATGTCAATGAAATTGACACAGGTCCACCTTTCCATGACCATATAGTTGATATGTGGGAATTCACACACTAAGAAGTGAGAGACAGATTGGACCAAATGAAAGATGATAAGAAAAAACTTAAATCTGCTGTCAATCATCTATCTAACTACATCAAGAGAATGCTTGGTCCAATCTCTTCCCAACCATCATATCAGAGAAAAGGAATTTTTGATCCAACACTTGATTTGAGCCAACAAATAATCAAACAACTCCATGAAGACAAATAGATGGCACAAATCTTATAGGAATGGATAGAAGACCTCATATCAAGAGGTGTGGCACTCAGTGACTACCTCGACAGCTATTATAAAATATATTTTAAAGTCAAAGATGTTATGTACACAGACTTTCAACTCCTCAAAGAATAGAAGAGAATATATAACACACAAGAGAACCTATTGCTAAAGGTAATAGATATGGACAGTCAACATGTTGTCAATCTAAATATTATCAAATCCACTGACATACCACCACAAAAGTGGATATTTTCACTCAATTTCAAAATATAATCAATACACTCAATACAGGTATTACACACATGGAAAAAATATTTATAGACATGGCATGCAATTCACATGAAGCAAATGGTCAAGATATTATAGATCTTGAAATGATGAAGAAAAAATATAAAATACATATTGACAATATCAGCACAACAAAAAGATACCAGGCAGGAGATCTCCACAAACTCACCGTAATTGGTGACATATTAACAACTAGAAAAGAAGACATAGAAAGCATTTTTGAACAAATCAAGGAAATAAAAAAAATCATGAATATTGTATGGTAAGGAATGACAATATTACTATTCAAGAGGAACAAGAAATGCTAAAAGTACTGACAGCAATGGAAGAATATGAGAGACAAAGAAGCACGGGACAAAACCAAGTGTAAAGTACAATAGTTTCATACAATACTAAATAGACACAGTTATTTAAATTTATTTTGCAATTTATATGTATATTTCAATTTAATAGTTTGGATTTTGGAAATTCAAATAGTCACAGACATATTTAATATAGTTTCTCTATTTTACTTATACATTACAAATTGTAATTCTCTATTTACATTTCAAACCAACATTCAACTAATATTGGATATGAATATATTTTTTATGCTATTTCTATAACTATTCATTTTCTGGCATTAATGTACATGATTTTCATATGGTACCTATTATAGTTAAAATGGACATATACATTTTAAAACCAAATTAATCCCCTGCACCCTTGCATTCTACATACTCTGCTAATGATGACATTTCATTTTCCTCTTGCTCCCTTGTCATCAAGATCAACAAATATCCACGCATTCATTATTTTCACACCTCTTTACACTCCATCTTATTCCCCTCTACAATATCCATCGAATTTTATTTTTTCTATATTTTTTTACCATTTTCATACTTTTTCATATTATATTAATTCTTTTTTTTATGCTACATAGACTTTTCCAAAACTATGGATAGATTAACATTTATATTTTCAAGAAGTTGAAAGCTATATAATCAATCTTTTTTGATATGTTTATATGATCTAAATATATTATTAACATATGCCTTCACATTCATCTAACTCATTGTCTATTTTACTTCCAAATTATGTGAGATTACTAAAGACAACCCACAGAACCAATCTCATATTCCATTTTGCTCTACTTCCTACAATTCCCCTTCTGTCTAATCACAATTAAAACTTTGATGTATAAAAACAACAATGTACATTGAACTAACCAATCAGACCTCTCTAAAAACACCTCAACATAAACTCATCAAAATAATTAAAATAAAGATCTCTCATATCCTCAATTGTTTGTCCATTATGTGTACAATGTATGTGGATTGTACAACATAAGATAATAACAAATTTCTTTTTGCAACATAATCAAATTCAAATACCTCCACCCTCCACAAATTAGTTGACATACAATCTTTAAAGTCTACTACAAATCAGTCCTTGTATTATTTGATAGATCTTTGACCTAATTGACACTTCTATATGACCCCACCTCTCCTCAACAAAGACAAATGATAGATACTCTGATCAAACTAAGGATAAACATAACCAAATCTAAAAATATCATCATGGCCTCTTGATGCAGTCAAGTGTGGAGGATCCAATTAAGTACTATCCAAACTTGAAGCCAAACTACAACACATTAGAATTACACAACAAAAAACTAGATCTGAGATAAAACAAGTATCTTTATTCATCAACAACTGATTACATGCAATCTGTCGAGTTGTAAAGCCTTCCCAGTTATGGCCAATTACAAAGAAAGAGTAGTTCTACAAGATCACGCACAATCCAATATACCTCTCAGCTAGTCTAGGTCTGTAACATGATAGGACACAGGTAAGCACTCCAAGAAATAGCTAAACTTGTGCACACAAACCACCAAGAAATCTTCTTGTGCCTAAGCTCTCAAGCTACTAACTCTGCTATATTTCTAAATCCAACTCTAGATATCTCATCTAACTCTCATTGATCTCCCCTAAAAAACTACCCAAACATCTACTTAAATACTAATTCCCAGCCACAAGTTAGCTTTATAAATAATTAAATCCCAAAGCCCAGTCAGCTTCCAAAGTATACAAATATTAAATGCAAAACATGGTTGGCTCTCAAATAGCCTTACAATAATTAAATTATCCATGTTGGCCTTCAGATCCACATAGGAGAATGTAACACACCAGATCTAGGTCCCCACATGTCCAATGGTCAATCTATAACATGAGGAACGTGACCCAAATTAAATGCATCAGTCGGCCAATCTGATTCATCCAAACAACCAAGTCAGTCTTCAAGAACATAGAGCACCAGTAAGAAACATCGAGACCCACCGGTAACCAAACACCGAGCAGCAGAAAAATAACCGAGCACCAGTGAACCGACCCCCGCCAAGCATCACTGAGTAACACAGTTATTGCTGAGCACCAGGAGTAATCGATGCCTTTTGTTACCAAGTGTTCTTCAAAGATTGAGCACCCTGGTAAACACTAAAACTGAGCAACCAAACTCCAAGACTGAGAAAATACTTCACCAACTAAGATCAAAACTACCAATATGCCTTTCAAAACAAATGTATTTTTGGTTGATACATGATTGCCAAGAATCCTAGGATGCTCCTGCATCAGACACCCCAGGTAAAGAAGATTTTCTCATAAGGAAATCAGGAACATCTTAAGGGAATCAGAAAAGGTATACCATATATGTTCTTAAACCATATCTCCTCTTTTCCTTCATTCCAAGTTGTCTTCACTTCATCTATTGTCCCCTACAACAAGTTTTCCTGCTTCCCACTTCTCTTATCTTTTCTATTTGCAACTGATAACAACCGACTCTGACCATCCCTTCCACTACCAATCATATTAATACCTCAGTAAATAACAATCCTCTCCAGACTCTTCAATCAACTCGATATCATCCACATCTCTCTGTGTCATCAATGTCATTATCTATTGTATTATTCTGTCAGAAAGACCATCTACCTCTTAATCTCAACAAACTCTTTAGATATATCATTCTCATTTTCTTTCAAACTAGACCTTGTAGGAATAGGTTCATCAACCCTCTACTCCTAAGGTTTGTCATAAGGAAAACACTTGATAACTCCACATCCCTTAATCCTTGTCTCCTGCAAAGGTAACAGCTTATGCCTAGATCCTTCATGCCTAACCACATAAGTGTTTACATGACCATCAAACAAAACATTTTTGTCAAATTGCCAAGGCCTCCCAAGCAATAGATGAAAAGCATCCATAGGCAATACATCACACAATATTTCATCATGATAAGATCCAATCTAAAAATTAACCAAGCATTGCTCTTCAATCCTAACCTTAGACACATCTTGTATCCAACTAATTTGATAAGGATTAGGATGTTTCTTTCTTTCCAAATTCAACTTACTAACCATTTCTTTTGAAACAAAGTTCTCAGAACTGCCACCATCAACTATAACATTACATACCTTATCCTTTCACTTACATCTAGTTTTGAACAAATTTATTCTTTGCACTAGTTCCTAGACATATGTAGCTAACCTCCTAGTGATAAGAAATTCACCTTTTTCTGCAACATTCACAATGTCTTCTTTGACAGTTAGTACAACTCTTTTCTTAGGACATTGAAAACTTCTATGACCTATTGGCAATTTGGCTAATGTGGATGCATAGATGTTGTCATTATGGAAACATATGATCTCTATTGAGAGTGCAGAATTTGGAATCCAAGTATGGCAAGTTGAAGGAAGAAATTGTCTAAGTATGGATACAGTGATACTAACAGAGCACCTGATGAAGATTTAGTTGGCGACATCCACTGGAGCAATATTTTTGTTTGTGTAGTTAACTGAAGCTTCTAACAGAGTATGAGGATACCCCATCTCAGTGTGCATAAAGTTTGGAGAAGTATGGATGAAGTTATTTGAAGTTTACCGAAGATAGTTTTTGCAGACAGAACAGTTTTTGAGACAGTATTAGCGAAAGAGTTAAGGGATTATTTTTTCTTATCAAAATAATGACTTAAAATTATGAAGGGATAACATCCTAGATGTTTACTCTTGGATAAAGATTTTTGAAGCCGACCATATAAAGTTATTAGATCTAATAAATCATATATTAGGCATACTTGAAATGTAATGAAAAAGTGTGTGATGTGTAAAAAGAAAGAAAAGGATAACTTGCATTAGTTGTATATTGTGATAGCAGCAAAGGCTATTGATGTGAAGTTGTAAGCAGTACCATACTATAGTCAGAAACATTTTGTATTACCTATTTGGGAAGTGAGCACAACTGGTGATCAGGTTTTGTAATCTAACTCCTAACAGGGTTAAGGCTTCTAACAAGGCCTAAAGTCCTTTAACCAGGACATATCTACTATATATTGTAAATTGACTCTTAACAAGGTCCAATATCCCTAACAGGATACTTTTGATTAGTGATCTTTGTGGGTACCATCCCCACCGGGGTTTTCCCTTGGCCAGGGTTTCCTTGAGAACATATCATGTGTTATGAGTTCTTTCTATTTACTGTTATGTTTGTTAATCAGCTTGATAATCTTTGTATGCACTAAAGTAATCTGTTATATCCATAAGTGGGCAAAAGAAAAAGTTTGTGAAATACTGATTCACCCCCCCTCTCAGTATTTCCTATTTCTAACATGACCTAATTCACCACATTGATAACAAGTACCAGTGAACTCATTTTTCCACCTTCCTCTCTGTCTAGTATTGAAATTCTTAGTGGCTTGACCACTGCTAGATCCTACATAAGTCTTCTTAGGATTCTCTACCACATTACTTTTAGCAACTATTTCACCAGTCTTACCACCCTTATTCCTATTGTTTTTTCTCCCTTCAAACTTTTTATTTAGCTTCTCTTCAATCTTTAATGCCATTTGATAAGCATCTCCTATTGTTGTCATCTAAACAATAAGTAACTCTTCTTGAATACTAGGTCTCAAACCATAAACATACCTAGCAACCTTCTCTTTATCAGCTTCAGAATGACTAGTCCTAGTCAGGATTCTGTAAAACTCCTCAATATACTCTTGTATTGATTTGTTGGTATTCTTCAAGGCTTGCATCTTCTTAAACATGTCCAACTCATAATCCACTGGAATGAATTGTTTCTTCAACTTGTCAACCATTCAGTTCCATTTAGTGATCTTTTCTTTTCCTCTCCTACTTCTTTCCAGCTAAACCTCTCTCCACCAAATATTTGCATGACCTTTCAATTTAGTCTTCACAAATCTAACTCTATCAGGATCTTCTATTTCTTCATACTCAAAATATTCATCCATCTCATTAATCCAATCAATCAACTCTTCTTGCCTAAGGCTTCTAGAAAATGCAAAAACTTCAATCTTAGGTCTTTTCCCAGTTTAAGACATAGCCTTTACGATTATATTCTCTTCTAGATCTCTACCTTCTTCTACAACTTCTTCAAAATGATCTTCTTCCTCAGATTAATCATCACTATCTTCTTTCGGTGTAGTCTTCTTCTTCCTTAATTCCTCTTCTAGGTCTTGCACTTATTTTCGCAAAGCTCTAAAATCATCAAGACTGAATTCTCCAGTAGCTTCCTCCTCTAAGATATCATGAGCTCTCCTCGGAGGCATATTCAATCCAAGGTCTTGGTGTAAACTACCTCTCCTTTGGTGATCTATCCACACATTCAAGATCAACTCACTCTAATACCACTTGATGTAGTCAAGTGTGGAGGAAGGACTGTCCAAACTTGCAGCCAAACCATAACATAGCGGAATTACACAACAATAACATGAGATATGAGATAAAACAAGTATCTTTATTCATCACCAACTAATTACATGCAATATGTCAAGCTGTAAGGCCTTCCTAGTTATGGCCAATTACAAAGCAAGAATAGTTCTACAAGATCGCGTAGGATCTAATACACCTCTCAGCTAGTCTAGGTGTATAACACAACAAGACACTGGTAAGCACTCCAAGAA
This sequence comes from Chamaecyparis obtusa, assembly GCA_027943335.1. Taxonomy (NCBI): domain Eukaryota; kingdom Viridiplantae; phylum Streptophyta; class Pinopsida; order Cupressales; family Cupressaceae; genus Chamaecyparis; species Chamaecyparis obtusa. Next base: position 930,527 of record BSBK01000736.1, read on the forward strand.
AGATCCAAACTTGTGCACACAGGCCACCAAGCAATCTTCTTGTGCCTAAGCTCGCAAGATACTAACTCTGCTATATTTCTAAATCCAACTCTAGATCTCTCATCTAACTCTCATTGATCTTCCCTAAACAACTACCCAAACATCTACTTAAATACTAATTCCAAGCCACAAGTTAGCTTTACAAACAATTAAATCCCAAAGCCCAGTCGGCTTCCAAAGTATACAAATATTAAATGAAAAACATGGTTGGCTCTCAAATAGGCTTACAATAATTAAATTATCCATGTCGGCCTTCATATCCACATAGGAGAATGAAACACACCAGATCTATGTCCCCACATCTCCAACGGTCAATCCATAACATGAGGAATGTGACCCAAATTAAATGCATCAGTCGGCCAAGCTGATTCATCCAAACAACCAAGTCAGTCTGCAAGAACATCGAGCGCCAATAACACCGAGACCCACTAGTAACCAAACACAGAGCAGCAAAGAAATAATCGAGCGCCAGTTAACCAACCCTTCCATGCATCACTGAGCAACATAGTTATTGCTGAGCGCCAAGAGTAACCGACACCTTTAGTTACCAAGCATTCTTCAGAGACTGAGCACCCCGGTAAACACTGAAACTGAGCAACCAAACTCCAAGACCGAGAAAATACTTCACCAACTAAGATCAAAACTACCAATCTGCCTTTCAAAACAAACATATTTTTGGTTGATACAGGATTGCCAAGAATTCTAGGATGCTCCTGCATCACCTATTTCTACACAAAACCCAAATACAAAGTTAATTTAGACATTACTATGAGCTTTACTACTTCTCGTACCTACACACATGCTATAAGTATGTCTCCCTAATCCCTATTTCTGACCTTCACCTCCATCCCATAGCCAAATGAGACAAAGAATAGGATAATCATCATATTAGGACAACCATGAAAAATAAAAGATTTCTTACACGATTTCTACATATTCAAGAATGGTTAAATAAGCCAAACACAAATCATTTCCATGTGAACCTCCACTAAAATTATCAATAAATTTATGATTCACATGCAGAGCAAAATTAAACAACAAAAAATAACATAATATAGTCAAGATAGCTCAGTTTTTTCTACTACTTTTAAAAACTATACTTAACTTAACTATATTACTTTAAGCTTTGCTTACTCATTTTTGGGATTAAAACATCATTGTATGCAATACTATCATAAAGGAAATTGAGGAATTTTCATAACTACAGAGAAAATTTCATAATAATATTTTAAATTGTATACTATTTATCTTATTTAAAAGGCCACATACAAACAAAGACAACATGTGCATTATTGTTCATTACTGTACAATTAGTACATTGATGATAATAAATTCAACACAGACTCTAGGCCTACCAAATTTTGTTATTTGTAGAAATTTATAGATTTGATGTTAATGAATTCAGTGTGGGAACCTAGACACAAATATTTTGCAATTCTATGAATTTATTCTATGGTTTTTTACTTTTTAACTTTTAAACAAAAAACATTACATATTAAACCTTTTATACAATTAAATATAAAATTATTTAATTCTTTTGTCAAAGGGGTATTGATTAAAAAACCATTTAGGAAAGTTCAAATTTAAGAACCACATTAAATAAATTCTTAGATATGTGTGATATTGCAATCAAAATTTAACTGTGCACTTTTTTAATCAAAATCATTGATCATGATTAATCTAATATTCATATTTGTATGTACTGTTACAAAGACTTACTATGTACTACTGGAAGATAAAAACTGACACAAGTTTGATTTTCTATTTCATGTGTATGCATCCTAACTAAATGTAGACAATTGATTACAATACATTATATAATAGATGCCAAATCACATTAAGATTTTTAACCAAATTGACAACAAGGCAAATGAGATGGTATGCATCCACATTGGATAGTATTCTCCAAAGGCCAGTTTGCAACATGGTTAGTGCATTTTTTGTAAAAATGTCTAATGTTTTCCGCTACAGTTTGGTCTTCATAAAAAATTGCTTTCTAATTGAAGAAAACAACAAATAGAGCCTCGACGAAGTAAATAGCATATATCTTATTTTGAAAGAAATAATATCTTAAAAATTTAGTTAAGGTTATCAATTTTTGCTATCCATGTGCATTACATCCAAATTAAATTAAGTATCTCTTACTATATCACATTGCATACTCTATTATTTTTCTCCTTATATTTTAATCTAATTCTTGCGACATCTTTACCATCTTTCCCTATTCTTATGTAAGAAAAAATGTGCCAGATTGTTCCTATTTTGGATTTCCATATAGTTGTTATACTCAAATCATAATATAATCTCAAAACTTAATATATAAACTCATCATTATAAACATAACAAATCCTAAATTTAAAAACAAAAAATGTACATATTTGTTTTCAGATTGGTAAACTGAGGAGTGTTGGCATTTTTTATTGCAACCCCCTTTCCTAGGTGGAAACTCGAGGACCAAATTGTGGGATTGAGAACTTGGGAAACAAACTCAGTAGCATCAGTAGAAAAGGTACAAGGAAAGTCCAACAGCATAAGGTGCAAAGACCTTCTTCACTTTGAGCTCCACATCACTCAGGCTGGTACATCTTATCTTCACATACATGACTTCTTTTGACAAACAATAGGCCTGCAGATATATGACTATGGAATAGCTTTTAGACTCTTTTAGGTAACAATTACCTCAGTGAATGTTGACCATATCTTATGCAATATCCATTTTGCATAGAGTAAGCCTAAAAACTAGAAACTACTCCTAACTCCTCCTATCAAACATGAAAGGGAAAATGATTTCATTTAAGTTTTTTGAGTTGAATAGACCCCTGAAATAGCCCAAGTCTCTCATAGACCAGTGCCTTATCCAATGGAAAACATAGTCAAATAAATCACTGCAACAGAGAGCTATGACTAGAGAAGACAATACATTCTAATATGTTGATGTCTTACATCAAACATACAACATTGATTAGATTCTACTTAGCAATCCACCTGTGTACTCAGATATGCAATCACCTATTCAAAGGACTTTTAACCCTCCCCTTGGAAGAGACCTAGAAATAAGCAATACATTAATCAACATCCACTGAAAGACAAGATTGAGATACCCTTGATATCCCAACTCATACACATCTGAAAACCAGTCCTAAACTCAATTATTTCTATGAAAACAACTCTATTGCAGACATACAATAGAAAGGATAAAAAATCCTTGATGCTCTAATCAATAAGAATAGGAACCAAATAGAGATAATCTGATAGTAGTTTGAATATGATGAAATCTTATACATAAGAAAGACTTGTTACAATTTACATTCTTATTTGAAAATCTAGAAAGGATATAGGAAACACCCTATATGAAGAGAAGAGGGAAATATTTACAGAAGGAACCACTCATGGAACCAGCTCTGAGAAAATTACAAAGAATTAGGACCCCTACTAAAGATCTTGGAAATCCTTGTAAAGTATTGCAACAAGATTGGAATCATTTAGGTCAAAATTAGGTCTACAACCACTAGGTACAAGAAATGAAATATATTAGGAAAGCCTAGAAATCTAGGAAGATTAGATCAAATCTGAGGTACAATTATTTGGGTTTCACATCAACAGGCTAACTACAATTATAATTCACCTATTTTTGTTGTAGACAAAACAATTTTAAATGCCAGAACCAAATTGGAAAACTCTTGCATGAATCAAGGCATATAATTCTTTGACATCCATCAAACCCTAGCCACCTTATTAAAATATACATTTTGCATTAAACTGGCATGGCACCCTTAGGAAAGAAAATTAGATCTAGGTGGCTACCTAATATCTGCTTCATCAATTATTTACTTGCAACTGTCTTGGAACAAAAAAATTAGATTCAACTTTGTTGTATTTGGTTCAGTGTTCAAAAACCCTACAGAAACCCTTAAACAATTCAAATTCTAGAAGCAATGACTAACTAATTAGTATTTAAAACGTGGCCGTTGATCTTCATCCTTTCCCAGCACATCGGGTGGCTCTCATAATTTGGCAACAGTCAACTAATCTTTTTAAAATTACCCGGCCACATCATCATATCTTCACATCCAATAAAAAATGAGCACCTCGACACACTTGGAAACTGGACCCACTTTGACCTCGGCAAGCACCTTAACCAACCTTACCTAGCGATCTAGCGATTGAAGAAATATTATGATTGCTCAATGTTTAACTTAACCCTTGCTTGGTTCGAAGAACACATGACTGAAGGCATTCGCTGGATCTCCAAGTCTTTTCCTAACCCTAACTTTTATCAAGCGCATAAGCACTATTCATTGATCCTATCTTCATCTTGTGGTCCATACTGAGTCTCAAAACCCCATTAACTTAACTCATCTCAACCTAGTGAACACGCAACTGAATGAATCTCATGATCATTCAATTTTTCACTTGACCCTAGTTAGATCCTGAGATCATGCAAACAAAGCATTCGCTACATCACCAAATGCTTACTTTAACTTAGGTTTCATCAAGAGAACCATCGAAAGCCACCCTATCTTCGTTACATCAACGACATAAAATCAATCTCCAAGCCTTCATATTTAACCCAACTATATCTGGTGATTCAGTGACTAAGAGAATCTCTCAGTTGCTGAAGGTTTGACCTAACCTATGTCTAGTTCAAAGATCATGCGACTGAAGGCTTCGTTGAATCACTGGATTCTTTGCTAACCCTGGGTTCTATTAAGTGAACATGTGCCAGCCATTGATCTTGATCTCATCCAATGGTTCACATTTAATATCTGAAAGCCTCCTACCTTAACTCATGCTTGATCTGGTGATTCATCAACCAAATCATTCTCCAATTCGCTGAATGTATCACTTAACCGAGGTCTCATCCAGAGAACAAGATAACAAAGCATTCACCAAGTCACCACATAAAAACCTTAACCTCAATTATATCTTGAGATTACACGCTGATCATTGATCCTTCTCATCATCCATGGCTATCATTGAATCACCAAGCCTAGAACTTAACTCACCTTTTATCTAGTGATTTAGCAACAAAGGGAAAATCCTGACTTTCCCTTAACCTTGATTAAACTTGGAGATTACGTGATTGAGGAAATCTCACATTTGCTGGATAAATGCTTGACCTCAGGTTAAATCAAAAGAACACGCGAAAGCCTCAGTCGCCAAATCGCTGAATAAAAAACTTAACCATTGGAAATGAACCCTTGACTTAACCCAAGCCCATCTGGAGATTACGTGAACAAAGGACTTTACTGAATCTCATAATCATTCTTTAAATTGGGGTTAAGTCCTGAGAACACACAACTGAGGCAATCTCCAAGTTGCTGAATCTTTTCTTTACCCTGGGTTACATCTGGAGAATTGACACCAACCACCTAATCAAATCTACATCAATGGTCCTAGTTATATCTCTGATCTTTTAAAGACTTGACCAGATATTTGGCGAATACATGAATGAAGGAAAACATAATTGTTCGCCAAGTCACTGGATGTTAGGAACTTAGCCGCAAAGATCAGGAGAATATGCGACCACTGTATTCACTAGATCGCTAGATAAAATGACTAACCACCCGAGAACTTGGAGATTTGGTGAACATTTCAGTCACCAAGTCACTGAATAGAAACATAACTGCCCAGGCTGGGGAATAAAACATGTGCAGAATTGGGATTTAAGTGGCCCGAAAAGGTAATGATAAAAAAGACTTTGGCTAGGGTTTTTGGACTTAAACAATTTTATGAAGCCCTAGGACATGGATTTTGACCTATTTCTTAGACCTTAAAAAATGCAATATCTCTCTGGCTATTGTACTTGAGCACATACGATCTTGACTGAAGCTTAGACACACCATAAACTAGCCCTGTCTAAGGGCGCAAGCCATGAAACCTGACAAATTTTTTTCACTAGTCAAAAATGTATTACAGGTGGTCATGATAATTTGTTAGGGTTTTAGCAGGAATAGACCATTTTCACTAGATTTTGGCTATGACAGGAAAATGGCCTAATAGTGGCTCTGTCTGGGGATGCATGCCTCTTGTAGGCATGACAAGGATTTAGAATTTTTGGAGGAAGTAGACCACCCATTAGACAAAAACCAACAGGGAACCTTCTCAAAAACTAGCAAACGAACCAGGGAAATGAGAAAGGAAACACACAACAGAAAAGGAAAATATGTACAAATATTTACAAGATTAGAATTTTACTTGGTGGCCCTAGGTCACCAAAAGAAAATCAAAACCCTCTTGATTCAAAGGTCTGATTTTCATCCACATATGTAACTTACCACCTAAAAGTGTCATGATCATCTTGTTGCCAACATATGTGAATACTCATGGGCTGAAAAATAAAACTATATTGATCACTACCCATGTTCTTCCAGTCCCAACCCTTATCATACTCATACTCCAAGAAGTATGGCACATCATTTACTTTTTCTTGATGATTGGAAATATAAAATTGATCTAGTAATCCATCAAAAAATAGAGTATAGTGATTGTCATGCATTACTACAAAATTACCTGGCTGAAAAGGACTTGGATCCTCAGATTTACCTTCATGCATTTCTTTAGCCACTAAGAAACTTGATTCCTCCTTGATGTCTTCATGAACTAGATCATGAACCAAGTGAAGGTCTCTTTCACAAATATTGTGACACAGGGACAATTGATCTGCATCATTATTTTCATCATAAGATTTTCTGTCCCAATCATTGAAGACAAAGTCCTCAATACTATCACATTCACTGTCATACTTAGAAAAAGAAGGAAAAGGATATGAAAAGAAACTTACTCATCTCTAGAATATTAATGATAGGAAAACACACTATCATGGCCTTCAACCTCTTCTTTTGTAGAATCACTACATGAGAGGAACCCTAGTAAACATGGATCATCTTCATCACTTTGAACACCTACCTCATTATCATTGTCAAAGGATATATCAAAGGGGAGATAAAAATCAAAGTCCATATCAGTTGCATACCTTTGAAATTCATCAGCCAAAAGTGTTGAAATCCTTTCACTACTCAATGGACTTTGGACTCTATTATCATCTTCATTGGCCTTACCCCTAGTGCTACAAACATCATCCCTATCTAAAAGAAGGACCTACATCTCTGGCCTCAAATAATATTGTGTAAATCAATCAATGTAGGAATCATCATCTACATCATAATCATTTTATTTACCTTCACACAAAACATCCTCAAACCAGGACAAGAAGGTTTCCTTCTCATGCTAATAAGAAGAAAAATCTGCTGACATATTGGAAACATTGTCAACCACAGGTTCATCTTCAACATCCTCATATGCATTGACCTCAAAGTCAGCATCATAATCAATACTCTCTACATAATGAAAATCAGCATCAAAACAACTGGCCTCTTCATGATCAACATAAAGAACTACCAGTTCTCTCAATCTCTTGTCCTCCTCTAACTACTAAACTTCAACACTTTTCTTTGCAAGTTTCTTCTTGAGAAAACAAATTTTGATGAGCATATTTTCATAGTCAGAGTCATGGATAGTGGGATCAATAGAGACACTAATGTCTTTCACCCAATCTTCATTTTTTTCTTCACATACATCCAGACCAGCTCTTTCATCAAAATGTTCTTTGAATACTACTCTTAATACTTCCCAATAAGGGATTGAACATGAAGGAAGGGATAAGAACCAATCCCTTGCACTATCAGTAAATGTCTACACTAAAATATTCATTGCAACATCTTCATGCTCAATCACAAACTCATACATTAAGTCAGCAAGGTCATCTAAATGTTCTCTTGCCAGACATGATCCATTACCACTAAACTCTGGCAGATAATCCCTAATCTCAGTAGGAAACTCATTAGGGGCACCTTTAATTCCATCAAAATAAAAGGGCCTGTATTACTCCATAAGGAAATGCCCACTATATTTCATCCATTTACACTAGTGTTGAACACTTGATAGGGAAATATTTCTTACACTTGATTTTCATAAAAATAAGGCACATGAAAATAAAAATACCTAGAAGTACTGTAGTTGAAACTTAGCTTGTTGACTAGGAAGCAGATTAGATCTAGAGCCTTCTTTGTAGCTCCATCAAGTTCTTTTCTTGTAGAGTCACCACCTCCTTGAAGAGGAAAATATTTTACTTGTCTTTGTATCTCCTTCCAATCAACACAAAACTTCACCAAGATTTCAAACATTGATTATCGGGAACTGTACTGATCAAACAAAGAACTCAGAGTTGCCACTCACACTTGGTGAGAAGATATAACAATTTTTGAAAATAATTGACTCTATGATCACTTAACCAGACTCTAGGATGATTCAGCCAAGCAAAGAAAAAAGCATCTTAAACTTGTTGTCCTTTATTTATTCCCCACCAGAGTTGCCATTTTGTTGATGTTTTTTCTTGCAAACCCCTTTCCTAGGTGGGAACTTGAGGACCAAATTATGGGACTGAGAACTTGGAAAACAAACTCAACACCATCAGTAGAAAAGGGACAAGGAAAGTCCAACAACATAAGGTGCAAAGACCTTCTTCACTTTGAGCTCCACATCACTCAGGTGGGTGCACCTTATCTGCACATACATGACTTCTTTTGACAAACAAAAAGCATGTAGATATATGACTATGGAATAGCTTTCAGACTCATTTAGGTAACAAGTACCTCAGTTAATGTTGACCATATCTTGTGCAATATCCCTTTTGCATAGATTAAGCCTGAAAACTAGAAACTACTCCTAACTCCTCCTATCAAACATGAAAGGGAAAATGATTTCATTTAAATTTTTTGGGTTGAATGGACCCCTGAAATACCCCAAGTCTCTCATAGACTAATGCCTTATCCAATGGGCAACAAAGTCAAATAAATCACTGCAATAGAGAGCTATGAATAGAGAAGACAATACAATCTAATATGTTGATGCCTTACATTAAACATACACCATTACTCAAATTCTACTTAGCAATCCACTTGTGTACTTAGATATGCAATCACCTATTCAAAGGAATTTTAACCCTCCCCTTAGAAGAGACCTAGAAATAAGTAATACATTAATCAACATCCACTGAAAGACAAGATTGAGACACCCTTGATATCCCAACTCATACACATCTATACCCTTGATATCCCAACTCATACACATCTGAAAACCTGTCCTAAAATCATTTATTTCTATGAAAACAACTCTATTGTAGACATTTTTAGACATATTGTCATGCCCCGCAAGGGAATCGGGAAGAGAACAAAGATTCTCTTTGTAAAGAAAACCTAAGCAAAAATTTATTTATTTTTTTTAATTTTCAAAACAATAATATGAACAAAACCTAAACTTAGTTTCCTCCAAGGTTCCCTTTTATTTAATGCATGATTCATTTAAGGCCATTAAGTAAACTAAGAACAAGATAAAGTTCTCAAAACAAATTACATCATATCTTTAAGAAATACAAAATATTTTCATTTCAACTTTCCATTTAAACATCTATATTCCTAAGTATCCTTTATGAACAATATAACTTTTTAAAATCAAATAAAACTCATCTAAATACATTGCACATATACTACATAACTTGGAATGTTACAAAATCCTTTTTCTTTTCCAACATACATCTTAAACATAAAGTTCACATTTCCCTTTTCCCTTTTTCCTAAGTCTACCCATACATCATTTTGAATCACATCAATGATTACATTACATTCATCTCCTCATGGGAGGTAACAATAATTTTACAAAATGAAATATAATTACAAAGCTTTCATTCTTCAAAACTGGTACATAAGCAAGCATGAATCTCCAAACACTGCATCCGCCAAAAGATACCTCGATAAAAGATTTACCACCCAACCATGTGGATACCTAAAAGGCCCACTCCCCCGTGCTAGGAGATAAACACCAAGCCCACAAAGAAGTAACTTACTAGGTTTTTACAAAGGGTTGAATAAAAATTCCACAAATGAGGTTCACTTCACAAGGGTTCTAAGGTTTGGGTAGAAAATCCTAAGCAACAACCTAAGTGAGTGTCATCGCATAGCCCTCACCCCTTGGGTTGTCCTGGTACTAGCCACACTGGGCCCCGGCCCCCAAGTAGGCACATGCGGAATCGAATGCCTTTCGTACAGACAAGCACCATTCGATCGTACCTACGCATAGGTACCTTCTCCCACTACCATCCATAGCCTTTACTAGCACTAATGGCATGGGCGAGGCACATTTAATCTTTTTAATGTTTTAACCCATTCCCATAAGTTTAATTAAGTTTTCACTTGTTAAATAACTCTTCAGTCGGTTATCCTGGTCTACCCACTTTAGGGCCCCGGCCCCGCACTGAGAGCCACTCACTTAGGGGTTCTTAGGTTTCCTACCCTTAACCCACATGTCACAATCACATCACAAACATAGTAAAACATATCATAAACACATTTGTAAGACTGCATCAAAGTGTAGAAACTAATAAGATAGTTTATGAACGTTTAGGGAAATTAGGAACGTTTAAGGATATTTAGAATGTCCTGATCCTTTAGACAACCCTAACCCTAAACTACTTCCTAAACACATCCTAACCCTATTAAGGCATCTAAATGCACTGGACATAACCTCTGCCAAACACATTTAAGGTTTTCACAAATTTCCGTACGCCAAAATAATGCTTCTTAGATTTCAGTCTAGACCTGACATTTGACTAATCTTGAAATTTGGCTAAGTCCGGTTTTATGAAAATCTAAAATCTAAAAATCACAAATTTATAAACTAAACTATACTATGAAATTCCTACTAAATAATAACTAAATTTAATAGAAATTTCAATATTCCAAATTTAATATTCACTAAAAACAAACTACCACAAAATGATAAAAGAAAACAAAATAGATTTAAAGTCATTTTTAAATAGGCTATTTAGTATTTCATTATTTTATTTTCCTCCTACAATCTCTCCTTATTTTTCTCCTATATTTCCTCCTTATTATTTTCTTATATTTCCTCCTTATTATTCTCCTATAATTTCTCCTATATTTTACTAAAAGTTTAAATGATTTTACTAAATGTTATTGACATTTTATTTTATTATATTTTTTTAAAAATAAAAATAAAACATAACTCAAATGTTTTATTGAAACATATATATTTCAAAACCAAAATAATATTTATATTGTATAAACGTCACCAAATGAATTCATATTAAAATGTTAAAATGTTTGTATTGATAGAATATTAAATGACGGAATAATATAATAATATAGCATTTGTTTTATTTTTACATATATATTTCAGAAACCAAAATAATATTTATATTGTATAAACGTCACCAAATGAATTCATATTAAAATGTTAAAATGTTTGTATTGATAGAATATTAAATGACGGAATAATATAATAATATATCATTTGTATTACACTAATACAATATTTGTATAATGTACAGACGATTGACAAAATAATATCATACTACACACACTATTACCAATAATGCAATGATGTTTCACATATTATAATAATACATTTAATACTTCAACATTCTGTAATAATACGTTATTGCAGAATACACTAATCTATCAACCGTCTGCAATAATATACTATTACAGAACACATTAATATATTCACCCTACACCATACAATAATAATACGACATTACACCTATGTTTTGCAATAATAACACACATACAGAAACTTTCAACCAATCTAAAATTCACGTTCATACTATTAAATTAAACCTATTTCTCAGGATGGAATCCAACCTGGAGTCCTGCGGAATCCGGTTGATGAAGATGAATCCTTCCTCTCTGTCTCTTTCCAGCAAGCCTCAAACTCTTCCTGGATGAACTCTCCAGCCTTTATTTTCCAAAATCCAAATGCCAAACTTTTCTGAATCTCCCCAAATTTTTCTCTGGCAATCATAATATCTCTCTCTCTCTCTCTCTCTCTCTCTCTCTCTCTCTCTCTATATATATATATATATATATATATATATATATATATATATATATATATATATATATATATATATATATTTTCCTCCCCTTCCTTACACAAGAAATCTTCCGGTAAATAAAATGGAGGTGGTGGTTGCACGGGTAAACCAATTGTGCAACCATCCCAACCTCTCACCCGTTAATAATATAGTTAATAATATGGTTTGTAAAACCATTCCCGTAAGGGGTAATCATATTTTATTTAATAAGGTTTTAATTTTATTTTTTTTGTCTACTAAATTTAAGGATGACAAAATAGAGAATATATTCTTAAATATTAATTTCCTAACTTACTTAGCCATGGTAATAGAATTTACCAATCCTATTTACCACTAATAAGAATAACATAAGAATAATTTCCTTCACACAAATAATTAATTTATTATATAATAATATATATTAATATATGTATTCATAGGCATATGTGTGCACCCATATGCTTATGGTACATATACCATAAATCATACACATTATTATTAATATTAAATATTAAAATAACATTATTATAAAATATATTATTTATTATTAATGATATTAAATCTCACGATTTAAATCACATACCAACTCGTTCACACTAGTATGCATATACGTAACTTTTAATAATGATAAATTACTAAGTCATACCTATCAAAAATCTACTTACAACTTTGAACATGCCATGAAGACAAGACCTAGCTACCAGATCCACAAATCAACCAACTACAAGATCGCATAATGCCTCCACACAAGGGACTAACTCGACACCTCCCACCTAAGGGTAAAAGGATCAAAGGTGAGGTTTCTTCCTGTGGAACCTGGTGATATTCCATAACAACAACAACGATCAAGGATTTTGAGAGATCGCTCAGACCTGTGAAGCCAGGTGGAGACGATACCCGGTACCTGCAATCCTGCATCACCAAGAAGAGATACATACATATACATATGGATATACAAATCAAATATATGCAAGTAGATGACTAGGATCGATACATCGTGTGGACCTCAACTGAGTGAGTAACTACGACTTCGTCCTGAGTCATAAAAACACATCAGTCACATATCCATGCAACATAGAAGATCATGATAATGGTTAGTATTTAAATCATTGGGTTAGATCCATAAGACATATAAAAATAGATGATTTTCAAATCTCATAAACATATAAATGATATAACCATAAATGAGCATATTAATCATCTGATAAACATAACATCATCCATAAAGCATAAACGTAAATGTATAGTCCTAACCATCACAATAGAATGTCCAAATCAGAAAGTCCAAGTATCAGCATAGGAGAGGTATTACACATACAATAGAAAGGCTAAAAACTCCTTGATGCTCTAATCAGTAAGAACATGAACCAAATGAAGACAATATGATATTAGTATGAATATACTGAAATCTTATACATAAGAAAGACTTGTTACAATTTACATTCTTATCTAAAAATCCAAAAAGCATACAAGAAACACCCTTTATAAAGAGAAGAGGGAAATATTTATAGAAGGAACCACTCGTGGAACTAGCTCTGAGAAAATTACAGAGAATTATGACCCCTACTAAATGATCTTAGAAATCCTTATAAATGATTGCAACAAGCTTGGGATCATTTAGGTCAAAATTAGGTCTACAACCACCAGGTAAAATAAGAAATGAAAGCCATCAGGAAAGCTTGGAAACCTGGGAAGATTAGATCAAATCTGAGATACAATTATTTGGGTTTCACATCAACAGGCTAACTACAATTATAATTCACTGATTTCTTATTGTAGACAAAATAACTTTAAATGCTAGAATCAACTTGGAAAACTCTTGCATGAATCAGGGCATATAATTATCTGACATCCATCAAACCCTAGTTGCCCTATTAAAATATCATTTCTACATTAAAATGGCATGGCACCCTCAGGAAAGAAAATCAGATCCAGGCGGCTACCTAATATCTAGTACATCAATTCTTTAGCTACAACTATCCTGGAACAAACAAATCAGATTCAGCTTTGTTGTATTTGGTTCAGTGTTCAAAAACCCTACAAGAACCCTTAAACAATTCAAATTCTGGTAGCAATGGCTAACTGATTAGTTTTTAAAACATGGTTGGTTATCTTCATCCTTTCCTAGCACATCGGGTGGCTCTCATAATTTGGCAACAGTCAACTGAGCTTTTTAAAATTAACCGACCACATCATCATATCTCGGCATCCAATCAGAAATGATCACCTCAGCACACCTAGAAACTGGACCCACTTTGACCTTGGCAAGAACCTTAACCCAACCTTATCTGGTGATCCAATGACTGAAGAAATCTTGTTATTGCTCAATATTTAACTTAACCCTTGCTTGGTTCAGAGAACACACGACTGAAGGCATTCACTGGATCTCCAAGTCTTTTCCTAACCCTGAGTTTTATCAAGTGAATAAGCACTAGCCGTCAATCCTATCTTCATCTTGTGGTCCATACCGAGTCTCAAAACCATTTTAACTTAACTCATTTGAACCTGGCGAACACACGACTAAATGAATCTCATGATCGCTCAATTTTTCACTTGACCCTGCACCCTGCTTAGATCCTGAGATCACGTGAACAAAGCATTCACTAGATTGCCAAATGTTTACTTTAACTTGGGTTTCATCAAGAGAACCATTGACAGCCACCTAATCTTCCTTACATCAATGGCATAAAATTAATCACCAAGCCTTCATATTTAACCCAACTCTATCTAGAAATTCAGCGACTGAGAGAATCTCTAAGTCACTGAAGGTTTTACCTAACCCATGTCTAGTTCAAAGATCACGTGACTGAAGGCTTCACTGAATCATTGGATTCTTTGCTAACCCTGGGTTATATTAAGTGATCATGTGCAAGTCATTGATCTTGATCTCATCCAACGGTTCATATTTAATCTCTGAAAGCCTCTTGCCTTAACTCATGCTTGATTTGGTGATTCAACGACCAAAGTATTCTCCAATTCATTGAATGTATCACTTAACTGGGGTCTCATCTAGAGAACAAGAGAACAAAGCATTCGTCAAGTCACCAAATAAAAACCTTAACCTCAGTTATATCTCAAGATTACACATTGACCATTGATCATTCTCATCATCCACGACTATCGCCAAATCGCCAAGCCTAGAACTTAACTCACCTTTTATCCAGTGATTTAGCGACAAAGGGAAAATCCTGACTTTCCCTTAACTGTGATTAAACTTGGAAATTACATGACTAAGGCAATCTAACATTCACTGGATAAATGCTTAACCTTGGGTTAAATCATGAGAACACGTGAAAGCCTCATTCACCAGATCGCTGAATAAAAAACTTAACCACCAAAAATAAACCCTTGACTTAACCCAAGCCCATTTGGAGATTATGTGAACAAAGGACTTCATTGAATCTCATAATCATTCTTTAAGCTAGGGTTAAGTCCTAAGAACACGCGACTGAGGCAATCTCCAAGTCATTGAATTTTTTTTTAACCCTGGGTTACATCTAGAGAATCATTGCCAACTGCCCGATCAAATCTACATCAACAGTCCCTATTATATCTCTGAGCTTTTTAAAGACTTGACCAGATATTTGGTGAATACACGAATGAAGGAAAACATAACCATTTACCAAGTCATTGGATGTTAGGAACTTAGTCACCAAGATCAGGAGAATCCATGACCACTGTATTTGCTGGATTGCTAGATAAAATGACTAACCGCCCGAGAACTTGGAGATCTGGAAAATGTTTCAGTTGCCAAGTCACTAAATAGAAACATAATTGCCCGGGTTGGGAAATAAAATATATGCAGAATTTGGATTTAAGTGGCCTGAAAAGGTAATGAGAAAAAAGACTTTGGCTAGGGTTTTTGGACTTAAAAATTTTCATGAAACCCTAGAACATGGATTTTGACCTATTTCTCAGACCTTAAAAAATGCAATATCTCTCTAGCTTTTGTACTTGAGCACATGCGATCTTGACTGAAGCTTGGACACACCATAAACTACGCCTGGCTAAGGGTGCAAGCCATGAAACCTGATAATTTTCTTCACTGGTCAAAAATGTATTGCAGGTGGTCATGATAATTTCTTAGGGTTTTAGCAGGAATAGACCATTTTCATTGGATTTTGGCTATGACAGGAAAATGGCCTAACAAGGAGTATACTAAAAATTAAAATAACATAGTTTCAATTACTTACAACATACTACCTTCCATTAATTAGGTAAAAAAAATGGCCTTACTAACAATGGGAGTAATCAATCAAATAATGGATGGTATATCTATTGTAGAACCATATTAGCAAATAATATCAATGGACATTCTATTAAACAACAATATTCTAAAAGTATGAAATATCGTATCGAACTTGTTGGTTCCCCAAAATGGGAGTTTATGCTCTAACAGGCAACCAATACATCTACAGATTTTGAGGATGGGTTAGATCCAAATATGGTGCTCTAAAGATGATTGGACCAACTATAAGGACAAATTGCCCTCTGCACTTCTAGCTCTGCAAAACCAAGGAGGGTGCTCCTAATCCAGTAACAAAACTTTCTTTACTAATTCACTGACTAGATTTAAATGTAACAGATAAATGATATGAGAAATCTAAATGATGAACATTCATTCATAGATTTTTCACTATCACTATGTGGTAAAACTATTCTGTAAATCACTGTACTTTAAAGAATTTCAACAATTTTATGTTTAAAGATGGAAATATCAGTAAAATCCTTTCAAATACTAATCTCTATGAGAAAACTTCACTGCCAGCCACTATCTTATCCATTGGGAAACACTTCCACTGCAAGATTGTTATACATGAACAAATATACTGAACTTTGAATGATTTTAATCCTTTAGAAATACTAATCACCCCTTGGTGGATTTTATCAAAGGACTCCTAGGTTCACACTACTTACTGGTGTATCCTTAAGTAAAACTTTAGAGAATTTATGTCATATTCAAAGCTTATTTAATCTAATCATGGATCAGAGCTGAGAAATATAAACATACACACAGACATTTATCCATGCAATGAATTAGAATAATTCATAATTCAAACAAAAATACTCAAGGAGAGATATAAACCCAGGATTTTATTTCAAATATAATATCAGTATCATGATATCAAAATGCTTTACAATGCAACCCTTATGAAATTAACTTGAACCAAAAATTACTATTCTCCTATAGAAATATGCCCTAATACAATCTATGATATCCCAGACTCAGAAAACTTATTAGTCAAATTGATCAAGTTCTCGGTCCTTTACAATTGATCCTAGTAATCCTTTTATAGAAAAAAAGGATTGCAAACAAGCTTCGGATCTTTTTAGAAAAGACAAGAAAGGAGTTCTCATATAAGACAAAAAATGAAAATAGAAACTTTCTTGTTACAAAACTTTGAGATGGATCGTAAAGATGAGCGCCAAAATATTGAAATAGCTTCCAAGGTTAGTTCAACTTCTGCCAGGTGTTATATCTGTATCTATGATAACTGCTTGATGTCTTTATCCTTGTTAGCTTTGATCTTGAGGGTTCAGAATATTTCCACTTGCTACCTCTTTATTTGATGCTTCTTCTTCTTCTGAACCCTCTGAGAGATATGTTGATTCCCAAGTCATATAGGTCTCTTCACTTAGCCAATGAAAGGCAAGGACTTCATCCTTCTTCGGTAATAATTTGTTCCACTCAGCAACCAACTGGTGAACCTCTATTCTTACATTAGCAAAATGCATCCTAGCATCTTGAAGGAGTTCAACAAGTTGTATGAATGGGGTATTATCATCTGTACATGAAATAGAATCTACTTTAGACAATACTTGTCTATCTATTTTCTCTGTCCATTGATCTTTATCTTTAATTACCCCATTTGCCTTAATAAGACCAGGAAAAATTTGAAAATCATCCTGGAAATATCTCACCCTTAAGATTTTTTATCTTCTTCTTATACTCCCCCTATTTACCTCAAAATAAAAAAGATCCTTAACAAAATTTTAAGTGTTTGTTAGCTCTATATCCACAATACATTTATCCTTAATTTGATCAAAAAATTACTTCAGACTATCCTTCCTTGCAGCCCATTTTTCCAAAATCTTGTCCATAGTAACTAATTCTTTTTGAAAAGATGCTAAAATATCTGCCAATTGTTTTGTAGTTTTGTATATTTCTTTAGGTTTTACCTTTGCAAAAAAATGTGAAACCACATCCTTTATCTTCTTCTCAAACCTCTTCTTTACCTTTTGATCAATGTCAGCCTCATCCATGGAAGGAGGAAGAGGGGAAGGAGGAAATTCAACAATAGGGCTTGATGAGGAAGGCCCAGCAAGGGAGGAAGCTATTTGCATCTACTCTGATAGTTGTGTTGGGCCATGCTCTCCCAATCTCTTCTTTAAATTTGCAATTAAAGTATCTCTTTCAAGAATCCCCTATTTCAACTCACCATAAACCTTCAAAACTGTTTCCAACTTTGCAATGAGTTCTTCCTTCTCCTTGGCCTCTTTTTTTGCCACCTTTGCTGTCAATTGTGCTATGGCCATTACCATACCTGATGCTTCCGCCAAAGAAGTATCAGTAATCCTTCTTACAATTAGACTCCCTAAAAGATCATCTCTAACAATTTGTTTTCCCCTATTATTTTCATTCTTTCTTAGGGACCACATTACTAAAGCTTGGTGATTGTCACTGAAAGTGACCCCTTTAACAGCCTATTCTGCTTCTTCTTGAGTTTTGTGGAAATGAGTGGTTTGTTTTCTGACTGCATCAAAAACCACCGCATCAGCTATATCCCACTCTGGTAGGATTAGCACTCCTAATACTTTTACCATATCTCTTCCCTATTCTGGAGTGATTAGTTTAAACTTTGCAGTCATCTCTATTTTCACTTCCTCCTCTATGATTTGTAAATCCTTCTCTGGATTCTCTTCATGTTTCTTCTCACAGATTTCTTGAAACTGGTTGATGTTTAATTTCCACAGAAACTGCATGAAAGCCCTAGTTTTAACAAAAGTATCATCAGCTAAGAACTCATCACAAGCCTGTTTAATTATTGGGTCCAATTCTGTGCCTACCAATTCCCCTGATGTTAGGTCTAGTTTGGGCTCCTTTGGTAGCTCTGGCACTCCTTCATTTATTTCTTCATAGGTCATAAAAATTTGACCTAAAGCATCTACTTGCTGTACTTGCTCTGCAATCTCTTGGTCATCAAAAAATCTTAAAGGAGACTGTGATGGAGAATAATCCTCTTCAAAATGAACAGGTCTTCCACTCTCTATTTCTTTGATGGGGGTGGAGAATCAATTACATCCTCAGAGGCTTGAAGAGGAGGAGAGTCAGGGACCTCTACAATCTCCTTTTGTTTCTCAATTTGTTGTCAAGTTGATGGGACATCCCTTGTATCAATTTTCCTTTGGTGTCCTTGCTCTAGTATCACAACATTGTAACCAGTCTTCTTTTGCACCATGTACCTCCCTAGGGGTAACCCTTTTGCAAATATGGGCTTGCTCAACAATTGTTTAGCCTTTTCTAGGTCATCCTTCATAACCTTTTCCTTCTTTTCATTTAGGGTCTGAAAAATACCCTGAAAACAATTCATGAGAGTATCTATTTTCTTCCCCATTGGAGTTATGCTTTTCAGGGGATCCTACCCAGAATCAAATTGTCGAATAAAATCTAATGTCCTTTTGTACACTAGCCATTTTTCTTTCCTAACCTCTTGATCCTGCAACTTTGGAATATTTCTGACAATATCTTTAGGAAAATTAAAGATGTGGTTAATCATGGCACACTTGGCTCTCTTTTTAAACATTTCATTATAGAACCCCTCTGGGTCTACTGTTCTAGCAATCACAGTGGCCATACAGTATGGTGCCAGGATTTTATCCATGTAAACCCATCCACCCTTGGTAATTATGAATTGGTGGGCAATGGTAACATTTGGAAATAAAGTTCCCTTGCCTTTTCCAGTGAGGGCATACTCTTCAATATCTCCCAATTGCCTAAGAAACTCTGCAATTCCAATCCTAAGGGGTACATGATAAGGCAATATAAAAGGGGTCCCCTTGAAACCATACAACCTGATAATAGTTGATACATTGTAGAAAATGACATCACCCCAATTGTGAACAATATTTAGATTCTTAGCAAACTGATTTGGCCTAATGAGTTGTGCCAATACTGTTGGGATTCTTAGGTTGTCTAAGACAAACAACATCCTGAGTCTGGCTATAAAACATTTATCAAAATTTGTGAAACTGTTATCCTTTCTATCCTAGGTCATTGTGAGGCTCCATAATTGGATTGGCATATCTTCACCATCCTTCTGTCTCATTAATTCCATTTCTTGCCCAAAAAAGCCTTCTCCTTTAAACAAGAGCATGTACATTATGAAAGAATACCAGTTAAAGGGCCTATCATCTTCACTCTTTTGAATCTTCACTAATCCATTATGGATTAATTTAGCAATGAATGGAGCAAAATCAAAAGTAATAGATAGATGTGAATGTAAAATTTGAATCACCATGCACATCAAATGTATTGGCATCCTCTCACTAACATCCTCTCCAAAAACTTGACATAATGACCAATATGCACCCTTAGCTCTAGAATCAAAATATTCTATTTTAAAAGGCTCCTGTGTGTTTTGTCTCATAATAACCATTTTCCCAATTTTGGTGCAAAAATCATTCAATAATTTGCCTCTGAAATAGTTCCTTTGTGCATCATATACTTGGCTTAGCTCTTCAAAATCAATATTCTCTAAACTGTCTAAGGGTTCACTCAATCCGAACACCTTCCTGATCTCTTTGGCAGAAATTTTGATCAATAGTATTCCCTTTGCATCTGTAACCTCCCTAGTGATTGGGTCATAACTCTTCGCAACCTAGATCATCAAATCAATATCTAAAAAGACACCGGGTACCAAAAGTTTTCCCAGGTCAGACTGCCATATATTGCTTGTAGGGTGAGGGGCATTTCTATGACTAAAACCTACTTTGAATAAATCTAATCCAGTGATATCAGAGTCACCGCTTGCATTGATTGTACCGATTTTGGCCTCCCTAATAAAATTTGTTGTGTCATATAAATCCTCCGCTACTTTTACCCTAGGGTCTTTGGGAATCAGACTCTTGGTTTTCACTAGGTTAGTAGTAGAGCCGGGAAGTAACTGCAACAAATCCTCATGCAAACCTCTTTCACTATACTCAATTTTACTGGACAATTCTTTCCTTGGTGCCATTTTTAGGGTTTATCTTAAATGAAACCTTTGCAAGATATACAAACTACAGAACTATGATTCTTTTAGTTGGGAAGCAATTCGTACAAGTATTTCACCAACCTCTTTCTGGAAATCACTGGGAGACAACAACCGGTCCTTGCAATTCTTCACGCTCGAGTCTCTGCAATTTTTTGATTTCTTTGTGCTTCTAAGAGTGTGCGGAATTTTGATATATGAGCAATTAAAGTAGTCATTTCAGCAATTCATTTAGCACGATTCAACCATTACTCCTCTGAAAAAATGAACTATCACTTCTCAATGGGAACTTCAAATTTGCATCACTTTATCTCCAGTTTGAATTAGAACCATTGATTTTCACTAGAAGATGATCTAACAGCCTGTCGCATGATCACATAGCCTGAAAATACTCATGCGAACATACGACAAGCTGTCACTTAGTCTTTCTATTAGCAACAATCCCCTATAACTTTCACTATTTAAAATAAAATGTTAGTCGCATGATCGCATAGCTTGAAAGAATCTTATGCGAACATGCAACAAACCATTAGCCTTCAATCACCATCATCTTTTCTTCAACTTACCGATCCCACTTTGCCTTTGTCAATAAAGAAAATCCATGCTTGCAACACCTGGCAAGTTGTCATGAAATTTCTTTCTTTTCGAGCACTGTTGTTTGCTGACATCCTCCACATTAGCAAGTATTATCGACCAATCAAGGAAAAACCATATGTAAAAATTGACATTGGTCCCACCTGAGAATTACACTAAGCTTTATGCAAGATCGACGGTTAATTGCATGATCGCATAGACCTCTAAGATTCTATGCGATTATACAACCGCCGTTAGATCTTCCCTTCATTACTTTCAGCTTTGAAGATTCCTCTGACACTGGTCCCACTGTCCTTTACAAATAAAAATCCACCACTTGTGAAATACTTGTCAATGGTCCCACTTTGTTTTCGCATTAAGCTTCTTTGTAAGATCGATGGTTAATCACATGATCACATAGGTCTCTAAGATTCCTTGCAATTATATGACTGCCGTTATATCTTCTTTAAAGATACAAAGTTGAATGAAAGCTGAAACATTAGAATATAAGGTATTTAGGACTTAGGATATATTATTTATATCACCAGGCCTTTAGACTTAGGGAAAATAAAAATATGACCCCCCACGTGATGATAAGATAAATGCACGTGCTTTTCTATGAACCTAAGTGACCCAAAAAGGTAACACTCAAATAGAAATGAACAGAGCGACCTAGGGTTTTTTGAAAATGGCATATATTTAGGGTTTTTCTCAGGTTTAACTCTTAGTTAGGGCTCACTGGATATTGAGGAAAAATAGATAATTTTGTAGGATTTTTAATGGGTTTTTTGTAGCAAAATTATCACAATCTTTTAACACTTATGCACATTTCAGTTTTATAAAAATTTCACAAGACTGACATACTGAAAAATTGAAGTGCCAACAGAACTATCTGATGGTTTGCACACATATTTTGCCCTCTTATCGGAACACTTTAACATACTTGTAGTGCAAGAGGCTTTACTTAAAGGTTCTATTGTTCGCTTCAAAGAAAACTCTTGCAATTTGCTGCACAATTTCATGTATGGTAATTATTTGCTAGTTTCATATTGTGCTTATGAGAATCTCATTTATAAAGCCTTACTAAATATATATTTTCTTTATACTTATAGGGTTATTCTCATTGATAATTAGCATGTAGTTTCAAATCATGGATGGTGCAAAGCACTAGACAACACCATCATCTAGCGGTGGAAATATTTAAGATGCTTCTTCATCTAATATAATTCCCATTATAATTCTAACCCCATAGCATAAGTGTTGGTCTATTGAGGCTCGAGCCTTACAAAAAATAGCAATTCATTGTTTCAAGAAAGTCTCTAAGGAGGGTTAAGTACTTGGTTTCTATTTTATAGACAAAAAATGATCTGAAATACATTTGACTTGTTCCAATGAATTGGTTCTTCAAAAATAATTCCTTTGACATGTCTACAATCTACAGTTCCCAAACATAATTACCATATCAAAAGCATTGAATCATTACAAACTTTTCTTGATGATTTAACTTTTCCTCTATATTTAATTGAATCCAATCTAATATATATATATATATATATATATATATATATATATATATATATATATATATATATATATATATATATATATATACAACAAAGACAAAAATTACAATCAAAATAAATTGATTTCATTGACTTTTACAAATTATCATTATAAACATTACAAATCAAAAAATTAAACACAAAACAAAAAATATCTATCAATTTAATTGAATCCTCTCTACATATCTACTCAAACACTACAAAAAAAATAATTTTAAATAAATTGAATCGAATACTAATACACACACACACACACACACACACATATATACAACCCAAAAAATATTTCTTCCACACATAGAAACAACAAACAAATAAAAACAAACTCTATAAAAAAATTGAATTCAATCTATAATATACATATATATATATATATATATATATATATATATATATATATATATATATATATATATATATATATATATATATATATAGACACACACACACACAACAAAGACAAAAATTACAATCAAAATAAATTGATTTCATTGACTTTTACAAGTCATCATTATAAACATTACAAATCAAAAAATTAAACACAAAATAAAAAATATCTATCAATTTAATTGAATCCTCTCTACATATCTACTCAAACAGTACCAAATTTTTTTTAAAAAAATTACAAAACAACTACTCACTTAACAAAGTATCTACCCACAAAAACAAAAATTACAATCAAAATAAATTGAAACAAATACTAACAAACACACACACACACACACACACACATATTTATACAACCCAAAAAATATTTCTTTCACACATAGAAAACAACAAACAAATAAAAACAAATGCTATAAAAAAATTGAATATATATATTACAAATTATATATTACACTTAACATATCTTCGGCATACCTATTGCATACCAAGATACAATTGCTAGTATAATTTGCTATTGTATTATTTATTAGATTTGATCACTTTAATTAATATAACAATTATATTATTTATTCAAATTTGTAATATGTCCTACAATTTTTTTTAAAATGAGAGAATAAAAAGAATGAAATACTTGTACTGAAAATCAAACAAATCTTCCATATGTACAATTTCCTTTGACCTAAATTTTAAAGTCTTTTTTCTTAGTAACTAATGTCCTAATATTAAGATGGGATCTAATAAGGGTTTTCTTTGTTTTACCTTAGACCATATCATTACAACCTTTTTTTTATTGCATAAAAAGTAAACTTCATCCTTATCATTTTTCACATGTTGAGAATTTAATGTTTATGTAGAGTAGTAATCACAAAGCCCTCCTAGGCCATTACTTTCTAGTTTTTTAAAGATCTAGCATTAAGAGCATTAAAAGTAGAGAAAATTGAGATATTATGGGCCCTAGGGGACAAACTCCCACCTTGTTTCGTAGGCCCCCACAATGGAATGTACATCTATACTTCCATAAAGTTGGGGAATACATTTAATACTAAAAAGCATAGTCCTTAGGTAGTAGACCAAAGTTAGGAATTATATATAAATCTCTTCCATACTCTTGCGTGGGCCAAACATGTTACATGGCAATATGAAGTCTACTTGACAACTTTAAAATATTTTAAATTTTCTAATGGAGTGTAATTAAAAATCTACTCTTAATGTTAGTGTGTGCATTATATATCATAGAATAATTTTGACAAGATATTTATTTATTTGTGGAGGATTTTTTATTCATATAATGATAATACAATTAATAATACTTTTTAAGTTCAAAGTCAAGATTTTTATTCACAAAATCAATCTCTTCGATTAAAAGTCAAGGATTGAGGGGTATTCATTTCTCTAAATTTGTTTGGGGTACGATTCCGGCCTCGTCCCTTATTTCGATGTTGGAGCCTTACAGTCAACAAGTCTTGATCCCTAGTAGACTCATTAATAATCTTTCAACCTCACCAATAATCAACGACCTGTTAATAGTGACAGATATTTTTGTTTTATATAAAAGATATTTCAATATTATACGAAAAAATATATATAATTTTTTTATTTATTAAATTGTTATGAGTAGCAAAATTTGATTCATCAAAATTATCTACCAATTATATTTCTAAAATATTTAATATCGATAAAATTGACTGATTAACCTATAATCCTTCAATTATAAAAATAATAAACTAAAAACTAAAAAAGATTTCCAAATCCTTATGAAAGTCTTTCCTTTCTACAAATGGATGCCTAGTCATGTTTAATCTTAATTAAGTATTTCAAATATTATATAACTTATAAGCCAAGTTAACGCATTTGTGGGTGCCATATCCATGTACCAACAAAAAAAAGCTATATCTCATTCTTAAAGCAAAAGGATCCCCCATTATAAAAGCGAGAGACAAACTCTTGGTATATACTAAGTTTAATACACAACAATGACGTTATATATATGATAAGAAGCAATAATACTTTGACTATTTGAAAGTCACTAATAAGTGTATAAGGGTCATAATCATACATAAGATGATTATATAAATATAATAATAATACAACTTGTCTTTATAATTTATTAAATTTGAATAAAGTAAAATTAAGTCTAACCATGTAATTTTATTTTATTTTTAATTTTTAATTTATAAATGGAATTGTTATGTCAGATTAAGGATAGTTTTAAATAAAGAATCAAAGATATAATATTTTTATAAAGACAAAGAGTATTTACAATATTTTTTTATTTGTGATGGATATGTTTTGTTTTGTAATTTTTAGTATAATGTTCTTAGTATTTATATAACATATTTCTTTGTAGAAGTTAATAGATTCCTCTAGTCTTGATTAAGTTAGATTCTATTGATCTAATCTTCAAGATCTTCGTGTGATATTCTAAGTCAAACTTATAAGAGTAATTTTGACCCTTTAATGTTTTGTAATTTGATTTAAACATAGATCTAAGTTAACTAATTCCTAAGTAGTTGTTACTTAATTAAAGTATGAAATGTTCAATGTGCATGCTAGACTATTGTAT
Source organism: Chamaecyparis obtusa (assembly GCA_027943335.1). Lineage (NCBI taxonomy): Eukaryota > Viridiplantae > Streptophyta > Pinopsida > Cupressales > Cupressaceae > Chamaecyparis > Chamaecyparis obtusa. Next base: position 956,834 of record BSBK01000736.1, read on the forward strand.
AAAAGGACAAATCTTGATTCATTTTAAAACAACTCGTGACATTAGTTATAGTATCACATAATCATTGCAAGAACACTTAGGATAGAATAACATCAACATGCATTGATAAGAGCAAATTAGATTGCATTTTACACACATGTCTATAAACTTGTCAAAAATCATTTAATTGATTTAGAAGTGACTAAAGTATTTGTGTGAAACAAGTCACCTTCCTCTCTTAAGAAATTGATTCTAACAATGCAACATCAAAGGACAACACATTATAGAGAAATTATATAAAAGTGTTAAAGACACATGAAAGGTTTAACATAATAGATGCAAAGAGTAGATCCGGTGCTACAAGATTGACCTAAAATAAATATAAAAGGTTGCTTCTTATTGGCCTTAATTATTATTGCCAAATTTAGCTCATGCTATCTCCTTTTTTTTTTCTTCTTTTATTAATATCATGAGCACGTCTTGTTGGGCATAATGAATAAGTACTACAACTTGGGTTACATCTAGTTGATTGTCATCTCATGATGATTTTGATATTTGGAAAGGACTATTGGTTTCACTTGAATTATATTGTATTGGATAATGATTTTCCTTGATAATACATACACTTTTGTGTTTATTGGTCCAAAGTGTTTATATTCTTTGTTGGATGCGATGTTTTTGCATTACATGATATTTGACATGTGTGTTAAATGAAGGCTCTATTAGAATGCGAAGTTAATGCTATTCTTGTTGTTGTCATTAATGGTTGTCATTGATGTCAACATATCCAATGCATAGATGTGGTTCATTCATGATTTTATTATTTTGGTGTATCAATAGTGGTGTATTGGTAGAAGTTTGTATCGAAGGTTGTGCTTTAAATATTTTCCCTTATCTATGTCGATGCTAGTCCTATTTAGTATGCAACATACCGTGGAATGTTTTTTTTGGTTCAGTCTTATCTTGTACGTATTTTTTGTGGTTCGGTCGATGCATTTGAATTGTAATGTATAGATCATATCCATTGGTACCGAAGGTCTCATAGATTGTGTAGAATGTTGATATGTGCAAGGTGTGTTGTATTGAGTGAGGTGGTCCATGTTTCATTCACCACTGCGGAAAAATTTGGTATGACCTATTTCAAATTGGTTTAGGCTACTTCGTTGTTGGCATCGAGCAATATAAAAAGAGCGATAATATCAATTTTTGGTGTGATGCTTGTATGCAAGCATATGTAAAGTAAATTTGAAGTGAATGTGAATCTAACAAGGGAAGATCCATGTGTTGATGTTTATGTGAGTTGATGCAATTGGTAGTAGACTATTATACCATTTTTGTATTATAGAGTGTCAGTGACAGTGATTTTAGTGTTGGATTCAAACTCATTTATTATATTATGGAAGTGAGCCTAATTGTATTGGTAGTAAGACTCTTTTAATTGGTAGTTAGCCTCTTTTATATTTTAGGATAGTTAGCTTGACTCACAATGAGCCAAATAGAAGTAAGAAAACTAACAGAGAGCCCTTGTAAAAATCACCTTAACTAGCATTTATTTCATGAGAATTAGATTGTCCATAGTTTTTCTCAATTTGGGTTTCCATGTAAATTATGGTGTTGATGGTTTTTGTGCTTTCATGTTTAACTTTGTTGTAAGTTTCTAATTGGTTTAAGTATCTAATAGATTAATATAAGCGAAAAAAAAATTTAAATAGATAATTCACTTGCCCCCCTCTCAGTTAATCATCCTATTCAACAATTGGTATCAAATCTCGGATCCTCGGTGAAGAGCTTAACCACTTGAGGTAGATCTGATGGTGCACAAACTAAACATCCCTATGTTTCATGGATCTGATAATAGTTCATGGAAAGAGTATATGAGAGGATATATGATATCAATTAGTTATACATGGAGGTGATGAACTACAACTGATTGAATATCTTAATGAGCTGAAGAAACAGTGATTAGAGATGACCGAGTACTGAAATGATATGTAAGATGATTAAATCAATCAATATGTTGTCATTTATGTCAACTAGTCTTGACAAGTACTTATCATGCTAGTTACAATCATCTGAATATCTATTGGAGCAAGAAAAGATGAAGAACTGAGATATCTACATGAGAAAAAGATGGATATGACAAATAAGGATAAGGTAAACATTGGGTAACTTATTGATGAGTCTATGGATTTATATTGTTGACTTGATTATATTGCATTAATCTATTATGAAGAAGAGAACTAAAATTGATCAAGACAATATGGTCAGTAATTGAAGATTTTTGTATACATCGAGCTAGTGCAATGTATACCAACTGACAGTATCAATTGAGCTAGTTTAACTAGTTATCACCAATGCATTTCTGTATTAACTAATGATGAATGAAAACATTAAATGGTAAGAACATCAGACTGAATTTGATGAGCTGGATATTGTTATGATTTCGAGCTTAAGGATTAAGTTTGTTATGAGATCCACAGCTGACATAATTCAGTGAAGATCTAAAGGATGGGATTGAAACAAGTTAATGACACATCTATCGAGGAAGGTTTAAGAGGCAAAATGGATGAAGGAGATTAAGTGGCAAAATCTAATGGCTGATATGAAAATGGTTTATTTGTCTATTTAAGAGACACGAGTTTCATTGTTGAAACTATGCCGGAGGAAGAAGACTGCAGAGATATCACGTGAAGACTATTCATGCATGCCTGATCAGATTGGTTAGTGAAAGAACCGAATTGCAGAGTTAACCGAGTGTCAAAGAACTATTTATCGAGTGATAGTAAGTTGATGAATGTTGAAGAAGTGAATTTGATTATTGATCAGAGGATTTGTATGGGCTTACAATAGATCAAAATATCTGCAATTGAGTTTTATTTGAATTAGATCATACTGTATCAGTTTAACCATTGATTCAAAAAATCTCTTAACCGAGTGGACTTAACAGTCTCTTATTATGCCCTATGTCATTCAGAGAATGTACATTGTTATCTTGTTGACCACATAGCGAATGCTGGTCAAAATTTAACTGTTAGTGATAAATCCTCTAACCAAGTCACACCTAACAGTTTGTTTGTAACCTTTAACAAGGTTATTTCTTCACCGAGCTCACTTCAGAAGAGTGAAATATTTTGGGTTACCAATCCCAGGTGGTTTTTCCCTTAACAGGGTTTCCATGTTAAATCATTGTGTTATGTTTTATTTGTGATGATTATTTTTCTATCATACTTTACATACTACATACTTGATTTGGTCGGTAATCATAGTTAGCTGTTAATTGGTAATCGGTAAAGTGAACAGACATATTAATATTTTATGTTACCGAGCTGTATAATTTGTTGGAATTGTTTTATAAGGTACATCTTTGTATTTGGGACTGTAGGATAAATGATCTAATTGATTCCCCCCCTCCTCTCAATTATTCTAATAGTTGGTATCAGAGCATTGGTTACTTGGAACAGAGTTTTAAGGACTTCAAGAGAAAGATTACAAGATGTATAAGAGGGAAGTACCGAAGCTAAACAAGGACAAATTTACTATATGGCAAAGCCGGATGAGACTTCACATATTTGGAATTGGAGATTCCGCATTACATTTACTTAACCATGGCTACTTACAACCATCGACTGGACCTTTAACTCTTGATTAGTTGACAGACCAACATGAACACAACATTACTATGATAGAGATTGTTGCTGCTCTATCTGATGCTGAATTTGAGGATGTCGAGGCTTGCACTACTGTAAAGTAAATGTGGGATAAACTTTCTTTAATCTATGGTGGTGATGCAAATGTGATGAGAGCCAAAGCTGAAAGCTTAAGAGGCAGATTTGATGATATGAAAATGAAGGAGAAAACATTACACAATACACAAACCGAATCAAAGAAGTAGTCAATGCTATCCAAGGAGCTAGTGGTGTCATTGATGAAGATGCAGTGGTAAGTAAGTGTAAAGGATAAAATATGGATGGGGTCCTAGGGCAATGGTTTGCACATAAAAGAGACCCCAAAACCAATATTTTACACTTACATTTGAATCGTATTGATATGGAAAGTAAATGCAAATGACTAATGTTGAAATGAAGAGATAAAGGTACTTACCTCCAAAAAAGAACCGGCTGAAAACCCTGTCAAATGATCTCAAAAATAGTTGATTCCCACACTTCTAAACCGAAACTGCAAGATCTACAAAACCCATAAATCTTTCCTCAAGATGGCTCAGCTCGGCTTTGACCCTCATAAAAGGTCAAATACCACATTCTTTATTTGAAGTCCGATTCGAATTTTGTTCATAGATCCCAAAAGTTTTCCGAAAAGGGTATCCAAATTCGCTCTCAGATCCGAAACTCCACACCTGTACCTACAAGAAAAAGGGGGTTTTTGTTGTATGGGGGGTTTGGCTTGGTCAAACCCTGATTTGGAATCAACCTTAATATTGAAATTGAAATGGAGAATGCTAGCAAGTAGTAGAAAAGGATCTAACAATGAAGCTATGCAATTCAATAGATATGCAATTGTATTTGAAATGTAAACAAGTATATTGATATGAAAGCTTGAACACAACAATAAATGTAAATCAAACCTCCATGGTTGTATGCTTGGAATTCACCTTGGTAAGAGAATGAAATGGATCTTGAAGATGAACAAAGGATCTTGAAGGAAGATCACACCATCATGATGGCTAGATCTAAGGCTTGAATGATAAATCTTGAATGCTTGAACCAAATCCCTTCAATGGCTAGAATGCTTGAATCCTTGATCTTCAATGGAGAACTTGGATGGAGAAGACTTGAATGCTTGAATGGATGCTTGCTTGATCACCTTGAGAGCTTGAGAGAAATTTCTTGAGGATGAGATATGAAAACTTGATGTGAAAATGAGAGAGGAAGGCCTCCTTTTATAGTGATCTAGGGCACACTCCTCTAGATGGGCCACCTTGGAGAATTAAATCCCAATTAGGTCCTCACCTTTAGAAAGTATACCTAGATTAAATTCAATTAAAGGATTTACCATCCCAAAATGCGAAATGGCCGACCCAAAAGTGGGAAAATAAATCTCCCGAAAACCCAAGGCCCGGAGATTTTGGAATTTGAAATTTTGGAGGAAGGGATCAATGTCAAGGTTGACCCTGACCTAGTTAGGGTCAACCTAAGACCTTGACCTAGTTAGGGTCGACCTAAGACATTGACCCTGATCCTAAGTTTGACTCAGAATCAAGTCAAGAGGTCCCAGGGATGTCTAGAAACCTAGAATTGATGCCAGAATAGGATAGAATGTTAGGAATAGACATAAAATCCTATGATTATTGAGATGAAGCCCAGGAGGATCCATTTCTAAACCCTACCTATAAAATAGAGCTATGGAAGAGTGAAATATAGGAGAATCCTTAAGATCCTATCCCTAATTTCACCTAGGATGAAGTAGAAAAGAAGTGGAAAGCGGGGAGAAAGCCAGATCAAAGCAAAGATCAATTCAAGGCATCCAATATGACCCCAAACCATTTACTCAGAGGGCTAAATGCTCTTAACATGGAAGTGCTTCCATTTTAAGATGATACAGTAAGATACTAAGAACCTTGTTTCTTGCATATGCAATCAAAATATTTGTTATTCATGAAATGGGGTCTGCACCTGGTAGAACTCTTACTCTTGATAGTCTGATTGGTAAATTAACAACTTTTGAGCTAAACGATTTTGATAATAGTGTGGTACCGAATGTTGAGTCTGCTTTTATGTCTTCTTTAAAGATTGGTAAATCTAGCAACAAATATAATATAAGGAATGAAAGTGATAGTAATATTGATGATGATCTTGATGAACTTGAAGCTCTTATAGCCCAGAAACTACCTAAAGGTAAAGGTAGATATAGGGGAAAGTTATCTTTAGCTTTTTTTAATTATAAAGAATTTGGCCATATTGCTACTAGATGTCCCAACAGGAAAGAGGAAGATAAAGACAAAGACTGATCTGGTGATGGAAGCTATGGAAGAAGAAATAATAGAGGTTACCGACACTAAAAAAGAGACAACCGAGATAAAAAAAGATAAGGGCAAAAAGACATGTTATTTGGTTGGAGATGAGGACACCGATACCAAAATTGATGATGACATTGAAGTAGTGTGTTAGCTCTTTTTCATGTAGAATTGCCAATATAGCTATCAAACTTGACTCTCAGGTTCCCAATTCTGGATTCTTATAGGGAAAAAGGCTAATTGACAAGGACCAAGTCGTTCTTCTACTTTGGGCTCCACAGACCCAGGCGGGTGTACCTATCTTTAGACTCACTACTTCACAATGAAATCCTATAGTGGATCAAAGGTTCTAGCAATGATTTACTAATGCCTCTTGCTACAACTGATGCAGAGCTTAGAAAGCCAATCCACGATATTAACAGAAGTAAACACTCATTGCAGAAAAATGGCAAGTGTGACAAGGATAAACTCCTTCTTTTTGAGCTTTGAACTCGGGGAGGTTAACCCATGTAAGATCTACTTCTTGAAAGGATCACAACATTAGTTTATATCCTTGATACAAACATTATCTTCTCAGTCGTTCAAACATACATGAAAGTAAATAATCATTTAAGTTTTGTTGATGATGAGATCCCTGCAAATCGAGGATAGACCAGTGCCTTATCCTAGGGTATAGAGTCAAACAGTGAAACATACATTTACAGAAACCTTCTAAATGAAACACAAATAAATCCCAGATGAAATGCCTTACAATTCATCCTCTCTTAAACACATTTGATCATCAAATTCTTGCCAAACTCCTAAGCTCTCAGAAATTAACCTAAAGACATTACCCTTTCCTTGAAAGGAACTAGAGATTAAAATCACAGATACCTTGTAAATGGTATATCAAAACTACCTTACAGATTCAATACACAAAAGCCATAGAATTCAAACAAGAAGACAACTGAAATCATGCAAGGGAATTCTATTATATTCTAGTAAAATTTCACTACATCAATACATTTCAAAATCTGACAAAATATTCTAAGATTTCAACAATGGAGCCAAGCCTCCCTCTACAGTATATTTTCAACCCCTCTCAAAAGAGTAAAAACTTACTATATATAACATAGCCATCTTGGAATCCTCAAAAGGATGCAACAAACTTGGGATGGCTAGAAAAGATCCTACACTAGAGACAAGATTAAAAATTGACAAATAGATTGTAACAACACATTACAAAAATCTTTTCTCAACAATTCCGCAGGTGGCATCTTTGTCTAAAGATATTTCAGAGCAATTGTTGAATTTGTTGCATGAATGATGACCGCCATTCCGGCTAACTTACATCATCCTTTGTTTGAAACTTTCTCTCCCTCAATTTCTAGATCAGGTGCCATCTGCAACTCTATTCTTCCTCTTCCTCTATAAGTTGGAAAACTGGCCTCTTTTTCTTCTTTATTGTTAGCTTCTCCCAAGCCGCTACTTCATCATCTGATGGCCAGTTGTAAGTCTGCAATTCTTGTAACAAGCTGACTTGCTTGTCCCACATGGAGTCAGTTATATTTTTGGCTTCTGCCACAAAGCGTATGCAATCATTTTCAATTTTAAAAAGACTATCCATGATGCTATTACACCTCTCAAAATCCAAAGTATTGTCACTATTAAGGAAAGCATCTTGTGTAATCATCAACTGATCCATTGATAGTTTCCATTCCTCCAACTTGATCAGGTTTCCATTGTCATCACATACCGCAGGCAGATACTTGCTATAATGTTTATCAAACATAAACAACTTAACTCTCACCTGGTTGGACTTACCTTTAATAAACTTTGAAATAGCATTGATTAAGCCAATCTTATCAAAAACTTCTGTAACTACTCCTGGGATCTGATGCTTATGCTCCTGTAGACTATCAAGTTTATCAAACAACAAAATTATTCTACACCAAACACTATGAAGTGGCTCCAAAGTAGCCAATGATTCATTTATCTTTCTGTTGGTCTGGTGCAATTGGCTTACTAATTGATAAACTGTATCCATTTTCTCTATTATCTTATCTCACCTGTATTGTACAATCTTTGACATGGTGTCCAAAGATGCCTCTATCCTTACCTTATCCAAATCTTCGATAAGTCCCTAAGGTACTTCTTCATCAATTTGAATTGGGACCTCAATCTGCATAGGGGGAACAACAACTACCTTCGAAGCTTCTTCAAGCTTAACTTTTATCTCTGCCAATTCATCTTCTAGCTACTTGATCTTCATCAATTTTAAATCTCTATCCTTGGCCACCAAGTTTGCACTTTCAAACAACTTCAAGTACCTTTTAGATAATTGAACTATTTTTGCCTCATTCAGGTTAGCCCAATGAGTTACTTCCTTAGAAACTTCAAGGTCAGCTATATTCTGCACAGTCCAAATAATATGATTCCCTTCCATTTTATCCTCTATACTCAATAGGGATGGCTTTTGAGTCCTAGGGGCCATGGACCACATTGCAACAGTTTGAGACTTAGGGTCATAGCCACTTCCTCTTATCATATCACCAATGTGAACCTCATATGACAGGCTACCCTACGGTTGCTTTCTTATTTGATCTATGATGAAAGCAGAAGTTAGATCCCATCCTGGAGTCAATAGCATTCCACTTGACTTGACCAGTTGTCTAGCTTCATCTACAGTTATGGGATCAAGGATAGGATCATAAGAATTTAAGGCTCTTAATGTCTCTTCACTTGGCTCCATACCTTCAGGAAAAAGTTTCCTCGCTTCTTGTTGCTTATTCCAAACAAGGAAACTCTTGAATTCATCAGTTTTAATAAACTGGTCATCACTCAAAAATTCCTCCTGATAGACCTCTCTGATATCCCTTTCTAACCACAGGGACTGTTCCTTATCTGTTTCATCAGTGGCCACCTTCTTTCCTTCTCTTATTGCTTTCCTCAATTGGTGATGGTAAACCCTATCACCTGGAACTAGAGTAGATGCTCTATCAATTGTTCTCTTTTGTTTTTCCTGCCTTGAAGGCTCTCCTACCTCAAGCCTCTGTTTCTTCAAGGGTGGCTCTGGAGTATCCCTTGTTTTTGGTTGGTCTTCAATAGGCCTAACACTCTGTACATCTTCCATTTGTTGCAGGCTGTTCCCTTCCTGTGACTCATCAAAAAACTCCTCTTGATCAGAAGATGAATAGTCTTTCCTTTTCTTTGGTTGACTTTGGTCAATCAACTTCTCCAACTGATTTGATAGAGTGTCATGCATCTCTATCATCTTGTCAATTCTTTCTAAATAGGGAAGGTCAGGGAAGAAACCCTCAAAAGGAAGCTGGGCTGCTATCACTTGTTTTGACAACTCTATCAAATCAAAGTACCTATTTCATCTCCTTTTGACCTCATCATCATCAATGATATTTCTGACTACATCTTCCTCATCCAAGCCTTCATGTTCTTTGTTCACACCAATGTTTGGGATGTATAGCATCCTGGCAGTTTTGATAAAGCCCTCAGGATCTACATGTCTACAAGCACCAGTAGCCATTTTGAATTGATTTAACCATCCAGTAATTTGAGGAAATGCCCTCTTTCCTACCAAGAAGTCACCTATCTTGAATTGCCTAGGTGTGAATGTACCCTTCCTGTGAGGGGCTAGAAGTTATATGTCTATCCACATCAACTGCCACATAAATAACAAACAAGCAACCCTTGGAGGCACAAATTTTGGTAATAGATGAGGGGGTTGGGGGCAACCGTAGACTCTCAAAATTGTAGCATTCTCCCCCAAGTAAAAATCACCCCAATTGTGATCTCCCTCCCATTTGTTCACAAACTGCACTAGTCGTAGGAGCCTAAGGACCCTTGGGGATATCCTTGTAGTATTGACACCTAACATCCTTATAAGAGGATAAACAATGAAATTCTGAAAGATACAAAAATTCCCCTCATTGGAAGTAGAATTCCACTTCCTCACCCATAATTGCACTAGATTATACTGGCCTTCAAAGTTGAACCTTGGCTTTAGCATGTTCGAATCAAAACTATTAATATTGAAGAACAAAATTAAGTGCATTAGCAAAGAATAATGCATGAACTTAATTGGGCTCTTACTATCCTTGACAGAAATCAAACCCTCATGCATTCTATCAATGATCTACTAGATGTAATCATAGTTAGTATTAACCAAAGAATTCTGGATGTCTAGGATAATCATCAAAAGATCAGCTGGTAAAAACTCTGTATCCCCATCAATTCCCAAAACCCTACACAACCCATAACAAGTTTTCTTCATGTAATGCTAAAGGGATTTAAATTGGTAAGGGGCATTCATGTGAGGATGGAGGGGAGCTATATACTTATCCTATTTTGGGATATGCTTAGTTATTTTGTCCTTCACTATCCCTATGTTCTTCTTGTACCTCCCCTTTTCTTTGCTCAGGTCGATTTCAGTAGAAGTGGATGTATATACATTAAAAGCCTTCATGAATGAACCCCTATCAAGAGTAACCAAAGTTGACTGGTCCTCTTTCCTAATAGTCTTATAAATAGGGTCATAACGCCTAGCTAGAGCAACAATTAAATCCCCATCCAGGAATACATCAAGCACTACTAATTTCCCTAACCCCAAAGCCCAACCATTACATATAGGGGTATGACTATCTCTATTTTTATAAAAGAAGTTGAAGATAGTATAACCTGTGGTATCTGGTGTGATAGGATCTCTGCAAAACCCTAGAACATCTTCGAAAACATCATCAGGAGCTCTATTGTTTTGACTATAACCAGGTAGCAATTTCAAAAACTCATCTGAATAATTAGGCTTGCCCTTGTCTTCACCACTTTTAGCCTTTGCTTCACTGCTGGAAGATGTTGCACTTCTCTCAGGTTGACTCATCTTTGCTACAAAATTATCTTCAATCTCTGCAAAATGGATTCACTTGGCGCTCAAAAATCACTTCAAAATGACACAATTCTCTTCGAATGATTTTGGACACAGGAAACAATGAGCTTAACTTATTTGTCAACGCAGATCAAGTGTGTACAACTACCACAATTATTGCAAATCTCCTTAATTGCTCCCACATTCAATTTCGCATGTCACCAATTTTCAAAATGGAGCTAGCCAATGTACAGATGTTGATAGATAGATTTTAAAAACTTGAAAACAAGGCAAAGAGGCAAATGATTAAGATCCTACACTTTAAACCTATTTATGCCATGCAATCTTCCTTTGAAACTGATTGGATGGCTCATTAGTTTACTTTCAGCTTGATACTGTACTTTATCCATGCAGGCAACGGTCCCTTTTCTTTTCTTTTCTTACCTTTTCCAACTGGGCTGATTCAGTGAATCTGTGACTGAAAGCTTCTCATCATCACTAAATGCAATGTTAACCCTAGCATATATTTAGAGAACTAGCGACCAAAGCCTTCACGGGTTCTTGAAATGAAATCCTTAATTCATGATACTTTTCATGAATTAGCGAACACAGTGACACCCTTCGAGCACTTGACTGCAATTATTATTTGGTGAACCAGCGAACAAAGCCATCTCGCATTCTCTTAATGTCCTGGATAACTATTAAATCTTTTGGAGATTCAGTGAACAAAGGGTTCGTACATTCACTTAATGGATCACTTAACCGCTAAATTACTTAGAGAACTGGCGAAGCCTTTACTCTCTGAATCACTGAATCTTTACTTTACCATCATCTTTACTCTGAGATTCTGAATGAACCATTGATATTGTTGATGTTCTATGACTGTCAATAGTTCACTGAAATATTAGATCTTTGGTCATTTGATTACGAGATTCAACAAACAAAGGGTTCACTGAATTGCCAGATCATATTAAACACTGAGTTTTTCAATCCGCGATTAAGCGACTGAAGACTCAAAACTTTGGCGACCCTTTTATTCGCGCATTCACCAAATGATTATGCCCTTTACCTTTTCCTTTTAGAGAACCCGTGACCACATGATTCACTGAATCGCTAAATCATTTAGCTTCTTACTAATTTATTCCGAGAACAAGCAAACATTTGAAACAACCTGTTCCACCAAATTCTTCATACCAAATTGTCAGGGCTGCCAAACTCAGAAGTCTTTACACAGTCGCTCATTCGCCAAATGAAACATGTAGGACCCAATAATATTTGAGATTAAACCACAACCGTCGATCCTAACAATGATCTATGGTATTCACCAAGTCACTAGGTTATTTTTCCTTTAACCGAAAGATTCAGAGAATGAGCGATAATCGTTGTCACCAAGTCGCTAAGTGTAAGCAATGAACCGCCAAGGACTATGTGAATTGGAGATAATGCATTTGCAGAATTGCCAAATGTTTTCTGATAACCGCTGGATATTTGGAGACTATGTGAACAAAGACAACACTTAGCATTTTAACATATTCTCCAATTCACCTAATGGTTGAGGTGTTAACTGGGAGACTTAGAGACCACGCGACTAAAATGACACTTAGCATAAGATTGACTTGTTCCCTGAATCACTGAATACTATATGAGACATGCTATGACCTTTTCTGATTCAGCGAACATAAAACATTTAACACGTGCATGATTTAATCAGCTTAAGTGACTTAAAAAGGTAACAATGAAATAGAAGAATAAAGGCTAATCATGAGGACTTTTGCATGAATTGGACATTTTCAAGGACAAGACCTAGGGTAAGGATTTTTGAAGTGGGCTATGACAATTTTTTGAAGAACTTCCAACACCTGTACCTAGGAAAACTTCACAGACCAGAGGACTAAACCAACATTTGGACAAAAACCTTAGAAAATCAAGAATATACCCAACAGTGTCTCTATCTGAGGATGCTTGATTGCAAAATCATAGCCAGAACTTATGAATCTCTGGGAGGCAAACCACAAAACCTGAACCTAAAACAAGAAACAAACACACCTATACATATATACAAACCTACTGTGCATGGGAAAAGAATTAAATGAAGAAAAATTTTAGGAATTGTCCATGCACTAGCAATTCCTGCTCTTCACCATCCAAATTTTGCAAGAAATATGAGTCCTTACCATGGGTCTAATGAAAAATATAAGGTCCCATCCACAAAGACTCAAATTTTTTGTGTTTCCCTTTATCTTCAGCCCTGGCATTCCATTGGAGAACCATATCACCAAGCTGGAATTTTCTCATAGTTGCTCTCTTATCAAAAAGATATTTCATCTTCTGCTGCAACTTCATATTTTCATTTTGTCCTTCCCTCCTAATCTCATCTAATTCAATCAGCTAAACCATTCTTTCCTATAGTGGATCACTGATTTCCATGTCCTCTTCTTGCATAAACTTATAGATTGGAAGGAGGTTATTTACTGGCAATCTTGATATAGCACCATATACCATCTCAAAAGGGGACTTACCAGTAGCCCTCTTCTCAAAAATTCTATCAGCCCATAGTGCTAACTTTAATTTTACATGCCAGCTTCTCTTATTCTTGTCTAGGGTTTTCTTCAGAATCTGCAAAATACTCTTGTTGCTGGATTCAGCCTGTCCATTGGCTTGTGGATGATAAGGGGATGAGTAAGACAATACTATGCCCATTTCTGAGCAAAAATTAGTGATCTCCTGTGACCTGAAGCTCATAGCATTGTCAACAACCAATTTAATAGGGACACTGAATCTGGTGATTATGTTGTTCATTAGAAACTCAATCACAACAGAACTAGTGGCCCTTTTTGTTGGAATGGCTTCAATCCATTTGGTAAAATAATCAGTAGCCACCAAAATGTGACTATGTCCCCCACTAGACTTCTTAGAGAACTCTCCAATAAAATCCATACCCCACATTGCAAAAGGAGCTTCTGCAACAACAGGGTTCAGTAATAATGCACCTGAGAACTTCAATTTTGTAGAGAATCTTTGACAAGGTTTATATTTCCTCACATAAGAATGAGTGTCTTTGAACAACACAAGCCAATAATATCCTACTCTTAAGATTTTATGAGCTGTTGATCGAGCAAAATGATGTCCACCACACATTCCAGAGTGCATTTCCCCCAACATTTTCTCTGATTGGTGCTTATCCAGACAAAAGAGTAAAATACCATCATTATCCTTCCAATACAAATCACCTTGGATCAACACATATCTCTGAGCTTGCAATCTCAGACTCCTTCTTTGATTATCATTCAAGTCAGGTGGACATTTAGCATTTTTAATAAAATAAATAACATCCTTGTATGAGGGTTGCATTTCAATACTAGTAATCATATCAATGTTAGCAACAAAATTATTTACCTGAACAAGGTCCATATTTTCCTCAGTCATTAACTTAGCAAGTCCCAATCCTCTCACCAATTTGGTAATATGAATTTCCAGGTCAAACTCTTGAATCCTGTTAATCCATTTGCACCTCTTTCCTATGACTTCACTCTGTGTTAAGATATCCTTTACTACAGCATGAGGCACATAAGCACTAACCTTTGCGCAGACCAGATATGGTCTGAAAGCTTTGACTGCCTTCACAAGTGCATAGGCTTTCTTTTCCATTAGTTCATAATTTAATTCAGTAGATTGTAATGACTTGCTGAAAAAGGCTATAGGATGCTCATATCCTTCTTGATCCTTTTGCAAAAGGATAGCTGCAATAGTATGAAAAGATGCAAAAGAAAACAGAGAAAATGGTTTCAAGTAATCAGGTGATACCAAAATCGGGGCCTCTTGAATTGCTTGTTTGAATTTTACAAAAGCTTGCTGAGCTTCAAGGTTCCAATCAAACTTCACATCCTTCTTTAGGAACTTCACTATGGGCTTGACCAATTCTACAAAGTTAGCAATAAATCTTCTTACAAAATTAATCTATCCCAAGAATGACTGCACACCTTTTATGTTCTTTGGTGGAGGGACCTTTTTAATTGCTTCTACTCTTTCAGGATCAATCTTGACTCCTTCTTTTGACACTATGTGTCCAAGTAACTTCTCTTCTGTCACAACAAACTGACACTTTTTGGGATTCAAAGACACACCAAATTCTAAGGCCTTAAGAATAACCTTCTCCAAATGGGAACAATGATCCTCAACTTTTTTGGAATAAGCAGTGAGATCATCTTGATAAACAACCATTAAAACATTTATCAACTCCTCAAATGCAACATCCATGGCTCTCTGAAATGTTGCTCTAGCATTTTTCAGACCAAAAGGCATGCGAACATATACATATGTTCCCCATGGGGTTGTGAAGGCTATCTTAAATTGTTCTGATTCTTTGACCAGCACTTGATTATCCCTGGAGAAACCATCCATCATTGACAAGAGTTCACATCTAGTCACCCTATGCAGCATAGCCTCCATATTGGGCAATCCATAGTTATCCTTAAGTGAAGCCACGTTCAGGTTCCTGAAATCAACACAAATCCTAATATCACCATTCTTTTTCCTTACCGGCACAAGATTCGAAACCCAAGTTGAGTGCCTAAGTGGTTCAATAATACCAGCATCTCTCAGTTTTGTCAACTCAACTTGCATCTTGGTAGCTAATAAAGGGTTAATGGGTCTCTGCTTCTGTCTAAAAGGCCTGGTTTCCTCTTTTAGAGGAATTTCATGTTGAAATAGGTCAGCCCTATAAGCTTTGAGGTCATCATAGGACCAGGCAAATACATGCCTGTACTTTTTCAAAAGTCTTATCAAATTTCCTCTAATCTCTTTGCTTAGTTTCTTGCAAATGTATACCATTTGTGGGGAGTTTTCTGAACCTAATTTTATTTCCTCTAAGTCCTCCATTTTAGTGTTAGACTTCTAAGACAAAAACCCATCATTTATTTTAAACATCCCTTCCAGTTCCACTAACCCTTTAGGTATGTGATTTGAGGGTAACTACACTATCTCATTTCCCATGATGCATTCTTTTCCTTCAACACATTGTTGTATCTCATTAAAATCTATTTGCTGACCATCATATTGATCAAGGCCTTGAAGGAACCTAAGGATATCTAAGTCATCCTCAAAAACTTGCCAATTATATACATTATTAGGCACTGCAGGCCTAGATTTGACCTCTAACATAGACACACCAGTGAGGGTTATGTCTTCACTCTTAAGGGAAACATTTGCAAGAAAATCTGCCATGACATTATTGGATCTTTCTACCCAAAGCAGATTGAAAGCATCAAAAAACTCTAGTCTATCCCAAACAGCATGTTTATACAGTTTCAACTTTTCATCTTTAGAAGCATACTGAGATCTCACTTGGGCTATAGTTAACTGGGAATCACCATGAACTTTTAAAGATTTAATACCATGTTTTATGGCCACATCTAACCCCAGTATCAGAGCCTCATACTCGGTAGTGTTATTTGTACACTCAAAAGTTAACAAGAAAGAGTATTTAAATGTAATACCTGATGGGGAAATGAATACCACACCAGCTCCTGATCCTTCCTTGGAGCATCCACCATCAAAGAACATTTGCCAAAGCCCATCTTTCTGCAAAATTAACTCATCCATAATTGGATTTGTGTTTTTTAACTGAGGTACTATTTCTTCAATCACAAAATTGCTCATGTCAATATCTACAAAACAATTTAGATCCTTCGGAGCAACCGCTTCAATCATGATTGAAGAATGGGGCTCCCTGTACAACTTTACCTCAGTTCCATTTATTGGGATGGTGGCATATGATAAATCTAGTTGTAACTTTCCACCCACTACTGCAGCCCATTGTCTTGATAATAACATGCCATAGTGAGGTTTGGTATCTACAAAAACCACATCCATTTTATGTGGCTTCTGGAAATGCAACAATTTTCACTTCAATTCTAATCAGGCTCCCTACAATAGGTACTACCCTATTTTCCATGGCATAACACCTTCCACTAGATGTATCAACTTGCAACCCCAACTCCTTCATCACTTGATAAGGCATTACAGTTGTAGCGGCGCCAGAATCAATCATACAGTTTTTCAGCAAAAAATTATTTACAAGAAAAGTAACATAGAAAGGATTGATAGAAGAGGGTTCCTGTGTCACAATAGTCCCTACACATACATCAGAAATGTCATTAATTGCAATTGGCTTGTCCAGGGACTTCCCTTCTTCTTGTAAAATAGGAGTAGTTCTCTGCTCACTTATAAGAGCCAGGGCTGCTACTTTGTGCTCTTCTATTTTCAACATTTCAAGCAGAGGGATGGAAACTTTCATTTGGGACAAGGCATGTCTCATATCAAAGGTAGGGGAGTCAGTACAAACATCAGGGTGACCCTTTGGCGTACCAAATTTCTTTTTCACCTTGTCGGCAGTAACTTCTTGTTTCCTTTTCTTTTCAGCTTCCAATCCTTCATTCTTACTATTTACAATATTGGGCTTTGGGGAGTCCTTATCCTGAGGATTACTTTTAACAAACACTGATCTAGGAACTCCCTGCTCATTATCCACCTTTAAGTTCCTCAAATTATATGAGGATTTTGCTTGAGTAATAGCAGCCATAGTTAAACTCTTGATTTCTTCTTCATTGGGCTTTCTCCATTGTCTTTCATCTCACCTAGATTCTACCATGTGAGTCTTATAGTCATCATTATCAAACTCTTCCTGATCAGACTAAGTAAATATTTATTGTTCATAGTCAGAGAAAATCTTCCTCTTGTGATCAACATCAGGGCAAATAAATTCATCATCTGAGGACTCAAGATCCTCCATTAGTTCAATAGTAAACATGTTAATAGCAGGCTTTTCAGATCCTTCATAATCTCCTGCATATGAATCACTTGCCTCTTCTTCCAAGGCCTGAGCAATAGCACACTGGAATGGTGAGTGGGGCATATTATAGGCCATACAACAAGGGGTACTTTCCACATTATGTGCTATGTTTTTCTTCAAAGGGTCTGGTGTATCCCTTCCCTTTTGGGGTTCATTATTATCAGGAACAGGCCTCCCATCTTTCCAATTTTTTTTGTAAGGCATATCTCTTAAGTTAGGAGCCTTTTCCTGCCTTTGATAAGGTGACCTTGCATCTTGAAAATTTCTACCACCTTTATCAAACCTTTTTGGGAAATCTTTAGTGTTACCAGGTCCTTTGTCCATTCTATCCTCCTCTTTGGATGGCCTTGCAGGTTGTGGCCTGGTTTCTTTCCACAGTCTACCTTCATCCCTTTTGTACATTTGGCCAAATGCCTTTCGGTTACTCTCAATGTTTATGGCCAACTTAAAAGCATCTCTAAGGGTACGGGGATTCTCATCTCTCAAAAGGTAAGACATCTTACCATCCATAGAATTGAAATAAGTTGTCATGCAGACTACATCATCTAGCCTCAATACTTGGAACAGTTTATACATAGCCTTTTGGAATCGGCTATTAAACTCTAACATGCTCTCATTGCAATGTTTCTTGATATTATTGAACTCATTGAGCATGTAGCTAGAGTTCACATGTTCTGCATATTGCTCTTTAAAACATCTAACAAATTCTTCCCAAGATGCAATACTGTTCTCAGGCAACCCCCTATACCAATCCCTGGCATCCTCAATCAATGATTGAACAAAGAGCTTCATTATGACATCTTCATGTTCAATCTCATAATCATTTACCTTATCTGTAAAAAACTTCAAATGCTCTTCATAGGTAATAACATTATTCCCAGTAAATAATGGGATCTTCTTTCTAATTTCATTAGGGACAACATTAGGTTGGCCAGGAATACCATAAAAAAATAGAGGCCTATATCTATCCAAATGAACTGGTCTTCTTTGGATATTTGGTTGATTCAAAGGGGTAGTTGCAACATTTTGGCAGGGTATAGTTCCCACTGTACCACTAGCTATAATGGGAACTTGATTAGGAATTGGTCGAGGTAAAGTTTGTCCAGGGTGAAAGGCTTGAGCATTTGGAAGTGAAGTATTGGGCTGACTGAATGGAGTTGTTCCTATGGTGATAGGGATAGAGGTACTAGCGGATGTGTTCATGTTAGCATGTAGGAAGGAAATCTTCCTCTTCATTTCATTAGTAGCAGCCTCCAACTCAAGTTTCTCCAGTTGAATAACCAATTCTTCTTTTGCTTTCCTAGCCTTCTCCAAGTCTATACTTGTTTGAGAATGTACATTAGGAGGAACCACAATTTTCTTGGGCTCATTAATATTTATACCCACCAATTTTTGTTTTCCCTTATCAGGGATTTCTTTGGGAGCAATTATAATCTCCTTATTTCTCTAGATTTTAGAGGGATTCAATTGCCTTAAGACATGGCCTATTCCCTCAAATTCACCTTGTTTAGGTTTATTATCCTGAGCCTGCTTTCTCAAATCTTCCATATCACCAAATAAGTCCTTATTTAAACCTTGAACATCTTGGTTTAAATCAATAACTTGGGTCTCATTTTTCTTGGTTCTTTTGAGAAGTTCCTGTCTCTCTATGAGCAAATCACAGATTTGTTGTTCCCTTGCTTTCAATCTATTGGCAATCTTAGCCAGTTGTTCACTCTCCTTTTTTCTTAAAGCAATCACCTCTTCTCTCAAATTCTCAGAATCATAGGAGGTGGTCTCAGTAGCAGAGGTTTCTTCTGGTTGTTCCATGGTTTCTCTCGCAGGGAAATAACCTACTTCTGTGACCTCTGTGATTACTTCTTTCTACATGTGCACACTTGGTGTAACCCTCTTGACATGTTCGGGATCATCAGAAGAGTATGAAGATTCATGAGGAAGTGGGACACGAGATCTTTATTGAGAAGGGCCTTGGGAACTAGCAGTATGCTGACCTCTTCTAGACCATTGTTTCCTACTTGGTGTATGGAGCTCATCACCCATATTATCTTCTAGGTGATCCTTGTAATAAGACCTAGTGTATCTTGGTTGACTCATGGTACAGCATGACAATTTTAGCAAAGTTTACAACAATTAGCAACTGGTAGCATAGAGTTTAGAGTCACCACCCACTTTTACATGGGAATGAAATTATTCTATACTGGTCTACAAATGCACAATAGACAGGATTTGCACTAACCTATTGCATGCTATTCAGAAGATCCCCAGTAGAGTCACCATTTTGTTAGCTCTTTTTCATGTAAAATCACCAATATAGCTATCAAACTTGACTCTCAGGTTCCCAATTTCGGATTCTTACAGGGAAAAAGGCTAATTGATAAGGACCAAGTCCTTCTTCTACTTCGGGCTCCACAGACCCAAGTGGGTGTACCTATCTTCAGACTCACTACTTCATAATGAAATCCTATAGTGGATCAAAGGTTCTAGCAATGATTTACTAATGCCTCTTGCTGCAACTGATGCAGAGCTTAGAAAGCCAATCCATGATATTAACATAAGTAAACACTCATTGCAAAAAAATGGCAAGTGTGACAAGGATAAACTCCTTCTTTTTGAGCTTTGAACTCAGGTAGGTTAACCCATGTAAGATCTACTTCTTGAAAGGATCACAACATTAGTTTATATCCTTGATACAAACATTAGCTTCTCAGTCATTCAAACATACACAAAAGTAAATAATCATTTAAGTTTTTTTGATGATGAGATCCCTCCAAATCGAGGATAGACCAGTGCCTTATCCTAGGGTATAGAGTCAAACAGTGAAACATACATTTATAGAAATCTTCTAAATGAAACACAAACAAATCCCAAATGAAATGCCTTACAATTCATCCTCTCTTAAACACATTTGATCATCAAATTCTTGCCAAACTCCTAAGCTCTCAGAAATTAACCTAAAGACATTACCCTTTCCTTGAAAGGAACTAGAGATTAAAATCACAGATACCTTGTAAATGGTATATAAAAACTACCTTACAGATTCAATACACAAAAGCCACAGAATTCAAACAAGAAGACAACTAAAATCATGCAACGGAATTCTATTGTATTCCAGTAAAATTTCACTGCATCAATACATTTCAAAATCTAACAAAATATTCTAAGATTTCAACAATGGAGCCAAGCCTCCCTCTACAGTATATTTTCAACCCTTCTCTAAAGAGTAAAAAATTACTATATATAACATAGCCATCTTGGAATCCTCGAAAGGATGCAACAAGCTTGGGATGGCTAGAAAAGATCCTACACTAGAGACAAGATTAAAAACTGACAAACAGATTGTAACAACACATTACAAAAATCTTTTCTCAACAATTCCGCAGGTGGCATCTTTGTCTAAAGATATTTCAGAGCAGTTGTTGAATTTGTTGCATGAATGATGACCACCATTCCGGCTAACTTACATCATCCTTTGTTTGAAACTTGCTCTCCCTCAATTTCTAGATCAGGTGCCATCTGCAACTCTATTCTTCCTCTTCCTCTATAAGTTGGACAACTGGCCTCTTTTTCTTCTTTATTGTTAGCTTCTCCCAAGCCGCTACTTCATCATCTGATGGCCAGTTGTAAGTCTGCAATTCTTGTAACAAGCTGACTTGCTTGTCCCACATGGAGTCAGTTATATTTTTGGCTTCTGCCACAAAGCGTATGCAATCATTTTCAATTTTAAAAAGATTGTCGATGATGCTATTACACCTCTAAAAATCCAAAGTATTGTCACTATTAAGGAAAGCATCTTGTGTAATCATCAACTGATCCATTGATAGTTTCCATTCCTCCAACTTGATCAGGTTTCCATTGTCATCACATACCATAGGCAGATACTTCCTATAATGTTTATCAAACATAAACAACTTAACTCTCACCTGGTTGGACTTACCTTTAAAAAACTTTGAAATAGCATTGATTAAGCCAATCTTCTCAAAAACTTTTATAACTACTCCAGGGATCTCAGGCTTATGCTCCTGTAGACTATCAAGTTTATCAAACAACAAAATTCTTCCAGACCAAACACTATGAAGTGGCTCCAAAGTAGCCAATGATTCATTTATCTTTCTATTGGTCTGGTGCAATTGGCTGACTGATTGATAAATTGTATCCATTTTCTCTATTATCTTATCTCATCTGTATTGCAAAATCTTTGACATGGTGTCCAAAGATGCCTCTATCTTTACCTTATCCAAGTCTTCGGTAAGTCCCTCAGGTACTTCTTCATCAATTTGAATTGGGACCTCAATCTGCACAGGGGGAACAACAACTACCTTCAAAGCTTCTTCAAGCTTAACTTTTATCTCTGCCAATTCATCTTCTAGCTACTTGATCTTCATCAATTTTAAATCTCTATCCTTGGCCACCAAGTTTTCACTTTCAAACAACTTCGAGTACCTTTTAGATAATTGAACTATTTTTTCCTCATTCAGGTTAGCCCAATGAGTTACTGCCTTAGAAACTTCAAGGTCAGTTGTATTCTGCACAGTCCAAATAATCTGATTCCCTTCCATTTTATCCTCTATACTCAATAGGGATGGCTTTTGAGTCCTAGGGGCCATGGACCACATTGCAATAGCCTGAGACTTAGGGTCATAGCCACTTCCTCTTATCATATCACCAATGTGAACCTCATATGATAGGCTGCCCTGCGGTTGCTTTCTTATTTGATCTATGATGAAAGCAGAAGTCAGATCCCATCCTAGAGTCAATAGCATTCCACTTGACTTGACCAGTTGTCTAGCTTCATCTGTAGTTATGGGATCAAGGCTAATATTATAAGAATTTAAGGCTCTCAATGTCTCTTCACTTGGCTCCATACCTTCAGGCAGAAGTTTCCTCACTTCTTGTTGCTTATTCCAAACAAGGCAACTCTTGAATTCATCAGTTTTAATAAACTCGTCATCACTAAAAAATTCCTCCTGATAGACATCTCTGATATCCCTTTCTGACCACAGGGACTGTTCCTTATCTATTTCATCAATGGCCACCTTCTTTCCTTCTCTTATTGCTTTTCTCAATTGCTGATGGTAAACCCTATCACCTGGCACTAGAGTAGATTCTCTATCAATTGTTCTCTTTTGTTTTTCCTACCTTGAAGGCTCTCCTACCTCAAGCCTCTATTTCTTCAAGGGTGGCTCTGGAGTATCCCCTGTTTCCGGTTGGTCTTCAACAGGCCTAACACTTTGTACATCTTCCATTTGTGGTAGGCTGTTCCCTTCCTGTGACTCATTAGAAAACTCCTCTTGATCAGAAGATTAATAGTCTTTCCTTTTCTTTGGTTGACTCTGGTCAATCAACTTCTCCAACTGATTTGATAGAGTGTCATGCATCTCTATCATCTTGTCAATTCTTTCTAAATAGGGAAGGTCAGGGAAGAAACCCTCAAAAGGAAGCTGGGCTACCATCACTTGTGTTGACAAGTCTATCAAATCAAAGTACCTATTCCATCTCCTTTTGACCTCATCATCATCAATGATATTTTTTACTAAATCTTCCTCGTCCAAGCCTTCATGTTCTTTGTTCACACCAATGTTTGGGATGTATAGCATCCTGGCAGTTTTGATAAAGCCCTCAAGATGTACATGTCTACAAGCACTAGTAGCCATTTTGAACTGATTTAACCATCCAGTAATTTGAGGAAATGCCCTCTTTCCTACCAGGAAGTCACCTATCTTGAATTTCCTAGGTGTGAATGTACCCTTCCTGTGAGGGGCTAGAAGTTCTCTGTCTATCCACATCAACTGCCACACAAATTCAAAACAAGCAACCCTTGGAGGCACAAGTTTTGGTAACATATGAGGGGGTTGGGGGCAACTGTAGACTCCCAAAATTGTAGCATTCTCCCCCAAGTAAAAATCACCCCAATTGTGATCTCCCTCCCATTTGTTCACAAACTGCACTAGTCGTAGGAGCCTAAGGACCCTTGGGGATATCCTTGTAGTATTGACACCTAACATCCTTATAAGAGGATAAACAATGAAATTCTGAAAGATACAAAAATTCCCCTCATTGGAAGTAGAATTCCACTTCCTCACCCATAATTGCACTAGATTATACTGGCCTTCAAAGTTGAACCTTGGCTTTAGCATGTTCGAATCAAAACTATTAATATTGAAGAAAAAAATTAAGTGCATTAGCAAAGAATAATGCATGAACTTAATTGGGCTCTTACTATCCTTGACAGAAATCAAACCCTCATGCATTCTATCAATGATATACCGGATGTAATCATAGTTATTATTAACCAAAGAATTCTGGATGTCTAGGATAATCATCAAAAGATCAGCTAGTAAAAACTGTACATCCCCATCAATTCCCAAAACCCTAGACAACCCATAACAATTTTGCTTCATGTAATGCTGAAGGGATTTAAATTGGTAAGGGTCATTCATGTGAGTAGGGAGGGGAGCTATATACTTATCCTATTTTGGGATATGCTTAGTTATTTGGTCCTTCACTATCCCTATGTTCTTCTTGTACCTCTCCTTTTCTTTTCTCAGGTCAATTTTAGTAGAAGTGGATGTATAGACATTAAAAGCCTTCATGAACAAACCTTTATCAAGAGTAACCAAAGCTAACTGGTCCTCTTTCCTAATAGTCTTAGAAATAGGGTCATAACGCCTAGCTAGAGCAACAATTAAATCCCCATCCAGGAATATATCAAGCACTACTAATTTCCCTAACCCCAAAACCCAACCATTACATATAGGGGTATGACTATCTCTATTTTTATAAAAGAAGTTGAAGATAGTATAACCTGTGGTATCTGGTGTGATAGGATCTCTACAAAACCCTAGAACATCTTCGAAAACATCATCAGGAGCTCTTTTGTTTTGACTGGAACAAGATAGCAATTTCAAAAACTCATCTGAATAATTAGGCTTGCCCTTGTCTTCACCACTTTTAGCCTTTGCTTCACTACTGGAAGATGCTGCCCTTCTCTTAGGTTGACTCATCTTTGCTACAGAATTATCTTCAATCTCTGCAAAATGGATTCACTTGGTGCTCAAAAATCGCTTCAGAATGACACAATTCTCTTCGAATGATTTTGGACATAGGAAACAATGAGCTTAACTTATTTATCAACATAGATCAAGTGTGTACAACTACCACAATTACTGCAAATCTCCTTAATTGCTCCCGCATTCAATTTCACATGTCACCAGTTTTCAAAATGGAGCTAGCCGATGTACAGATGTTGACAGATAGATTTTGAAAACTTGAAAACAAGGCAAAGAGGCAAATGATTAAGATCCTGCACTGTAAACTTATTTACGTCATGCAATCTTCCTTTGAAATTGATTGGATGGCTCATTAGTTTACTTTCTAGCTTGATACTGTACTTTATCTACGCAGGCAACGGTCCCTTTTCTTTTCTTTTATTACCTTTTCCAACTGGGCCGATTTAGCGAATTTGTGATTGAAAGCTTCTTGTGATTGCTGAGTGCAATGTTAACCCTAGCATATATGCAGAGAACTAGCGACCAAAGCCTTCGCGGGTTCTCGAAATGCAATCCTTAACTCATGGTACTTTTCATGAATTATCAAACACAATGACACCCTTCGAGCACTTGACTGCAATTATTATTTGGCGAACCAGTGAACAAAGTGATCTCGCATTCTCTTAATGTCCTGGCTAACTGTTAAATCTTTTGGAGATTCAGCGAACAAAGGTTTCGCACATTCGCTTAATAGATCACTTAACCGCTAAATTACTTGGAGAACTGGCGAAGCCTTTACTCTCTGAATCGCTGAATCTTTACTTTACCATCATCTTTACTCTGAGATTCTGAATGAACCATTGATCTTGTTGATGATATATGGCTGTTGCCAGTTCACTGAAATATTAGATCCTTGGTCATTTGATTATGAGATTCAGTGAATAAAGGGTTCGCTGAATCGCCAGATCATATTAAACACTGAGTATTTCAATCTGTGATTAACTGACTAAAGACTCAAAACTTTGGCGACCCTTTTATTTGCACATTCACCAAATGATTATGCTTTTTACTTTTTCCTTTTAGAGAACCCACGACCACATGATTCACTGAATCGCTAAATCATTTAGCTTCTTACTAATTTATTCTAAGAACAAGAGAACATTTGAAACAACTCATTCCACCAAATTCTTCATACCAAACTATCGGGGCCGCCAAACTTAGAAGTCTTTACACAGTCGCTCATTCACCAAATGAAACATGTAGGACCCAATAATATCTGAGATTAAACCACAACCGTCAATCCTGACAATGATCTATGGTATTCACCAAGTCGCTAGGTTATTTTGCCTTTAACCGCAAGATTCAAGGAATGAGCGATAACCGTTGTCGCCAATTCACTGAGTGTAAGCAATGAACCACCAAGGAATACGCGAATTGGAGATAATGCATTCGCCAAATCGCCAGATGTTTTTTGATAACTGTCAGATATTTGGAGACTACACGAACAAAGACAACACTTAGCATTTTAACATATTCTCCAGTTCGCTGAATGGTTGAGGTGTTAACCGGTAGACTTAGAGACCACGCGACTAAAATGACACTTAGAATAAGATTGACTTGTTCGCTAAATCACCAAATACTATATGAGACATGCTATGACCTTTTCTGATTCAGTGAACACAAAACATTTAAAACGTGCATGATTTAATTAGCTTAAGTGACTTAAAAAGGTAACAATGAAATAGAAGAATAAGGGCTAATCATGAGGACTTTTGCATGAATTTGACATTTTCAAGGACAAGACCTAGGGTAAGGATTTTTGAAGTGGGCTATGACAATTTTTTGAAGAACTTCCGACACCTGTACCGAGGAAAACTTCATATACCAGAGGACTAAACCAACGTTTGAAAAAAAAACCTCAGAAAATCAAGAATATACCCAACATAGTGTTTGTTGCAATGAAAGATGACTTAGAAGAGGAGGAACGGTATGTAGAAACAACACTCATTTCTAAAGTTAGTAAAAATGATACTTGGATCATTTATAGTGGTTGTACACATCACATGACTGGTGATGAAGATAATTTTAATCATCTTGAGCATTATAATGGAGGATCAATGAAAATTGGTAATGATACACCTTGCATGGTTAAAGGAAAAGGATCTATTCTATTAAATGATAAAATTAGATGTGACAATGCATACTGGGTAAAAGGACTAAATTACAATTTGTTGAGTGTGGCACAGCTTAATAACTTAGGTCACCAAGTGGCATTTGAAAGCAAGAAGGTAAAGATCTATGATGAAAATGGAAAGCTTGTCAGAATAGGAGGACAATCAAAAGGTAACTTATTTTATATTGAGAAAGCTGAGACTTCTTGTTTACTGGTGAAAAATGAAGATGCATGGTTATGGCATAAGAGGTTATGTCATGTAAATTTTAATAACATGATTAAGATCAGTAAAAAGAGAAGAGTTAGAGGATTGCTTAGTCTAACCAAACCTGATCATGTTATGTATCATCAATGTCAGAAAGGGAAGATGACAAAATCTAGTTTTAAAAGTAAAGACTACTCATCTAAAGGAATTTTGGAGTTGGTTCACACTGACTTATGTGGTTCCATGAGAACTCAAAGCTACCATAAAGATAAATACTTTATTTTGTTTATTGATGACTATACTAGATTGATGACAGTTATGCTCTTAAAAGAAAAATTTGAGGCATTCAAACTATTTAAATGGTATAAGGCTAAAGTAGAAAAAGAAACCAAAAAATAATTGAAATTCTTAAGGTCTGATAGAGGAGGTGAGTTTGTTTCTGATGAATTCACTAACTTTTGTAATGAGCATGGTATAAAAAGACAGGTTTCTACACCTAGAACACCACAACATAATGGAATTGCTTAAAGGAGAAACAAATCTATTGTTGATTGTGCTAGAACACTGATGATTGAGAAAAATGTTGCACAAATGTACTAGAGAGAGGCAGTTAGCACAACTATATATGTCCTAAACTATGTTCAACTAAAGAAAGACACAAACAAGACACCCTACGAGTTATGGTTTGGATACACACCGAGTGTAAGTTATGTCAAAATTTTTGGTAGCAAGTGTTATATTCTGAAAGATGATAGGAATGGAAAATTTGACTCTAAAGGTGATGAAGAAATATTCTTAGGATATTCTACTAAGAGTAAATTTTATAAATGTTTAAACAAAATTACTAACAAGATGATAAAAAGTGTTAATGTAAAAGTTGATGAGTTTGCTGACAAGAATGATGTAGAAAGCATGAAGGAGCTGTAAGACTATGGTAGGATCACTTATGTTGAAGACCCAGAGTATCTACCTAAGCCATAGGATGAGTCTATTGAGCATCAGTAAAATGCTACTGAGAATTAGCAAATGGACACCGAGAATCAGGAAGAAGCTACCAAGAAAGAAACTGTACCTAAACAGAATGATGAGTAGAGGAGAGATCAAGTGCTAGCAAGATTTGTTAGAAGACATCATCTTGAGAACCAAATCATTGGAGACAAGCAAGTTGGCATGATAACAAGAAGTAAGTTAAGACATAACACATGCTTAGTTTGTGAGTTTGAATTGAAGAATGTTAGGGATGCACTTGAAAATGAGGAATAGATAAATGCTATTAATGAGGAGATTGAACAAATTGAAAAGAATAAGACATAGACCTTGGTGCCTGGACCGAAATATAAAAATGTTATCGGTACTAAGTGGATTTTTAGGAATAAGCTGAATGAGAATGGAGAAGTTACAAGGAATAAAGCAAGACTTTTTTTCAAAGGATATGCACAAAAAGAAGGTATTGATTATGGTGAAACAATTGCACATGTTGCTAGATTGGAAAGATTTCAAATATTACTTGCCTATCCTACACATAAGGGATTTAAGGTATATCAAATGGATGTGAAATCAACATTTCTAAATGGAATACTTGAGGAGGAGGTCTACATAGAACAACCTGAAGGGTTTGTTGATCCAAATCAGAGAGACATGGTATGTAGACTACACAAATCTTTATATGGACTGAAGCAAGCACCGAGGGAATGGTATGAAAGGTTACATACTTATCTTATAAGTATTGGCTTTGCAAGAGCTAGTGAAAATAGTAATATGTATATGAAAGGAGATTCTAATGATAACATTTTGAATGCTGCAATATTTGTTGATGATATAATCTTTAGTGGACAAGATCATCTTTACAAATCTTTTATTGATGAAATGAGGAAAGAATTTGAGATGTCTACGTTTGGAGAGATTAAATTCTTTCTAGGTTTGTACATTATACAATAGAAAGATGGGATTTTCATCACACAATCAAAATACATTAAAGAAGTATTGAAAAATTTTGGCATGGA
Organism: Chamaecyparis obtusa; assembly: GCA_027943335.1. Lineage (NCBI taxonomy): Eukaryota > Viridiplantae > Streptophyta > Pinopsida > Cupressales > Cupressaceae > Chamaecyparis > Chamaecyparis obtusa. Next base: position 985,856 of record BSBK01000736.1, read on the forward strand.
AGATGTTAAACCTGTGTGAACATCGATGGTGATTGGCTGCAAATTGACAAAGGATGATGAATCTACTGAGGTAAATTAGACTCTGTACCAATCTATGATTGATAAACTGATGTATGTTGTACACAATAGACCTGATATAGCACACATAGTGGGGATTGTGGCAAGATTTTCTACCAATCCTAAAGATTCACATATGGTTGTTGTAAAGAGAATCTTGAGATACTTGAAGAAAACATAGGACTATGGATTATGGTACACATTGGAAGGAAAATTTGAATTGAAGGTTTACACCAATGCATATTGGGTTGGAAACATAGATGAACAGAAGAGCACAACTAATGGAGCATTCTTTTTAGGAGAAAGACTTGTGACTTGGATTAGCAAGAAACAAGCATGCATTTCTCAGTCTACTATTGAAGTAGAGTATGTTGCTGCTTCTAAAAATTGTTCAAATATAGCCTAGATCAGACAAGTGTTGGAAGGAATGAATGGGGTAATCACTAACCCGGTGATTATATATTATGACAACACCGGTGCTATCAATATTTCTAAGAATCCTATGATTCATTCGAAGACAAAGCATTTATCTATTAAGTATCACTACTTAAGGGAACAAGTTCAAGAGAAGCAAGTACAATTGGAATTTGTAACATCTAAGGAACAACTTGCTGACATATTTAGTAAATCATTACCGAAGGATACATTTGAATATTTGATAACTAGACTTGGGGTTCATCCCCTGTCTACCAGTCACTAAGGTGATCAAGAGGTTGCATCAACCTACACTTATCAGAAGATCATTCATGTTGATGCACATAGTTCACACTTTGGATTATGTCTAAGGTTGTGAAAGATTGTAGAAGCTGGAATAGAAATTTTTTTATCTGTACACCGAAGGTACATGATATGCACCAAACAATAGAATTACTTGGCTGTTTTAGAACTGTTTGTTTGTATATTTTATTTACCATTGTTGTCAAAGGGAGAGAAAATAAATATGAAAAAAAGAGAGAGAATGAATATGGAAAATCAGTTACTAAGTGTATACACCTAAAAATGGTCATCTAGACTATTAGCCCCTTGCTAGCATTTTTGCTAAAATCATCAATTGCTTATTCTTGATCAAATCCTAGTTCTATCATTTATTTGATTATTTTCTATGGGCTAACCATCTTATCCTAAGTCTTTATTTAATTAAAAGGAGTTTCCTCCTCTTTTAATTAAATAAAAAGCCTCCCACTTTTCCTCTTATCCTAAGTTGCACAAATAAAGCATTATTCTTATTTTATTAAAAGGGAAAAAAACACTTTTTGTCTCATATGGACACAAAAGTCAACTCTTATTTTCTCATTGGAGGATACTTGTGCACATGGATTGCTCCTCTTTTATGCTCCACCATTGATTAAATCTTTTGCCTCTTAATCTCCATGTTCCATTCTTTCTCATTTCTTATAAAAGGGGAGCTCTCTTCTTCATTCTAGATCCCCAACTTTTTATGCTAATGTTATGCTGCAGGTTTTCTAGGTCACTTTGGAGATTTTGAAGATTTGGAGCATTCTTGGCTTTTGCATCTACATGTTATCATAGTTTCATTTCTTGCATTATCATGGCATTCATAGCTTCATACTTAGCTTAGTTTTATTTATGCTTTAGATTACTTCATCTAGCTTAACTAGGAGGCTTTGTAATACTTGTTCTTTCATTTCCATAGTTTAGCTTGCATATTCATCTTAATCTAGCTTGCATTTTCATTCTCATATTGATTCTTAAGGATATTGGCATTCTTTCCCTTGTCTTCATTTGAATCTCCCATTGCATGATTTACTAGCAAGGTTATTGGCTTAATAGCTCTAGCTGAGAGCAATCTTAAACACCCTTGCACTCCATGCCTAGGGAGCTATGGATCGATTTTTGAGACCTCATTCTTGAGTGTTCTTGATTCTAATGATTCATAGAAGTGCACATTTTAGTGTGTACATTTTTGGTGCCCACCGTGGGGCAGAGTAGACTAGCTTTGTCCCTTCTTTTTCTGCATTTTCATCAAATTTCATCAATTTTTTCGGCAAGTTTTGAGCTTAATTTTTGGTCTTTGTTTTTTTGTCTCAGACTATCATGCGATACTTCCAGAAGTATCGTGCAATATTTCTCTGTATGCATGCATAATAGTTCTCTTGTTGGAAGTATCTCCTGGCTATTGCAGAGAATATCGCCTGGTCTTGGGCGAAGTATTTCCTGGTATAGAGCGAAGTGTCACATAGACTAATATTATCGCCCCAGTATACTGAGAAGTATCATGCGATAATTCTGGTGTCTGTAACTATCGGCTGTACCCAGTAGTGAGCTATTTTTGAGCTATTTTGTTTATCTTGCAAGTTTCAGGTTCTCTGCTATCTTTTTGAAATTTTTTTAAAATTTCAGCGTTTTCAAGAAAATGAGCATCGATTTTTGAGAGCTTTTTGCAAATGGTATTAAAAATTGAAGTGTGATATATCATTGGAAAGGTCTTTTCAAGCCTAATCCAAGCATGCTAGTTTCATTCTCAGATTTTACCATTTGATTAGCTATTTTACTTGTAGATTATCTAATTTTTGATGTGCTAACCATTATGGAGCTAACAAGTTGTGCTTGTAGGTGCCTCTTGCTTGAATATTTTTCCAAAAGAATGCATGTCAAAGAGGGCTACTATCAGTTTTTGCAGGGCTGCCCTAAGCATAAAAACCAAATCAAGTGCTTATTTAATTACTTTCTTTATTGAGTGCAGCATATACTAGTTGTTTCATTTCATAGGCACTTAATACCTTGTTGTAGGAATTTTGAGGTGGTAGGAGAGTATGCTCTTCACCCTTGTGGTGAAACAGAAATCTTGACCCATCTTGAGATTTTGAAAGCAAGGGGGTAATTGAATCTTTTCTTGGTGTGTTTGGGAGAAATTTTTGAGATAGGGGAGTATGCTCTTCACCCTTGTGGTGAACCAAAAACCTTGAACCTCAAAAATTGATCTACTCTTTTTTTAGATTTAGAATCCTTTAGCGGGCTTTCTCTTGAGCAATCAAGAGGAATGACCCAAGTGGGGACAAGCTAATACCGAGCTATTCCAACCCACTATAATCTCAAGGCTATTGAGGACACAAAACCTTGGTAGACATAGCACTTGTCTTCACTTGATGTGAGTAACTTGTGGGATTATGACCATGAGGAAAATGTCAAGCAAGAATGCTTAAGGTACTCTTGAGGCCGTGAGGTCCTAGTCCTTTATGAGGAGCAAGAGAGGTGCTATGAATGGAAGCCCTTACTAAGAACCATTAGATAGAAGCCACCCTATTTTTCCGCTTAGCTTCTGGGTGCAAGGATTGATCCAAGTGGACTTACCCAGATCACCCCAAGACAATCACCATATGTGTTCCTTTGGTTGTGTTTTTGACACTTCTATTACAATACCAATATCTATTGTGGGCAACCACTTTGTGTGAGGCAAGGGAGCATCAAGTTATGGGCCAAGTTGCTAAGTAATGAGCCTTGAATTTCTAGGTAGTAAGTGCTTGAAGTGTTTTCTTTGTGCTATACCAGTGTAAACATTCTCAACATTCAAACAAAATGGTAGCATTCATAAGGTTTTCTATTTTGATATCACAAGTGCTTGTCTTGGCAAGGTTGTTTTTGCCCTTGTTTCAAGTGTTCTATGACATGTTTGATCTTATATTGTTTGCAAACTTGTCTTTTATCTGTTGTTACTACTTGTAAAACTAAGAAATTGCACTATCCAACCTTTGAACTTGATCAAAACACTTCAAAACTAAGATTTTTATGTTCACTGGTCAAAGAATCACCCAAATCTACAGCAGTATCATGTGCTTTGCTGAGAAATATCACACGATACTTCGCTTCTGCTGAACTATCACCCCACCTGCCTAGAAAGTATCACCTGGGCTTATTGGAAACTATCACCTGGCTTAAGATGAAGTATTGCCTGGTCATAAAGTGTCACCCTATTTTCCTGGTAACTGTCACCCAGAGCCTTTTGACTATTCTACTGATTTGTGTCACTTTCGGTCCTCCTTGGTTAGTCTAGATCTCAGATCTTAGGTGCTATGACATATTGCTCAACATCAAAATGAATTCCAATGCTATCAAAATTGCATAAAATGACTCTTGGTCTTCCTTCTTCCATGTCTTCTAGTCTCCCATTTTCATCCGATCTCTTCTTCCTTCATGATTCTTCTTAAATTCTTCATGTCTTCTTGATTCTTTTCCTCTTATTATCTAGTCTACTTTCTTCTATTTTATCTCTTCTATTCATTTCTTTCATGCTTGATTCCTTCTCTTCTACAACCATGAATTTCAACTACCTTGTTATGGAACCTCTCTTGAAAATAGATGATCTTGAACTCATTGCTCAATTCAAAGAGTTTAATTCCTCCAATAGTCTTTCTAGATATGGCAATAGTGATACGCTTAAGGAAAAAATAAAAGAAAAGATGATTGAATCAGATGCCTTTGCTAAGATCATAGACATGATCATATAACAATCTCCCTCTTCTAAACATTCTTCATCATCTAAGTCTTCTCATTCTTCCTCATCTTCCAAGTCTCACCATAGCTCTTCTAGACATTATTCACATCCTTCATTATCCAAGTCTTATTCCTCTACTAGGTCCTCACCTTCTTCTTCTTCACAATCTCGTTCCTCTTCTACTTCTCCCAAGAGTCTTACTCCTCACTATGAGAAATATGGTAGTCCTTGTGATACCTATGACACCTCTATTCCTAAGAGTCCTCCTAGTCGTAGGCTCGTGCTTACTGGAAATGGGTCACCACATTGGATAGATCATGATGGTGATCCATATGATTCAAATTTTGAAAGAGAGTTTGATGAGTTCTGTAAACAATACCTTGATTATGACCCATCTACCACTACTGAGGACCATAAAATGTATCGCGCTGATATGAAATGTCAATATTATAAGAACCCTTCCTCCGAGGACTCTCATGCTGAAAATAAAGATGACACTCTCGAGCAAGATCACATTGATGATGTATCTTTGTCTTGTGATGGTTCCTTTCCATCTCCTACTTCCTCCAATACCCATATATCTCCTAAAGCTTCCAAGTCTTTCAACTCTTTCACAAATCCTTCATCCAAAAAAGATCCTAATACTTTTCATGCGGTTCCCTATAGTTATCCTCAAGGGCTACCTCTTAAAGAAACTCAAGCTGACCTTCACTTGGCTGCAAATACTTTCAATAATGCTAAACCTAAAGAGCCTAAGCCTTTATGTGCTACAATTCCTACTTCAGTTAGTCCTTCACTATCTTTTCCAAAGTCTTCTATACAATTCCAACATGCTTCCTTATCCTTAAAAGTGGCTTCATGTGAAGAGGACTCTAAAAATAAAGGAAAGAATATAAAGAAAGATCAAAATCAAGAAGCCTCCATGTCATCCAATTATTTTCATGATGTCTCTGATCTATTTCATGGTTCTTTTGATCATCTATGCCCTTCCTCATTCATTCCACCATGTCTCAAATCTTCTCCTAAGCAAGATCAAGCTACTACTCACACCATTGAGCTTATTGACAATCAAGATGACATTAATTCCATTGAGGTTATTGAAAATGGTGTTGTTACTTCCAATACTAAGCCTACTGAAAATCAAGAAAAAAATGATGTGCTTATGCCATCCGAAGCTCCTTGTCAAGATCAAAGTCTTTCATCTTCTTATTCTACCACTCCATGTTCACTTCCACTTTCTACTCTTCCTGAGTCTTTGCAAGCTCTGAATAATCCTATCAAAGAAGTTGCTCCTATTTAAGATGTTCATGATCCTATTGAAAATCCTAATGCTCACTCTAAGGATGCTGATGTCCTTGGTTGTTATATAGATGCTGATGAATTGGTTGATTATCCTTTTGCATCTTCCACATCCATCCTTGGACTTCCTCCACCAATACCAAAGGCTTCATGTCTTCCTTCCATCTTGGGCCCTTATGTCCCTTCACTTTCCCCTCCTAACTCTCCTAATTCTTCATCCATTTTGGGTCCTTACGTCCCTCCATCTCCTATCTTTCTTCAAGATCAACATAGATGCATACCCTTGAATCCTTTTTGTCCACTCACCCATCTAAACCAGTCATATCATCCTTCTTCTTCCACAAGTCCCAAGTCTTTTGGAAGTAACTTGAATGTTCAATACAAGAAAAAGAAGCAATACAAGAATCCATCAAAAAAAGAAGATCACCATGTCTACTCTAATCGACATGGAGGCATAAAGTCAAAAGAGATATCTAAGAAGAAAACTACAAGACAAGTATGGGTTCCAAAATCTATCATTGAAGATATTCTCTCTAAATCATCAAAAAGAAATAAAAATCCTATGGCTATATGGATCCCAAAGTCTCTCTTGAAAGAGTCTAATATTGAACAAAAAGTGAAGTTGACATTCAAGCTTCCAAAGGCTTCCACTTCATCTTCTTCCAAAAACATTATTCCATTCCATGTGCCTAAACCGCAACCTCTGCTAAACATTCACCATATTCCTTCTCATATTCCTTCATTCACATTTCCTCCATCCTCTCACCACCCTTCAAGGTGTGTGTTGACGTTGATCTTGCCTTCCTTTCCATCTACCCTTTCACACTCCTTCCATTCATTATCCTTCTACCTTCTATCCTTTTTCCTCATTTGCCTATTCCTCCTATCTTCCAACCTCACTCGCTTTACATAAAACCTTATCCTCCATTTTTCTCTTCCATCTTCCTTTCCCTATCAGCATCTTTGAGCATATCATTTTGAATCCTTGGCATATCATGGTTTATCCCTTCAAGGAGCATTATCTAAAAAATTTTCCTTCTTCTAGAAAAAAAGAAAACAATTCAAAAAAAAAAAAAAAAAAATTCAAAAAGAAAGAAAAAAAATTAAAAATTAAAAATGTGCCTTGGTGGAAACTTGGAAACAGGTGTCTTGGTAGCAAAAGTAAAGAGAAATAAATTCATCCTATGGTGAAAACCACTCCCTTTTGGCACCTTGGATAAGTATCGTGATGAAAACCTGGCAATCAGGCATCATGCGTAGTTCTTCTACATATTTCATCCATTCTATCTTCTCTCTTTGATCTTGACAAGGTTGAACTATACATGAACATTTGGCTATCTTGTGAGCTATCTTACAATGATTTTGCTTTCATTCCTTTCATTTTTAGCCTTCATATTTCTTTTCCTCCATTCATTCTAGCCTTTCACTATCCTATTCCCCTTTGGTCTTGATCTAATAAAAAAAAAAGAAGAGTAAAATACGATGCTATGAAGCCTCTTGACATGCCTACTCCTTTGGACTGCATCCTTTCCTTCTTTTGCATTATGCTTTTGTGACTTATCCTATGCTGGCCTTTCATTGCTTGTCCAAATGTGCTTTACATGAAAATTTTTCCCTAGTTTGGGTACTCTTGAGGAGTTTGCCATTGAGGATTTCTTCCCTTCATTCTCCTTCATTCTCTTGTCTTCCATCTCTTCCACCAGCTTGTTAATCCTTCTTGTCCTCCACCTTCCTAGACATTGAGACTACACGATGTGATCTTGCTTGGGAGTTTGATGCCCATTCTGTCTAGGGGCATCCTTTGTACATACTTATTGATCCTGAAAAAATTACAAAAAATTTCATATATGATGCTGAAAAAATCTTTAAAAGCATAAAAAGTACTGAAAAAATGAGCATCCTAGTGAAAACCTAACAATAGGCGCTTTGATGTCTCACCAAAAAAATTCAAAAATTCAAAAATTCAAAAAAAAGAAAAAGTGCCTTGGTGAAAATCTGGAAACATGCGCTTTGGTAGCAAAAATACAAAAAAATTGAAAAAAGTCCTGAAAAAATCTATCAAGTGGTGAAAACTTGAAAATAGGCACTGCTTGAGACCCTTGCACCTATGTCTATCAGTCTTGTGTGGTGCTCATTCTCTCCACTTCTTGCTTTGCCTCTCCTAACCTGTAATTGACTCTTGTCTTAGTCTAGGGGGCATACATTGTTTTAGCTTATCTTGGGTCTCTTTGTGCGTCCAGGTTTCTTGGGCAACTTGGTTCCAACAATGTTTTTTAACACTACCCAACTGTGTTTTTCAACACTTCCCTAGCATCTAGTGTTTCTTAACACTTATCAGATATCCTACCTGCAGTCTCAAATGATACGATATTTCTCATTGGCAGATGTGATACTCAAAGTTTGACTCTATGACCTACACACACGCACTTAAACACTCGACTTGCTAACATTTACTTTATTTCTTTGTGTGATGTCTATGATGATTTCTTTGCTGAGTGTTCTATCCCTAATAGTTTTTGATGATGCTGAGCTAGAAGACTAGGGCATGAGAACATGTTTTATTTTCTTTCTGCTTGTGGGTATATTTTGTTGGTCCCCACTGTCATGAGCATTCATGCTTGTTTCACTTGACACTAGGATCTACAAGGTATTATCCTTGACTATTCTTTCTGCAAGTGCATGCTTATAGTCATCTTGACTTTCCTTGTGTCTTGATGCGAGTATAATCTTGCCATATCAAACTTAGGTAATCTCACTACACTAGTCATCTTGACCTATATGTCTTTGGTGCCTAGGTGGGATTTCCACATTCTTATCTGATATAGATCATATTCAGATTCACATAGTTATGCTAGTGTGTATTGTATGATCTTGCGTTGCTACCAATAATGCTCGATGATGATTATTAGATGTCCAATGGCTTTGTAACCTTGCAAGTAAACCACTTTTCATAGTAGCTTGCATTTTTAAGTTCATGATAGTTAGTTTTGCATCTTGCATATGGAGAGAGCTCTCCTTTCATCTTTTGCAGACTTCTTAGTCAAACTGCGCTCACCTTTTGCTTCTTCCGGATCATGTCTTTCACTTCTTGTCTTTCATATCACATCATTTTCTCTTCATTTTGGGATCGAAATCAAAATTTGAGTTCACCTTGATCGTCCAAATCATATTTCTCCTTCTTCCGTGCAATTGGCTGACCTTTTGAGGCTTGATCCTTTGATCTTCGCTAGGGCATCCTTTCCTTTATCATCTCCATCTCTCTCACCCTTCTAGTATTTCATTCATTTAATTCATCTCTCTCTAAGGTCTTGACTGGGGCATATCTTCACTGCTTGATAGTTATTCTATCATCTTTCATCTTCGATTATGATTTCTAGTGATTTGATCATGTTGCTCTTGCTTCTACATTCCCTCTACCTGATTTTGCTTTCGATCCCGAGGGGGCAGACACATCATATCCTATTGGCTATTCTCCAGAGCATATGCTTGACCATTCCATTTGCTCTGATCGATCTATCTTTACACTTGACATATTAGTTCTCATCTCGAGTTCTGATACTATCCATCTCTTTCCTAAGTGTTCAGTACTGTCGCTACCAGACTGACTATGCAGGATTTGCTATCTCTCTACACTTCATTCTTTGGAGTTAGATCGCTATTGCTTGTCTTCTTGGCTGATCTATTCTTTGATGTAATGTGTTCCTAGATTGATCACACATTAGTCAAAGAGGAGAAAATGTATACACCTAAAAATGGTCATCTAGACTATTAGCCCCTTGCTAGCATTTTTGCTAAAATCATCAATTGCTTATTCTTGATCAAATCCTAGTTCTGTCATTTATTCAATTATTTTCTATGTGATAACCATCTTATCCTAAGTCTTTATTTAATAATAAGGAGTTTCCTCCTCTTTTAATTAAATAAAAAGCCTCCCACTTTTCCTCTTATCTTAAGTTGCACAAATAAAGCATTATTCTTATTTTATAAAAAGGGAAAAAACACTTTTTGTCTCATATGGACACAAAAGTCAACTCTTATTTTCTCATTGGAGGATACTTGTACACATGGATTGCTCCTCTTTAAATCTTTTTCCTCTTAATCTCCATGTTCCATTATTTCTCATTTCTTATAAAAGGAGAGCTCTCTTCTTCATTCTAGATCCCCAACTTTTTATGCTAATGTTATGCTGCAGGTTTTCTAGGTCACTTTGGAGCTTTTGAAGATTTGGAGCATTCTTGGCTTTTGCATCTACATGTTATCATAGTTTCATTTCTTGCATTATCATGGCATTCATAGTTTCATACTTATCTTAGTTTCCTTTATGCTTTAGATTACTTCATCTAGCTTAACTAGGAGGCTTTGTAATACTTGTTCTTTCATTTCCATAGTTTAGCTTGCATATTCATCTTAATCTAGCTTGCATTTGCATTCTCATATCGATTCTTGAGGATATTGGCATTCTTGCCCTTGTCTTCATTCAAATCTCCCATTGCATGATTTACTAGCAAAGTTATTGACTTAATAGCTCTAGCTGAGAGCATTCTTAAACACCCTTGCACTCCATGCCTAGGGAGCTATGGACCGATTTTTGAGACCTCATTCTTGAGTGTTCTTGATTGTAATAATTCATAAAAGTGCACATTTTAGTGTGTAAACTAAGAACATGGAGAAATGGAGAGACACAAAAGGAATTTGAGAAATGAAAAGATCAAATCTGCAGGGAGAGTCTGCACTTGTAATGATGTTATGTTTTGTAGTGATTAAACATATTAAATGTTTACCGAGCTACAACATTTTCTTACATAGTTGTAGAATACATGTTTGACATATTTTCACATTGCTTGTGTTTCCATCAATGCCAAAGGGAGAGATTGATGAACTACAACTAATTGAATATCTGAATGAACTGAAGAAACAATGATTAGAGATCACTGAGTACTAAAATGATATGTAAGATGATTAAATCAGTCAATATGTTGTCGTTGATGTCAACTAGTCTTGACAAGTACTTATCATGTTAGTTACAATCATCTGAATATCTATTGGAGTAAAAAAAGATGAAGAATTGAGATATCTACATGAGAAAAAGATGGATATGATAGATAAGGATAAGGTAAACATTGGGTAACTTATTGATGAGTCTATGGATTTATATTGTTGACTTGATTATGTTGCATTAATCTATTATGAAGAAGAGAACTAAAATTGATCAAGACAATGTAGTCGGCAATTGAAGATTTCTGTATACACTGAGCCAGTGCAGTGTATATCGACTGACAGTATCAACCGAGCTAGTTTAACTAGTTATCACCGACGCATTTCTGTATTAACTGATGATGGATGAAAACATTAAATGCTAAGAAAAGTTGACTGAATTTGATGATTTGGATATTGTTATGATTTCAAGGTTAAGGATTAAGTTTGTTATGAGATCCATGACTAACATAATTCAGATAATATATAAAGGATGATATTGAAACAAGTTAATAACACATTTTTCGAGGAAGGTTTAAGAGGCAAAATGGATGAAGGAGATTAAGCAGCAAAATCTAATGGCTGATATGAAAATAGTTTACTTGTCTATTTAAGAGTCATGAGTTTCATTGTTGAAACTATGCCAGAGGAAGAAGACTGTAGAGATATCACGTGAAGACTATTCGTGCATGCCTGATCAGACTAGTTAGTGAAAGAACCAAACTATAGAGTGAACCAAGTGTCAAAGAACTATTTACCAAGTGATAGTAAGTTGATGAATGTTGAAGAAGTGAATTAGATTATTAATCAGAGGATTTGTATGCGCTTAGCATAGATCTGAATATCTACAATTGAGTTGTATTTGAATCAGATCATACTATATCAGTTTAACCATTGATTCATAAAATCTCTTAACCGAGTGGACTTAACAGTCTCTTATTCTACCCTATGTCATTCAGAGAATGTACATTGTTATCTTGTTGACCCCATAGTGAATGCTGGTCAAAATTTAACTGTTAGTGTTAAATCCTCTAACCAAGTCACACCTAATAGTGTGTTTGTAACTTTTAACAAGGTTGGCTCTTCACCGAGCTCACTTTAGAAGAGTGGAATATTTTGGGTTACCAATCCCAAGTGGTTTTTCTCTTAATAGGGTTTCCATGTTAAATCATTGTGTTATGTGTTATTTGTATTGATTGTTTTTCTATCATACTTTACATGTTGTGTACTTGATTTGGTTGGTAATCATAGTTAGCTATTAACTGGTAATTAGTAAAGTGAACAGACAAATTAATATTTTATGTTACCAAGCTGCATAATTTGTTGGAATTGTTTTATAAGGTACATCTTTGTATTTGGGATAGTAGGATAACTGATCTAACTGATTCCCCCCCTCTCTATTATTCTAAGAGGAGGCATGTGGAGAAGAAGTATGATGTTCCTTAGAGTGGCCTCAATACTCAAGATGAAATCACAACCTATTAGGAGAATGATAAAGAAAGGTATGAAATCTTTAGTGCTTTATCAAATACTGAGTTAGCTAATGTTATTTCATTGAAGGCTACTTATGAAGTTTGGGAAAATTTGAAAGAGATATATGAAGAAAATGATAGAGTTAAGTTAAAGAAGAAGCTAACACCTAAGCGTCATTATGAGAATTTAAGAATGGAAGAGGGTGAAGACATTAGAAGTTACCTTCAGAGGGTTGACCATATAGTGAATGAAGTCAAACATCAAAGAAGTAATATCACAGATGAAGATGTTATGGAGAAGATTTTTATTTCCCTACCAGATAGTTACAGTGACAAGATCTCAGTTATTCAGGAAGTGTATGATCCATATAATTTTATCAAAGAATAGTTGTTTGGCACCTTGAATACAATTGAGTTGAGGAAATTTGAAAAAGAGAAGAGCATATCTAAGACAACATTTAAATCCACAAAAATAGAGGAGGATCTAGATGATGATGAAGATTTATATGAGATGGAAGTGATATTTTCAAGAGAGTTGAAGAAAGGTACTAGAAAATACAAAGGTATGTTACCTCTTAAATGTTTTAGATATGGAAAGATTGGTTATTTGGATATTAGGTGTTCAGAGAAAGGTCCTAGGTAGAAAGTTAAGAAGTTCAATAAGAAATATTAATATGTTAATGAAGATGCTAGTATTTCAGATGATGAGTTAGAAATAGAGGATTATCTATTTTATGTTGAAGAAGAAGAAAAACTTCGATTTGATATTTCTAACATTTTCCCAAAAGTTGATGATAATGTTGAGACTACTTTATCTATTAGAAGGAACAAGAATGAATGGTTGATTGATAGTGATTGTTCAAATCACATGACTGTGATAAAAGTAAATTTGTAACACTTGAGAAATATGATGGTGATTTTGTTAGATTTGGTGATGATAAGGAAACATATATTGTTGGTAGAGCTTCAATTAATTTTGATAGAAAGCATAACACTGACAAAGTTTATTATTTGAAGAGTTTGTATCATAATCTTTTGAGTGTTGGACTGATTTGTGAGAATGGCTATGATGTCGTGTTTAAGAATGAAGGAGGTGAGATTCGAAAGAGATTTGGAACAATGATTGTAGTTGGAAAAAGGAAAGGAAGGAATATGTACCAACTTGAAGGAGCTTTAGATAGATGTTTAATATCTTAGATTGATGACAATTGGCTTTTCAAGTGGAGGATGTGCCACATCAATTTTGACAATTTGGTAAGAATTAGTTCATCATGTGCAGTAAGAGACTTACCTCGATTGTGTAAACTAGACAATATTATCTGTAAAGGATGTCAGAAGGGAAATTAGAGAAAATAATCATTCGAGGAAAAATATTATTCATCCACTAGTTTGCTAGATCTAGTGCACACCAACCTGTGTGGTTCTACTAGAACAAGGATTTTACAAGGTGAGAGATATCTCATAATTTTCATTGATTTTTATTCAAGATTATCTTGGTTTGCATTTTTAAGAGAAAAAACATAAGCATTTGAGAAGTTCAATAATTTTAAAGCAAGACTTGAGAATGAATGTGGTAGGAAGATTAAATGTTTGAGATGTGATAAAGGAGGATAATTTATATCTAATGAGTTTGAGAATTCTTGTGAGAAACATGGTATTAAGATATAGTTTTAAGTGGGTATAGCACTATAGTAGAATGGTGTAGTAGAAAGGATGAATTAGACAATATAGGAAGTAGCAAGGACAAAGATGAAGAAAGAAAGTTTACCAGAGGTTTACTAAAGATAAGTAGTACATGTATACATCTATGTACACACTTAACAAAGTTGTTTGCTAAAAAAAGTATGGCAAGCCGTCATATGAGTTATGGCATGGAAGACTACCTACAGTGAAGTATTTCAAGAATTTTGGAAGCATATGTTACATTTAGAGAAATGAGAACAAGATTGGAAAGTTTGATAGTAGAGAATATGAAGGTATATTTTTGCGATATTCTACAAAGAGAAGACCATACCTATCCTACAAGAAGAGACTGGACATAAGATTGTTGAAAGTGTGAATATGAAGGTTGATAAATATTTTCAAAAGAATTGTAAGAAACACATTGAATATGGATCTAATAAAAAGGATAGAGGAAAGGAAGATAATAAAGACATGGAAGACACAAGGCATGCTCTAGTATCTACAGCTAAGACACCAAGGTATGTACGAAGAAATCATTTTGAGAATCAGATTATTGGTGATAAGAATAGAGGAGTTGTTACTAGAAGTAGATCAACACAAGAGAAAATTTTATTGTGTTTACTTTTGAAAATTGAGCCTAAATATATGGAAGAATTATGTAATGATCAGAACTAGGTAAAAAAAAAGAAGGAGGATCTTGATTAGATTAAGAAGAATTAGGCTTGGGAACTTGTACCTAGGCCAACTGATAATAATGCGATTGGTACAAAATGGGTTTTTTGAAACAAGTTGGATGAGAATGGTAAGATTATAAGAAATAAGGAAAGTTTAGTATGCAAGGGTTACAATCAAATTGAAGGAATTAATTTTGATGAGACTTATGCCAATGCTGCCCAAATGGAAGTGATCTAGAATATATTCTTATCATTTGTAGTATACAAAGATTCCAAGGTTTAGTAGATTGATGTCAAGTCATCATTCTTGAATGGAGAACTAAATCCTAAAAAAGTGTACATTGAACAACCATAAGGATTCAGATTAGAAGAGAATCTTGATGTTGTGTGAATATTGAAGAAGGCATTGTATGGATTGAAGAAGGCATCCAAAGCCTTGAATGGAAGATTGGACATATATATGACTGGACAAGGATTTTAGAAAGGTTTAGCAAATGAAAATTTGAATTAAAAGATCTATTTGTTGGATATTTGTGAGATATCATGCATATATGTGCTAACATTAATATTTTTTCATTGATGTCAACATATTTCTTTATTTATGAAAATGTTCTTTTTTTTTTTCAGAGAAGAGCTTGGATTGGTATGACTACTGTATTGCAAATCAAACATTGTGAAGTTATATATGGTTGAAGTGATGTATGTAGTTGGCCTATGTTAGCTTACAGAGGTTTGCATTGTGATTTGAGTGAGTTTAGGTGATTTATCAAAGACTATTTTTTCTGGTTGTTTAGGAAGTGATTGTCTTGCAGTTTTTAGATTGGTATAGATCGCTTGTGAAATATTTTTGGTTTATAACTTAGTGGCGAGTTTAGGAAATGGACGTGTGTCCTCAACTCAAATGGTTCATAATTTGTATGTTGGAATTCTATTATTTTTGAGTGACAGAGGTTGATGTTTGGTGTTCTTGATGTTCAATGCAAAGATAGTTATGAATTCTGAGACAAAGTTTTTTATTTTGCATTTCATGTTACTTATTGATGTTTATAGATCATGTCCTAATTGTGTTGCTGGATCACATTGGGCTATCGATCATAGTAAGTTATTTTCCTATCGCGTGTTGATAGTTTTATTGTTCTTGGCCGACTTGGTGTTATAACATGTTACAAAGGATCGTGGCATAATTTGTGGATCTGAAGTATTTTTATGGATGGAGATTTGGGTCCTAGCTATGTCTTTGACAACATGTCTTGGATCACATTAATGTTTGTACTGTAATTGATTAATTATTTTTAATTGAGGTGTTATGGTTGATGCCAACTTTGTTTATGCTTTCAAGGTTGATGATATGTATATAAAGATATAATCAATTGTAATTGTGAAGTGTGAGTGGATGTACGTGAGTGTATAAAAAATTATGTGGAGGTATGAGAGGAATCTATAATTGAGACAAATATTTTTTCTAATTCATTAGAGATGTATTGGCCTATCAGAGATGTTATCAATCAATTCATAAATTAGTGGATTATTTTTCATTGGATTATAGTTCATTTGGAGTTGTAGCCCTTGTTGTATTCTCAAGGTTGTTTCCCTCTATTGTATTTTAGAAATGATTTCTTGGTTGTAATCCTAAATGCAATGTGTATTCCCCTTTATACCTTTAATAGGGTTATTGTGCTAGTACATCATTTTGTAGATTTGATCCCCATCATGGTTTTTCCTTCAACTAGAGTTTATGCTAAAATTATGGTTTTATGTGTTCTTATATTTTGTGGTTTAGTGCTTTAATGTTCATCATTCAAATTTAAGTTTTATGGTTATGTGATGGGTGAATTTTTTAGATTATTGGACACAATTGATTCACCCCCTCCCCCTCAGTTGTATGTGTTTCTTTTATTTCTAACAATTGGTATTAGATCTAAGTTCTCCTTTTGAAGCTTGACTACTTGAGGTGATCCAAGATGTCATCCGTTATGAAGGAGAGTCCAAGATTTGAAGGAAAATACTATGCTATAGGGAAGGGATGTATGATTACACATTTTATATACATCAAAGAAGATTATTGGATAGTGATAAAGAAATATTACAAGCCTCCTACAGATATATCTAATGCTACCCTTGATGAAAAGAAGGAATTTAAGTATAATATGAGAGCAAAAGAAGACTTGTTGATCACCTTATCAGATGTTGAATATACAAATATTATGGAGTTAGAGAATGCACATGAGATATGGATAAAATAAGAAACATTACATGAAGGAGATGCCTTTCTAAAGCATGTGAAGTTGGAGAGCATGAAAGAACAGTTAGAATATTTCAAGATGAGTGAGGAAGAAAATATTCAAGGCTATGTACAGAAGGTGACCAAGCTTGTTTGTGGAATCAAAAGTGCTAGTGGAAGATTGGAGGAAGATGAAATTTTTTCCAAGATACTAATATCTTTTCCTCCTTATGATAACAAAGTTTCTTTTATTGAAGAAATCAGGACCATGACTTCTATGACAAGAGATACATTAATTGGTAAGTTATCTTTTTTTGACATGATTAGATTTGGTGATAGTCTTCCTAAAATTTAATATGCATTTAAAGCTAATATTTCTAAGGATAAGAAAAAGTATGATTCTGGTGAAATTTCTTCTTAGTATGGATCTAGATATGCTAAGGAATGGAAATAAATTGAAGAAGAGGAATGAAATATAAAATAGCTAGAAGCCCTAATTGCAAAGAGAGTGCCTAAGGGATAAAGTATGAAGGGAAGCTACCTTTAATTTTTTTTTCATCTAATAAGGTTGGTCATTTTTCTTCTAGGTGTCTTGAGAGAGTATCAAAGCACAAGCCTAGATATTTTCAGCCTGAATATCATAAGAAGTGTTGTTTACCTTCTACCAAAGGTATAATTGATGATGAATCTAAAAAGATTGAAGATGAGATTGTGTTTATTTCTAGTAGAGATAAGAATCCTACTTTCTTGAATGAAAAAAAATCCCTAGTTACACGTGGAAATAAAAGATGAATGAATAATAGATAGCGGTTGTTTACATCACATGACTAGAGACAAGAACAAATTTGTGAAATTAGAAAAGCATGACAGTGGTGTTTTCAGATCTGGTGACAATACTCTTTGTATGATCAAAGGGAGAGGTTTTATTACACTTGATGGTAAGAATAAAAATGATGATGTCTTATATGTTGAGGGTTTGAAACATAATCTTTTGAGTGTTGGACAACTTTTTTATAAAGATTACAACTTACAATTCAAGGATGGAAAGTGCATAATCTTGGGAAGTTTTGGAAATGAAATTTCATTAGGTACCAAGACCAACGATAATGTATTTCATTTGAATAGCACATAGAATAGATCCTTGATTGCTAAAATTGATGATAGTTAGTTATGGCACAAAAGGTTTTGTCATGTAATCTATTATAATATTGTGAATATAAGACCTACACATGTTGTAAGAGATTTTCCTAGATTTTTGAAGCTTGCTAATGAAATGTGTAAGGAATGTCAATTGGGTAAGCCAACTAAATCTAATTTTAATAGAAAGGCATATTCTTCAAGTAGATTGTTAGATTTGGTGCATATAGATTTATGTGGTCCTACTAGGACTAGGAGTTATTATGGAGATAAATATTTCATATTGTTCATTTATGATTACTCAAGAATGATATGGGTTACATTTTTTATGGATAAATATGAATCATTTGATAAATTCAATATCTTTAGAGTTATGGTTGAGACTTAGATATGAATGAAGCTGAAATTTATGAGACCAGATATAGGTGGAGAGTTTACTTAAAGAGAGTTTAATGCATACTGTATGAAGTATGGAATAAAGATAATTTTTTTCTCTTTGAACCACATAGCTGAATGGAATTGCATAGTGAAGAAACATATCTATCCTTGACACTACAAGGACTATGATGATAAAAGGAAATGTACCATAAATCTACTAGAGAGAAGTGGTTAGCACTATAGTTTATACAATAAACCAAGTTCAGATAAAGAAAGGTAATGATGATAGTAATTTGTATTTAAAATTTGATCATGGCAATGTCTTGATTATTGTAGTATTTGTGGATGATATTATTTTTGGTGGTGATAACAAGTTGAGCAAGGAATTGTTTGATGAGATGCAAAAAGAATTTGAGATGTCCATGATAGGTGAGATGACATTATTTCTTGTTCTACAAATTACTCAATCTAAAAAATGTATTTTCTTATCATAGTCTAAGTATGAAAAAGAGTTGTTGAAGAAATTTGGCATGGATGATTTAAAACTGGTTGGTACTCCTATGGTTACTAGTTACAATTTGATAAAGAGTGATGATTATCCTAAATAAAAATCAAACAAGGTATAGATCAATGATCGGTGGATTTCTATACTTGACATAGACTAAACCTGACATAAAAAAAACTAGTTTGTATTGTTGTGAGATTTCAAGCAGAACTGAAGGAATCACATGTTACTATTGTTAAGAGGATATTCAAATATTTGAAAGGAACAGTTGACTATGATTTATGGTATAGAAAGGATGATGATTTTACATTGAATTTTTTTACAAATACAAATTGGGTAGATAATGTGGATGATAGAAAGATTACAAGTGGTAGAGAATTCTTTTTGGGAAAAAGGTTAGTCTCATGGTCTAGTAAAATAAAAAGATTGTATATCACAATCTACTTGTGAGGATGAGTATGTCGTTGATACTATAAACTGTACACAAGTGTTTTGGATGAAGAAAATATTAAAAGATATTAGAGTGTTTATTGATGAGACCATTACTATTTATTTTGATAACTCAAGTTCTATCAATATTTCAAAGAATCCTATATTGCATTAAAAAAAAAGAATATATCTATCAAATATCATTTCATGAAAGACAAGGTGAGTGAAAAGGAAGTTGTATTGGAATATGTGTCTACTAAAGAGAAGATTGTAGATATCTTCATGAAGCCCTTTCCAAAGGATATTTTTGAGTATCTTTGAGGTAATCTTGGGGTGATAGCCCCTCCTAATAATAGCTAGAGATGCTTGAATTTGCATCAGTCCAGTGCTTTGACAGAGATTATCATTAATTTGGATTGATGTTTTGGTGGCTACTAATCAAGGGGATTAGTTAGTCTTGTGAGGTATGTTGTTTAGTTTTTAAGAGAGATATTCGGGTTCTTTTGGCCTCTTTGACTTAGTGCATATATGTTCCTTTTTCATTGATGTCAAAGGGGGAGAGATAGTGATGTGATAAATAGTGTGGATCTTAGAAGGAGAGATTTTTATTTGATGCATAAGTTTTGGGGGAGAGATATATTGTGGATATTGTTGGTAGTATTATTGATATGATTTCTTTGTCCATTGATTTGTTTTTTCACATCATATGTTGCCATAAATTCTAGAGGGATAGATTATTGGAGATTTATGATATATATACATATATGTTTTGACATTGATGTTTTTCCATTTATGTCAACATATTTCTTTAATTTTTACAGTGTTCCTAGTTTTTTTAGAGAAGAGTTTGGATTAGTATGACTATTGTATTACAAATCAGATTTTGTGAAGTTACAAATTGTTGAAGGGATGTCTTTAGTTTTCCTATGTTAACTTATAGAGGTTCATATTGTGATTTGAGTGATTTTTGGGTGATTTATCAGAGACTAGTTTTTTTGGTTGTTCACGAAGTGACAGTGTTGCATTTTTTGGATCGATGTAGATTGGTTATGCAATATTTTTGGTTTTTAACTTGGTGGTGAGTTAAGAACATGGATGTGTGTCCTCAGCTTGAATGTATCATAATTTGGATGTTAGAAATATATTATTCTTGATTGAAAGAGGTTTATGTTTGGTGTTCTTTATGTTCACTGCAGAGATTGTTATGAATTATGAGATAAAGTTATTTATGGTGATCATGTGGCATTTCACATTTCTTTCTAATGTTTCTAGATCATGTTCTATTTGTATTGTTGGATCGCATTAGGTTATGTAATTGGATTCAATGATTTTCCTATGGCATGTTGATATTTTTATTATGATTGGCTGACTTAGTGGTATAGCGTGTTGTGATAGATTGTGGTGTAATTTGTGGATCTAAATTTTGTTCATGGATGGAGATTTGGGTCCTAGATATGTCTTTGGAAACATGTATTGTTACACATTAATTTTGTACTATAGTTGATTAAGTATTTTTCATCGATGTGTTAAGATTGATGCCAACCTTGTTTATGCTTTCAAGGTTGATGATATGTATATAAAGATGTAATCAATTGTAATTGTGAAGTGTGACTAGAGGTATGAGTGTGTCTCAGAGATTATGTAAAAAGGTATGAGTGGAATATATAATTGAGACAAAGATTTGTTGTACTTCATTACATTTTTATTGGCATATCAGAGATTCTACCAGTCAATTCATAAATCAATGGATTGTAGTCCATTTAGAGTTGAAGCCCTTGTTGTATTCTCAAGGTTGTTTTCCTCTGTTGTATTTTAGAAGTTATCTCTAGGTTGTAAGCCTAAATGCATGTACATTACCCTTTGTACCTTTAATAGGTTTACTATGCTAGTACATATTCTTGTGGGTTTGATCCCCACCATGGTTTTTCCCTTAACTAGGTTTCCATGCAAAAATTATGGTGTTATGTATTATTATGTTTTGTGGTTCAGTTCTTTCAAGTTCATCATTCAAATTTGAGTTTTATGTTTATGTATTGGGTGAAGTTTTGAGATTATTGGACACAACTAATTCACCCTCCCCCTCTCTCAGTTGTGTGCGTTGACTTATTTCTAACACTATTTAGATTATAACTTGATTGTTGTGATTTAAGTTGATGAAATTATTTTTGGAGGAAAAGATGACTTGTGTAAGAAATTTGCAAAGGAGAGGCAAAATAAATTCGAGATGTCTATGATTGGTGAGTTGAATTTATTTCTTGAATTATAGGTAAATAATAACAGTAAAGGAATTTTAATAATTTCTCAGTCCAAGTATGTCAATGAGTTGTTGAAGAAGTTTGGTTTGGAGAATTCTAAGCCAGTATGTACACCTATTATATGATTCACCAAAGGCTTATGAAAGTAAGTATAGATCAATGATTGTAGAAATATTTTATCTAACTAGTACTATACTAGATATTATGTATGCAATATGTTTGGTAGAAATTTTTTAGAAAGAATTGAAAGAGTAACATATTATGATAATAAAGAGTATTTTTTAGATATTTGAAGAGTACATAAGAGTTTAGATTATGGTATCCAAAAGGATCAAATTTTACACTAACAACTTGCACTAATGCAAATTGGGTCAGATGTCTAGATAAATGAAAAAGTATGAGTGGTGGAGCTTATTTTCTTAGCTCTTATTTGGTTACTTGGTCAAGCAAGATGAAAGATTTTGTAACACTATCCAATGCTAAATTAGAATACATTGCAACATCCTCATGTTGTACTTAGGTATTATGGGTGAAATATACATTCAAGGATATAGGTATAATTTTTGATGAGCCAATTCTAATCATATGTGATAATGCCAGTGCTATAAATATTTCAAAAAACCTAGTGCAACATTCCAAAACAAAACACATATCTATTAGGTATCATTTCTTGAGAGATAAGGTGCTGTAAAAGGAAGTCAATCTTGAGTATGTTACTACAAAGGAGTAGATAGTAGACATATTTATAAAACCTTTGTGAAAGGATACTTTTGAGTATATTAGGAAGAAGTTGGGAATTTTCCCCTTCCTAGTGTTCAGTAATTGCACCAGTATGTTCATTGGTCCAATGAATTGCATACTTATTATTTTCTAGATAAATTATTGGTATCTTCCTCTTAGGGGGAGAAGAGTTAATTAATAAGGGGAAGTTTGGCCCTTTTTCATTATTTTCAAAGGGGGAGAAGACTGAAGAAAAAATAACTTTGATGCTAATATGTTTTGATAGTGAGATATTTTCTTTTTTATTGATGAATGTTGTCATCAATGAAAAAGGGAGAGATTGTTAGAATGTGAAGTTGATGCTATTATTATTATTTTCATTAATGGTTGTCATTTATGTCAACATATCCAATTCATAAATGGGGTGCATTCATGATTTGGTTATTTTGGTGTATCGGCAAAATTTTACGCCATTGAAGGCTATGATTTAAATATTTTTCCTTATCCATATCAATGCTAGTCCTATTTAGTGTGAAACATAGTGTGGACTGTTTGTTTTGGTTTGGTCCTAGCTTGGACATGTTTTTTGTGCTTTGGCCAATGCATTTTAATTGTAACATATAGATCATATCCATTGTTATCAAAGGTCATAGAGATAGTGTAGTGTGCTGATATGTGTGAGGCATGTTGAATTGAGAAAGGTGGTTCATGTTTTATTACTTACCACTATGGTAATTCTTTGGTGTGACCTATTTCAAATTGGTTTAGGCTGAATTGGTTATTGGCATCAAGTAGTTTAAGAAGATCTTTAATTTCATTTGTTGCTTTGATGCTTGTATGCAAGCATATGTGAAGTGAATGTGAATCTGACAAAGGAAGATCCATGTGTTGATGTTTTGAGTTAATGCAATTGGTAGAAGACTATTATATCATTTTTGTATTGCAGAGTTTTGTTACAGTGATTTTGGTAGTGGATTAAAACCCATTTCTCATATTCTCTTAGTGAGCCTAATTGTACTGGTAGTGAGCCTATTTGTATTGGCAGTTAGCCTCTTTTATATTTTAGGGTAGTTAGCTCAAGTAGAAATAAACCAAAAATAATGAGAAAACTAGTAGTGAACCCTTGTAAAAAATACCTTAACTAGTGTGACCTTAATTGGTGTTCATTTCATGAGAATTAACTTCTTCATGGTTTTTCACGGTTTGGGTTTCCACATAAATTTTGGTATTGATGGTTTTGTTGGAAATTTTTCTAAGTAGGATATCAATTTGTTGTCATTATGGAAACATATAATCATTATGAAGATCACAATATGATAGAAAATAGTTATGACAGAGTGCAAGTAAAATTGTCTAAGTATAAGCAACATTTTCCAGTCTAACCAGAGATAGTTTTGTATAGCGATGTTGATAGAAGTAAGTTCAGTGCATGCACACTTGAACATGGATATTTTATGTATGTTGAAGACTCACCTCAAAGAGAAAGTCTATACAGCATGTATGGAATGAATTATTGTAGGATTACAAAGATAGAGTTGAAGCCGATAGGATAGAGAAAGAAGTCAGAATCAATATGATAGTTAAGGGATTATTTTGTTTATCAAAATAATAACTTAATCACATAAGGGACAACATCCTAGATGTTAACCCTTTGGCAGTGCATGTTAGTGTGTATTTTGTAAAGTGCTTTATGTTTTGTAAATCCAACTATAAAAGTTATTATTCTTAATAACTTGTATAAATGTAAGACATATGTAATGCAAAGACATAGTGTGAAATATACATGCAAAAGAAATTGATGTGAAGTTGTAAATTGTAAAAGTCAATCAAGCAGACTTTGTATATGTAAGCGAAGAGATAGGTCAAAATAGGAAAGCTATTCGGTAGTAGTGAAAGGTTATATACCTTACCCTTTTTGTAATCAGAAGTCATTATATATTACATGTTTTGGCAATGAGCTCATCTTGTAATCATTCTATTTGTACTACCAACTCTTAGCAGGGTTGAGGCTTCTAACAAGGCCTTAAGTCCTTTAATCAGGACATAGATACTATATGTATGTAATAGACTCCTAACAGGGTCAACATCCTTTATAGGATACTTTTGATTAGTGAATCACTTGTGGGTATCATCCCCACCAGGGTTTCCCTTGGCCAGGGTTTCCTCAAGAACAAAACATGGTGTTATGAGTTCATTTGCTTTATTGCTATGCATGCAATTTAGTTTACTCTATTTTGCAAATATCAAGTTAATTTTCTATATCCATAATTGATAAAAAGTAAAATTTTGTATAATACTGATTCACGCCCCCCCACCCCCCCGCCTCTCAGTATTCCCTATTTCTAATAGGTTTTTGTGATTTCATGTTTACATATGTTATAATTTTTTGATTGGTTTAAGTGTTTATCATATTAACATAAGTGAAGTAAATTATTTGTGAATAACTGATTCATCCCCCCTCTCAATTATTTTTCCTATTCAAAAATCTCTTCTATTCTTAATTTCATATTTAATATCACTATGTGTGTTACTAGGAAATGTACCTTATTTCCTTTCCACTTATGGAGATGATGAGATATATGTACCTTGCATGCATGGTTTTGCTTCTCATTTCAGTGTTGACATTATCTTTGCAACCTATTTATGCATGTTATTTTATTGGTTATTTTTCATTTCATATCGAATGGTATTTATCTCTCTTCTCTTCTACTCAATGGGTCTGGTAAGATTTTCTATTTTTCACCATGGAATATTATTTTTATTTTCCATGTTTCTTTTGGGAGGATAGAGATTTTGGGGAGTATGATATTAAGAATATTAGTTTGGTTTTTATTATACATTTTTGACAATTTGAAGATGTAATTAGACTTGTTATTAGAAATGAGCAGCTTCATGATAATAGGGTTTCATTATATACTGAAGTTGATTCTAGATTTCTCACTGTGGCTATGGATATTTTTCAAGATGGGTATTTATTGCAAGTTCAGATTTCAAAATATGTCTGGTTATAGCTATATGAAGATGATTCAATTCATTCTATTTTGGATAATTATAAGCTTAATTTTGGAAGTTTTCCAATTGCTGGTATAATGTATTTTATTTTATTTTATTGCTAATAGTTATCTTCATGAGTTAATTGTCTTTGTCAAGGATGAAGTGGTGGGTGGAAACTTTAAGGACTCTTTTAATAATTTTGGGAGTTCATTGGAATATTTTTCACCTCACATTCTCACTACTATAGTTGATACATTTATGGGACCTCACTTTCTTCTTGATCATAACGATCATGATCTTGATGTTCCTTTTGTTGTTTTTACTCTGCAAACTACTCTTCCTCCTATCATGGTCATTGATTCATCTTTTTCTTCTTATCATATGTCAGAGGATAGGTTGGATGTTTTTAATTCCTAGGATTATTCTCCCTTATCATGAGTGGTTTTGCCTAAAATTGGCTCTAGCAATTAGGATGAGCACATTGAGAGTTGGCTAGGTTTTTATCATTTTACTAATTCTACTTTTTTCTATGTTATTGGTATGACTACCTTGGGGATGGTGGGTAGATTATATTTGTATGGTAATATTTTGGCTATAAGCACAATAATTTGTATGTGGTGGGACTTTGTATACTTGAACTAATCTAGGAATCCTAATTTATTTTAGCTAGGGATCTGTTGGGCCCAAAAGGAGGAAAGCACAACTTAGAGGGGGGGAGGTGAATTAGTTGTGTACCAATAATTAAAATTAAATATGCTTAGACCAATTAATTATTTTAAAGATAAACAATGAATAAATATTCACAAAACATAACATAGAACACCAAATTTTTGTTCTCAAGGAAACCCTGTTAAGGGAAAAACCCTGGTGGGGATGATACCCACTAGATAGATGTACTCTATTAAAAGACTACCCAGTTAAGAGTAAAAGTAGAGAAAAAGGGAATGCACTTTCATCTATAGGCTTACAGCTCAATTTGTAGGCCCAATACCCAATGCACACTGCTCACAATATAATAACAAATCTAGCCCTTATTCGGGTTCACCGATCTAGCTTTGATTACAACAAGGTGGACATATAGTCCATTATAACCAAACTGACTAATAGCATCTTCAATGTTGATATAGTTATAATGAAGTAAAATTTATGCCTCCAATGCATAATATAAATACTAGAATATCACATTCACACATACATCTCTATCTAATCTCATTTATACACATTACACAAATTAAACATCAACTAGGTTGGCTAAGACATGTTACAATAAAAGATATAAACATTATTTTCAAATCAAAAAGTGGTCCAAATCAATTCAACCAAGAATTATATAGGATCCAAAACATTATTCTTGAACATGCTACAAATTCACCAAATTAGCTTCAAGAATCACAACACATTACTTCACCAAGTCAACTAGGACCTAAATGAAGAAATGCCAACATGCTAGAAAAAACCTCACACGATAATTTGGTCAATGTGATCCATCAAAAAGGTCATAAAAATATCTAAAAGTGCCAGAAAACAACATGAATAACTTTTTGAACCTTCTTATCATATCAAACAAAAAATTTAAATTCATATTTGCACTAAATACCAACAATACTGAACACAAGACTCTATCACAATAGAAAGATAACTTGATGAATTCTAAATTGTGAACAATAGTAGTTGAGGACACAAAAATGAGTCCCAAACACACCACAAGCTTCAGAAAATCTAAATCAGCCATAACTATCCTCACCAAAGCAATAGCTCAACCTCTGTCATAAAAAGAACACTAAAATACTATCACCTGATATATATATCATATCTTCCTCAAAATATCACCCAAACTTCTATGAACCTCTATAGAATAACTGTAAACATATCTGAACCATACTTTACAATCGCAACACATTATCTTCAATGTAGCATCTAAACAATTGAAATCTTCTTGACTGAACATATGGAACTTACTATCTGCAACAATAATTTGTATTTTGACATCAATGAAAAAACATTAATGTCAGCACACACAAACACAAAAATCTAACTTTCTCAACAATCTCCCCCTTTGTCATTGATGGAAACATATGAAGTGAAAAACCAATAAATGCACAAAGACATCAATATATCCACTTTATCTCTTAAATATATCCACCTGATCATTTTGAATATCCAACTTCCACCTCTCAACATAATTCTGATTTATCTCTATTATTCACGCAATCTCCCCCTTTTCACATCAATAACATAGGGCCAAAGACACCCAAAAAGAACTGATCTCAGCTTAAAAAGGAAAAATTGGAAAAATCTTTGTACCAATTGTCATGCCCCGCAAGGGAACTAGGGAAGAGAACAAAGATTCTCTTAACAAAAGAAAACCTAAGTAAAAATTTATGAAAAATTTTGAACTTTGAAAAGAGTTATGTAATCAAAACTTAAACTTAGATTCCTCCTAGGTTCCCTTCTTATTAAATCCATGATTCATTTAAGTCCATAATTCAATTAACAACAAGATAACTTCTCAAGAAAATTACATCATATCATTAGAAGATTCTTTATGAAATACAAAGTACTTTCATTTCAATTTTTTTTTCCCTTCTTAACACCATCTATATTCCTAAGAATCTTTTATGAACATCATAACTTTTAAATCAAATAGAATTTATCTAACTCATTTGATACATTACAAATATACTACATTTTATTTTTCAAAAGCTTCACTTAAACAACAATAATGAAAACATACTACATAACTTGGAATATTTCAAAATCTTTCTTTCTTTCCCAACATACATCTTAAACATAAAGTTCACATTTCCCTTTTCCCTTCTTCCTAAGTCTACCCATTCCAAATACATCATTTTGAAATACATTACTGATTACATTGCATTCAACTCCTCATGAGAGGTAACAAGATTTTGCATCATGAAATATAATCACAAGGCCTTCATTCTTCAAAACTGGTACATAAGCAAGCATGAATCTTCAAGCACTGTATCTGCAAAAGATACCTCGATAAAAATGTTTACCACCCAACCATGTGGATACCTATAAGGTCCACTCCCCCGTGCTAGGAGATAAACACCAAGGTCCACAAAGAAGGAATAGCTAGGCCAAACCTAGGGTTGGGTAATCTTTCCCAAAATAGCAAATGAAAAGAGAGTCAAAGTATAGATCTTTCCCAAAAGGTTCTAAGGCTTGGTAGAAACTCTAAGAAACAACCTAAGTGAGTGTCATCGCATAGCCCTCACCCCTTGGGTTGTCTTGGTACTAGCCACTCTAGGCCCCGGCCCCCAAGTAGGCACATGCGGGATCGAATGCCTTTCGTACTGACAAGCGTCATTTGATCGTACCTACGCATAGGTACCTTCTCCCACTCCCATCCATAGCCTTTACTAGCACTAATGGCATGGGCGAGGCATATTTAATCTTTTTAATGTTTTAACCCATTCCCATAAGTTTAATTAGGTTTTTACTTGTTAAATAACTCTTCAATCGATTATCCTGGTTCTAGCCACTTAGGGCCCCGGCCCCGCACTAAGAGCCACTCACTAGGTGTCGTTAGGTTTTCTACCCTCAAACCACATATCACAATCACATCATACACATAGTAAAAGCATATTATAAATGCATTTGAGAACTACTACAAAGAACTGAAAATAATAGGATAGTTATGTATGTTTAGAGAAATTAGGTACGTTTAAAAATGTTTAGAATGTCTTGATCCTCTTAGAAGACTCTAAACCCTAAACTGCTCCTTACAAACATTCTATCTCAATAAAGGCATCTAAATGTACTGAATATAATCTCCACTAAACAAGGAATGAACAATCTTCAGGTTTATACAAAATTTCTTTCTAAACCTAAAACTTGGCTAATCCTGAAAATTGACTAAGTCTGATTTAATTAAAAATCTAAAATTTAAAAGTTACAACTTAACTCCTAGGAACCTGAAACCTATTCCAATGGATTCAAAGGGTACCTAATCCCTTTATACAAGTATAACTTAAAGTATAAGAAATTAAAATAACGTAAACTTATACTTACATGTTATACAAGTATAACTTAAAGTATAAGAAATTAAAATAACGTAAACTTATACTTACATGTTATACTTGTATAAAGCGAAAGTATAATTATTGTGCTAGTTGGTCTAAAAATTTTACTTCGGTTTTAATATTAAAATTCTTCCACCCTAACCCTAATATACACGTAGCAACTAAATGCGTGTAAACAATGTAGGCAGAAAATATTATTCGGCCAAAGGACAGAGATATTCATTCCTGATAAACTTCTACAACAGCCTGGCTGGCCTCACGGAATGTTATCTTGTTTCTATTGAAATGATAGTGTATTATAAATGGCTGGCTTTCTATAAACGGCAGAGATGGTTGGAGAATACAACAATAATATATGTCCTAAACTTTAATGGCCTATTTGCATAAACGTTTTGCAACTTGTAATTTGTACAAATGGAAACAGAAAACAATCCCACGGCATGAACATTGAATGGCTGGCATTGCACATTAATATATATGTATATGACCAGCAATAATATATATAACTAGCAATGATGCAATATTGTATCAATATTCTGTAATAATACATTATTACAAAATACCTTAATACGTTATTACATGGTATATTAGTGTATTAACATTCCGTAAAAGTAATACACAATATAATAATAATACATTAATGCACACACAGACATTCTGCAATAATATTACACAAAATAATAAATTTAATGCACACACAAACACTCTACAATAATATTACACAAAATAATAATATTAATGCACACACAAACACTCTGCAATACTATTACACAAGATAATAATACTACAATAATGCATATATATATTTTGCAACCATAGTACAATATACAGAAACTTTTCAAGAAATCTAAATTTTACATTCATTCTACAAAATAAATCTACTTCTCAGGATGGATTCCAACCTGGAGTCCTGCGAAGACCAGTTGGAGAAGAAGGAAGATCAAATCCTCTCCAATGTTTCCAACACTCCTTTGAATCCCTTTGCTTGCAATCTTCCAACCTCTACCCGTAACAATCCAAATGCCAAACTCACAGAATACGGGACTTCTCTCTTTAAAAATATAAAATTTCTACAATAATAATAATAATCCTCTTCTCCCAACTCCTTTTACACAGGAAATCTTTCCTGTAAATAGAATGGAGGAGGTGGTTGCACAGGTAATCCAACCAGTGCAACCATCTCAACTATCCATCCGTTAATGAGATGGTTTTGAAAACTCATTCCCGTAAAGGAATAAATAAACTATAATCTAAGTCCCTAAATTTAAGGATATTAAAATAAATATTATAATCTTAAAACAATTTATTAAATTATTTAACTATGGTAATAGGATAATCCTATTTACCATACCGCTAATTGATCTATTTATTTATTAATATAATAAATAATTACATGGTAATAATTATACATAAATATATGTATGCATATGCATATGTGTGCACCCATATGCCTATGTATTTATTATTATAAATATTATTACAAGCATAATATTATTATTATAAAACATATTATTATTTTTATTGCTATAGACTCTTTGTCGTTATTAGTATTATAAAATAATACCATAAATAAGGTACATTATTATTAATGTTAAACATTAGAATAACATTATTATAAAATATATTGTTTATTCATACCTTAATCCCCATTCTAAAATATATATGTATATATTAAGTAGCCACTAACATAGGTTAGAATTTTACCACTATTATTTAAAACCTTTTTTTTTTATTAATATTTCCTTAGACATTAAAATACCATAAAATTAATCCTCGTCATGGGTATTAAAACCACATGATTTAATTGCACTCAAAATCGCTCCTAATGAGATATGCTACTAAATCATACCCTCAAATGAACAATAATCTACATCCATGATCTACTAATAGAATTGAACATATCACGAAGGCAAGAACTAGCTACAAGATCCACAATTCCATCAACTACAAAACCACATAAGACATTCACACAAGGGACTGACTCGACACTTCCCACCTAAGGATAAAAGGATCAAAGGTGAAGTTTCTTCCCGTGGACCTGGTGATACCTCCGTAACAACAACAACGATCGAGGATTTTGAGGGATCGCTCAGACCTGTGAAGCCAGGTGGAGATGATACCCGGTACCTGCAATCCTGCATCACCAAGAAGAGATACATATATATACATATGGAGATACAAATCAGATATATGCAAGTAGATGACCAAGATCGATACATCGTGTGGACCTCAACTAAGTGAGTAACTATGACTTCATCTTGGAGTCATGAAAAACACATTAGACACATGCATGAAACATAAAACATCATGATAGTGGTTAGATTCAAATAATTAGGTTAGATCCATAAACATATAAATAAATAGATAATTTTCTAATCTCATAAACATGTAATTACTAACCATAAATGAGCATATTCATCATGTCATCATCCACAAAACATAAATGTAAATGTATAGTCTTGACCATAATAATAATAAAATGTCCAAATCAGAAAAGTCTAAGTATCACCATAGGAGAGGTATTACACCAATCCATAAGAACCATAAGGCTTCTCCACCTAAAGAGTAGTTCCCAAACTCATCAATCCAGTGAATGATATTATAATGGATTTCTAGACTAATGCCATCTCTAGCATCATTAGCTCTGATCAGGAGGGGCCAAGACCTCAATCTTCTCTATGAGATACTCAAATGTATCCTTCAAAAAAGGTTTTGTAAAGATATCTTCAATCTATTCCTTAGTAGACACAAACTCCAATTTTAATTCCTTTTCATTGACCTTATCCCTCAAGAAATAATACTTAATATAAATATGCTTTGTCTTTGAATGTTTTTTTAAAGAGAAAGTGGCAAGAGACTAATAATATATTAATAAAATAACTGGTTCAAGGGATCCTAGAGGAAAGAAACAATGAAGAAAACCTCCATTCCTCGCCCAAATATACAAAGAGAAATAAGAAGAGGACCAACCCAGAGAGAAACATAGCCTCCAACCGGATATACCTAGCACCCAAAAAAGACCCCTCAAATTGACTAGATATATAAGAGATTACTAAAAATGTCCCAAAAAAGCTCCAATGAAACAATCTAACTTTGAATATACAACATGGTAGAACGAGCTATTATCCCCAAATATTCCCAAAATTATCATGTTGAAACTACCTATATAGTGAAGTAGGCCCCCAAAATGCAGGATCAAAATACATTTACATGGAAGAAGCAGTTGTTCCTATGTAGAATTAAGTTACAAGCATATTTTATATGACACCATGAATAATATCCAATAGAATAAAATTTCAAATTAATCCATGTATACATAGCATTACCTACCTCTAATCATGAATATTAGTTATCTGAAAACATATACACAAATTTGATAGAAAAATAAAGGAAATTCTAATTCACATGTGTTACTAGTCACTCAACATCTATAGGTTGAGATTCACCAAAACAAGCATTGCAACTCAAAAAATGTCCTTGATCAAGAGGAGCAAGAGCATTATCATTGAAATCCTAGATGGGAGGAATCGTGATGCAGGAGCATCCTGGGTGTAAGGGCAATCTTGCATCACCCAAAAATATTTATGTTTTTGTATTCAATAAGGGCTATCTTGTGCAGAGCTGCTATTT
Organism: Chamaecyparis obtusa; assembly: GCA_027943335.1. Lineage (NCBI taxonomy): Eukaryota > Viridiplantae > Streptophyta > Pinopsida > Cupressales > Cupressaceae > Chamaecyparis > Chamaecyparis obtusa. Next base: position 1,018,783 of record BSBK01000736.1, read on the forward strand.
ATGGAAACTTTCTATTTTTAGTAAGTTGGCCTTACGATCTTGAAATGTTCTGATTTTACATATGGAGGTTCATCTCAGTCATATCAACCTGCCAGCAAAGTTTCATGGCTAGATCAGGTCTAGTTTTGAAGATATTGAAGATTTTTGGTATTGGCAGCAGGGTACAGAAACTTTGAACTCAATTTTGAAGGCTTTAGAGGCCTCGAATGAGGTCAAAAAATTGGGTGATGGGCACCTTGCATAGGTCTAGCCTGTAGAGCGCTTCGTGGCATTTTTGAAATGGGGTTATAATAGTCAATCGGGTCAACTGGTGATGACTTATGGTCTCCGGAAGTTAGGCCACCTGAAATGGCAGAAAATAATTTTCCTTCAAAATTTATGTTCGGGTTTCAAAAGTTATTTTGAGCCAACTTTGATGTAATAAATTGAAAAATAAAATAATTCTAAGTTGGGTTGGCCCTTAGGGCTAAATTTCTGGAACCTTCTCAGGCGGTGGAAATTGCCTATATAAAGAAGGCCCGTAGTGTTGTCTAGGGCAGTTCTGGGTAGTAGATCTGGGTATTGATTCAAGGATTTTTCCTACAGAATATTGTAAGGGAATGCCCATGTGGCTTTGCATATTGTAATTCTGAAAGTTTGAAATTCCACATTTGTGGAGATAATAAGAAGCCAATTTTCTATTCTTGCATATTATTGTTGTTGTTTCTCTATTTTTGTTATGTGTTTGTGGTACTAAGGGGAGCACCCTTCATCAAGTGGTATCAAAGCAGGAGTTCTTGAGTGTGTAAACAGATCGCCGACTGTGAGGCAATTTGCACCAGGACCATGGTTAGGGTTTCAGTGCGCATTGCAAAAATGCCTCCACGAAGAGAACGTGGTGGAAGAGCTGGTGTTGTGACACTTGAGGTTAGAGAGCTGCAGAGACAAGTTGATGAAAGGTGCTCCCCTTAATACCACTTAAACTCTTTTCTATCCCCTCTCATTGTTTCAGTCAAGGGTCCACAAATACTGCTAAAATTTTGGATAAACTTTCTGTAAAAGCTAGCCAAACCATGAAAAGATCTTACCTCAGTAGCACTCCTTGGAGTAGGCCATTCAAGGATAGCCTGTACCTTCTCTGGGTCCATTTTTAGACCTTCTGCTGAAACTACAAATCCCAAATACACTAACTCTTTCTTCACAAAACTGCACTTCTTCAAATTAATCAACAATTTCTCTTCTCTCAACTTCTCAAATACCATACGAATATGCATCATATGCTCATCCAATGTCTTACTAAAGATCAAAATATCATCTAGGTAAACAATGACAAACTTACCCAGAAATTCTTTCAGAACCTCGTTCATGAGCCGCATGAAAGTGCTCGGTGCATTGGTTAGCCCAAAAGGCATGACTAACCACTCATATAGTCCTTCCTTTGTCTTGAAGGCAGTCTTCCATTCATCTCCTTCTCTGATCCGAATCTGATGATATCCACTTTTCAGATCTATCTTTGAGAAATACACAGCTCCACTCAAACAGTCCATAATATCATCCATTCGTGGCAATGGAAACCTGTACTTGATTGTGATCTTGTTTATTGCCCTAGAATCTGTACACATCCTCCATTCTCCATTCTTCTTTGGTGCTAATACCGCTGGTACAGCACAGGGACTCAGACTCTCACGGATCAATCCTTTCTGTAACAATTCATGTACTTGTCTGTTCAACTCCTCACTTTCTACAAGTGTCATTTTGTGTGCTGCCTTATTCGGCCAACTCGCTCCTGGGATCAAGTCCATCTGATGACTGATCTTCCTGACTGGTGGTAATCCATCAGGCACGTTATCGGATACAATATCCTGAAACTCATTCAACAAATCTGCAACTTCTACAGGAACATCTTCTACTTCCTCTTTACCAGCTTTTGGAATTAAAGAAAAACATACATGCTCATGCCTCATACCATCTAGGAAATTTCTTCCATCAACAAAAGTTATCCTTGCATTACCACATACCTTTTCTTCAGTCTCTTTCAATGGTTTTAGCTTATGTCGCACTCCATCCTTTGTCAGGGAATAGGTATTTGCACGACCATCATGTACAGCACATCTGTCAAACCGCCATGGTCTACCCAACAACATATGACATGCATCCATAGATATGATATCACACAATACCTCATCTTGGTATCCGCCAACCTTAAACTTTACCAGGCACTGTTCACTGACCATGACCTTGTGGTCATCCTGCACCCAGGCAATCCGATATGGATGTGGGTGTTTCTATCTCTTGAGCTTCAACTTTGTCACCATCTCTTCTAACACTAAATTGTCAGTGCTTCCACTATCAATAATCACATCACAACATTTACCTTCGCACTTGCACCTGGTGCGAAACAGGCTCCTCCTTTGTTCAGGTTCATTCTCACCACTCAACAGGACTCTTCTGTTAATCAACGTTTCTCCTGTTTCAGCATCTTCAGAATTTGATGATCTGGCATCTTCATCTACATGTGCAACTCTGGCCTGGCCTTCATTTCTCCTGTCTGTTCTGCCTTGGCACTGAGGACATTCAAATGCCCTATGACCTTCTTCTCCACAGTGAAAACATGTTCCACGGAAGCCTCCTCTTCCAGATCCTTGTCCTCTTCCTCTTCCTCTCTGATCTCTATTATTCTGATCCTGGAAGCGATTGGAATTATTTCCAGGCTGATTCTGACTGCTACTGGCCTCATCCTTCTTTTTCAGATCTTCATTTCGGCCACCATATGACCGTCCACCAGATCGTCCACCGCGACCTCTTCCATTTTGTCTGCTCTCAAACTTCTTGTTCAGCTTTTCCTCTACTTTTAGGGCAAACTAGTATGCCTCTTCAATACTATTCATTCGAACCAGATTCAGCTCCTCCTAAATGCTTGGCCTTAACCCATTAAGGTATCGGGCAACTTTCTCCTTATCAGCTTCTGCATGGCCTGTTCTGATGAGAAGTCGATAGAACTCCTCTGTATACTCCTGAACAGATCTTCCTGCTTGCTTCAAACTCTGCATTTTCTTCAGTAGGTCAAGCTCATAATCAACAGGAATGAACTGTCGCTTCAATTTATCCACCATCCGATCCCATCTCGTGATTTTCTCCTTTCCCCTTCTATTTCGCTCCAACTGAATCTCTTGCCACCATATCTTCGCATGACCTTTCAGTCTGGCTTTCGCAAATTTGACCCTATCAGGGTCCTCAACATCTTCATACTCAAAATATTCCTCACATTCGTTGATCCAGTCGATCAATTCTTTTGGGTTAAGATTTCCAAAAAATGTAGGAACCTCAATCTTAGGTCTTTTCCCAATCTTAGAAATGGCTCGAAAAAGTCTTTCTTCCTCCTGGTTCACAATTTCGACTTCTCCTTCTTGATATTCTTCTTCGGCTTCATCCTTACTTTCATCTCTGACATTAAGATTCATTCCTCTGCGAATCTCTTCTTGCAATGCTCACACTTGTCTCTGCAGCTCTCTAACCTCAGGTGTTACAACACCAGCTCTTCCGCCACGTTCCCTTCGTGGAGGCATTTTTGCGATGCGCACTGAAACCCTAGCCACGGTCCTGGTGCAAACTGCCTCACAGTCGGCGATCTGTTTACACACTCAAGAACTCCTGCTCTGATACCACCTGATGAAGGGTGCTCCCCTTAATACCACAAACACATAACAGAAATAGAGAAACAACAACAATATGCAAGAATAGAAAATTGGCTTCTTATTATCTCCACAAATGTGGAATTACAAACTTTCAGAATTACAATATGCAAAGCCACATGGGCATTCCCTTACAATATTCTGTAGGACAAAGCCTCAAATCAATACCCAGATCTACTACCCAGAACTATTCCGAACTGCCTAAGACAATAATACAGCCTTCCTTATATAGGCAATTTTCCACCACCTGGGAAGGTTCCAGAATTTTAGCCAATAAGGCCGACCAAACTTAGAATTATTTTTATTTTACATTTCATTACATCATAGTCGGCTCAAGATAACCTTTGAAACCTGAACAGAAATTTTGAAGAAAATTATTTTTCGCCATTTCAAGTGACCCAACTTCCGAAGACCATAAGTTATCACCAGTTGACCCGATTGACTATTGTAACCCCATTTTGGAAAGGGCGCGAGGAGCTCTACAACATCTAAATTAAGCAAGCTTCATTCAGCCCAAAATTCGACCTCATCCGGGGCCTCTAAAGCCTTCAAAACTGAGTTCAAAGTTTCTGTCCCCTGCTGCCAATACCGAAAATCTTCAATATCTTCCAATATACACTTGATCTGGCAATGAAACTTTACTGGCAGACTTGTATGACCAAAATGAACCTCCAAGAAAGAAATCAGATCATTCTAAGCACATACAAAAATTACCAAAAATAGTAACTTTCCATAAATAGCAGCTCTGCACAAAATAGCCCTTATTGAATAAAAACATAAATATTTTTGGGTGATGCAAGATTGCTCTTACACCCAGGATGCTCCTGCATCACAAGTGCGAGCATTGCAAGAAGAGATTCACAAAGGAATGAATCTTAATGTTAGAGATGAAAGCAAGGATGAAGCCGAAGAAGAATATCAAGAAGGAGAAGCTGAAGTTGTGAATCAGGAGGAAGAAAGACTTTTTCAGGCAATTTTCAAGATTGGGAAAAGACCTAAGATTGAGGTTCCTACATTTTCTGGAAATCTTAACCCAGAGGAATTGATCGACTGGATCAATGAATGTGAGGAATATTTTGAGTATGAATATGTTGAGGATCCTGATAGGGTCAAATTTGTGAAGGCCAGACTGAAAGGTCATGCGAAGATCTAGTGGCAAGAGATTCAATTGGAATGAAATAGAAGAGGGAAAGATAAAATCACAAGATGGGATTGAATGGTGGATAAATTGAAGCGACAGTTCATTCTTGTTGATTATGAGCTTGACCTACTAAAGAAAATGCAAAGTTTGAAGCAAGCAGGAAGATCTGTTCAGGAGTATATAGAGGAGTTCTATCGACTCCTCATCAGAACAGGCCATGCAGAAGCTGATAAGGAGAAATTTTCCCGATACCTTAATGGGTTAAGGCCAAGTATTCAGGAGGAGTTGAATCTAGTTTGAATGAATAGTATTGAGGAGGCATACCAGTTTGCCCTAAAAGTAGAGGAAAAGCTGAACAAGAAGTTTGAGAGCAGACAAAATGGAAGAGGTCATGGTGGAAGATCTGGTGGATGGTCATATGGTTGCTGAAATGAAGATCCGAAAAAGAAGGATGAGGCCAGTAGTAGCCAAAATTAGAGAGGGAACAATTCCAATTGTTTCCAAGATTAGAATAATAGAGATCAGAGAGGAAGAGGAAGAGGACAAGGATCTAGAAGAGGAGGCTTCCGTGGAACATGTTTTCACTGTGAAGAAGAAGGTCATAGGGCATTTGAATGTCCTCAATGCCAAGGCATAATAGATAGGAGAAATGAAGGCCAGGCTAGAGTTGCACATGTAGATGAAGATGCCAGATCATCAAATTCTGAAGATGCTGAAAGAGGAGAAATGCTAATTAACAGAAGAGTCTTGCTGAGTGGTCAGAATGAACCTGAACAAAAGAGGAGCTTGTTTCGCACTAGATGTAAGTGTGAAGGTAAATGCTGTGATGTGATTATTGATAGTGGAAGCACTGACAATTTGGTGTCAGAAGAGATGGTGACAAAGTTGAAGCTCAAGAGATAGAAACACCCACATCCATATCGGATTGCCTGGGTGCAGGATGACCACAAAGTCATGGTCAGTGAACAGTGCCTGGTAAAGTTCAAGATCAGTGGGTACCAAGATGAGGTACTATGTGATATAATATCTATGGATGCATGTCATATGTTGTTGGGTAGACCGTGGCAGTTTGACAGATGTGCTGTACATGATGGTCATGTGAATACCTATTCCTTGACAAAGGATGGAGTGTGACATAAGCTAAAGCCATTGAAGGAGACCAAAAAAAAGGTATGTGGTAATGCAAGAATAACTTTTGTTAATGGAAGAAAATTCCTAGATGGTATGAGGCATGAGCATGTGTGTTTTGCTTTAATTCCAAAAGCTGGTAAAGAGGAAGTAGAGGATGTACCTGTAGAGGTTGCAAATTTGTTGAATGAGTTTCAGGATATTGTATATGATAATGTACCTGATGGATTACCACTAGTAAGGAAGATCAGTCATCGGATGGATTTGATTCCAGGAGCTAGTTTTCCAAACAAGGCAGCACACAGAATGACACTAGCAGAAAGTGAAGAGTTGAACAGACAAGTACACAAGTTATTATAGAAGGGATTGATCCGAGAGAGTTTGAGTCCCTGTGCTGTACCAGTAGTATTAGTGCCAAAGAAGAATGGAGAATGGAGGATGTGTACAGATTCCAAAGCAATAAACAAGATCACAATCAAGTATAGGTTTCCATTGCCATGAATGGATGATATTATGGACTGTTTGAGTGGAGCTGTGTATTTCTCAAAGATAGATCAGAAAAGTGGATATCACTAGATTCGGATCAGAGAAGGAGATGAATGGAAGACTGCCTTTGAAGACAAAGGAAGGACTGTATGAGTGGTTAGTCATGCCTTTTGGGCTAACCAATGCACCAAGCACTTTCATGTGGCTCATGAACGAGGTTTTGAAGGAATTTCTGGGTAAGTTTGTCATTGTTTACCTAGATGATATTTTGATCTTTAGCAAGACATTGGAGGAGCATATGATGCATATTCGTATGGTGTTTGAGAAGCTAAGAGATGGGAAATTGTTGATTAATTTGAAGAAGTGCAGTTTTGTGAAGAAAGAGTTAGTGTATTTGGGATTTGTAGTTTCAGCAGAAGGTCTAAAAATGGACCCAGAAAAGGTACAGGCTATCCTTGAATGGCCTACTCCAAGGAGTGCTATTGAGGTAAGATCTTTTCATGGTTTGGCTAGCTTTTACAGAAATTTTATCAAAAAATTTAGCAGTATTTGTGGTCCCTTGATTGAAACAATGAGAGGAGATAGAAAAGAGTTTAAGTGGACTAATGGGGCAGAAAAGAGTTTTCAATTGTTGAAACAAAAATTTACAGAAAAAATTGTTTTAGCACTTCTAGATTTTAATAAGGTGTTTCAAGTAGATTGTGATGCTAGTGGTACCGCAATAGGAGCTGTTATGAGCCAAGAAGGTAAACCGGTTGCTTATTTCAATGAGAAGTTAAATGATGTCAAGAGGAAGTATTCTATTTATGATTAGAAATTTTATGCTATAGTTCAAGCATTGAAGAAGTGGAGACACTATCTACTTCCTAAGAAGTTTTTTTTGTATACTGATCATCAAGCTTTGCAATATTTGAATAGTCAAGGAAAGCTGAATCAGAGGCATTTGAAATGGTTTGAGTTTTTGTAGAGTTATACATTTGTTTTGAAATACAAAAGTGGAAAGTCTAACAAGGTTGTAGATGCTCTTAGCAGAAGGCAACTATTACTGACAGAGATGCAGATTGAGGTGGTTGGGTTCAAGGAACTCAAGAATTTGTATCCAGAGGATCCTGATTTTGGTGGAGCTTGGAAAGCTTGTAAAGAACCTCTTACTCTAGATAGGATGAAATGGTTGGATTTTATCATCCAAGATGGTATGCTATTCAGAGGGAGTCAGTTGTCCATTCCATGAAGCTCTATGAGGGAGAATCTGATCAAAGAGAAGCATAGTGGAGGATTGGCTGGACATTTTGGTCATGATAAAACCCTTGCTTTGGTTGGTGAGAATTATTATTGGCCATAGTTGCAGCAAGATGTGAAGAAATTTGTATAGAGTTGTAGAGTATGTCAGATGGCGAAGGGAGTGAAGCAGAATACAGGGTTATATCAACCATTACCTGTACCATAGAAGCCTTGGGAGGATATCAATATGGACTTTGTTCTTGGTTTACCGAGGACTCAGCGGGGACACGATTCAATTTTTGTAGTAGTTGACATATTTTCAAAGATGGCACATTTCATTCCCTGCAAGAAGACTAATGATGCTATTCATGTAGCAGAATTATTTTTTAGAGAAGTAGTGAGACTACATGGTTTGCCAAAGACCATAGTTTCAGATAGAGACACTAAGTTTGTTGGATATTTCTGGCGTACATTATGGAAGAAGTTGAAGATAGATTTCAAGTTCAGTTCATCACATCATCCACAGACTGATGGACAGACAGAGGTGGTGAATAGAAGTTTGGAAAATTTGCTGAGATGTTTGGTTGGAGATAAGCCAACAGGATGGGATTTGATTTTACCACAGGCAGAATTTGCATACAATAATTTTGTCAATAGGAGCATTGGTAAATCACCATTCTAGATTGTATATGGAAGTAGTCCAAGAAATGCATCTGAGTTGAGAAAGATAGATAAAGGAGAAATAAGTAGTACTAAAGCTGAGGATTTTGCAGAACACTTGAAGAACATCCATGAGGAGGTGAGGAAGCATATTACCAAGATGAATGCATAGTATAAGACTAAGGTAGATGAGAAAAGGAGGCATAAAGAATTTTAGGTTGGGGATGAAGTCATGGTTCATTTGTGGAAGGAGCAATTTCTGGTTGGTACATATAATAAGTTGAAAATGAAGAAGTTTGGACCAGGTACGATACTGAAGAAGCATGATTCAGGAAATGCATATGAGGTAGAGTTGCCTACTGAGCTAAATATTTCACCAGTGTTTAACATTTTAGATTTGACAGAGTATCATGAAGGAGGTGTTGAAGATGAGGTTGCAGCAGCACAGTGGAGTATTCCAGCAACTAGTTTAGATATCAAGGAGATTGAATACATACTGGATAGTCGTGTTGGCAGAAGCACAAGGAACATGACATATGAAGAGTATTTGGTCAAATGGAAAGGATGACCTGTAAAAGATTCATCATGGCTAACAAAGGAGGAGGTTAACCATCTTGGTTTTCCTCTGCGCACCTGAGTCGTGATGGGGTCACTTCTCAAATTACCCTAGGTGTCTAATGCAGGAGCATCCTGGGTGTAAGGGCAATCTTGCATCACCCAAAAATATTTCTATTTTTGTATTCAATAAGGGCTATCTTGTGTAGAGCTGATATTTATGGGAACTTGCTATTTTTAATAAGTTGGCCTTACGATCTCAGAATGTTCTGATTTTACATGTGGAGGTTCATCTCAGTCATATCAGCCTGCCAACAAAGTTTCATGGCTAGATCAGGTCTATTTTTGAAGATATTGAAGATTTTCGGTATTGGCAGCAGGGTACAAAAACTTTGAACTCAGTTTTGAAGGCTTTAGAGGCCCTGGATGAGGTCAAAAAATTGGGTGACAAGTGCCTTGCGTAGGTCAAGCCTATAGAGCACTTCGTGGCATTTCTAAAATGGGGTTATAATAGTCAATCGGGTCAACTGGTGATGACTTATGGTCTCCGAAAGTCAGACCACCTGAAATGGTAGAAAATAATTTTCCTTCAAAATTTATGTTCGGGTTTCAAAAGTTATTTTGAGCCGACTTTGATGTAATAAATTGAAAAATAAAATAATTCTAAGTTGGGTCGGCCCTTAGGGCTAAATTTTTGGAACCTTCTCAGGCGGTGGAAATTGCCTATATAAAGAAGGCCTGTAGTGTTGTCTAGGGCAGTTCTGGGTAGTAGATCTGGGTATTGATTCAGGGATTTTTCCTATAGAATATTGTAAGGGAATGCCTAGGTGGCTTTGCATATTGTAATTCTGAAAGTTTGTAATTCCACATTTGTGGAGATAATAAGAAGCCAATTTTCTGTTCTTGCATATTATTGTTGTTGTTTCTCTATTTCTGTTATGTGTTTGTTGTACTAAGGGGAGCACCCTTCATCAAATAGCCACCAATAGGGAGTCTCGGGCATTAAGTGCAATTTCACATTCCCAAGAGTTACAGATTGGGAAGGAAAGAACAAAATATGAAGCACACCTAGTTGATGAAGCCCTAGTCGATGAAGCAAAAGAAATATTATGATCATGGACCATGATGGAAATTAGGGAATGAACTTTGGAGAATGCCCTTCTTTTGGTGTGAGAGTCAAATGTGTAAGTTCTCACTGCACATTGTAAATGGAGGAAATTTTGGTCTTTCAATGACTGTTTAATACCATCATAGAGGGAAACAAAATCTTCCTTGTTAAACAAGAAATTTCTAGGGAAAATTCCTCCCACATAGGCATCGCTAGACCAAAAATCATACTTCTAGATGGCAAGAAGGATTTTATTGACCGAACATAACTTGGGCTTAATCATTTTCTCTGCAACTTGATGGAGCATCTACCATGATTGCGACAAGTATAGCACATTGGAGATGAATATAGAAACTAGTTGGGAGAGAAAGATGATACACTTTTTGTGAGGAAATAAAATGTCCTCACAAATGAATTTCCTGAGACTTCTTTTGCAATGAGAGCACCAATTTTTGAAAATGTTGTTTATTTGATTTTCTATTATATGATCCTCAAATGGAAACTCATGAGCTTTGATTTGCAACATTAGTCTGAAATTATAAGGCCAATAATCCATGATGGTCATTCTAAATGAACTATAGAGCTCCATAGAAGATGATGATTTTATACTCATGTTGTGAGCTCCGAACAAAAAAATACACATAATGAATACTAAAAAGTGAGCCTTCCAAGAAAAATAATTGCAATGTAACATTGCTCGTACCAAGAATCATAGAAAATATCAATGCCACACATGAGAAATCTTGGAAAATCTTTTGGAGGGAAGATATAATGAATGAGGTGGTAATGATGAAATAATTTGTGCTAGAAATCCCTGTCATACAGATTATTCAAATGATGCCAAATACCCCAAACTAAACTTTGACATGTGCAAAATATTTGGGAATTTGAGCATCTTAGATCACAAGGCTAAGAAAATGATTAAATTGTGATGTCACCAATCTGCATAATGCACAAAGGACATGACGATGCATGAATGTACAAACCTATTTGAACTAAGTCCCTTTTTCTTGATCAACTAGCTGCCATAATTATGGATAATCATTCCAATTAATAGGGCCAATTGAAGAATCAAAATCAATATCCTTGAAACCCATATTAGCTAAGGAGTCAATAAGAATATTCCCCTCTCTACAAGTATGAAGGATATAACATTCAATAAATGAGTCTAACAAATTCCAAACCTATTTCAAAATGTATCGGATTTGCTAATTAAAAGGTTTTCAGTTGATAAAGGCATTAATAATTAATGGTGAATCACCTTCAATGTGTACCTTATTGAATCTCATCTTTTTAGCTAAAATTAGTTCATGGAATAGCACTAAAAATTCTACCATATTGTTGGTCTTAGGAAGAATATTAGAAGATTTAAGTGCTAGCATAGAACCAAGATGATCCTTAATACAAATTTTCCTAGGTTTCCCTTCGAAGTACCATCAAATTTCAATTTAACTTGATCAGGATGAGGGGGTTTCCATTTAATGCTTTCTCTAATAGAAGATAATTTGGAATGGCATGTAGGGGTCGGGAGAAGTGGAAATTCAAAGCCCTTCCATTCATTGATGATAAGGTTATCCCACAGAGAAAAAACCTTATTACCTTTATAATTAAGAACATTGACATTAACAATCTCTGATATTTATTTTTCTAATCCATCCATAATCTTTTTCAATGATGATGAGCCTTGGCAACAAATTCTCTTGTTTCTCTCCCACCAAATATCCTAGACAATGGAGGTTGGGATACATTTCCATATACAATAAAACATGTATTTAGAATAGAGAGTAGGCCATAATTGGTAAATTTCCCATAACAATTTTTTGAAGAGGCATAAAAAGATTAAATTTGTTCATAACATGAAATTGACAATGTTGGGCAAAAGGGAAATTAAGAAACAAGTGATCTACTATTTTTGAATCCTCATTAGAAATAATACTTTGAAAAGATTGAGAAATATTAATTTTTTCCAACCTATCACTTGTTTAAATTCATTTTTTCAATGCAAGCCAAGAAAATAATCCTTCTTTTGGTACATAGTAATTTTTAGTGGCTAATATTCGACAATTGACTAATTTTGGAAATTTGAGAATCTAAATTTGGATAATAATTAAAGATTTAAGGCAACATAAATCACCACATTTTTGCAAAATATTGATTTAGAAATATTTAAATCGTAAAATAATTTATTTTATAAAAACATGAACTTGAAAATTCGCCACAATATTCGATACATGATTGGATTTGATTCACCATAATTTAATAAGTTATTGTAGAAATCTAAATGAATTCTCCAATAATATATCATGATTATTAGTTATTGTAGGGATCTATCACCAACTTTTAGTTTCTATTACTGACAAAGTTTAATCTAGTGACCCTCAAATTATATTCTATGAGGTAAAAATGTTACTATTTGGTTTGTAATGCTTATGGGAGCTAAAATTTCTTTCAAATTGTTGATCTCACTATAAATCAATGGTCTTGAAGAAATTTTGGGCCCCATTAGTATTTAAAAATATGAATACATTTGCCTCACACAATACAATGAGGTTATTAGATTATATTTTAAATAAATGGTAGCAAGTAATTATTATAGAGTTTATTCCTTAAACCCATCAAAGATTTTTGCATTAAGCCTAATAACTTTCTACAAGAATTCTATTATTTTAAATAGAAGTACTTACCATGGTGATTAATTGATTTCTTTTTATTGTTTAAGATTCACTAATATTTTCTACAAAAAAATTATTATTCAAAAATAATCGCCAATAAGAATTTTTTCAAAAAATTTGAGAGATTCGCCAATAGAAATTAAATTTTTTTTTCAAGAAAATGAAAGATTCACCAAGATTTTATATCTTTTTTAAGAGGGGGGTTTCGTAGAGATTACTCTTCTTTGGTAGGACCAAGTTGTTCCAACAAAAGGAGAAGGCTCTATGTTGTGGTTTGTGAGACTCTAAGTCTTGTATAGCTTTATATCCACATTTAATTGAATATTGGCCATCTTTAGCAGTAGCCCAAAACAAAATATCCTTGTTGTTTGACATAAATACATCTCTTTCTAGAAAAATCTATTGCAAGCAACTTACTTGATGAGGAGTTATAGGAAGATCATAGGGATCCTTCCATGTAGCCTTACTTCATTTGTCTTTGAATGTTGCATAGAGTTCTTTGAAATATGTATAGCACTAGAGTTGTCATAGTAAATAACAATCAATTGATTAATGTTTATCCTCAAATCCTTCAACATTTTCTTCATCCAAACAACTTGATTACAATTTATACTAGCAACAACATACTCAGCTTCAACAATGGATTGATAGATAAAATCTTGTTTCTTACTCATCTAAGAGATTAGTTTCTTATCCAAAAAGAATGCACCACCACTTGTACTCTTCCTATCATCCACATTACGTACTCAATCAACACCAATATATGCACTTAAGATAAAATCATCATATTTTACATACTAAAATCCATAGTCAACTGTACCCTTAAAGTATCTAAGATTTCTCTTGAAAACAACCATACGTGATTCCTTTGGTTCTACTTGAAATCTTGCACCAATTCCAACTGAATTTGATATGTCTGGTCTAGTATGAGTCAAATATTACAATCCTCCAATCATAGATTTGTATCTTGTGTGATTTGCACAAGAGGATTCATCATCCTTAGTCAATTTGCAACCACTAACCATAGGATTCCCTACTAGTTTGAATATTTCATACCAAATTTCTTAAAAAATTCCCTAACATACTTGGACTGTGTAATAAAAATTACTTTATCTAAATGTTTAATTTGCAATCCAAGAAATAATTTCATCTCACCTATCATAGACATCTCAAATTCTTTTTTCATTTCATCAGAAAATCCTCTACTTAACTCATCATCACCACCAAATATGATATCATTAACAAAGACTTCAATAATCAAGATATTATCATCAACTATTCTGAAATATAAATTACTATCTACAATACCTTTGTTGAATCCAATATTTATCAAATACCTATATAATTTAGCATACCAGGCTCTAGAATCTTACTTCAATCCATACAATGCTTTCTACAATTTACAAACCATATATTGTTACTTAGTTAGTGGAAATCCATCAGGTTGTTCAATGTAAGCATCATCCTCTAACTCACCATTTAAAAATGCAAACTTAACATCCATCTGATATACCTTAAATTTTCTATAAGATGCATATGCAAGAAGTAATCTAATACCTTTAAGTCTAGCTACAAGAGAAAATCCCTTTGTAAAATCAATACCTTCCATTGGGAATACCCTTTGCAAACAATTCTTTCTTATCTCCAATAGATCTGTAGAATATTCTCTTCAATCATCATATCCCAGTTGTGTCTAGAATAGTTATATTTGTTTCCTCTACAACACCATTGTGGTGTGGGTTTTGCGGAGTAGAAGTCTGCCTCTTTATCCCATATTGTTCAAAAAAAACATAAAACCCACTAAATGTGAATTCTCCACCTCTTTCCAATCTTTGGCACTTCAATCTTTGTCCAAACTTAGTCCCTACCATATTCTTAAATAGCTGAGATTTTTGAAAGGATTCTCATTTCTCCTTTAAAAATGATGCAGGAGCATCTCAAGTCCTTGGAAATCCTGTGTCACCAAAAACAAGTTTGAGTTTTCTTGTGTTGCTCGGTTCCTACTTTGACGAAGTTGGCTCAGTAGTTACTCAGTTCCTTTGTTAACTGAGTTGGTTGGTTAACTCCTTGGCACTCAATTATCCTTTCTTACCGAGTTATTTGTTTTAGTTTTTTGTTGAGGCTGACTTGTGCAATGAATTATGGTCATGGATTTAATGTTGGAATCTATCATTGGGAAGTGTGTGGACCTAGATCTAGTCATTCCTTCCATTAATGGTGGATCTAAACGTCAATTTTTTCAGTAGCCTCTTGTATATATTGTAATCTTTTGGTTTTAGTTTAGGAGATCAGTTTTGATAGAAGATAGAAGTTAGAAGATTGAAGATAGTTTCTGAATCCTTGCATGTTTGAGGACTATTGTACTTGAATTATAATATCTGGGCCTAATCGGGAAGGCCTTATAGCCCAACATGTATGATGAATCAATTTGAATAAATATAAGGAGTTGATATGCATTATCTCTCTCTCTCTCTCTCTCTCTCTCTCTCTCTCTCTCTTTTGTTTATTGTTTCTTCCATGTGTTATCTTTGTAGGGTAGATCTAGATTAGGGTGTACCTTTGGCTCCTATCCTCATCCCCCCTTACACCAGGTGATGTCTGAGTGAGGTGAGATTTGGATCTAGATTTGTGAATCTAGGTTTGAGGGTTCCTTCTTGTCAAACCCTAGTTGATTTTTTGTGGGGTAGAAGATTGTGATCTGGCTTGTAATTGTAGAGGGTTTCAAGATGGCTCATGGGAGGTGAGATGTGGATCCAATATTGGCAGACATGTTGAGACAACTTGCTGCTAGATTAGAAGCTGTTGAGATAGCCCAACATAGAGGAAGACATCTTGAAGATGTTAGTGAAGATGAAGTTGAGGAAGAAAAAGGTGATGTAGAGCCTGCATTGGTGATGGATCAAGGTAAGGAAAGATTGTTGAAGGATTTGACAAATCTGAAGTATACACCACATTTCAATCCTCCTGAGTATAGTGGAAAATTGAATTTAGATGAATTGGTGGACTGGATTACTAAGATGGAAAATTACTTTGAATATGAAAATGTCCCTGAGGAAAGAAGGTGAAAATTGCAAGCACAAAGTTGAAGAGCCATGCATCCTTATGGTGGGAACATCTACAATTGGACAGAAAGAGGAAAGACAAAGAAAAAATTAAGGTATAGAATAATATGGTGAATAAATTGAAAGGAAATTTTTTACCTTGTGATTACTAGATTAACCTAGTTAGGTGAATACAAATTTTGAGGCAGAAAGATAGCTTGATAAAAGATTATACTGAGAGATTCTATAGATTAGATATCAGATCTAGACATGATAAAGATGAAGTGGAAAGAATTTCTAGGTACCTGAATGGATTGAGAGTTTCCATCCAAGAAGAAATCAGCTTGGTTAAGTTGGAAAACATTGAAGAAGCTTATCAGTTTTCCTTGAAAGCCGAGGAGAAATTGAACAAGAAACATGAGAAAAGACAAAGAGGTAGAGTGTTAGAAATAGGAAATACTGAGAGGGGGGGTGAATCAGTATTTCACAAACTTTTTCTTTTGCACACTTATGGATATAACAAATTACTTTAGTGCATACGAAGATTATCAAGCTGATTAACAAACATAGTAGTAAATAGAAAGAACTCATAACACATGATATGTTCTTGAGGAAACCCTGGCCAAGGGAAAACCCTGGTGGGGATGGTACCCACAAAGATCACTAATCAAAAGTATCCTGTTAGGGATATTGGAGCCTGTTAAGAGTCAATTTACAATTTTGTGCTCTCAATAGAGATCATATGTTTCTATAATGACAACATCTATGCATCCACATTAGCCAAATTTCCAATAATCTCCCCCTTTCTCATTGGTGGCAACATATGGGAAAATTGGCTAAGTGTGCAAACAAAACTTCAAAGTATTTACACAAAATTGTGGTCAAATGTTATACAACACATATACAATATTGTACTCCATAGAATAGCTCCCCCTATGAGTATCCTTCCTCAACATATTTTCAATTTTCTGCTATCTCTCCCCCTTTGACAACAATGACAAAGATAGGGTGTACAAAAATTTCAAAAAAAAACTTGATACCTTGTTATCAGCTATTGCAAAGCCGGTAGGCTTGCAACACAGTCGCCAAACTCTAACTTCCATGATTCAAAATATTTCTCCCATATCTTCCTGATGGATTCAGCAACATTGAGTAGAGTACTCAATCCGTATGATGTTGTCTAACAAGCTTGCAGGGAATTAAAGCTAAACTTCTGAAAAGATGTCTTTGCTGAAAGACACTGCTCAATTTGGTCTTCAACAATTGAGGTCTTGATTGAGATATGCTCTCTCAAGATGTTAATCCTGATCATCTTTCTATTCTTCTCCTTTGCTAACATTCTAATTTCATCATTTAACTTCCTTATGTTCTTCTCTACAGAACTTATCTTTACATTTGGGCTTGTCAAGGTGTTTGTTTCAGCTGTAATTGCATCTATCTTCTCTCTGATCTTCTTATCTTCTTCAGCTGTTAGGATTTCTGATTTTGTGCATTGTATATACAAACTCTTTCTAGTCTCAAAATGTTTCCTCAAATTCTTTATGCATACATCCAAATTACCAATATCATTTTGAATATTTACACTTAAATTTTGTTGCATTTCTACTTCAAAGGCTTCCTGAACTTTTATTCTAGCAATATCCTTTAAGTTAGAAAATTTAGAGTCAAAAGATTTTATTACTATTTTAGCTTTCTCAAGTGGATCCGATTCAAATACCTTAGTGCTGATCACACTCTCAAGTTTCTCTGTCAAAACTCTAACTTTTCCTTCAAGGTCCTTCACCTTCTTATTCTTTCCAATAATTTTATTAAGAGATGTGATGAACTCAAGCTGATCATCATCTTCAACCTCTTTTCCAAGGTCTTCAAAAATTGAACCAATTTGTCTCTTCTTACTATCAGGTGCACTAGGGGTAGTGACCTCTGTCAAAATTTGTTTACCTTTAACTGTCTGCTCTGCTGGAACTGATTCTGATACAGCTGGTGCTTCCACTACCTCTGTATCCTTTCTTGATTCTGTAATCTTCTCTTGCTCTTCTAAAGCCAAATTGTCAACAATGTTTCCTAGGTCATGAAATACTGCATCATCTGACTCTAGTATCACTTTGGTTCCTTCAATGTCCATTGATTCTTTGCCAATATTGATATGTGAAGAAGATGGGACTTCTTCAATACCAACTTCCTCTGCAGGCGGTTCCTCTGATTGCTTCTACTGAGGGTCTGATTCAACATGCTTTCCTGCAACTATATCTGCAAGAACTTGCATTACTGCTTGCTCAATCTCTTTCTGTACTTCCTCCTTTTTGCCTCCCATTATAAGGATTGTTCTTCTCTTAGTTCTCAATAAAGTTCCAAGAGGCTTCAAGAATCTCTTCAAATGATCTTCATCCTCAACTTTACAGAACTGTCTGAATACATGTTCTCTCATCTTTATGTCCTCTTCTTGTGCTCTCTATTTTCTATTCACAAGTCTGTTATACAAATCTTTTGGGATCTTACCATGAATAGTGCTAAGTTTCTTATCTATCAAAATCATATGTGTAATCATTGCATTTTAAAAATTCAATCTGTCAAATGATCCATATAGATCATAGAATTTATTTATCTTAGTGAAGTCTCCATACTTCAATATATCTTCATTAACTCTTTCAATTCTTGGTTTCCAAGTTTTCTTCTTGATTGAAACTTCATCATCATCTTTAATTTCTGCTAATTTTCTAGGTATAGGTGGTAGAATCACTTTCTATCTCTTGTCGGGTCCTGTTGCACTCACTTTAACTCTTTTGCTAGGAATAGGAGAAAAAGATTTATCTCCTTCATCTTTTTTAGGTACTTCAACTTTTACCTTTACTGCAATAGGATCAACAGGGTCTGCACTAGATGCCTCAGGTGGAATTACAAGATTTTCACTTTGCTTCAAGGCTTCTGCAGTCTTCTTAGCTATGTCAAACTCATGACTTGACATACCTGATTCTTTCAGTATTTTCTTCATAGTAGATTCAACTCTCCTACTAGATTGCTTCTTTTCTTTCAAACTTATTGCAGAGATGAAATTCTCTTCATAGGTTCCAAACCTATTTGCATGACCATCCAACTCACACTTTAATAGTCTATTCACATATCCTACTATTTCTACTTCAGATACTTCATAGCCAAGAGGGTCTATGAATTCCATTCTAGGCTCAACTACTTTAATGTAGGTGAAATCAGTTTCTACCATAAAATAAATGTCATCTTTATGCTTTTCAACTAAGGATTGAGGAATCCTTGATTTGTTCTTAACAACATTCTGAAAAGTCTTCAATACAAGCTTCACACTGTCATTGACTTTATCAATTAGGTGCTTCATGTAGACTGAGTTTATTCTTTCCATTGTGTTCACATTGTCACTCCAATCAACTATGTAAGGAAATCTTCTCAAAATATGGAAAAACATATAGGTTATCAAAGATGAAAACCTAAACTGTGTGTACTTAGCCTTCTTAATCTTTTCTAAGTTCTCAAATAACTAAATTTTCAAAATTTCACATAGGTCTACTTGTTTCTTCTCAATACACATAAGATAAGCTACATGAATCATTCCTGCAACCATGTCATCTTCCCTTGAACTACCATAGAATTTAGTTGTTAGGATCTTGCAAAGGTACCTAACATCATCTTGCTTAATCTTACTTATCGCAATTCCTCTACCATTATAACTAGATCCAGTGTTGTCTAAAACAATATTTCTCATGTTCTTTTCATTCAGTGGAATCTCTCCAACTTTTGATAATCCAGTAACATCATGAATTAGGTCAGCAATTATATCAATAACTCTATCCTCCATCCAGAATTTCCCATTGTGGATTCTACTTAAAATGATCTTGGTACATTCCTCATCATTAAATTCATACTTCATGGAATATTTGATAATTTCATTGTTCTCTAGGTGCCCATAAGCTAGTTTAACTGACATGTCTTGATTATAAAATTTCCTATAATCATCACTAAAATCTGCATCTCCCAAAGTTTCAAACTTGCAACCTAAATATCCTTTAACATTCTCAATGTGTAATACTTCATCTGGTATGGATGATAGTGCTAGTCTGTCATCAATTTCAGCTGGTTCTACTGGCTCTTTCTTAATCTTAGGTCTATTCTTATCCTTAACATTATGAACCATAGAAATATCCATCTTATCAACTGATTAAAGATCAAAAAATACCTCAACTTTGCAAATCTAGGGTTTCGGTATGATCGTCACTGCAAACTGCTTCCAAACTTCTTCAAATCATCCTCAACTTGCTTTTTCTTCTTTCAAATATCTTTTCAATCACTTTGTAATCATGATAACTTTGATTTCAACCTTATAACACTTCACATTAACTCGATCTGACATCACATTCATTCATTTTGCCGCTGAAACCTCAAAAAGCTAATTCTACAAACCTGCCACCATAAAACTTTTTGCGACCTTGCAAAACATGATATTTTCTTTTGTGCACTTAACCATAGCATTAGTACAACATAAAAAACCTATATCTAACTATGCAAAACTTAACTTATTCAAATTCCTAATCTACACTAATGCTAAGTCCTAAACTACATAAACTTACATAATTTAAGTACTTAAAGAAGGGTCAAGTAAAGATTCATCCTTACCATTAGTTACATTAACTTCCTGACTACTTTTAGTGCTGAATATACCTGCTTGATCTGTGCCTTTATCAAATTTTACTTCATCTTTATTGCTACAACAACCTTTCTCTTTGTTTCCTGCATTTTCATTCCTTCTTGCATTGTTCCTAGGGTTAGGGTTATGATGATAACCTCCATTGTTCATTTTGCAAACTCTTGTTGAGTGTCCAAACTTGTTGCATATCTAACAAATGATTCCATTGTTTCCAAATCTCTGTCCTTGCTATTTAATCTGTGACCTGAAATTTCTAGCAATATGTCCTACTTTGTTGCATCTAAAACATACTACCACTTTTCTTTGATTCATTTATTCAATAGATTTCTTATCTGCATTGTTAGTATTCCCAATCATTCTATTATAATTATTCAAAATTACTTTAGGTCTTCTACATTCATTAGCTCTATGTCCAAAACTATGACAATTATAACAATGTCCATTAAGAGGTTTAAATTGCTTACCTGTGCAATCTCTCTTCATGTGCCCAATAGTATTACAAGAAAAACATCTACCTTTGAATTCTCTTTGCATACCTTTAGATGATTCTTCATATTTTGATTCTTCTTGCTTTGATTTTTCTTTCTCTCTAGGTGGTTCTTCTTTAGGTGGATCTTCCAATGTGTTCTCATCTAGCTTCATTTCCTCCACACTTTCAGATATCTTTAGATCTGGCTTCTTACTTTCATGGTTTGTTCTAAACATACTAAATCCAAATCCAGTCCTATCAAAGAATGGTTCTTCAAAAGAAATTTGTTTTTCAGTCTTATCACTATTTGAATATAGCCTTTCAAGTTGTTGTTTAGATTGAGTTAATTCACCTTTCACAATTTTATTATACTTCTGAAGTTCCACATACTGCACTTTTACTTTTTTAGACTCAGATGTTTCCTTTTCAAGTCTTCATCTCAGATCTTCATTCTCAATTTTCAATTTTTCATTATCAGATCTTAAATTTCCATCTTTCATACTAAGCTTCAGATTTACTATCTTCAGCTCATGCTTAAGGATCTCATTTTCTTTTTTCTAATTCATCACAATCTTCAACAAGCATATCAGATTTCTTTTCAGATTTCAGATCTTCAATCTTACCTTTTAATTTGTCAATAGCATTCTTTGCATCTTCATATTTTCTTCTTAAGGAGTTTCTTTCATCAATAAGCATATCAATCTGTTCAAGAGCTTCTTCAAGATTCTTCTGAAGTTGATCCATATCCATAGAGATCTTACTCAAGCTGCTAAGCTTTCCTTGAATGTTCCTTCTCTGAGTAACTATGCTCTGATACCAATTGTTAGAAATAGGAAATACTGAGAGGGGGGGGTGAATCAGTATTTCACAAACTTTTTCTTTTGCCCACTTATGGATATAGCAGATTACTTTAGTGCATACAAAGATTATCAAGCTGATTAACAAACATAGTAGTAAATAGAAAGAACTCATAACACATGATATGTTCTCGAGGAAACCCTGGCCAAGGGAAAACCCCGGTGGGGATGGTACCCACAAAGATCACTAATCAAAAGTATCATGTTAGGGATATTGGACCCTGTTAAGAGTCAATTTACAATATATAGTAGATCTGTCCTGGTTAAAGGACTTTAGGCCTTGTTAGAAGCCTTAACCTTGTTAGGAGTTAGATTACAAAACCCGATCACCAGCTGAGCTCACTGCCCAAATAGGTAATACAAAATGTTTCTGACTATAGTATGGTACTGCTTACAACTTCGCATCAATAGCCTTTGCTGCTATCACAATATACAACTATCACAAGTTATCCTTTTCTTTCTTTTTACACGTCACACACACTATTACATTACATTTCAAGTATGCCTAATATATGAGTTATTAGAGCTAATAACTTTATATGGTCGACTTCCAAAATATTTATCCAAGAGTAAACATCTAGGATGTCATCCCTTCATAATTTTAAGTCATTATTTTGACAAGCAAAAATAATCCCTTAACTCTTTCACTAATACTGTCTCCAAAATTGTTCTGTCTACAAAAACTGTCTTTGGTAACATTCGAATAACTTCATTCGTACTACTCCAAACTTTATGCTTACTGAGATGGGGTATCCTCATACTCTCTAGAAGCTTTAGTTAACTATGCAAACAAAAATATTGCTCCAGTGGACGTCGCCAACTAAATCTTCATCAGGTGCTCTGTCATGATCACTGTATCCATTCTTAGACAATTTCTTCCTTCAACTTGCCATACTTTCATTCTAGATTCTGCGCTCTCAATAGAGATCATATGTTTCCATAATGACAACATCTATGCATCCACATTAGCCAAATTGCCAACATAGAGGTGGTAGATTCCCTAGAGGAAGAGGTAGATCTTATGGTGAAAACAATAAATTTGAACTAGAAAAGACAAATCTGGATAAAGGCAAGACCGAGTGGAAAGGTAATAGTTCATCTAGAGGAAGAGGAAATAACTACCGAGGTGGTTATAATAGAGGTGGTTTCCAAGGAACTTGTTACAATTGTGGAGAAGAAGGACAAAAATCATTTGAATGTACACATACAAGTAAGAAGGTCGGTAGCAATAGAAATGCTTTGGTGAAAGAAGAGTCACCGAATGAACCTGCGACGGAAAAGAACTTAATTCTAAGGAGAGTACTTTGGAGTGAAAGTAATAAGGAAGATCTTGTAAAGAAAATTTTGTTCAAGAATAGATGTAGAGTTTTTGATGAAGTGTGGAAGGTAATCAATGATAGTGGAAGCTCAGAGAACTTGGTATCTGAGGAAATGGTTACAAAGTTGCAGTTGAAAAGGTTGGAAACTTGAAGCCCTATCAAATTTCATGGATCAAGGATTCGAGCATACACTCTTGGTAAGTGAAAAATGTTATGTGAATTTGAAAATTGGAAAGTAATATGATAAAGTGTTATGTGATATCATTCCTATGGATTTTTGTCATATTTTGTTGGGTAGACATTGGCAATATGATAGACATGTTATATATAATGGGAGATTGCATAAATATACTATTTTGGCTGATGGGAGAAGACAAATCTTGTTACCTTTGATTGAAGAACTTGTTAGTAGTGTTTGTACATCTATGAAAGTTTTCTTGATGGAAGGAATAAATTTTGTTAAGGATTTGAAAAAGAATGATATATGTTTTTTTGTGATTCCTAACAAATCGAGTAAGAAAACAAAGGATAGAATACCTGGAGAGATTGATAAGTTACTCACTGAGTATAGAGAGATCATTTTTTATAATGTACCTAATGATTTTCCACCAAAGAGAAGCATTGATCATTGCATGGATCTTATCCCTCGAGCTAGTTTACCAAATAAGGCACCACATCAGTTGACACCTAGCAAGAATCAGGAATTGAATTGACAAATTCAAGAATTGTTGCAGAGATATTTGATATGAGAAAGTTTGATTCCTTGTGTAGTACCAACTATATTGGCACCTAAGAAGAGTGGAGAATGGAGAATGTGTATGGATTCCAGAGCAATCAACAAGATAACAGTGAAATATAGGTTTCTTATACCGATAATGGATGACATAATGGATAGTTTGACTAGAGAAAAGTATTTTACCAAAATTGATTTAAAAAGTGGCTATCATCATATTAGAATCAGAGAAGGTGATGAGTGGAAGACTTCTTTTAATATAAAAGAAGGTTTGTATGAGTGGTTTGTTATGCCTTTTGGTTTAACTAATGCACCGAGTACTTTTATGAGATTGATGAATGAAGTTTTGAAGAAATTATTAGGTAAATTATTATGAGATTGATGAATGAGTCAAAATAAGTTGAATCAGAGACATATAAATAGCATAAAGTATCTATCTCCATAATAGCATCTTGTCTTAGTAGGACCACATAAATAAGTATAAACCAAATCTAGCAATCCACTTGAAGAATATTCTTATTATTAAAAGTAGATATTGTCAGCTTACCCAATTGACACTCATTGCACATATTATCAAGCTTCATCAGCTTAGAAAAATATTTTACATCATTAGTAGTGCTAACCTTTACCATATTATCAAAATTTATATGGAAAAATATTCTATACCATAACCAATTGTCATCAATCTTAGCAATTGTAGTTTATTCTGAATAGTTTTCAAATGAAATAGACTACCTGTAGTCTATGTACTAGATGTAATTAGATCTCCTATGCTTTCAATGATTGTACATTTTCCATCCATGAATTCCAATCGATAGTCCTTATCCAATAGTTTTCCAACACTTAATAAGTTAGGTCTTAAAAATTCAACATATAAAACATCATTAGTACTATTCTTACCATCAATAGTGATAGATACTTTTCCTCTAATAGAACAAGGACTATTATTACTGAATCTAACAACACCACCACCATAATATTCAACCTTCAAAAACTTATCTTTATCACCATTCATATGATTTGAACATCCACTCTCAATGACTCGTTCATTTCTTTTATCAACATGAAACAATAAAGTTTTCTCTTCTTTAGGATTATCTTCTTTAATAGAAATAAATAAAATCTCTTCTTCATCACTAGATTCTTCATCAGTCACACCTTCTTGAGCATAAAAACTTTTATGACCCTTAGGATGATATTTATTAGATATGAACTTAGGTTCCTTAGAAACTTTATTAGGACATCTAGATGAAATGTGACCAATCTTATTATAGTTAAACAATTTCAAAGGAAACTTTCCTTCATACTTATTGGAGCCCTTAGGTAGTCTCTTTTAATCAAGGCTTCAAGTTCATCAATCTTCCTTTCCTCTTCCATGATCTCTTCCCATTTATTAGCATAGTAGTTGAAGTTGTCTTTAGAGGATCTCTCTCCCTTTTCATACTTAGTCACACTAACTTTAAATGCAGTTTTAAGCTTCCAAAGTTCCTTGCTAAGAGTATTCATCTCATAGGCACAGATTCTACTAGCCAAAGCTTCTCTTGAAATTGTGAGGTCCACCCCAGGCTGTCATAGATTAGCACTAGATTTCCCTATTTATATTTTCATTTGATACTTTTGAGACTCTTAGATACTTTGAAACATATGTTATTTTTGAGGATCTGTAAGATCCCATACCATGTTATTATACATTATTCTTTGATGTGAACCTATTCAGGTAATACCCTATGGTTAATCATGCAATTTATATTTATGGTTAAGTTTAATGATGTATTGTGAGAGATATACATGTTAGAATTTATCATAATGCATATATTGTTTAATTTACCAAATGAGTAATGGAATGTAAATTTACGTGGTGTGTGTGTTACATTATGTATTCTGTTATGTTATATGTGGATTTATTGGACCTACTAATGTGTGTAATGAGTGTGCAGGAAGTTGACCATGGTATTAAATTTGGGGTTTCAAAAAATAACCTATGTATATTCACTGTGATGCTAAGGTCTTGTATGTGAAGACACATGGATCTCATTGTTATGTATTTTATTCATGAAAGTATGTAGCATGATTGTATTTAAATTAGTTTTGTAAATGTTAAATAGGTCATGCCTAATGTATTTATGTGGTGTCACTTGACACCTATGTCTATGTGAGTTGGCATGGCTAGTAAATGTAACTAGGGTAGACCTAGTCATGACCCAAGGGTTACCCAGTGTAGTACCCATGCATACCCTAAGGTTTAGGAAGATTAGATTGGGTCAAGGGAGTTGAAATT
The DNA here is from genome assembly GCA_027943335.1 of Chamaecyparis obtusa. Classification (NCBI taxonomy): domain Eukaryota; kingdom Viridiplantae; phylum Streptophyta; class Pinopsida; order Cupressales; family Cupressaceae; genus Chamaecyparis; species Chamaecyparis obtusa. Next base: position 1,044,794 of record BSBK01000736.1, read on the forward strand.
CGGAGGTTAACTTCAAGTGGAGTTTAGGAGGACCAAATAGGCTTCTAGAAGGTAGTTAGGGTTATTTTTTACCACCCTACTTGGTACCTTATGGGTTAGGGGTCATTTTTAACCCATTAAGAGCCTTTTAACTCATTTATGTCACCCCTAAAATATCATCTCTTCAAAGTGGCGAAAATTGGAGAGTTTGATAAAAATTGGGCAATGTATCTCATCCTTCCCCTAGAAGGATCCAAATGCTAATTAGGTCAAGTAATTAGGAAGCTACATAATTACTATATGAGGATGGATCGAGAAAAAGATCAAGAGAGAGAGAGAAGAGAGTGAAGCAGAGAACACAGAGTAGAGACAAAGTAGTTAAGGCTACCAAAAAGAGGAAGTGGATGATTTTGGTGAAATCAGTTAGAGAAAGGTAATGATATTGCAGAGAGAAGAAATGATCTTACCTAGCATACAAGTAGATGCATTATTATAGATTATTTATTATAGGAATACATTGATGCTTTTATATTCTCAAATCCAATATATTGGGTAGGCTTTAACAATATTTTTACTGTAAATCTCTTAACAGAGTGCACACTTAATGAGTGTTGCAAAATACTTTAACTAGGTATACTTTAGTAGGTCTTTCTTTTTTATTACTCCTAATAGGGTAAATCACCACAAGTTATACTTTTGTATGCTCTAACTGAGCAATATTTATGCTACAGTAGTGAAGGATTGTGGGTGTCATCCCCACCGCAATTTTCCCCTCTAACCAAGGGTTTTTGTATGACCATAATCATGTGTCAAATTTTTTCATGTGTGTTATGTGTTTATACTTGAAAGAGTTTACTTTAGTTTACTTATATTCAACAAATAATTTGTTAAGTTTATGCATGCAAAGAAAAAAAGGGTAAAATAATTATTGGAGGTTAAAAGTTTCATAAGGTTCAGATTCACCCCCTCTCAACACCTTAACTTTCCAACAATTGGTATCAGAGATCAGTCTCTTATTTATAAGTTTAACCACTTGAGAGGAAGTATTTGAAGAGATGGAAAGCTATAGATATGAAAATGTGATTGAGAATATGAACATGTAATTGAAACTTGCAAATGATTATATTGATGAACTAAGAAGGAAGTTGAAGCATTCACTAAGCAAGAGAAAAGAGTTATCCAATCAACTGAAAGATACTCAAGATTAGATTGAAGAAATTTAAGAACAATCAGAGGGTAAATTTTCTAATGAATCTAAAGCTTCTATATCAGAGTTAACTAAAAATAAAAAATAAAAACCCTAACTAAGAAGGTAAAATCATTATAGAGGGAACAAGAAGCTCAATCGATAAGAATGTGTGAAGTCCTAGAACAAAAGAGAAAATATGAAGATGATAAGAGAGTGATAGAAGATGAGAAAAGGCTAATGAGTGCAAGATTGGATGAGAAGGGTGTGGAAATACAGAGGTTGACACAAAATTACTATAATATGAGAGATCAATTACTTAGTGTTAATCATGAGATTGCAAGGAAGAGGGAAGAGAATGTTTCACTAAGATCAAAAAATGAACATCTAAAGAATGAGCTGAAAATTGAAAAATAAACCAATGAAAGACTGAAGAGATCTAAGGAAAGTATAAGGAAACTAGATGAATAGTTGAGATATTAAAGGAGACAAGAGATATTAGTGGATTTGGCTTTATCAAGGACTCTACAAGTGAGAAAGGAGAATCATATAATCAAGCTGAGCAGAGAAATGTGTATACAACTCCAAAACATAAGAAGCCAACATGTGATCACTATCAAAAACTAGGTCACACTACAAATGTATGAAGGGGCAAGGTCAGTGAATCATTTACTACTAAACTTGATGGATACTATTATAATTACAACAAGTATTATCATAAATCATTTGAGTTTAGACCCAAATTTGACATGACTCCAAGGCAACATAAATTTGATGATTACTGCTACACATACAATAAGTATGGACACAAATCACAAGATTGCAGATCACAGAAGAAATATAACTGGATATCAAATAGACAAGTAAATACTATCAACTAGGATTACAACACAAGGATACCTGTAAATCTTGTGTAAGATATGGTCATATTGTATAAAATTGTAGAAGATTGCACATGGGAGGAAATATTGGTACTTGGAAGACTCTTGACATGGCATGTTCTCATTATCACAAGGTCACTCACTTGAACAAAGATTGTATGTACCGAAAGTATGCACCCAATGATGAAGAGTCTAAAGGAAAAGGTATAGTAAATGTTGATGAAATTCACAATTAGATAAACATAATATGGAAAATAAAGACTAAAGATAGTGGAACATTGGCTAGATCAGTCGATGACACATCATCCTCTGGATTGGTTGACTCCACAACTACAAACTAAACCATACAGGTAGGTATAGGAACTGCATTTGAATTGTTTTATCATACATCAGTTCCTTGTAATCATGAATTAATATCTAAATTAGCATATGGAAAGATGTAATAGGATAACTCTTATAATTGTGAAAGTTAGTATGGTCGGTAAGCATAACCAAGGAAGTTGGATGGTCGGTAGAAAAGTATTGAGTAACAAAGAGAAGATTGGTATTCAATATGATTACTAGTTATTTGGTCAAAGAAAGAGAATTTATTTCACATTACCAAACCCTAAATGCCCTTTGCACTATAAATAGAGGGATACACATTTCATTTGATACACTACATTCAAAGAGCATTGAAGAGAGACTTGATAAATCTAAATGAGAATTTGGATTTTGAGAAAAATCAAGTAAATCTATTAGTAGTTTGAGTTGTTTGAGTAATCTGGTGAAAGAATTTGATCAAGCCTGATCCGTTTAATTGTTACCTAATGAATCGCTAAATATTTAACTTGAAATGGAATCAAGTTTGGAATAATCCAAGACACCCAATGTTGCTAAACCTATTCTGATAAATAGAACATACTATGAAGAGCCAAATTACAAGTTATATCCATAAATTACAGTGAAAATTGATAATACAAGAGTGATTTCATCCTTTCCTCTGAGGGTTTTACTAGTTTGAGATATTAGATCATACATTCAATGTAGGATTGGTGAGATATGTGAGAATGAGATTCAAGATGCATATAAGGCACTATGTGTGAATGGACAATTGAAAGATGAACAAAAACATTTGGCAAAAAAGGGTTTGACCCATGACCTTCATTTCCTGAAGGTTCTCAAAGATGAATGGATAAGAATTGTTCTTACCCGAGTGCATGAAAAACCAATGTGGCTCGATGGACCTATTAAGATCATTAAGGATATTATACACATGGTCAATGGATATCTTATTATTGAGAAAGAAAAAGCAGTAAGAGAGGCACCAAAAGAATAAATAGAGAAACATACCAGAGCAACATGGGATGGTCAAGGTCTTTGAGTTTCTACAATCAATGGTGCAGAAACTAAGTTTGACACATATTTTATTTCTTACAGAATCTATCAATCTAGTAGACCGAATAGTGTACCATATGGAGCCATTGACTTAGCATACAAAATTGTGAAGAAAGGTTTCAAATTTGACCTAGCTGAGATACTTCTAAAGAAACTGGAAGAGAAAATGCATACTATTTGAGTTGCCAAGACCAATACTTTGAAGTATGGAGCATTATTGGTATGTATTTTCTTCTACTTGAAAATTTTCTTTCCTACAATCGGTGATGTGAATGAGAATACATATAGACCTGTTATTTATCATATTAGTGATTATATCAATGGTCTAGGTGAAAATTTTGATAAAGTATTGAGTGAACATTTTCGGCAATTTAAGACTAGAATGCATCAAATATATAGGATTCCCCCACACCTAGTTGAGAAATACAAAGACACAATTTGTTTCCTAGCTGATACAAACACATGTTTAATCAAATTTGTAGAACCAAGAACTTCATGGCTAAAACCAATGGGTTATGAAATTGATATTGAATGAGCTACACTGGCCATTGAAACTTTGTTGAAACAACCAATATATAGGACAACAAAAAGATTTGAAATATTTGAAGAAGCTAAGAAGAGGATAAGACTTGAAATCCTAGGTCCTAAAATTCAAAAGAAATCAAGGAAAATGTTAAACAAGTTAGAAGAGAAATTCGGTGAAGATAAGGGTGAGTCATTTGATGAAAAAATTGAAGGAAAGGAGATTGGAGAAAGCTGAGGAAGAAGAAATTGAAATATAAATGTCTAAATTGAAGAGGGGTAGGAAGGCTCTAGTAGAAGAAAATTTTAGTCCAAAGGCTACTAGGTCAAGGACTAAAGAAATATCAACCCCCACACCACCTACAAAGAGAGGTAGAAGTAAAACTATTGTACCTAAGGAGAACCATCCTAAAACAAAGACATATCCGAAGAGGGATTACACACAAAATTCAGCACCCAAAACAATGAAGAAACAAAATATTGATGATAGTGAAAGGACATAATCAGATAATGAAGATCAATTCAGAGTTGTCAAGAATTTTGTACCAAAAACAATTGATGAGCATGTTGAAACTCTAATAGAAAATGGACACTCTGGCTCCATGCACATATTAAAGTTTCATAAGTTAAATGAAGAGAACAAGTTTAAAATTGAAGAAGCAACCATTAATGCTATATAAAAATTCAAAATTGTACCTATGGAACTTGGAGGGAAGATACCAGAGGAGCTATATGACAGAATAAGTGCAAGATGGAGATATGCACTAGACAATGAAAGAAAAATAAGGGAGATATCACTTGTCTTATCAGTCCCAAGTCTATTAGTACAAGAAATTGATGAAGCCCTAATAAATCACAAGAAGAGATTCATGATTAAGAAGAGATCATTGAGCATCTTGACATGCATGATACAAGAAGTGGAAGAAGAAAGCCACACAGAATGGAAGAAACTATTTCAAATTGAAGAACCTTAAAAAGTGGAAATTTTAGATATTAAGTTGCCTACCAATGCACAAGTAATAAATCTAGAAGAAGACCCCAAGGATACTATAAATAAAGTAATTTATGATATTCCTCACATGGTCAGTAACATAGAAGAAGAATTTATAATAGAAGACATCACTGGATAGGATCTGGATGAAACTATAAATAAGGATCAAGATGTCATGGACACTATTGAGGAACACCTTGAAGATATATCAGTTACCGAGCCTGATATAGAATAACTAATGAAGGATGCAACAATTTTGGAACATGTGCATGAATACACAACTCCTACATATATTGAGGAAATACATGTTAAAATTGATACTAATGTATCTAAAGATACTAAGGAGAAAATTAGGGAACCTGAGAAGCAAAAGGAAACAGATGAGGGTAATGAACCCATAGCCGCTGAGTAAGCCAAAGAGACATCAAATACTTCTACTATAGGCATGAAAATAGATGCGCAAGAAAAAGGAAAATAAAAAGATACTAGAAAGGAAGAAGATAAAGAAAAGGAGAAAGAACCCACTAAAAAGCACACGGAGGCCCCATTGCCTCCAAATATTTCACCTAGTGGATGTGTACTTAGTTATCATACTAAGAAGAAGAAGAAAAATATAAAGGAGAAGATATCATTGGATGAAGAGATAGTGATCCCCATTTGTGATCCAACCAAAATGAATCCTAATGAAATAATGAAATATGGTGAATTGTTGAAGAGAAAAGTAGCACATGATAAACTTAAACAAGAAAGAAAACAACAAAAAGTACTATTAGATGTGAATGACATCTTATTAAAAATTGCACTTGAGACTCAAATTAATGAGAATGCACCTATAATTGATCAGTTAATCTCACTTTTAAGTCAATGTAATAAATCTGATGTTGATGTTGAAGAGAGAATGTTGAAGATAGCCAAGAAAAAGACTAAACAAAATTTAGTTGAAAAACTGATGCAAAAGATTATTGAGTAGAAATTTGCACTTTCTATCATTTCTAGTGAGTTGGAGAATACCATCAAGGTAATAATCCAATTACTCCAAAATCTATGCAATGTTTCTCACTTTACCCAACATGTCCTAGATAAGTTGAAGAAGATAGATGAAGAACTAAAGGATAGTGTAGATAAGATGACTGATGACCCTCACACATTCCAAGCTCACTATTCAAAGATTAAGCATCTTACGGGTTTAAAATCACATTTGATGAAGGAAGAGGAGAAAATTAGAGAAAAAATACTTCAACTTCAAGCACAAATCATTCCTCATTTGGAGCTCATTCAAGTAAATATAAAGAAATCCAAGGAGCTAATTGTCAAACTTGAAATGTCATTTATGGATCATATGGAAGATCTTTCATCACAACTACAAGCAAAAAATTCAGCACTTGAGGAACTTAAGGAAACATGGAAAACTACCTATAATAGTGCTAAATCCTCTTATAAAGAATTGTTTGATAAACTTTGAGTATTCTTTGACATTACATTTTTGTTTTTGGCATTATTGTCAAAAAAGGGGGATAGTAGATTATATTGGGGATAATAAATATGTGAATAGATAAAATTAACTATGTATATACATATATATATAGGATAAATAATGGAAAAAGGAGAAGTACATGTTGAGGGGGAGTTATCACTGAGTTATCATATATTAGAGATATCAAATTTTGACTGAGATATGAAATTTTTTGTCACTAATGCCAAAGGGGGAGAATGTTACTCCTAAATTCACTAAGTGTTGTCATTAGTGAAGAAAAGATGATTTATGATGAGTGAAGAGTCAGTCGATGAAAGAGAAAGTCATTCGGTGAAGAGAAAGTCAATCGGTAAAGACAAGGTAGACCATTTACTGAGCACAAAGAAAAGTATTTAACTAACTGTGTATACCAAGAAGAATGGACACCGAACAAATAAACTTAACTGATCATAGTGGTTACCGAACATGAAGAGTACCAAGCATGTATGTTAACCGAGGAAGGGAATTACTAAGAAGAAACAACATAATAATCAAGAAGATCGGGAAAGACTACCGAGTGACATAGGGTGAATATAAAAGTTTGATCAAATTCTACTGAGTAAGAAAATGGTTTACAAAGATCGAGATAAACGTTGGGTCAGATTTATTGGGAATGAAACATGATTGTAAATGATCCCAAGGCACTAATTTAACCAATGAAAATAAAGTAGATATTTCTTGGAAAGAGGAAATGAATATGGATCATTAATTTATTTGTCTAAGTTTTCTAGAAGGATCCAAACCCTAATTAGGTCAAGTAATTAGGATGATACAGAATTACTACATAAGGATGGATCGAGAAAAATATCAAGAGAGAGAAGAGAGTGAATTAGAGAACATAGAGCAAAGACAAAGCAATTAACGCTACTGAGAAGAGTAAGTGAATGATTTTGGTGAAAATAGTTAGAGAAAGGTAATGATACTAGAGAGAGCACAAAGGATTTGACCTAGAATACATGTAGATGCATTATTATAGATCATTTATTATAGGAATACATTGATGTTTTTGTATTCTCAAATCCCACATATTGGGTAGGCTTTAACAATATTTTTATTGTAAATCTCTTAACAGAGTGCACACTTAATGAGTGTTGCAAAATCCTTTAACTAGATACACTTTAGCAAATATTTTTGTGTATTACTCCTAATAGGGTAAATAGCCATAAGTAATACTTTTGTATTCTCTAACTGAGCAACCTTTATGCTGCAGTAGTGAAGGATTGTGGGTGTCATCCCCACCATAGTTTTCCCCTCTAACCAAGGGTTTCTATGTGACCAAAATCATGTGTCAAATGTGTTCATGTGTGTTATGTGTTTGTGCTTGAAAGATTTTACTTTAGTTTACTTATATTTAGCAATTAATTTGTTAAGTTTATACATGCAAAGAAAAAAATGGTAAAATAGTTATTGGAGGTTAAAATTTTCATAAGGTTCTGATTCACCCCCCCTCTCAGCACCTTAAATTTCCAACAATCACATGATATATAAATCATATCTTCTTCAAACTATCACCCAAACTTCTGTGAACCTATGTAGACCAACTAGATACATATCTAAACCATATCTTATGATCACAACACAAGATCTTCAATGTAGCATCTGAACAACTGAAATATTCTTCACTGAACATACTAAACACATTGTCTCCAACAACAATTTGTATGATTACATCAATGAAAAAAAATTAATGTTAGAACACGTTGTTGGAGCTCAAAAATTCAGTCTATGTTTTTGAGTCCATGATTTGTAAAATTTGTCTAAGTGTCGGAATTGTGCCTTTGAAAATCATTGAAAGGTGTCGAGTTTGAAGGCATGGATAAAAGGGCCTATTGATTTTCATGATGCATCACTTGGATAGAGTGTTCATCACCTATCATTTGACATATGTAATAGGTTTTAGGTCCTGGGTTTCAGTTCTGACATGTTTTTGAAGTGGCTATTTAAAGGTGTTCCCAAAAATCTGCAATGTGTGTTTCCTAATTTTCACTAAGAAGCCCACTTTGAGGAAGTGCATTTATTTCCCTGTGATTGATCATAACATGCGGGTTGTTGCATCATGTTTTAGGCATGAGAGAGAGTGTTCATGCCAATTTTCAATCCCCATGTGCCCGTTTGACCTACTTTCCAGAGCCATTTCATTTGCAAATTGTTAGAAATCTCTGTGTGCCTTGTCCAGTTTTCTAAATGGCCTACTTTGAGGTCTCATAGTTTGCGCCCAGTTCAAGATCAAGTATAATTGAATGTTGTTCCATACTATAGGTCTAGGAGTGACTGTGCCTGAGGATTTTGAAGTCTTTTCCAATCCATTTTTCCACTTTCCCAGGCCAATTCCAAATCAGATTTCTAGATATTTCACTATTTTTATCTTGAATATGTCTGACGGGCTGACTTCAGTGTTTATCTATTTTTCACCACTTGATCTTCTGAGCGAGAAATGATGGATTCATCTTCATTTTTTGGGGATGAATCAGTGTCCAAGGTTCCAGATCTTGAAGGTTTCAGTGGGTGAGTTTTTGAGGCCCGTTCTGGAGGTGACTTATGTAGTTTGATGGTGCAAACAGAACTAGTTTTTCAAGTGGCCATGTTTGCTCAGTCCTATCTTTTGGCTTGAATATTTTTGATAAATTTCCTCTTATGGGCATACTATAATGTTGGAAGTCACTATGTGTTCCTAATGGCATGTTTCTGTGAGGGCATTTTGTCAGTTTTTTGAGGTCGTTTATGCTAGTTGGTAAGGTTTGGCATTATTGCAAAGGTGTTAAGAAGCTCACTGTGTGATTTATTGTCGATGCACCATGGTTTTTTTTTATCATGTGATTGCATTTTGGTATGCCAAAGGTAATCAGGAGTATTAAGGTGTTGGTTCTTTTGTCGATCTTCATGAATTGTCCTATTTTTTTGAGTGCAAAGTGCATTTTGTATGGAGTGTTTTAAGCTTTAAAAGCATTATTTTCTTCCGAGAAATGTGTGCACTCATGTTTTACCAATGGTGTTGTGTGTGTGCATTTGTTCCAGTGGTGTGCACATCAAATGGGGTTACTAGATGGAGTTAGAAATGAACCAAGGGATGTGCACCAATAAAGATAAAATGCAGGTGTGGATATTGGCTGGAGGAGTGCACGTAAAATTATTGAGAGACTAGAATTTGAAATGGAGGTGTTGCTAGTTATACGTGACAAGTGCCAGTTGAAAACACTTTTATTCTATTGGTTTGTTCACACCAAAGTGCCAGTGGACATTTTCTCTTGCAGCTTGTTGCACCTGCAGACAAAGGAAGTAAGTGTTTATAAGGCTGCTAGCACAAAATAACATAAAGGCAAGGGGTGCATAAAGCACTAAAGATTGTGCATACCAAACAAACCAAGGAGCTAGGTGCACATCTCAATGGTTAAGGCTGCAAGATAGCCAAAGGAGTGTATTGAGGTAAGCAATGTGTGAGTCTCTGTACAATGGGCAGTGCACCAAGGTAGACAAAATGCATATCAAAGGGTGGCTTCATAAATACATACAAAACAAAAGGAGCATGTGCTAAGAGAGTTTCCTATAGGCTAAATATGATGCATGCAAGGGGAACGGGCTAAGGAAGTTGCCAAAGATGTAGGATACAAACTAACAGAGGGGAGTGTACATTTTTTTTGTTGCGTGTGTTCTTGTGGTTTTTAGGCACTTAGCATAAGGAAGCCACTAAAACACTGAGTGCAAAGGCTTGAGAACATGCACTGCAAGGTAAGTCAAAGGCTGGGGCACGTAAAGGGATGTGTGTCAGTGGGTTTGCAGGCAGTGTGCCCAAACAATGAGATGAACAAGTTTTATCATATGAAAAGTCAATGGAGTATCACACATGGAGCAAGGAGGATCCAAGAGTGTGGGTGCATAATTGCCTCCTGGTAACAAGTTGTTGGCATGTGCTTGCAGCTTGGGTGCAAGGTAATTAAAGCACAGGAAAAGGAGGAAAACATAATGTGTCAGGCATTGCACATCCTAAAAACATTGCAAACTGGGCACTACAAAGAGGATGCCTGCAAATTCATGCAGGGGACCAAAGGGTTTGTGTGAGACCAGGCTAGAGGTAGCACACAAAGTGGCCAATGTTTGGTGTGTTAAATGTTTGGCATACAGGTTGTTTGCAGTAAGGATGGTGCGAGAGCTCTTATGGGCTCACGCATGGCATACAAGAGCCAACACATCATCCAAAGGCTGCCAGCACATTGCATAACAAATGAAATGTGGTCCTTTGCATACTGAAACACATAAAATAATTAAAGGGTTGTGTGAAGTTTGGGGTGCATAGCTAGTTAAAATATAGGAGAAGCACACACTAAGTGAGGTGCATATCAAATGCAAATTGCATGAAATATCTTTGAGGAAAGAAATCTAGGTAATGTGCAAGGCACTACCTGCAACCAATGTGTGGGAGTGCACCAAACAATGGAGAGGTGTTCACATTGCAAAGGGCTTCCTACAAATTAAAAACAAAGGTAAGGGGTGCGTATGTTGTTTGGCTAGAGGGTGCGCACTAGTTTGAAGGAGGTGCGTGCCACAGTATGCTGCAAGATAAGTAAAATGAGAAGAATGGAGGATGTGTGCACTGAGAAAGTGATGTACATGCTAGAATTTAAATGCAGATTGTAAACATAAGGATAGAGCACCTGCAGGGTAAGGGCCACAAGAAGAAGGTTGAACATGCACAGGTTGGAGAAATGGAGGAAAATGTAGAAAGTGTGCATGTGGGTTTATCCCACATGCACACCGTTTTGGTATTTTGAGTTATTTAAAACCAACAGGGCTCAACATTAAGGTAAGTGAAGTAACAAGGAGGCTTGTGGTTGCCTCATGCCCTTGTGGGCTTGCCTCGGTGTGTGTGCCAGCTGGTTGTAAGAGACAAATTTTTAATGTAAACATATAAAAACACTTGCTAGATTTATCCCACATTCATTTGGAAGTGGGGATTTGAGGTGCATAAATGAAACACCTCTCACATAAGAAATTAGAAGAAATAGTAGGAGGCTCTGCACGTGCATGCATGGAGGTGCCTCAGGAAGCATGCTGATGGGCCTGAGACAAAGGTAATTTTGCAGGCAAGTGGTGAGATGACAAGGACTCAAGGTGACACATGGCGCTCAATCATGCATTCGTGGAGTGAACTGGTGGTTACAAGATAAATCCATAGATCTAGCGAACACGGTTAGTTAGCAGTGGTCGCTAGTTCACCGAATGCTGACGGTTAAGGATATTTCATTCCAGGATCATGAGACTACATGGTCACCAGTTTGATAGATAAGTTGGTGGTTAGTGCTAACATTCTATGATTCAGAGAATAAGCAGTCACTAAATCGCTGGCTATCCTGGCGGTTAGAAGAAATATTCAAAGATTAGGAGAATGGGTTCAGTCACCCATTCTCCAAATATTAACTGTAGTTAAGTTCTCATCTGGAGATTTGGATATTGGTGTATTCGCTGGATCACTAGGTAAACCTAGGGTTAAGCAATTCATCCGGAGACTTGGAGAATGAGGGCATTCGCTCAATCTCCAAATCTAGAGGTCAAGGCTTGGGGTTAACTTAGAGACCAATCAGTCAGTGACAAGTGGCACATCCTAGTGGCCTCTGTGGTAAAATGAGGAAAATGACTAAAAAAGGGTAGATTTAAAGGTGAAATATAAAATCAGTTTAAAATTGTGACATAGTTTGCACTATAGGATTAAATCCAAAAATTTAAATGATGGTCTTGCTCACAGATTTAATGCCTGGTGATTCAATTTTTATCAGAATATAGGCATTTATATATTTTCAGAAATGGCAAAACATAAGGAATCAGATGGAAATCATTGTTTTCAGTTTCAAAGTGGTGGGAAAGAGCAGTTTGGGATAGAATTTTGAGATCAAAATCAAGTTTGTTGGAAAATGATTGCAGGCATGATCAGTTGGAGAGGATCAATTTGAAGATGAGTTGCAGATCAAAGTTGAGGGAAATACTTGGAGATATTTTATGCAAAGAATGGGCAGCTGTCAGTTGGCTCCAATTGACCACATTCCCCTATATCTCAATTTTTCTTCATTTTTACAAAGGTGATGGAATAATCACTACAAAGGCAATATTCTGACTTAGGAGCCCTTGTTTTTTTACGTTTTCATAGTTTTTTATTGTAATGAGCCAGATATTTTTTAATGAAAAATAGTGAAATCCCAATGTTAGAGTAAATATATGTTCACACTTATTAATTAGATCACTTTGATTTAATTAATTAAGTTGTCTATTACTCTAGTTTACTTAAGCTATCTCTTAGGTGCATATAATTAATATTTTATATTAATTATTATGCGCAACCTAGCTTTTTACCTTTTTAAGGGTTTCGTTCACCTTATAGGTTGAACTCTTGTAATTATTTTTTTGACACTTCATATTGGAATACAATTTCTCTCACTCCGCTGAGATTTTCCAATCCTTTGCTTTTTGTGTCTTCTGCTTCCTTCCAGCAATAGCTCATTTGCATGCAGGTGTTCTTGGCGAACTGTGAAGTTGGATTTCTCAACTTCTACATGGTATCAAAGCTCCCTTGCTACTGCTTGTTCTAGTGTTTTTGAGCTTAAGGGTTTCAAGTTTTTTCAGATCTGGTATTCTCTACAGGACATTATTTTTTGTTTATTTTTTGCCTGCAAAAAAGAAAAAAAAAATTAGCACTTTTTACAGGCGCTGCAGTTCTTTCAAGGTTTCTTTCATCAATCTAGATGTGAAGTTTTTTTGGAGCATTTTGGGCCCAAATGGACCTCACCATCATGCTCAGAAGGCCCGGGAGATTCAATTTTAATATAAAGTTTATCATTTTTGGCCACAGTAGCCTCTGGGAAAAAAAAAATTTCCCCTCACCTAGGCCATACAACACAAATTTCAAGGAGAAATTTTTTTTAAAAATTCAAAAAGCAACATTTTTTAAAGATTTTTCTGCACTGGCAGAATGCACCGCCACCACACCACCCACGTGCCACCTACGCCCAATGCACCACCAGTGACCTGCTCAGGAGCCACTGTGCCGCCGCCGCGCTGCTTGACCGCCACCTCCACCGGAGCCACCGCCCACCGACCACCACTTGGCCCCACCACCCCCGCTGATGCTAGTTGACATCATCCAGACATCAGGTGACGGCCATATGGCCGTCAAATTATTTCCCATCACTGGGTTTTTCCAGAGAGCTATTTTTTGGAGGGGCAGTTGCTTTTTTGGCCGTATCTTTTGCATACGGTGTCCATTTTCAAAAAACAAAATATCATTAGAAAGTTCTTTTCAAGCCAGAGACAACGGTGCTAGTTTTATTTTTTGATTTGGCTGTTTGTGTTCCTATTTTCAGCATCAAAGTAGAGACTTTTGTTTCCTCCATCTTTGCATCTGGCATCCAGTTTTTCTTCTAGTTTTTTGTGCTTTCGATAGTTACTTCTTTTCTATATGGGGGATAGAATAAAACTTTGTGGGGGGGTATTTTTTCCTTTCTATAATTTACTTCAAAAAAGACCCTTCTACTTTCGTCTACTTCTTCTCTCAATGGCAGACTCTTCTGTCACCTACCTTACACCTCACAACTACCACACTTGGAAAGGATAGATGACCAAATTGCTTATGGAAAAAGGGTTATGGTCATGCCTCGATGAGGCTCCACTAGTCCTTTAGAGGCCTTATGAGGCTCTTATGTAGAGAAATAGGATGGATGAGGCAATGGGCCTCATTGCACTGAATATTTTAGATGGGTTGTTATTCCACCTGGATGGTTTGACCACACCCAGGGCTATGTGGAACAAGTTTTCCACCTTGTTTTGCATAATGAATTAGTTCAAGGTTCTCCAGATAGATGCAGAGTTCACCTCCTTGGTACCTGAATCATTCACCAGCATTGAGGACTTCTTGATGAAGTTCAAGTCTCTTCGATCTTTTGAGGTTACCTCTTCAGTGTTCACTACCTTTCACTCCTTTGTATTGGAGTCATGGTGGTTTGTTCATCGATCCAGGGGTTCTTTCATTCCGAGGGGGATTTGGAGCCTTGACCCTCTCTCACGGGGGGTTTGGCAGCACACATTGTACTTATGGATTTGAGAGAGTCTCTTGAAGTCATTTTTTTGTCTTTTGCTTTCTTTTATATCTCTTTTTGGAGAGGATTTTTTCCCACTGGGTTTTCTCCTTTGTCTCCGATTTACAGAGATTTCCTTGTATTGGGTACCTGATCAGGCCTTGTTGCCAGGACCCATCTTTTTTCCTACTTTCATAGTTGTGCTAGGTTAGCTTACCTCCTGAGCTTCACTTAAGGGGGGTGTTAGAGTAATTATATGTTCACACTTATTAATTAAATCACTTTGATTTAATTAATTAAGTTGTCTATTACTCTAGTTTACTTAAGCTGTCTCTTAGGTGCATATAATTAATATTTTATATTAATTATTATGTGCAACCTAGCTTTTTACCTTTTTTAGGGTTTCATTCACCTTATAGGTTGAACTCTTGTAATTATTTTTTTGACACTTCATATTGGAATACAATTTCTCTCACTCCGCTGAGATTTTCCAATCCTTTGCTTTTTGTGTCTTCTACTTCCTTCCAGCAACAAGTCATTTTCATGCAGGTGTTCTTGGCGAACTATGAAGTTGGATTTCTCAACTTCTACACCCAATCCTATATTGGTGATGTCTTTATGTATATTTTTTTAAATTATTGTGTATTAGTTTGTAAGGAACTCTAATATGCTGGTTACAAGGTGACTGTGAATTTGTGGTGTCAATTTCTCTCAAGGAGTGAATAAATCTTTAGCACAATTCTATTTAATAGTGTGTATGAATCTGATGTCTGGGTAGGGGAGTGAGAGAATGATATGTAAGGCATTTCATTCAGGTTTTATTTGTTTTGAAATCATAAGAGTTATGGGGATTTACTTTCATCTGACTCTATTGCCCTATTAATAAGGCACTGGTCACTATTTGTTTTAGCATCTTTATCATTAGATCAAAATCAATGACTATTTAATTTCATGTATGTTGTAGAGCTGAGAAGATTAGGTTTGTATCAAGGATATAGACTAATGTTTTAATGCTTTGAAGAAGTAGATCTAAAATAGGTACACCCACTTGTAGCCAAGAGCTCAAAATGAAGAAGGACTTGGTCCTTGTTAATTAGTCTTTTCTTGTTTGAATCAGGAGTTTAGGAATCATAGAGTTCCAATTAAGCATTCAGGGCTTGTGTGTTGGATTCAGAAAGAAAGATCACTAACACACACAAACACCAAACTCTAACAAGCTAAAAAAATCTTCCAATAGGATCAAGATGTCATATTTTGTAATCTTTCTTTTCTATTAATATAAATCTTTTTGGTGACCGGTCACTTTTATAAAAAAAAAATATTTATACATTTTATAGTTTTTTAAAACTCTCCTGATATAAGATAAATTATTGGACACAAAGATGAGCCACATAATATTTTTATATATATCCATTATATAATATATTTATATATAATTTTAACTCAAATTATAAAAGTAACAAAACAAGGATGCCAACCTAATACAAAGATTGGCCAGATGTGCCTCTTAAAACTAGTCATGGACACATCACTAACAAAATAAATGCCATCACAAACAACTTACAAAAAAATATTATGAAAACTAGTAACCCACATCAAGGGTGGTTGTAAATTTCACCCACAACTCAAGGAAGAGTTTGGGAAGAGGAGGAAAAATGATATTTCCTTTTCATTGAGAAATATTCTAGGAAATAATATCATTAATGATGTCATCATTAGGGGGAAAAGATAGAAAGTCCCCTTAGTGAGACTATCAATACAAGGACAAAAATGTTGACAAGTAAACATGTCAATGACCAAAGGTTGGATTATATCAAGAGAAACAAGTAGATAAGGGTTCATGAGGATAGAGGGTGTCACACAAGAAAGAAGAGGTGGAGTAGGGTTCATGGGGCTTGAAGAGGCCACACTAGCTGAATGATGCAAAAAACCATGCTTGGAGGAATCATCATCAATTTGTTAAGAGTTATTAGGAGAAGAAAAAAAAGCATAGACCATGAGGTGATCACTATTAGCATATTTATACCAAGTGGTTGTACATTTACAACTCTAGAGAAAAAAAATCCATGGCCAAGTAACCATGATCCAAAACAGTCTGACAATGATTCAAAGTTGTCTAGGGAAGATTTAGAGTATTCCAAGAGCAACTCAAAAGAGTAATTTTTGGATGGTCTAGAAGAGTATAGTAGTCTAAGGATGGTTTGGATTAGTTTGAGGGAAATCCAAAACTATCCAAATCTAATAGAATGCATAGAGATTGGAAAACCCAAAAATCTAACATCTCAAAATTTTCTATGTTTTACTAATTGCCATTTATGAATGTCTTCAAAGCATAATTTGGGGTTGGAAGTGTCATTGGTCCCTTAAATCAATAGAAAAAGGCCTATTTTTAAGGGACTAAAATTAGAGATTTTTAATATATTTCCAATGGTCTAAGAGGTTTTTAATGTTGAGCACTTAGTAGATAAGTTATGACACCGCCAAGTTAGGGTGTCCAATTTTGTAGTTTTTCAAAAAATTATAAATTTAATTTATTATTTTATTCCCCAAAACTCTTCTATTCATAATGGTTGAAGTATTGAGACCATTTGGATTATATATATATATATATATATATATATATATATATATATATATATATATAGATATATATATATACATATATATATATATATATATATATACATATATATATATATACATATATATATATATACATATATATATATATACATATATATATATATATATGTATATATACATATATATATACATACATATATATATATGTATATATATATATACATATATATATATATACATATATATATATATATGTATATATATATATACATATATACATATATATATATATATATATATATATGTATGTATATATATATGTATATAGATATATATATATATGTATATATGTATATATATATATATATATATACATATGTATATATATATATATGTATATGTATATGTATATATATATATATATATTATTTTTAATAAGTTAATGTTGAACTTTGATGCATAAAACTCCTATTTTGAGTTTCATTATTGTCCATTTTTCATAATAATTACAGGTTTTTTCTTACCTTGTATTGTTTAAAAAATTCACTACCAAATTCATATTAGTAGTATCAGAATGGGTACACTACTATATGTCACATCACACATTATCTAGTTACCAAATTTTGGATTGGAGACACATAACCCATCAATTTATCTCCCATTCAAGTGTAGTCAGTCAAATATGTCAAACTCTTATAAACCCTATAAAATATATGGTGGAAGAAGCCCTCAAAAAACAAAGGGAAGACATGATGATGCATTTCTCTCAAATTCTTCAATATACCTAGCAATTGAAATTAAAAGGAAAACCTTTCAACAATCACACTACATTCTGTAATACCCCAAAATTGGCACCTAATAAATTCAATCAATTTTGGTGCATTCTTGTCAATTTTACATCTTCAAAGTCCTACTTTGCTAGGCATTTTTCTCTCGCCTACCTGACTTAATTCGACTTGATGTCAATTGAAAAAACCCTAAATTGCATTAATCAAATATTAAAATTAATTCCTAAAGTCTTCAACTTTTATTAGCTAAATTACCCCTATGATAAATTAATTTAATCCTAAAGTCCTAAGCGCTTGGAATTAAATTAAATTCACCCCATTTGGCTAATATACATGAAAAGGAAATAATTATTACTTGTTATTTGAATGGACACTCATTTTTTAATTAATAATTCACAATATTCGAAAGGTCACCCTGTGTGGCATTTTCCATTCTTTTAATTAAGTAATTCATGTCTTTTTGTCTCAAATGGGAATGAAGAGTTAGGAGTTTCAAATCAAGAATCTCTTCATTCTCTTCCTGAGCTTATCTATTTAATGGACCTCATTTCTTCATTCAAGGGGAGGAATTTTTTAGAGTAATTAAACTATAGCAATTTTTAATCTCAATTTAATATTTTCAAGCTTTCATTTGCAATTAGTGTAATTTCTCATTTAGCATAGTATTGCATTCTCATATTAGATTAATTTGCTTACATTCTCATAGTTTAATCTCTATTTCTTTCAAGCTATTTAGATTAAATTGCACTTCATATCTCTTCCAAGCTTTTAATATAATTGCATCTTCATTCTTAGTTTTAATTGCATATTCATCTTAGCTTAATTTCATCTTGTTCAATCTTCATAGTTTTTCAAATCCTCCATTGTAGGACTAGTCTTATGGTTGTTGGCTCTCATTCTGAGAGTAATTAAACACCCTGTCCACATAGGAGGCACCAAGTCGCTTCACCATGGATTGCAAATTGAGTAATTCATACTCTCTCTCATAATTTGATCAAGTGAGTAATGACTATGTTGCATGTGTAGTTAGATTAGAGGTCCACATTCGACTATATACATTTTGGCACCCACCATGGGGTAGAAAGATCAATTTCTAGCCTCATTCTCAATTTTTTCTGACAAGAAATTTAAGCTTTGTCATGCGTCTGTACTGTCTTTGTATGGATTCTCACACAAGAATCTAGAGCATACCGCACAAAGTGTCGCTCCCTATAGCACTCTCTCGTGTGATTTGATGCATCCTCGTGTGGCACCTTGTACTTTCTCACGTGCTATGGAGTACTTCCTCATGCGAGATTTGGATACAATGTTTTAAATTTTTAGTTTCTATCTTTCCTTTTCCAAATTTCTGATAGTTTCCTATTTTCTGTTGTTTACTATTTCTCTGTTATTTTCACAGTGTAACAGTTTTCTGTAGGACGTTTGTTGAAGGATATAAAACGTGCTAATGGTTTGATTGCAAGACAATAGTCAAAGACTTGCTAAAATGTTGTGTTTGTTTCTTCCTTTCATTCACATAGTCTAAATAGGGCTCCGTTAAAATTTCTTGAGGATTTTGATAGTGAGTAGGGAATTTGGCTCTTCATTACATGGAGGTGATGACCATGAATGAACTTGAAATCCTAATGATCTTACTAATATGAAAAATTCTTGGGGAAGCGGAGAAAGGTAGTGAATCTTTACGCTTCTACTCACCAGGGGATTATGCTCTTCTCTCTTTGAGAGAAATAGAAACCCAAAAGCTTGTAGATGTGGTGGAGTGAAGCGAACTCAGTTATGAATCTTCTTGATGTGTTTGGGTGAAGTGATAAGGTAGAGAAGTATGCTCTTCTCTCTTTGAGAGAAATAGAAAATCAAACCCTCAGATCTAAGCCAAGTTGTGTCACCTTTAGAGGGCCTGCCGGAAGTTGAACCTCTAGGAATGAACCAAGTGAGTATGCACCTATCACCGGTGATTCCACCTCACTCTAATAAAGAACATTTTGTTGAGTCTAAAGACTCCAAAAACATGTTAGCTTCCTTCTCAAGACTTTGAATATCATCTCGAGAAGGCTCCATTTGTTATACTGAGTGGCAGTGCTCCTAGCCCTACTTGTAGGGGTGTATGACTTTCGAGTGTTGGTGTGGCTATGAGGCCCTAGCCCTATATTGGGGGTACCAAAGGTTAGTGTGAATGGAAGCCTATTAAAAAATTTCCTTAGCTAGTGGCCTACCCAGTTCACCTCCGAAAGGATTCATAATCTTTGCACAGGGAGGGGGAAGAATCTCTCCCGTAGATTCCTATCATAGGCATACACCTAGATGCTTGAAGGTGGTTGCAACACTAGCCCCTGCTACAAGGGTAACCTTTGAATGTACACTATTGAGTCCTTGGAAACACCAAAAACACAGGCACCCTCTAGGGGGTGACATGGCTGTGTGAGGTGCAAGTATGCGCATAAGCAATGGGGCAAAGGTTTTGTCTTCTAACCATTTTTTTTGTAGGACTAAGCTATGTGTTTGTTATCGAGTCTTAAACATTGTCCAATCATTATCAAACAAAGACTCCCATGATGCTATCAAGTTGCTTTGTGGTTGATAGGTCTGTTAACGACTGCTTCTTGTATCACAACTGCTTGATCTAAACCTTTGTGTCTTTAAACAAATTCTTGAAACCTCAAAACAAGATTATTGGTTAAATTGTTCTTCAAACCTGTCAGGAAACTAGATTTTTTGTCAGACATCAATTCAGGCTGTATCTCAAAATTCAACTTTAACCTCGAAAACTATGTCAGATTATCAAATTTTGGACTTTTCCTAAGTGAAGTTTCACTCTTCAGAGCACTTTCTCACGCAAGACTTTGTGAACTTGAAATCCTAATGATCTTACTAATATGAAAAATTCTTGGGGAAGCGGAGAAAGGTAGTGAATCTTTACGCTTCTACTCACCAGGGGATTATGCTCTTCTCTCTTTGAGAGAAATAGAAACCCAAAAGCTTGTAGATGTGGTGGAGTGAAGCGAACTCAGTTATGAATCTTCTTGATGTGTTTGGGTGAAGTGATAAGGTAGAGAAGTATGCTCTTCTCTCTTTGAGAGAAATAGAAAATCAAACCCTCAGATCTAAGCCAAGTTGTGTCACCTTTAGAGGGCCTGCCGGAAGTTGAACCTCTAGGAATGAACCAAGTGAGTATGCACCTATCACCGGTGATTCCACCTCACTCTAATAAAGAACATTTTGTTGAGTCTAAAGACTCCAAAAACATGTTAGCTTCCTTCTCAAGACTTTGAATATCATCTCGAGAAGGCTCCATTTGTTATACTGAGTGGCAGTGCTCCTAGCCCTACTTGTAGGGGTGTATGACTTTCGAGTGTTGGTGTGGCTATGAGGCCCTAGCCCTATATTGGGGGTACCAAAGGTTAGTGTGAATGGAAGCCTATTAAAAAATTTCCTTAGCTAGTGGCCTACCCAGTTCACCTCCGAAAGGATTCATAATCTTTGCACAGGGAGGGGGAAGAATCTCTCCCGTAGATTCCTATCATAGGCATACACCTAGATGCTTGAAGGTGGTTGCAACACTAGCCCCTGCTACAAGGGTAACCTTTGAATGTACACTATTGAGTCCTTGGAAACACCAAAAACACAGGCACCCTCTAGGGGGTGACATGGCTGTGTGAGGTGCAAGTATGCGCATAAGCAATGGGGCAAAGGTTTTGTCTTCTAACCATTTTTTTTGTAGGACTAAGCTATGTGTTTGTTATCGAGTCTTAAACATTGTCCAATCATTATCAAACAAAGACTCCCATGATGCTATCAAGTTGCTTTGTGGTTGATAGGTCTGTTAACGACTGCTTCTTGTATCACAACTGCTTGATCTAAACCTTTGTGTCTTTAAACAAATTCTTGAAACCTCAAAACAAGATTATTGGTTAAATTGTTCTTCAAACCTGTCAGGAAACTAGATTTTTTGTCAGACATCAATTCAGGCTGTATCTCAAAATTCAACTTTAACCTCGAAAACTATGTCAGATTATCAAATTTTGGACTTTTCCTAAGTGAAGTTTCACTCTTCAGAGCACTTTCTCACGCAAGACTTTGTGAACTTGAAATCCTAATGATCTTACTAATATGAAAAATTCTTGGGGAAGCGGAGAAAGGTAGTGAATCTTTACGCTTCTACTCACCAGGGGATTATGCTCTTCTCTCTTTGAGAGAAATAGAAACCCAAAAGCTTGTAGATGTGGTGGAGTGAAGCGAACTCAGTTATGAATCTTCTTGATGTGTTTGGGTGAAGTGATAAGGTAGAGAAGTATGCTCTTCTCTCTTTGAGAGAAATAGAAAATCAAACCCTCAGATCTAAGCCAAGTTGTGTCACCTTTAGAGGGCCTGCCGGAAGTTGAACCTCTAGGAATGAACCAAGTGAGTATGCACCTATCACCGGTGATTCCACCTCACTCTAATAAAGAACATTTTGTTGAGTCTAAAGACTCCAAAAACATGTTAGCTTCCTTCTCAAGACTTTGAATATCATCTCGAGAAGGCTCCATTTGTTATACTGAGTGGCAGTGCTCCTAGCCCTACTTGTAGGGGTGTATGACTTTCGAGTGTTGGTGTGGCTATGAGGCCCTAGCCCTATATTGGGGGTACCAAAGGTTAGTGTGAATGGAAGCCTATTAAAAAATTTCCTTAGCTAGTGGCCTACCCAGTTCACCTCCGAAAGGATTCATAATCTTTGCACAGGGAGGGGGAAGAATCTCTCCCGTAGATTCCTATCATAGGCATACACCTAGATGCTTGAAGGTGGTTGCAACACTAGCCCCTGCTACAAGGGTAACCTTTGAATGTACACTATTGAGTCCTTGGAAACACCAAAAACACAGGCACCCTCTAGGGGGTGACATGGCTGTGTGAGGTGCAAGTATGCGCATAAGCAATGGGGCAAAGGTTTTGTCTTCTAACCATTTTTTTTGTAGGACTAAGCTATGTGTTTGTTATCGAGTCTTAAACATTGTCCAATCATTATCAAACAAAGACTCCCATGATGCTATCAAGTTGCTTTGTGGTTGATAGGTCTGTTAACGACTGCTTCTTGTATCACAACTGCTTGATCTAAACCTTTGTGTCTTTAAACAAATTCTTGAAACCTCAAAACAAGATTATTGGTTAAATTGTTCTTCAAACCTGTCAGGAAACTAGATTTTTTGTCAGACATCAATTCAGGCTGTATCTCAAAATTCAACTTTAACCTCGAAAACTATGTCAGATTATCAAATTTTGGACTTTTCCTAAGTGAAGTTTCACTCTTCAGAGCACTTTCTCACGCAAGACTTTGTTCTCTAGTGTGAAGGTTTGTGTTCTCTCATGTGGCTTGGTACTCTCTCATGTGAGACTTTAACCCAGTTTTCAAAAATAGAGACCTATTTTTTTTTGCCTATTTGACTTTCTATCTGATCTACTTTTTGTCTGAGGTCTATTTTTCTATTTTCCTATCATTCACTGTCAGAAACTAGTTGTCTCAAGTTAGGAATCAATTGATCTTTGCTTTGACTCATGTCATCTCTCATTGGTTTACCTTATCTCTTTATGCCTTTTGTATCTCATGTTGAGATAGTCTTATCTCAACTGTTCTAGCCATTTATCTCCTTTGCATTGTTCTTAGAGATAGAACCTAGCATTATCCTGAGTCTTCTCTCGTTTCATCTTCTTCTATGACTGTCATGACTAGAAGTGGCAAGACTTATCCCATTAAGAATACTAATCAAGGTAGAAATGAACCTTGTAATCAAGAAATAGATCATCCTGAATTTGTTGCAAAATCTAAACTTTTTTAGATATCCTCGATTTCCTCATTGAATACTTTGAAAGATAGTCAATCTCAACCATCACCTCCGGTGTTTCAGGAGTGTTTTAATCCGTTGTTTGAATCATAGCCTAGTTTCTCTTTTCAAGATCAAGACAACTTGTTCTTCCAAGACAACTCATTGTTTCACAACTTTGGAAGACCTCTTCCTCAGACTAATCCTATTATCGTACTTGTTGATCCTGCTGAGAATAGTTCTATCATTGAACCTAGTGATACTATTGACAATATCTTCTCACCTGAATTTGTTAAATCTTTTGATCCTATTCATTCACCACAAGTTACCGTGGCCACGCCCTTTCAGCACTAGACATATCATTTCACTGAGAATTCATGTACTACACAAGCCTACAACAAGATGGGAGATCCGTTTGACTTCCAAACAGGCAACTACAGTCAAACCTTTGATCAATCTCAAAACAATCAATATCATGGTCAATTCTCTAATGACCCATGTCAAGCTCAACCTCGAAATGAGAAACCTCATGGTCAAACTCAATATGACCAAAATCAGTCCCACAATGATGATCAATCTCGAAGAAAACCTCAAGGTGATCAACAACCCACCTATTTCTATCATCCTCCTTCGATCAAAACCAAGATGATCAGCAACAAGATCTGATTCTAAGTATTTATGAGATTCTTGGGAATGAAAATGAGGTGATAACTCAATAGGATATAGATGTTGCCAAAGCTAATAAGGGTCTCATTAAAATTATGGAGATCCTTCTCCTAGAGGAGAAAGAAAATTACTTCCTTGAGTTAGCTAAACAAGGGGCCAAGTTACCCCAGGACTATTAAGTTGAAATACTCATAGCTAAGGAAGAAGAAATTGAGACTGCAAAGTTGCAAAAGATGGTCCAAGATATGCAAAATTAGATTAGTCAACTTGCGAAGAATAGGGACAAACCTGCTCAACAATTTATAATAGAAAGTATTTGTCCTTTCCCTTTTGATAGAAATCTTCATATGCCACCTTTTCCCAAGGGTGTAGAACTCCCTAAATATGACAAATACTTGGGTGCAACTGATCCCCAAGATCACTTAAGGGATTTTGGTGCATTGTCTATGGAATTCATGCATGATCAAACATATCTTATGTGCTTGTTTCCTCGTAGTTTGGGCGGACCAGCTATGGAATGGTTCTCTAGATTGCCTACTAGTATTAAGACTTTTGATGAAATGGCTAATCTTTTTCTTCAGCACTACTCACATAATATTCAACATCTGGTCAACATTTAGGATCTTTTCAATTTAAAACAGCGACAAGGAGAATCTTTCCTAACATTTCTCCAAAGGTGGAGACAATTATGTATGAAGTGTCCTCACAAGCTACCAAAGTCCAAGAGACTCGACATTTTCTTCAAAAATCTTGTCCCAAACTTTGGATACCAAGTGCAATTGCAAGGTCCTCTAACTTTTGATAGTATGATCAAACAAGCAGTGCGAATAGAGGCCTTTATGATCAAGAAGGGAGAATTAACTTTGAATAAGGACAATAAACAAGGATTCTTCACAAACAAGGATAAAGGAAAGACTGTCAATAAGAATAGGGATGTAGTAAATTATGGAGTGGTGGATAATGTTACTACAAAGCCTTCAAAGCCTAGTTTTAATCTTACTTCTAGTATACAAGTGGCTAAGGTTGTAGAAAAGACCACAATGGATAATCAGAAAACTTCAAGATTTGCTAAGAACAAACCTTGGGCCTCTCGACCCAAGCATGAATTCACCTCTTTGGGAGAGCCTCATGATGTGGTCTATAAAAATCTTATAGAGAATTAGTTTCTTACTCCTTTGGAAAAGCGTACTTATGACCCACAACCACGACCTCATTGGTGGAATGATAATGCTTATTGTGACTATCACCAAAACATTGGTCATAAGACTTCTACCTATCTCCAATTGAAGCATAAAGTTCAAGATCTCATTGATAATGGTGACATCCTTGTGGAGAACCATAATAAGAATTCAAACCATCAAGCTTTTAAGGATCCCTTCCCTCCTTATGAGAAGGGTGAGTCTTCAAATGCCAAGAATACCATTGCTAAAGTCAATTACATGTACACTAATAATGACAATGTTATTGGTATGATTGAACCTATCAAGATAGATTATTGTGACATAATCACTTCTAAAGGGAGTGATGATACTCCCAAATCTAAGACTCCTTTTATCTTGCATAGTTCTACATCTTGTTCATCTGAATCTAAACAATCTCAAGACTGTGCTAATGTTGTCACTTGATTGTGAGGAAGGGTTGTTTTGAAAGGTCCCGATACTTCTACATCCACTCCAAAGAAAATAGTAGATAAGAGACCTGATACTTCCACATCTGCTCTGAAGAAAATTGCAGATAAGACTACTGTTGGCCCCGCCAACAAGAACACAAAATATATTCCTACGGCTAGCTCGGCTAGTTATAGCATCTTAGATCAACTCCAGTGAACCAATGCTTAGAGTACCATCTTTCAATTATTGAAGATCTCACCTACTCAAAGGAAGATTTTGGATAAAACCCTTGCCGAGGAAAACATTCCCAAGGATCTGGATCTCAACTAGTTCCAATCTATGGTGGGTCATTTGACCCCACCTCACTATCTATCCTTCTCTAAAGAAG
Organism: Chamaecyparis obtusa; assembly: GCA_027943335.1. Lineage (NCBI taxonomy): Eukaryota > Viridiplantae > Streptophyta > Pinopsida > Cupressales > Cupressaceae > Chamaecyparis > Chamaecyparis obtusa. The sequence continues at coordinate 1,071,130 of BSBK01000736.1, forward strand.
ATGATCACTCTTTGAGTCATCCACATAATTCCCCCTTGCATATAGAGGTCATGATAGGTCCTAAGCATGTCCGCTGATTGCTCATAGACAACAGTGTTGGTCTTAATATCTATTCTACTAAACTTCTCACTTAGCTAGATTGTGATAAGAATTGTATAGACCCTCACAAAAAGATTACCATCAAAGCCTATGATGAGGAAGAATGCAAGTCCCAAGGCTTAGTTGTGCTACCTATCTACATAGGTCCTATTGAGAGAGATGTTATGTTTCAAGTCCTCGACATTCCTCTTGCCTACAATATCTTGTTGGGTGGGCCTTGGATTCATGAGATGCAAGTTGTTCCATCCACGTACCATCAATGCATTAAGTTCCTATTCCATGGGGCAGAAGTCACTATACTTGCTAATACCAATTTCTCTTGCAACACTCTTGCACAATCTATAGATATCTTTGTTCCGGCAAATAGAGAATCCACTAAGTTTTATGATGCTAAGCTAAAAGAGATGGAACAAACCTTGAGACTTAAGGATATAGGCATGGGAGAATACCGAATTGAACCTGTGCTATCACTGGCTACTCTACCTCTATCTCTACGCTCTTATGGGAGACCTTCTAAGGACAGAAAACTTTCTAATGCTCCTCCTCAAATAGTTTATGATGGCGCCTTTGTAAGGGCCTCTACACCTTTAGAAGATGAGGATGAAGAGAGAGCCATCAGAGCTTGGATCTATAAAGGAAAAGAAATAGCTGAAACAACTACTCCACCTCCAAATTTAGAGCAAGAACCATACATTGAAGCCTTCAAGATCATGAAACACTTTGGTTATAAGGGGAGTGGTCCTATAGGAAAGAATGATAATGGCTTACTGAAACCCATTGAAGCTACAGGTTGTTGCACAAAAGATACTAGTGGTTATGCTTTAAAAAGACTCCCTTTCATTTGGGGACCAAGAAATTTGTGTCAACTCCTGAGCCTGAACCTGAACCTAAACAAGAAATTGAAGATGCCACTCCATAAGTGAATCTAGAGGCTAGCTCTAATGAAGACACATTTCCATATCCTATTCCTTCAGATCTTGCGACACTCTTTGCAGAACCTAATGAGCCTATCATACCAGTCCATATGGTAGAAACTGTTATTAATACTTATACTAATTCTGATAAGACTTCTTCAGTGTATCAATTCACATGTGAGGAATGGAAAGCAACACTAAATGATGATCCCAATTTTATAGGTGAACAATATAGGCCACCACATTTTCAAAAGTACTTTGAACAAGAACAACTTCAGCAAGCTATCAATGCCACAAGGGATAATAATGAGTCTGATGATGTTGCTAATGAAATTCCCACATCAAGTATTGACTCACATAAATATGAGTTTGACTCTTTGTCTGATGCTACCTATGATGTAGACATAGATATTGTTCACGTGTATGAAAGACTTCTCAAAGTAGATGAAGGGTCTAGTGCTAGGCCTCACGAATTAGACACCACTAGTGTTAATGTGTCCTCTACTTCTGATGCAAGGTCTTATAGGGATTCAAATGCTCCTTTGGATGAGATTTCTCTAGGTCTTGACTTGCTTGTTAGCACTTTTGATGGTTATACCATGAATGCAGTTGAACTAGTCACTACTTCCCTTTCACTCCGCCATCCTGATCTTATAAACTAGAACTCCCCTTCCAAATACAATGAAGTCCTAACATTCTAGAATGATTATGATCTAGCCTATTACCTCCATGCTATTGAACCTATGATGTCCTCCACTAGTGAAAGTAGTGTCAGCATGACAACAGTAGATATCAAGTATCTTAGTCAAAAAATTAAAAGAAGAAAAAATAGATGCTATGATGGTGAAAACCACTTTGTGGCAGTATCAAAGCCAAAAATAGTAAAAATAAAAGACGTATCCAAGGGTGAAAACCTCTCTGAGGCACCCAAGGATGAGATACTTGATATGCTTCCGAGCCACTTTCAAGAGAGGTCATCAGTATTGATTAAGCCGACACAGCCGATAATTTTGGGTACAGAGGCTACTCCACAGATTATTCATCTAGCACAATCATTGTCTGCTAAAGAAAAAGAAGAGTTCATGAGCTTCTTTCAGAGAAAGAAAATAAACTTTGCATGGACCTAATCTGACATGCTTGGATTAGACCCCAATTTAAACATGCATCATTTGTCCATTGCACCAGGTATCAAACTTGTTAAACAGAAGCTGCGAAAGATGCACCCACACATAGTACTTTTGGTTAAAGTAGAGCTAGAAAAGCTTCTTAAGGCTGGTTTCATAAGAAATTTTGATCATGCAGAGTGGATTTCAAACATTGTTCCAGTCACTAAACATGATAAATCCATTTGTGTGTGTACAAATTTTAGAGATCTAAATAAGGCATGTCCAAAAGATGACTTCCCACTACCTAATATTGATATGATAGTAGACATGACAATAGGTTATGAGATGTATTCCTTGATGGATGGCTTTTCTAGCTATAATAAAATCAAAATTGTGCCAGAAGATTAAGAAAGAATGCTTTCACATGTGCCTAGAGCACCTTTTGCTGGAATGTCATGCCTTTTGGGCTTAAGAATGCTGGGGCAACATATCAAAGAGTTGTTACTACTATTTTCCATGACACTAATACATTTGGGGGCATTTTGCGATGGCTATGTGTCGCAATTGTGACGGCTATGTGTTGCAATAGCAACACCCATAGACGTCGCTATTTTTTAGTCACAAATTGCGACATCTATGGGTAGCTGTCACAATTGCGACACATAGCCCGTCGCAATGTGGCTAAGATTTATTAGCGGCATGGGAGTCACCCCCCCGTCGCATGGCTTCGGAGGGCCGTCGCAATCGCGACGGGCCTCCCAAGAAATTGTGACGGGCGCCTGCATCGCATTACGACGGGTTCCCGTCGCAATTGCGACGCCCGTGGGTGGATTAAAAAAAAAAAAAATTTATTTAATACATTGCTAATGAACCACATTAATGCTTTTTTCTTTCAACAAATGAGGACAGCCACTGTAAAGACAACATGATAATGTACACTCACTGTAAGGAGAGTCACAAATGAGGACATCTCATAGTGACTGTCCCTAGTGTAATTGCCACTTGAATGTATTGCTATTCAGCCACATTAATGCTTTTCTTCTTCAACAAATGAGGATAGTCACTATAAAGACAACATGATAATGTACATTATCATGTTGTCTTTACAGTGACTATCCTCATTTGTTGAAGAAGAAAAGCATTAATGTGGCTGAATAGCAATACATTCAAGTGGCAATTACACTAGGGACAGTCACTGTGAGATGTCCTCATTTGTGACTGTCCTTACAGTGAGTGTACATTATCATGTTGTCTTTACAGTGTCAATATATGCATTATTACTTAAACTGAAGAGTACTCTAAATAATATGTCATTGTGGAGTTCTGATTGCTTCCAATTTGATATACGCTTGTTCTACTTATGTATCCAGCATCATGTAAGAAAAGTTGATGCTTTTAAAATAGATTCATTTAGCCATGAAATGCCTGTGCATGTTACATACAAGATTCCAAGGCCCAAAACTGATTACTCATTATAATTCATGTACAGAATGATAATCAACCACAACGAGGCATGCATAGGCGCTGCTTAGATTTTGAGGCATTAGAAGCTCGTAGAAGAAACTTGACCAATGGCTCATGGAATGCAACAAACTTATTGCCTAAAACAGGAGCATTGGTAACCACAGATGATGGTTTTGAAAAGAACACTTCACCATCAATGTCATGTGAGGGAACTGCAATTTCTGATGGCAAGCAACTTGTAGTATATAAGAAAGATGTAGGTACAGATGCTGGGAATACATTGGTAATGAACCACATTAATGCTTTTTTCCTTCAACAAATGAGGACAGTCACTATAAAGACAACATGATAATGTACACTCACTGTAAGGATAGTCACAAATGAGGACATCTCACAGTGACTGTCCCTTGTGTAATTGCCACTTGAATGTATTGCTATTCAGCCACATTAATGCTTTTCTTCTTCAACAAATGAGGATAGTCACTCTAAAGACAACATGATAATGTACACAGGCTGTAAGTGTACATTATCATGTTGTCTTTACAGTGACTGTCCTCCTTCAAGTGGCAATTACACAAGGGACAGTCACTGTAAAGGCAACATGATAATGTAGAGAAACGTTGTCATTTGTATTTTCAATAGTGCCGAGAGAGATTCCCTCCGCGAAATCACAGCTACAATTTCTGAGTACGTTGGGTTTATTTTTCTTTTGTCATTATTATGTAATCTGGTATTCAACTGTTACAGAGCTAAAATACCCAGAAATGAGGACATATCTGTGTTGAATTTATTGTTAGCGGCTTTGGTTATTTAGAAGTTTAATTTTATTTGTTCATCTTTCAAGCACAAACATTTTGTGGACCATAACATCTTCATTGTTTCAGGTATGCAATGAAACAGTCCTAACTTGCAACTACCTTCACGGTACTTGTGTACATTATCATGTTGTCTTTACAGTGACTGTCCTCATTCAAGTGGCAATTACACAATGGGACAGTCACTGTGAGATGTCCTCATTTGTGACAAGGACAGTCACACATGAGGACATCTCACAGTGACTGTCCCTTGTGTAATTTCCACTTGAATGTATTGCTATTCAACCACATTTATGGGCCCATTTGGACCACAGCACACAGTAGCATCTACAGAGAAGAATATCCCAGGTGTAACAAGTTGTAAGAATATACCAACAGTTCTAAGAAGTTCCCTAGCACATAGTAGCATCTACAAAGAAGAATATACAACATGAGGGCAGCCACTGTAAAGACAACATGATAATGTACACTCATTGTATGTGTACATTATCATGTTGTCTTTACAGTGACTGTCCTCATTCAAGTGGAAATTACACAAGGGACAGTCACTGTGAGATGTCCTCATTTGTGACGAGGACAGTCACACATGAGGACATCTCACAGTGACTGTCCCTTGTATAATTGCCACTTGAATGTATTGCTATTCAACCACATTTATGGGCCCGTTTGGACCGCGGCACATATTAGCATCTACAGAGAAGAATATCCCAGGTGTAACAAGTTGTAAGAATATACCAACAGTTCTAAGAAGTTCCCTAGCACATAGTAGCATCTACAGAGAAGAATATGGGTCAACAAGGTTGACTTCAAAGCCATGCAATCTAATGGTAATAGTAATATCATAATTTGACATACTATCAGAAATACTTCCTAAATAGACTATTCAATCTTATAAGAGATGGATTCATGAGAACTATTATTTATGAAATATGAGTCAATGACTTTAATTAAAAAAATTACACAATCTAATTCTTGTAAAAATATCAAAATTTGACACATTGAAAATACCTTCCAAAAGTATCGTTAATTGATTAATATGAATCACTACTCATGAAATATAATTTTATAAACCTAATCTAAAAACTACACAATAAAAATCTTAATAGCAATATTGTAAGAAACTATTCCCAAAAGCAAGCCTAACAAAATTTGATGAAAATAATTTTTGTTTCACTCAACTTTGACATTCACAACTTCCTCTTTTATTATAATAAGAAAAAAAATGTCTTTTTAGATATACCTCATGAACCATACTCGAATAATCTATCATTTTTCTTCTCAAAAACATATTTGCAGAGCCTGCTTCTTTTACTTGTTTGTACTTTTATCTCTCTGATGGAAAGGGTTCCTTCAGGACACATTTTTCCAAGTTCACTGCTTGAGATATTTGAGGAGGGTTCCCCTGCTTGAGTATCCATCCAACCCATATTCGAGTAGTTCTACAATTGCACAGTCTAAATTAATAATACTGACAATTGAATGACGAATGATGATACATAGAATTGATATAAACTAATCCTAAAAACACTAAAACATTATTAATATATTTATATTTCATAAATAAAATTGATACATTAAAAAATAGAAAAAAAGTAATTTATAATAGAAGGAAACTTAAATTGCTATTTAAAAAAAAACAAGAGTCTTAAATCTTATCATTTTGTTTCATTATCATCCATAAGTACACACCTCTAGCATAATAATTATATTTTACCACCCATAAAATGAAAAAAAGATTTTCACAAGAGAAATTGAAGCTAGATTATAAAAATGAACCATCTTATTGGAAACTGGAACTGTTATCATACCCAAAAGGACTACAAAATTTCACCTTATCATACCCAGATTGTTGCTTTGCCTAGTTGAGGGAAATTTGATCAGTAAAATTGACACAGAGTATGTTGTCTCCATTGTCATGCTGGATAACAAAACACCAACTTTAATGGGCATGTACTGTCCCTTGTGTAATTGCCACTTGAATGCATTGCTATTTGATGCAGGGGCATCCCTAATGCAAGCCAAAGACACCATGATTGAAGGAAGTTGCCATGAAGCCAAGGAGTCAAATCCTATCAATTGGAACATAAGATTTTCACCTTGGAGCTTTGAAGGATTGACTGGTGAAAGGTCCTTTTGATTGACAAATCAGAGTCTTTTTGAATGACAATAAATTAGAATAGGAGTTTTAGATGTTTTCTTGGTTTGTAATAAATATTAAGGATTGATTTTATCTCCTTATAAACATCCACTTGTTGGACACAAGACCCCTTGGTGACTTATAAACCTTGGGCATCTTTTGAGTCCTTGGATGAAATGAGCATAGTAAGTGTTTATTAGGTGTCTTTTAGATGTTTTTAAGAAGTTTGAAGGTCCAAAATAACTTTAATAAGGTTCCTAAAGTTTCACAACACATTTTTAACCTTCTCGGCAAAGTTGTTTGCAAAGTTGTAATGCAACTTTAAAAGTTGCTTAGCAAAGTTGACATTTGTTGGATAAACTGTTCTAACCACCTAGATGGTTGAACCAACATTTGGAGAGCCTATTTTAGGCTTCAAATGGTCGAAGACAGACAGAGAACCAGTATTGTAATCATTTTGCTTTCATAAAAAATAAAAATAACCCTATTTTAGTGCATTTCTGGTGAAAAATGAACTCTGTACGGCTGTACGGATGGTGGTTGGATGATAAAATTTGCCTGGAAGTTGTAATAGTGACATCTGATGCTTTGGAAGTTGGTTTGATTGATTCTCTTTGTTTTATATCTAAGTTATTTCAAATTTTCTGTGCATTGTTTACAAACCCTCATTTTCAGGGTTTGACTAATGTAAAGACCTTAACTCACATTTCAACCATTGGAATTCCTTCTTCCTTGGTGGAATGAGAGTTAAGGATGTATATTTGTATATTCTAAAAGCCCTGCCTACTCTGCATCACTATTGAACCACATTAATGCTTTTTTCCTTCAACAAATGAGGACAGTCACTGTAAAGACAACATGATAATGTACACTCACTGTAAGGATAGTCACAAATGAGGAAATCTCAGAGTGATTATCCCTTGTGTAATTGCTGCTTGAATACATTGCTATTGAACCACATTAATGATTTTTTCCTTCAAGTGGCAATTACACAAGGGACAGTCACTGTGAGATGTCCTCATTTGTGACAAGGACAGTCACACATGAGGACATCTCATAGTGACTGTCCCTTGTGTAATTGCCACTTGAATGTATTGCTATTCAACCACATTTATGGGCCTGTTTGGACCATGGCACACAATAGCATCTACAGAGAAGAATATCCCAGGTGTAATAAGTTGTAAGAATATACCAACAGTTCTAAGAAGTTCCCTAGCACATAGTAGCATCTACAGAGAAGAATATACAACATGAGGGCAGCCACTGTAAAGACAACATGATAATGTACACTCATTGTATGTGTACATTATCATGTTGTCTTTACAGTGACTGTCCTCATTCAAGTGGCAATTATAGAAGGGACAGTCATTGTGAGATGTCCTCATTTGTGACAAGGATAGTCACACATGAGGACATCTCACAGTGATCGATTGTCCCTTGTGTAATTTCCACTTGAATGTATTGCTATTGAACCACATTAATGCTTTTCTTCTTCAACAAATGAGGACAGTCACTCTAAAGACAACATGATAATGTACACTCACTGTAAGGACAGTCACAAATGAGGACATCTCACAGTGACTGTCCCTTGTGTGATTGCCACTTGAATGTATTGCTATTCAGCCACATTAATGCTTTTCTTCTTCAACAAATGAGGATAGTCACTCTAAAGACAACATGATAATGTACACTCACTGTAAGTGTACATTATCATGTTGTCTTTACAGTGACTGTCCTCCTTCAAGTGGCAATTACACAAGGGACAGTCACTGTAAAGGCAACATGATAATGTAGAGAAACGTTGTCATTTGTATTTTCAATAGTGCCGAGAGAGATTCCCTTCGCGAAATCACAGCTACAATTTCTGAGTACGTTGGGTTTATTTTTCTTTTGTCATTATTATGTAATCTGGTATTCAGCAGTTACAGAGCTAAAATACCCAGAAATGAGGACATATCTGTGTTGAATTTATTGTTAGCGGCTTTGGTTATTTAGAAGTTTAATTTTATTTGTTCATCTTTCAAGCACAAACATTTTGTGGACCGTAACATCTTCATTGTTTCGGGTATGCAATGAAACAGCCCTAACTTGCAACTACCTTCACGGTACTTGTGTACATTATCATGTTGTCTTTAGAGTGACTATCCTCATTCAAGTGGCAATTACACAATGGGACAGTCACTGTGAGATGTCCTCATTTGTGACAAGCACAGTCACACATGAGGACATCTCACAGTGACTGTCCCTTGTGTAATTGCCACTTGAATGTATTGCTATTCAACCACATTTATGGGCCCATTTGGACCATAGCACACAGTAGCATCTACAGAGAAGAATATCCCAGGTGTAACAAGTTGTAAGAATATACCAACAGTTCTAAGAAGTTCCCTAGCACATAGTAGCATCTACAGAGAAGAATATACAACATGAGGGCAGCCACTGTAAAGACAACATGATAATGTACACTCATTGTATGTGTACATTATCATGTTGTCTTTACAGTGACTGTCCTCATTCAAGTGGCAATTACAGAAGGGACAGTCACTGTGAGATGTCCTCATTTGTGACAAGGATAGTCACACATGAGGACATCTCACAGTGATCGATTGTCCCTTGTGTAATTGCCACTTGAATGTATTTCTATTGAACCACATTAATGCTTTTCTTCTTCAACAAATGAGGACAGTCACTCTAAAGACAACATGATAATGTACACTCACTGTAAGGACAGTCACAAATGAGGACATCTCACAGTGACTGTCCCTTGTGTGATTGCCACTTGAATGTATTGCTATTCAGCCACATTAATGCTTTTCTTCTTCAACAAATGAGGATAGTCACTCTAAAGACAACATGATAATGTACACTCACTGTAAGTGTACATTATCATGTTGTCTTTACAGTGACTGTCCTCCTTCAAGTGGCAATTACACAAGGGACAGTCATTGTGAGATGTCCTCATTTGTGACAAGGATAGTCACACATGAGGACATCTCACAGTGATCGATTGTCCCTTGTGTAATTGCCACTTGAATGTATTGCTACTGAACCACATTAATGCTTTTCTTCTTCAACAAATGAGGACAGTCACTCTAAAGACAACATGATAATGTACACTCACTATAAGGACAGTCACAAATGAGGACATCTCACAGTGACTGTCCCTTGTGTGATTGCCACTTGAATGTATTGCTATTCAGCCACATTAATGCTTTTCTTCTTCAACAAATGAGGATAGTCACTCTAAAGACAACATGATAATGTACACTCACTGTAAGTGTACATTATCATGCTGTCTTTACAGTGACTGTCCTCCTTCAAGTGGCAATTACACAAGGGATTTGTGTTTTCATTTGTGTTTTCAACAGCACCGTAACCCTCCGCGAAATTACATCGGGATATAAGGGCAAAAAAAACAAGAATGTTGTCATTTGTATTTTCAACAGCGCCGAGAGAGATAAACAAACTTAAAACTCAGACTTAAGAAAGATGAAGGCAATGCTTCAAAAGGCCAATGCCCTAAATATGGGAAAACACAATATCACCATTAAACGATGCCCTAGTCACCGTATCAATGCTGCCAGCTCCGTACCAATATGCTGACTGCTCACTTTCATCCTGTGATAAAGGTAACTTCATTAATCATACTTGAAATGGCAGCATACGAACTAAAGATGATGAACTTTTATAAACTAAAAGTTTAAAACTACAGATTACAAATGTAGTAGTTTCATACGAAAAGAACTTGATGTCTGAAATTTACCATTAGAAGTATCCAAAGGAATACCACAGTACTGTTGAACTTGGAGAATCGGAGATGATCTACACAGCAAGGTTCAATAGTTGTAAGGACTATTACACCATCTTTAGCATTTGAATACATTTTCTCCTTGGCTTCTGGTGGATCCTCAAAGACCCCCAATGACATTTTCCCTACAATTATCAATTGTTTGTCAGTATGAGATATTAATAAATAAACATTAATCACAATATTAGGCAAACAATGTTCTTGATGTCTGAATCTAAATCACAGAAAGCTCTAATAAAGCAGTTCTCAGTTTCACATTAAACTAAGTTTCAATTTCAAATGGTTATAATAATTTTTGCAAGTTATAAGTAGCTGGTTACAGTATATGACATAAAAAGAAAAAAAATCATTTCTATTCTTTTCTTCTTTTTCTCTTTCAACAAAACTTTTGCACCACACAAATGCATACCAAGAATTTCTCAGGAGGTTTCAAGACCATTTCATACCAAACTTCTTCTCTGTAGATGCTACTGTGTGTCGTGGTCCAAACGGGTCCAAATAGACCTAGTGACTCTAGTAGGTCTCCAAAACCTATTCTGCAGCAATAACTCTTCAATTTGACAAAGGACCTTATGAACTTATATGTTTTTTGAGTACCCTTTTTGATGTTCTAACAATCCTCCAACTCCTAGACCCTGACTCCACTCCAGCATATCAATGTCCTTATTGAGTCCGCAGACCTAATGCATGCCTTTGGGTGTGGGTTCCAAAACAAGGCATTGAAAATGGGTGCATGAAACCAAGATCAGATTTTGAAGACATCCACCATGCTCTAAAGATCTAGATTCAATAAGGTTTGAGGTCCTTTACTTGCCGCTACCCTCTGATCTTGCATAATCCATCAACTCCTAGTCAAGAACATTGAGATTCTTGACCTAGGGCTTGCTCTTGAAATTCTCTGGCTTAGTATCCTGTTCCAAAGCTTTTAAAATATGAAAATAAACCCCCTTAACTTGCATTTTACAAAGAATAGAGGATATCCTATGGTTTATTTGCAAGTTAAGGCCATTTGAATGCAATAACCCAAAAAATGAGGGTTTGACAGAACAACAGATAAGAAAAAGGAATAACTTTGATATAAGGTGTCTTGACTCTACCAAATAAACTCTCAAAGCATAAGATATAAATACTCTAACTTCCACACTGGTCTGCCCTCCCTTTCACATCCGTACACTGTACAGTGCTTGAAGGAAATGCACAGAAAAGGCTCTGAAATAGTGGCTCTATCTGACAGAGAGTCCATGCTAGGCTTCATGACTAACCTAGAGCACATTCCTTGTTATGGAGGAAGTTTGAATGGTGAAGAACTTATGGAATGGATAGAGGACCTAGATAACCATTTTGACTACAAGTATCTTATTAATAACCATTTTGACTACAAGTATCTTATGGATAGAGGACCTTGATAACCATTTTGACTCATTTAGTATCTTATTGAGCTTCACTTTGTTTCGAGAATATAGTTTAATATTCTCTACTAAACAGGGCCAACCACGTGAAGGTGGAAGCTCATTTGGCCCCACCCCCCTCCCCCTAACATCACTCTACATTCCCCGTTAACATCTAACATTCATTCATTCTTTCAATTATTAATAAAATGTAACATTCAATCAATATCACATGATAACATTCATTAACACATTAGATTCGTTAACACGCAACATTCATCAATATGAAAATAAACACATAATTCATGAACATTCATTAGCACATAATTAAATTCATTGAGACATAAAATTCAGTCATTATCAATTAAGGTATTTAGATGACAATCATTTCTTTTTTCTCTTTCTAATTTTTTTTTATATGTAAGCTCTAAGAGGAGCATCAGTGTTATCATCAATACCCCCCTCATCAGTTGTTTTGTTCTCTGTTCTTGATGATCTCAAATTCCTATGCTACTGCAAAGGGGGGTCCTCTACAATAACAAATAAAAGAGTTAAATTTAAAATATTTAATTATAATTGTTACAAGTATTTAATTATTTTAAAGAACATAACTGTGGTGCTCTTTAATTACCTGATCTGGCCACATCATTTTGTCTAGACTCAACCTCAACAAAAACAAAAACAGGCCACACCGAGCAAACAGATCTCATCTCTCCAAATGGATTGACACCATCCGCTGCCAATGAAAGCCTGAGATTACAAGGTTCTTCTTTGAAGTGTTGCCACTTTTCCTCTATGTGCATAAATGCCGAACCATCCACAGGGATTCGAATAATGTCATCTCGACTTCTATTGCGTGCATGGTAATCCATAAATTGTGCCAAGCTAGTACACCTGAATAATTGTCGCATCCATGGAATAATGGGGATGTAACGAAGAACCTTGTGAGGCACCTTTTTTGTTATTCGATATGTTCGATATCTACTCGTATGACATACAGGGCATTGTGTTGCAAATTCATGTTCTTTATAATATATAATATGATCATTGGGACAAGCATGTATTGCTTGATACTCCATTCCAATATCTTTCATAATAGCAGATAATTCTCGATATGAGCGAGGTAGAATATTTGATGGTGGTAACAAAAACTCGCCTATCAATCTACAGCAAAAAATATAAGTTGTTAATATAAACAATATTAGTGGTACATTATTCACCCTTTGTTAACTATAAAGACATATATGACATACCTTAACATACGTGACATTGTTATGTTGGATAAACCATTCATAACCTTCAAGTTCAACAACAACAATACAACAGAGAGAAGAGTTGTTTGGGAGTCTTTGTATAGGGGCTCGTATGCCTTCTCAAGTAGAGGTACATCAAGGCTATCATCATCATCATGATCAGATCTGCTTGGACTAAATGTGTCATGGATCAATGTATTTATACCATCATCTTCAATTGTGTTTTCTAGCACATGATCGTCATCTTCCATGGGATCATTATCTTCACCTTGGATATTCGCACCCCCATGTTCCTCCATATCATGTACTTCCCTGGGGAGATCAACCTATATAAAATTGATTAACATAAATAAACCATGATCTTCAACTCATCATCAAGTGATTTCATATGTATATAAATTGTTAAAATGATATAATGAACAACTTACCAGTGGATGATAGTCATGCCCCCCTTCAATGTGACCATTCTCCCTACAATGTCTCTTAACTGTTTTGATTAGCAATCTTCTACGGTTTAAGCACTTACAAATTTTGCAGGGACAATAACATTTTCCATCACCTTTTCTTTTCAAGTTAGACCACAATCTAGTGATTGTCTCCCTATTTTGTTCTTCACTTATATTATCTGACATGATCGTTCTTCGCAGGAAGCAAAAATTGGGCTATGAAAACTTCGGTCTACAACTTTCAGTGACTAAGCAAAATTGTCAAAAGTACACAAATCTTCTTAGACCTAGTTAAATCCTTTAATATTTTAAAAGTCTAGTTAAAATATACATTAGATTAAAAAATATACAATTTTCATGCCTGAGCGCGCGGCTACGACTAGTGCAATGGTCTTCTTGCTTAGCTCTAGAAGCTCTCTAGCAATCAAAACATATAAGCTACAAGGCCTAATAGCAATTTCAAAACATATAAGCTACAAGGCAAGACATATTACATGACATGGCAAAAGGATTAAAATATACATTAGATTAAAATATATACAATTTTCAAACCTGAGCGCGCGGCTATAACTCGTGCAATTGTCTTCTTGCTTAGCTCTAGAAGCTCTCCAGCAATCAAAACATATAAGCTATTAGAATTCATTAACTTTCTGTAATTGGAAAACTCTATTTGATATTAGACCGTAAACTACTACTATTCTCTCCATAAGAACTAAGTACAAAATTCTTTCAAGTTCACATCCATGATTCCCTTTAGATTAAAATATACAGCAAAAATAAGCTAAAAGTCTAGTTAAAATATACATTAGATTAAAAAATATACAATTTTCAAACCTGAGTGCGCGGCTATAACTCATGCAATGGTCTTCTTGCTTAGCTTTAGAAGCTCTCCAGCAATCAAAACATATAAGCTACAAGGCCTAATAGCAATTTAAAAACAAGGGTCATCAAAAGAACCAAAAACAATGTGTGCAAACAATACCTTGTGAAGTGGTATAGACAATTAGAAGATGCTACTATGTGCTAGGGAACTTCTTAGAACTGTTGGTATATTCTTACAACTTGTTACACCTGGGATATTCTTCTCTGTAGATGCTACTGTGTGCCGTGGTCCAAACGGGCCCATAAATGTGGTTGAATAGCAATACATTCAAGTGGCTTACACAAGGGACAGTCACTGTGAGATATCCTCATGTGTGACTGTCCTTGTCACAAATGAGGACATCTCACAGTGACTGTCCCTTCTGTAATTGCCACTTGAATGAGGTCAGTCACTGTAAAGACAACATGATAATGTACACATACAATGAGTGTACATTATCATGTTGTCTTTACAGTGGCTGCCCTCATGTTGTATATTCTTCTCTGTAGATGCTACTACGTGCTAGGGAACTTCTTAGAACTGTTGGTATATTCTTACAACTTGTTACACCTGGGATATTCTTCTCTGTAGATGCTACTGTGTGTCGTGGTCTAAACAGGCCCATAAATGTGGTTGAATAGCAATACATTCAAGTGGCAATTACACAAGGGACAGTCACTGTGAGATGTCCTCATGTGTGACTGTCCTTGTCACAAATGAGGACATCTCACAGTGACTGTCCCTTGTGTAATTAAGTATTGTGGGGAAGCATTCTAAATAACCAAAGCCGCTAACAATAAATTCAACACAGATATGTCCTCATTTCTGGGTATTTTAGCTCTCTAACAGCTGAATACCAGATTAAATAATAATGACAAAAGAAAAATAAACCCAACGTACTCAGAAATTGTAGCTGTGATTTTGCAGAGGGAATCTCTCTCGGCGCTGTTGAAAACACAAATGACAACCTGCTTGATTTCGCAGAGGGAATCTCTCTCGGTGCTGTTCAAAACACAAATGACAACCCGCTTTGTTCAAAACACAAATGATAACCCGCTTGATTTCACGGAGGGAATCTCTCTCGGCGCTGTTGAAAACACAAATGACAACGTTCCTTTTTTTTTTTGCACTTATATCCCGACCAACATAAGGTCCATTTGTAATACAACATGATAATGTACACTTACAGTGAGTGTACATTATCATGTTATCCTTAGAGTGACTATCCTCATTTGTTGAAGAAGAAAAGCATTAATGTGGCTGAATAGCAATACATTCAAGTGGCAATTACACAAGGGACAGTCACTATGAGATGTCCTCATTTGTGACTGTCCTTACAGTGAGTGTACATTATCATGGTGTCTTTAGAGTGACTGTCCTCATTTGTTGAAGAAGAAAAGCATTAATGTGGTTCAATAGCAATACATTCAAGTGGCAATTACACAAGGGACAATCACTGTGAGATGTCCTCATGTGTGACTTTCCTTGTCACAAATGAGGACATCTCACAATGACTGTCCCTTGTGTAATTCAAGTGGCAATTACACAAGGGACAGTCACTGTGAGATGTCCTCATTTGTGACTGTCCTTACAATGAGTGTACATTATCATGTTGTCTTTAGAGTGACTGTCCTCATTTGTTGAAGAAGAAAAGCATTAATGTGGTTCAATAGCAATACATTCAAGTGGCAATTACACAAGGGACAATGTCATGAGCCGTGACATATTGAACTTAGTATAATAATAAAATGATTAGATGATATATAATAATCTATTATTAACGGTATATAACAATAATATATAATTATTATCAAAAGATAATAATAATATATAGTTAGCATAATAAGTAATATGTTAATTAAATAATATTAAAATATTCATAAATAATATAATTATGATTATAATTATAATATAAATTAATAATAAATAATTATTAATAAATTATATATATTATATTATAATAATATATTAAGTAATAATATTAAATCAATTATTGATATAATAATTTTAATAAATAAATAATATTAATAAACCTCTCAATATAAAACAATATGTTATCACTATAATAATATTTATTATAATATTATTAATATTACTAACATCATTAATTATAATATTTAATAATAACAATAACATTAATAATAATAATAATAATAATAATGTTTAAAGCAATATCGAATATCTGTAATCGATATACATCTACATTAAACATCTGCATTATCTATCACGATGAGGAATGAAGAAGTGATACAACAATCACTAGTCATTACACATCGATACCATGAGAGGATGATTAATGAACCAAATACTATGAAGTCAAGATCAACATGATATGAATAAGGGATAGGTCGCTATGTGTTTCAGAAGATGTATTGATAAGCAAGAAGGATAACCATTCATATATTATAAATAATCATTAATTGCACAAGTTTAGACAATGACATATCCGATAAAGCAATATCAAACATGAAGACCCGCTAGCAAATATGCACCATCACTTCCTATGTTATCATGACAATAACATAAACTAGATTGAATTATACTATCTATATCAATAGACACCACATAGGAGGATATCGACTAAAGGATTGAAAGATTATCGATTGTCTGAGATAAACCACATCTTGTAGAAACACAAAAGCATCAGTGATTATATCACAAGCTATTAATGAATGAGGCATCAGTCATGGATAATAAGTACAATGTATCCTTAAGTATTAACAGGAATGGAAGTCAATTTGAAGATCAAACTCCATTACCAGCAATCAACCAATAAATGGACAATTATCAGAAAATGATATCGACTTATATCAAAGTAGAAAGATTGGATATCATCATAACAATATGGGATAAGGCAAGAGTTAATATCGATTGACTAAATACTAATGATAGTTAGACCAAACTAATACAAACACAATGGATGTTAACTACTGGTTGCACTACCAATTAGGGAAGATTACCTTCATAAAAAGATTTGATATTGAGTCAATCTGGGAGTTATCTATGATCAGAAAATAATGAAATAATATTATGTGAACTGTCGGATTATGGAAAGGTGTGATTAACAAAGGGACATGGAGGAAGAAACAAGACACGTCTCATTCATAGCATCTCTTCATTTGTTAAAGACAATATAAGAATGCATTCTCGTCAGTCACTCAAGGCATCATTAGAACTTTATTTACTTATCCATATTTGGATATACTTAATAGAGCATCTGCCTTTGGCAGTTTGGTTTCAAGTTTATCATTGCAGATCAGAGACAACACCATGATTGCACAGATAGAAAGGATAGTCAGAAACAGCATCAATATTTGAAGTTGCAAGCATATAATTCAGAATCTGAAATAGCAACATATCACTCATAGCGATATTACACATTTGCATAATTACATCATCATATCAGACACAGCAAATACATTGTTGTAAGCAATACTTATTGATTGTATATCGATATTGTTTATATCAGACATACCATCATTATACTATCACTATAAGTGATAGGAAACATCATATTCATAGCATATTTCATATCATTATATCCGATAGTGCTATTAAACATATTGGTATCAATATCATCTTGCACACATATTGTGATTGAATCTGAAATAGCGGTTGATATCTTAAGTAACCTCCATTACTTAGTTTAATTGTAAGTATCTGATAGAGTAAGTCTGAGAAGTGGAGTAATTGTTCCTGTTTTCCAAGTTAGCCAAAAAGGGGACATTACAGACAATCACTGTGAGATGTCCTCATGTGTGGCTGTCCTTGTCACAAATGAGGACATCTCACAATGATTGTCCCTTGTGTAATTCAAGCGGCAATTACACAAGGGACAGTCACTGTGAGATGTCCTCATTTGTGACTGTCCTTACAGTGAGTGTACATTATCATGTTGTCTTTAGAGTGACTGTCCTCATTTTTTGAAGAAGAAAAGCATTAATGTGGTTCAATAGCAATACATTCAAGTGACAATTACACAAGGGACAATCACTGTGAGATGTCCTCATGTGTGACTATCCTTGTCACAAATGAGGACATCTCACAATGAATGTCCCTTATGTAATTCAAGCAGAAATTACACAAGGGACAGTCACTGTGAGATGTCCTCATTTGTGACTGTCCTTACAGTGAGTGTACATTATCATGGTGTCTTTAGAGTGACTGTCCTCATTTGTTGAAGAAGAAAAGCATTAATGTGGTTCAATAGCAATACATTCAAGTGGCAATTACACAAGGGACAATCACTGTGAGATGTCCTCATGTGTGACTATCCTTGTCACAAATGAGGACATCTCACAATGATTGTCCCTTGTGTAATTCAAGCAGCAATTACACAAGGGACAGTCACTGTGAGATGTCCTCATTTGTGACTATCCTTACAGTGAGTGTACATTATCATGTTGTCTTTAGAGTGACTATCCTCATTTTTTGAAGAAGAAAAGCATTAATGTGGTTCAATAGCAATACATTCAAGCGGCAATTACACAAGGGACAGTCATTGTGAGATGTCCTCATTTGTGACTGTCCTTACAATGAGTGTACATTATCATGTTGTCTTTAGAGTGACTGTCCTCATTTGTTGAAGAAGAAAAGCATTAATGTGGTTCAATAGCAATACATTCAAGTGGCAATTACACAAGGGACAATCAATCACTATGAGATGTCCTCATGTGTGACCTTTGTGAAGGCAAGTGCCAATTTGTATCCAAGTTACCAATATTGTGGCAAAAGTGGGAATGAAGCATTTAGGGGTCAAATTGGGCAAAGAAGTGTAGAAGTGGCCTATGTGAGGTCTAAATAGCCTAACTAAGTCATGGTTAGGGTCTTATGGTGTTTGAACAATAAGTTTTGAACCAAAATCCCAAAGGTTGTAACAAGTTGTCAATGTTGTCATTCACAACATTGACAACATTTGTGCAAGGGAGCATTTTCGAGTAAGATGGTTATGTAACTATATGAAACCATTGAATTAGGCATCAGATCAACTATAAGAGGCCTCCATCGATCTGTGCAAAAGGTTGGGGGGAAAAACATTTGGAATTAAGAAGATTTGTAGAGTAACACGGTTTTAGTGAATTCTTGAGTTTTTTTGTTTCTTTGTTTTCAGTTGATTAATGGATTAGATAGCTCGCAGTGTCTATTGGAAAATTTAGTACAAGTTGTTTTTTTATTCTGTGTTGTGTTTTTTTTTAGTTTTGAAGCATTCCAACTAGTTTGTTAATTCTTTTGTTAAGTACCCTATCATTGGTTTGAACCAGGCAGGTTGAACAAATGGAGTCTTAGCTCATCATTCCATTGTCAATTTTGTATGGGCTCTTGGAATGGGTGAGGAGGCTCCATGTACTATATGTTTGGAAGGAGGGGCCCTGGGAAGCTCATTTTCTATGTTTGCAATGATGTCCTAGGTGAGTCAGTTGAGCACAGTTAGGGATGACAAATCATTACAAGAAGATTACAACAAGTTGAATGCATTGGTTGCTTCAACTAAAATCTCATGGAGAGGTATACACACATCTAAAGAAGCCCCAAGTCAAATTAGAAGATTGGGTGAGTTTCTTTGGCTGCTAAGAAAACAAACTCTTAGTCAGACTGTCCAAGTTGTGTCAAAATACTTGTTTTCAGGCATGGCTATAGCAGTTGGTGTACAAAAAATCTAGGAGGAGAAGACCTTAGATATCTTGGAGTTCTCAATAAAGGGCATCTGAATCCTAAGCCCTTTAGGTGGCTTAATATAAACAAAAAGGCTTGACAAAGGCCTAATTGCTAGCAGCCTATTTTTGGGTGCAATTGGCATGGTTTGATGAACTGGATTGAAGTACTGATGAAAAGTATAGGTGAAGGAGTAATATTGAAACCAATAGAGGTCCTAGTGGCCAGCCTCTCCATGGAGTAAAGTTCTAGTTGAATGTGTTTCAATTTGTGAAGACAAGACTAGGAGTGTCCTAGTAGCTAGATTGGTATTGAGCAGAGTTCGTTGTATTTCTTGTTGGTGTGCACTAGTTGAAGGAGTGGAATCTTGGGTAGAGATACCTAAAGAGTGTAGGGATAGTTAAGTACCCTATCAAGTCAAAACATTGGCCTAAAGAGACCCTAGTGAAGGATAGGGAGTGAGCAAGACAAAGTGTTACATCAATTAACAAGATCATTTTTTGGTAATTGTGTACATTATCATGTTGTCTTTACAGTGACTGTCCTCATTTGTTGAAGAAGAAAAGCATTAATGTGGTTCAATAGCAATACATTCAAGTGGAAATTACACAAGGGAATATCACTATGAGATGTCCTAAGTGTGACTGTCCTTGTCACAAATGAGGACATCTCACAGTGACTGTCCCTTGTGTAATTGCCACTTGAATGAGGATAGTCACTGTAAAGACAACATGATAATGTACACAAGTACCGTGAAGGTAGTCACAAGTTAGGGCTGTTTCATTGCATACCCGAAACAATGAATACATTACAGTCCACAAAATGTTTGTGCTTGAAAGATGAACAAATAAAATTAAACTTCTAAATAACCAAAGCCGCTAACAATAAATTCAACACAGATATGTCCTCATTTCTGGGTATTTTAGCTCTCTAACAGCTGAATACCAGATTACATAATAATGACAAAAGAAAAATAAACCCAACGTACTCAGAAATTGTAGCTGTGATTTCGCGGAGGGAATCTCTCTCGGCGCTGTTGAAAACACAAATAACAACGTTCTTGTTTTTTTTTCCCTTATATCCCGATGTGATTTCGCGGAGGGTTACGGTGCTGTTGAAAACACAAATGACAACGTTCCTTTTTTTTTTTGCCCTTATATCCCGACAACATCGCAATTGCAAGTTAGGGCTGTTTCACTGCATACCCGAAACAATGAAGACATTACGGTCCACAAAATGTTTGTGCTTGAAAGATGAACAAATAAAATTAAACTTCTAAATAACCAAAGCCGCTAACAATAAATTCAACATAGATATGTCCTCATTTCTGGGTATTTTAGCTCTCTAACAGCTGAATACCAGATTACATAATAATGACAAAAGAAAAATAAACCCAACGTACTCAGAAATTGTAGCTGTGATTTCGCGGAGGGTTACGGTGCTGTTGAAAACACAAATGACAACGTTCTTGTTTTTTTTGCCCTTATATCCCGATGTGATTTCATGGAGGGTTACGGTGCTGTTGAAAACACAAATGACAACGTTCTTATTTTTTTTGCCCTTATATCCTGATGTGATTTCGCGGAGGGTTATGGCACTGTTGAAAACACACATGACAACATTCCTTTTTAATTTTGCGCTTATATCCCGACAACGTCGCAATTGCGACAGTGCCAAATGTATTGTCATCGCAAATTGTGACGGTGTCGGGCTATATTTGAAAAAAAAAGGGCAAAACCGCATGACATTTGCCTGCCGTCGCAAATGGCCGTCGCAATTTCACCCCAAATGTATTAGTGTAACATGATGCATAAAACAATGGAGGATTATGTGCATGATACTTAAGCCAAAAGCATGCAGTGAAGAACTCATCTCATAGATTTGGGTCCCATCCTTGACCACATGGAACAATTTAGTCTCAAGCTTAATCCAAAGAAATGTGCTTTTGGTGTTACTTCTGGGAAACTCTTGGGTTATATCATTTCAGCTAAAGGCATAGAAGTTGATCCCAAAAAAGTGCAAGCTATTATGGACATGCCTCCACCCAAGAATATCAGTCAAATGAGAGGATTACAGGGTAGGCTACAATCTATTCGGTGCTTCATTTCACAGTTGGCCAACAAGTCACAACCATTTACTAAAACTTTGCATAAGAATGTGACCTATGAATGGAATGAGGAATGTGACACGGGACTCACTCAAATAAAATAATATCTTGCTAATCCACCAATTTTGATGCCTCCTATTCATGGAAAGCCACTTATACTATACATTTCAACAATGAACACATCTTTGGGTGCTCTCCTAGCTCAAGAAGATCAGAACAACAAAGAGAGAGCCACATACTATATCAACAGAATATTGGTTTCCTATTAAATGAACTATTCTGTCATTGAGAAGGCTTGTTTAGTAGTGGTATTTTCTTGTCAAAAGTTTCAGCATTATATGCTAGCTCACACCATAAGGCTTATTACAAAAATTGATCCACTAAAGTACTTGTTGAGCAAGGCTGCCCTCACAGGTAGATTAGCGAAATGGGTGATGATACTTAGTGAATTTGACATTGAGTATGTGGAAAGAAAAGCTATTAAAGGACAAGAAATTGCTAATCAGCTGGTAGAAGCTCCTTTGAAAGATTATCAGTCTTTGAGTATTGAATTCCCAGATGAATCCATCATGCTTCTCACACATCAATCTTGGAGCATGTTCTTTGATGGATCATTCACTCAACAAGGATCGAGTGCAGGTATTTTGTTTGTTACACCTCAAAGATACTCATTTCCAAAAGCTTATAAAATGTTGTTTCTGTGCACCAACAACATAGTTGAATATGAAGCTCTCATCAATGGTATGAAGATAGCCCTTGAATGGCATGTGGATGAGCTCAAGGTTTTTGGAGACTCTTAGTTAATCATCAACCAAGTCAACAATGTCTACCAAACAAAAGATGACAAGCTAATACCTTACAAAATAATGGTGGATGATCTCAAATAGTACTTTGCACACATTTCTTTCCAGCAGATTCTAAGAGTGGACAATAAATTAGTGGATGCTATGGCCACTCTTGCTTCAATGTTACAAATGCCAGAAAACAATTTCAAACATGAATTCCTGGTGGAGGCATTACACTACCCTGCCTATGATATTCCTAAATCCAGGATGATTTGTTCAATCATTGGACATGACTCATCCCGCTACTACCATATCTTTTCCTACCTTCATGACCAAATCATTCCAGACACCTATACCCAGAATGAAAAGTGTCACCTAATTTGTACTGCTTCACAATATGTCCTCATAGAAAATGACTTGTATAGACATGGTTTAGATGGTACCCTCCTTAGGTGTTTCAAACCCGATGAGTCCAAATGTGTGCTAGCTAAGGTACCTGAAGGAATATGTGGGTCTCATTCTAATGGTCTAACGTAAGCTCGGAAACTTATTAGAGCTAGTTATTACTGGCCGGACATGGAAAAAGAAGTTGTTCAATATTCTAAGACTTGCAAGCAATGCCAATTTCATGAAAATCTGATTCATGCTCTTGCTAATGAGCTTAGTCCTCTCATCAGTTTCTAGCCATTTCAGTAATGGGCTTTTGACTTGGTCAGTCAAATACATCCTTCTTCTTCAAGAGGACACAAGTTTATCATCACAGCTACTAATTACTTTACCAAGTGGGTTGAGGCAGTACGTCTAGCTGTAGCTGACGGTAAGACTATTGCTATGTTCATACTGAACTATATCATTTGCAGATATGGTATACCCTCATCTATTATCACTGAAAATGGGGGACAATTCAAGAATAAGGATCTGACAGACTTATATACCAAGTTCATAATTATTCACAATTGGTCATCTATCTATTATCCTCAGGGTAATGGACAAAAAGAGGCTTCTAATAAGACAATTCTAAAAATCTTGCACTGAACAGTTCATAAATCTGGTAGAGATTGGCATCTCTAGATTAATCCAGCTTTGTGGGCCTATAGAACAAGTATTCAAACACCAACGGGGGCCACTCCCTTCGCCTTGGTTTATGGAGCAGAGGTAGTATTACCTATTGAGGTCAAGATTCTGACATTGTGAATCTCTTTGAGGGGCCTCATCACTGATGAAGAAAACATAATATCCTAGCTTCAAGAGCTTGAGTTACTTGACGAACATCAAAAGTTGGTGTTTGATCATCTAAGAGCATACCGAAAGAGGATGTCTAAAGCCTACAATAAGAAATTCAGACAAAGGGAATTCCAAGTGGTGACCTCGTCCTGAGAGAGAACCCCAAAAATCAGTAGCAGCAAGTCCAGAAAGGAAAATTTGAACCAAACTGGCTTGGTCTGTATGTCATTACTGCAGCATTTGTGTCTGGTGCTTATCGACTCTCCACCACTGAAGGAGAATAGCTCAAAGAGCCTATCCACACTCTTCACTTGAATAAATTCTATAGTTGAGGCATTCTTTGTGTGCTCATGTACATACTTATTGGTCCTGAAAAAATTCAAAAAATCATATATTGCAAAAAATCCTTAAAATTGCAAAATGTCCTGAAAAAATGATCATCTTAGTGAAAACCTGGTAAACAGGCGCTTTGATGTATCTATTATCTTGGTGAAAACCTGGTAAACAGACACCTTGATAATAATCAAAAAAATAGAAAATTTGAAAAAATACAAAAAAAGTCAAAAAAGTAAAAAAATACAAAAAAATGAGATATTAAAAAACTAAATAAAAAAATTTTAAAAAAAGAGAAAAGTACAAAAAAAATTGAAAAAGAAGAAAAATGTGTCATTGATGAAAATCTGGTAAACAGGCGTCATGGTAGCAAAAATAGAATCTCTGCCAAGATGGTGAAAACCTAGTAAATAGGCACCTCTTGTTTCCTAAAGCTACATCTCATCTTAGCATCGCTTGGCTTTTAGTTTCCTGCTTTAGTTTGCTTCCTCACTTTCTTGCTTTAGTTTGTTTTCTGTTTTTTAGTTCATTTCACTTTGGTTTGCCAGCTCATGCACTTGCCTTCAGTTTTCTTTGAGATTTTCCTTGACTCTTCATGGATTGGAACTGGTTCACACTTGGGGGCACCTTCCTAGTCTAGGGGGCATTGTCCTATCACTTTCAAAAGTTTTTTTCATGCATCAGTCACCAATGATTCCTATTGTGTCTTCCTGTTGAAGCCTAACTACTTTGGAGATTTCTCTCCTTGAGGATCTCTCGTGTATCGGTTGCCAGTGGTTCTCACTATGCCTGCCTACTAATACCTAGCCCTCATTTGAACCTCTCTCTTTTGGGATCTCTTCCTTACATCAATCACCAGTGATCCTCATTGCATCTGTCTATTGATGTTTCACTCATGTTTTATTCTCTCTTTTGAGAATCTTCCTTGTATCAGTTACCAGTGGTTCTCACTGCGTTCACTTGCTGATACTTGGTCTGCGCTCTGATATCTTCTTGAGATTTTGTCTCTCACGACAGTCACCAGTGGTTCTCAATACGTCTGCCTATTATCGCTATCCCGTCGAGACTTTGAATGTTGTATGCTTCTGATTCGACTTCAATCCGCTTGAACACAAACATAAACTGAAACTAAAACTGAATTTGTGTTCCTTTGAAGCATGCTGAGCTTTTCCTTTTCTTGTTTGTTTGTTTTCTTTATCATTTCCTCTCAAGTGAATCTAAGATGTCTTTCTTGACTGAGAAATGTGAAGACTGGGGGCATGATCTTTTCTTGGCTTTATGTTTGTTGGTTTAGTTCCAATGATCCAATGAATCTATCTAAGAGGGGTGTCCTTTTGTAAGAGCCTCCATCTCATATTGGATGGCCATGCATACCTCGACTCTTTTTATATGGATGCTTTGGTGAGGTTGGTTCATCTCCTTGTCTGTTTTGAGTGACTTCTTTCTGCTACAAGTAAAATTGCTAACACTCGTCCTACTAAGTGAATGTAAGGGTCACTGTGAGCAATCTTTGGCAAAGGAAGGAACTCTTGTGTGTCTAGTGTGTTTGTTCACAAGCAAAATTCAGGTCATTCTAGAAATTGTTCTTTGATGCTTATGTTAACTTGCTAAATCAAAAGGAATAGGTGTTCAGGTCATTCTGGCTTCTTGTGCCTTAATTCTTACATTTCATTCCGACAAATCTAAGACTTATGTCATATTCATATTCTCATGATTGTAATGTTAGTGAGGATTATATGGCATCTTGCGATTATCCCGTGCTTAAATGAACTTGATGATAATAATACAATGAGTCCAACAACCAAGTCTTAGGGTTTGCATTTTCATTCTAGGCATGCATTTTAGCTTAGGCTTGCATCTTTCATTCTAGGCTTGCATTTGAGACGACATCTTGGTACTCTCTTGATTGCTTTCTTTTGGATCTGTTCATCAAAGGTTCTCATCTTTTGTCCCAGGTTCCTTTTGGTTGCACAATTGTCTGGTCCTCGCTCTTGATCTTCAAAATGTATTCCTTTTGGTTAGTACCTGTCATATATTGTGACAATCTTGCATGAGATGATTAGTACCATATCCATTGCATTTTCATTTTATTTCCATTTGCATTCATAAATTCATTTTCATCTACATATACATGTGCATCCATTATAAGCATAACTCACATCATACATTACACATATGAATACATTCTATCCATCTATCATTGCATTTCACATTGCATCATCATAAAAATAAAACATGTGCATATTCATATTCATATTCATAAAAGAAGAAACATGTGCATTTCATACATTCTATCCATACATCTAAGCATATAGAAACATCTCATAAACATCAATATCAAAGCAATATAACAATAGGTACGATGATATCAAAATCATTGATCTCATATATATATATATAGATATATATATAGATATATATATATATATATATAGATATATATATATATATATATCTATATATATATATATATATATATATATATATATATATATATATATATATATATATATATATATATATATATATATATATCTATATATATATATATATATATATATATATATATATATATATATATATATATCTCGAAACAATGTCATGTACAAAAGAGAGGGTGCTAATCGAGCACAGTATCAAAAATGGACTACAATGTACAAGTATATCAAAATGTGCTAGCTCTACCCAGTGCCACCTAGAGGAGGTGGTGGTAGTGGTCTTTGTGAAAGGGGCATCGGCCGCTGTGGAGGTCCAGCGTAATCAAAAAATGGGGGCACCTTCTTTGCTAAATCTTGAATGACCCCGTAGTAAGCTACATGGTAATAAGCTACCTGAGCAGTGTCGTATCTCATCTCAATCCTTGATCATGCCAGCTCCTCCCATAGCTGCCTGATCTCAACATCCCTGTCAACTACCTAGGTCTCCTCTCTGATGACTCAGGTGTGGTATTCATCCACTCCTGTTGGACCTGTCACACTCTCTCACGGCTCTTCCTAAGAGCCTCTTGTAGCTATGGCGTACCTGCTCCTACAAGAATATCAGGCATATCAGTATCATCATCCGGAGGTGCCTGCTATGATGTATCACCTTTCTATTTCCTAGTAGACCTCTATTGGGCCCCACTGCTCCCAGCTCCTGCATCTGAGCCCATGGTTCTAGCAGGGATGCTAGTCTGTCCTGCTCAAGGTCTCAACACTCTCTGCTGATGTCCCTATTGTGCAACCTGCTGCTATGCAGGCTAATAAACTAGTGGTTGTTAAGCTAGTGGCTACTGATTTGGTACTTGTTGCTACTGCACAAGCTTCTATTGTGCTCCCATACCAATAGGATCCATGAATCTCAGATGAGGTCATGCAATCAACTGGTCCCTATATGCAAGTGTCACCCCTACATTGGTGACATCCACCATATAGTCCCATCATGCAGCTGGAATGTGTGCCTCTATCACACACCACCCTGGATCTAGTCTCATGTGCCACCCCTTCTTCTCCTCATCAGAGAAGCGGGCATAGGGGCATTACTCATGTGATATGTCCTATTTCCTACCAAACTAGTGCAGGATGTGTGTAACAAGGAATCTCTCAATAATGGTGACACTCTATCCAATTAGTGGATGCGATACAAACATAAAGGAAAGCTCTCAATGAGCATCATCCCAAGGCTTAGTGGCAACCCAAGGTCTCCAGACTATAGTTGCCATGTCATCCAATTATCCTCTCCACTACTCCATCTTACCTAGAAGAGGTTGAGTCATCGGACCTGCGTACCTATAAATGTAAGGCTCAAGAGCTTGTTGCGTGTCATGATAAATGGGCCTGCAAATGGGGAGATGCTCCCAGGCCTAGATCTATAAGATGAAGACACCTACCACCATCATCCTCACGCTGTGATATACTATCTCATGCATCTCATGATACATGTGGGCTAGCATGCACTCACCCCATCCAAACCTGATGGCTGGCCTCTCCAATATCCTCCACAGCATCGTACCCCAGCCGCACTCTAGACCATGCTGACCTTAATCTAGAACAAGGTAGTAGCTCATAAATATAGCAAGAACAATAGCAAATGGATGAGTGCTACCATGCTTGCTGATCAAATCATCCCAGGAGATGGCCCAGCCCATCACTAGATCATCTCTGAAGATCATCCTCAAAGCTATTGTACCCTACCGTGGCTGTGTCTCATAGTCTACTCGAGCACCATGGACAGGTATCCATAAAATCATGTATATGTCCTCAGGAGTCACAGTCATCTCCCCCATCGAAAAGTGGAAAGTGTTCATCTCTGAATGGAAACGCTCTACGAGTGCACCAAGAAGACTGTGATTTACCCTAATGTCGGGTAAATCATGCAAGAATCCCAAACCAAGTGCCTCAATGTGAGCACTCTCTACATCCGTTAGTCTTTGCACTAATGTAGTAATCATAGGATGGTGTGTCCTGAAGGTGACATTAGGGAAGTCAACCTGCAAAGCAAGCGACAACATTGGATCAGTATCTCAACATGATGGGTTTTCAACACAACAACAGCAAATACAACAAGGCATCCTAGACATGACTCTACGAAGCTCTACTTGGCTAATTTTATGCAAATTTGACAAATTTTGACAAAAGAATTCAAACTTTGCAATGGCTTTTCATGTGAGGAAACTATTTCCTCATGCGAGACAGGACTTGACCTTGTGTGAACAGGAGAAAGCTCACACGAGACCAGCTTTCAACTCGCACGAACTTCCAGACAGAGCCCGCGTGAAGAAGACCTAACTCATATGATGAAACTACTTCCTTGCATGAGGGGAGATCTAGGCCGATGCAAGGAAACTACTTCCTCACACAAGATTGGAAGAACATGACCTAAAACTATGCTAGATCACCCTAAATTGACCTAAAAAGTGGTACAAATTGAAATGCAAGGAGGTTTATCGACTACTTATAGGTGCATCATACTCTGTGGGTCAAGCGTGTCATCAGGAGTGCTCAAATTAATGCATATGTAGTGGAAGACCCTCCATTTCTCTCTCAAAGCTCAAAATCACAAGAAGACAAAGGTGAATAATGAAGTGAAAATGACCCCTCTAGGCCTTATATAGCTTTTGACCTAATTTTAAAAAGTGCTCCATTTTGCGTGAAAATTGCACCCTTGGCTAAATCGACTGCTCTGAATCCATTTTCAAGATCAAAATCAAAATTTGACATCTCTAGATAGCTCAAAATTGTGTTTTAAATTCTAGGACCCTTTGGGATTGGACGCTTGTGCAGTCAGCCTTCTAGCGTCATCTTCCTGCCAGACCCTCATCTTTGCATCATGTTCTCAAGATCTTTTCTCTTTTCATCAAAGTCAACTCTAGTCAAATCTAGTCAACCATGGTCAAACTTGGTCAACAGGACCTTTGCATTGCTCTGATTTGCTTCTGTAGCTTCTCGAATCTAATCTAATTGCTTCTGCTCTGCAACCTCTTGTCATCAATCATCCTTTCGATACGTCATCTTTTGATTTCACTCCCAAGGGGGCAAGATGATTGCATCATTTGAATCTTGTTGAATCAATTCTTGAATCAGTCTGATTTGAATCATTAGTTCTCATTGCTAGGGGCATCTTGCTATCTGGTCATCTATCTTTTAGGTATCTGAGCAATCTAACTCAGATCCTCAGGAATCAAGCTTCGTTCTGGAGATGGTTCTCAAAATATTTTAGGTATTGGGGCAATCTAACCCTAATTCTTGGGAGTCAAGTTTCATTTTGGAGATGGCTCTCAAAATCTCTCTTAGACCGTTATCTGGGCAATCTAACCCGGGTCTCGAAGGGCTGAGCTTTGTATTGGGGCAATCTAACCCTGATTCTAGAGACAATCCTAAGTTTGCATCTGAATCTCATTCTGGGCATTGGGGCAATCTAACCCTGATTCTCATCTTCTCTCAAGACTGTTGTCTTCACAATCTAACTTAGACTTCAGAAAATCATGCTTTGATCTATTCGGTGTCTTGGCAACCTAACCTAGACTTCTATATTTCTCATCATCTGTCACTTCAGACTATTCTTTGAATCAACGCGTTGTTCACACATCAATTCAAAGAGGGGCAAATGTAATACCCCAAAGTTAGCACCTAATAAATTCAATCAATTTTGGTGCATTCTTGTCAATTTTACATCTTTAAAGTCCTACTTTGCTAGGCATTTTTCTCTCTCCTACCTAACTTAATTCAACTTGATGTCAATTGCAAAAACCCTAAATTGTATTAATCAAATATTAAAATTAATTCCTAAAGTCTTCAACTTTTATTAGCTAAATTACCCCTATGATAAATTAATATAATCCTAAAGTCCTAAGTGCTTGGAATTAAATTAAATTCACCCCATTTGGCTAATATACATGAAAAGGAATTAATTATTACTTGTTATTTGAATGGACACTCATTTTTTAATTAATAATTCACAATATTCGAAAGGTCACCCTGTGTGGCATTTTCCATTCTTTTAATTAAGTAATTCATGTCTTTTTGTCTCAAATGGGAATGAAGAGTTGGGAGTTTCAAATCAAGAATCTCTTCATTCTCTTCCTGGGCTTATCTATTTAATGGACCTCATTTCTTCATTCAAGGGGAGTAATTTTTGAGAGTAATTAAACTATAGCGATTTTTAAATCCCAATTTAATATTTTCAAGCTTTTATTTGCAATTAGCTTAATTTTTCATTTAGCATAGTATTGCATTCTCATATTAGATTAATTTGCTTACATTCTCATAGTTTAATCTCTATTTATTTCAAGCTATTTAGATTAAATTGCACTTCATATCTCTTCCAAGCTCTTAATATAATTGCATCTTCATTCTCATTTTTAATTGCATATTCATCTTAGCTTAATTTCATCTTGTTCAATCTTCATAGTTTTTCAAATCCTCCATTGTAGGACTGGTCTTATGATTGTTGGCTCTCATTTTGAGAGTAATTAAACACCCCGTCCACATAGGAGGCAACAAGTCGCTTCACCATGGATTGTGAATTGAGTAATTCATACTCTCTCTTGTAATTCGATCAGGTGAGTAATGACTATGTTGCATGTGTAGTTGGATTAGAGGTCCACATTTGACTATGTACATATTCAAGGTGAAAATAAATTTTGATATCCCCTATTTTGGAAGTAAAATTAATACAAACATTTAACAAAGTTGGATAGATATTTCTCTATAAATACCTTTCGAATTCCAAGAAGATGATTTTTTTCCTCCTCAAAGATAAAGCACATGTGAAGCAATCATGGGAAGGTAAAATTACATCAAAGAAGAACAATTATGCAATAGATGAAGTTGAAGAAATAGATGTACATACTCTACATGGGGGATTTTATAGAATTTATTAAAGAAGAATATTTTCTTGAAGATAAATATGAGAAAAATACATGGAGTGGTAACTATTGTGATAAAAGAAAGACCAAACAGTACAATATTACACTAATAAGTTTCATATTTTATCAGAAAATCTTGGCATCCAAGGTTTAGAGAAGCACTAAGTGTTGAAATATCATAGTGAGATGTAAGTATATATCCAAAAAAGAAGTTTTTTCATAAATATTAAAAAATTTGAGACTTCTTATAAACATGTCAAAAAAATTAAGAAGTTTAAACACAAAGGAAAAAAAATTATTTGCAAATGATAAATTTAGGGAAGAAAATAGTAGAAAATTCTCAAGAAAATAGACCATTGCCAATTTTTTTCAAAATCACCAATATCCAACAAAGTTTCCAAAAAAGCATGAAAAGATATAGGTATGTGGTGTGAAATTCATGTCATTTATGAACATAATACTAAATATTATCAAATAATTAAGATATTAGTAGAAGAAGCACAAACAAAATAGAAGAAATCTCATTTGTTGCCAACCCTTTTCATAAAAAATATGGTGAATGAGTCATTAAACAATATCCTTATGCTATGGTGGCTAGTACATGAATCTTGCCTAAAGAATATGTAGAACAAAATTTTCATTTGCAAATGCGAATAACTAAAAATCCACTACATTTTACTATTTACAATGGGGGTCAAAAGATTTAATTTTTACTAAAGTTGTTAAGAGGTTGAGTTTTTAAAAAAAATATTATCCACAACCATACTCCATGGGATGGGTAAGCCAAGGATGAGATATACAAGTATGTAAATAGTGTTTATTATCATATTCCATTAATTAATTCAAGATGAAGTCATTTGTAATGTAGAACCATTGTATGTGTGTGTGATGTACTATTGGGGAAGCCATATATGCATGAATGCCATGGTGTATGAGTCGAGACCATGCAATCTTGTTGTCAAATTAGGGAAAAAAATATTGAATACTTGAGGTGAGATTGGAAAATTATAGATCTCTAACTAATACTCATTTGACTATATATAGTGGAAATTTCATTCACCATAAAGAGGTGAGACCATTTTAATATATTTCTCATTATGAGACAATCACCATCACTATTCAACACAACTATCACAACAAACTATAAATGAAAAAATAGAAGATGCTCATGTCACCTACAAGGTTTCCACTATATTACGCAATCAAATATTTAATTTACAAAAATTGTCATGACCCAAAACTGGATCATAAAATTATGCATTACACAAATCAACATGATTTTTGAGATAAGAATTATAGTATTGAGTGAATTCACATTATTGCAATACACCTTGTTTTCAGTAAGAAGGTGAACAAAATAAGCCAACAATAAATTCCTTCTTATCAAGTGGCTCAACCCCCTTACTACATCAAATGGTTTATAAAAGAATAAAATGCCAAATTTTTTCCTCGTGTGTTACAGTGTGTGGGTACAATGGGGCACATTGCTTCTCAAGAGGAGAGGAATGATCTAGAATAGTCTGCCGGTGATTCGGAACCATCTAGGGATGATCTAGAGTAGTCTAGGGGTGGCTAAAAAGAATGACCTATGGTGAGTACAAAAGACAAGCTCAATTCAAGGATGATCCAAATTTTTAGGGTAATCTAGAACCATCCATATCTAGTGAAATGAGTAGAGATGAAATAATCAAAAATTTAATTTCTAGCTATTTTCTACATTTTACTAATTTCCATTTTTGGATGTCTTCGAGGAATTTTGGTTGGAAGTATCATTATCCTTTTAAATCAATAGTCCAAGGAACTTTTTTAAGGGAATAAAATTAGATCTCTTTAATACCTTTCTAGTGGTGAATGTGGTTTTGAGTTTTGAGCACTGAGCACAAAGTTATCCTGACCAAGTTGGGGTTTCCAATTTTTATTTTTATTTTTTAATATATATTTCTCTTATTGTTTTATTATTCAAAAATATTATGTTAGAATCAACTGGAATCTTGAGACTATTGGGATTGCATATATGTGTATACAATTTATTTTAAATAATGTATTCGTAACTTTTGATGCATACAACTCCTTTATCTAGTTTTTCTATGGTTAATTTTTCACAATATTTGCAAACTTTTCCACTTACCTTGTATTGTTTAAAAAATTCACTACCAAATTTATATTAGAAAAGTATAGAAGCATTTATGAAATTGAAAGGGGATACCCTCATAATATAGCTAGTGATTCCATGACCTACCCCCAAATGTGGAACCACATCCCAAGGAAGAGGATGAAGATGTCAATATTGATCAAATGCATGAAAAAGTAGAAAGAGCCATGGAGGAAATGGTACCATCAACTTTCAAGAAGTGGTCGATAGAGTTTCCAATGGCTTCAAAATAATAATTTTCTAGAAAATAGAGGGGGAGATTGGAAAGACAAACCCACACTAGATGCATATTGAGTGGTTCAGTAAGAGGGTTAAAGGAGATCGTTCATTGTTTAGCAGAGAGAGAGCAAATAACCCAATCTCACATATTTATCAATGACAAATCATGATCAATGGGAAAAACAAATGTAGAAATAAAAAACATTTACCACTATTGGTGTTGATGACAAAACAATCCACATCTCCCAAGAACACCTGCATGTAAACACTTGTCATAGAAAGAGAGAAGCAAACGCTATGGATGCCTGAACACAAGGATCCATGAAAGAGGAGACATTCTTGATGTGCAAAAACAAAAGTTGAAATTCAATAATAAAATGAATGTGTTAAGATTACAAGAGGTATCAATCCCTATAAAAGGAGATCAAAATGCTAAAAGGAAACCTAGGTTGCATAATAATAATTAATAAAATAATTAATCATTATATGCATAAATTTTAGCTTAAGCAAAGAAAGAGGTAATAAGTGACTTAATAATTAAATTATATTGATTAATTACCTAGAACTACTATTGAAAGCTAAAAACCCCCCCTTAAGATAAACTTAGGGAGTAGCTAAAAACCTAGAACTACTATTGAAAGAAAATGAGTCTCAACAACAAAGGCCTGATCAAGTACCCAAGTACAAAATAGAGTCTCTATAAAGTAGAGAAATAAAGAAAACCACATGGGAAAAACTCTACTCCAAAAAGAGATGAAGACGAGTGAAGGACAAAAGAACCCTCCAAAACTAGAGAATGTTCCAGAAAAAAGGAACAAGGAATGACCATGTAGAACATCACTTAAGAAAGAAGCTGCAAACTCTGTCAAGAAGTAACTATTGATCTGAAGAGCCTCCACTGAAATAGAACATGACCAGGTAGAGAAGACTGTAATCTGCATGAGTGCCCTCAAATGACATTACTTAAATCAGGAGGCAAACAAAGGAAAACAAATGAACTCAGAGATACAAATGGTATAAAACACCAAATCCTGAAGAATTTGTCAATCAAAGATGGAAGAGTGCCTCCAAAAAATAGGAATGAAAGAGCATTTGTTTGGTAAATTATCCATCTCACTGAAATGTATAGGTACCTAGCCACTACATCAGCCTAGTACATAGGAACAAATAATGAATACATATCTCACTCCAAAAAAAGGAAGAAGAAAAACCAATAGTAGAAACCCCCCCCATAATGCTGATAATGGATAAATGATAGGTACACTGAAAAGGATGTTCAATATAAAATGCATGAAGAAGAACCAGGAACATTGAAGGTGCAGAGAGAGTACAAACACAAATAAAGATGTCCCAAGGCTAATGTCATTGGAGGAACACTCACTTGAAAAAGGTAGATGGAAAAAAAAGGAAAACATCAAACCCCCCATGGTACTTTATAATGGAGTGTAAGTACAAAAGTCACATAGATGTGCAAGATCCCAAGCATGAAAAAGAATGGCACTTTATCTCAGTGTGTTTGCATAAAAGAATTCTTACAAAATGGTGTATACAATGCTCAAAGAAGAACAAAGGATGTTGAAACAAAAGAACAACCAAAGAAGAGTCATCCCATACAAGGAAGAGATCCCAGGACCTGAAACATCCAAGATATTCACCAGAGTGCAAAAATGCAAAAAAATGAATAAAATATACTTGGAGTAGAATCTAAGAAAATGACTCACAAGACTAAAAAGATCATAGAACAAGATTTTTAATGATATATCATTTTCCAAAAACAGAGCCCGAATTCACAAGATATGGCTCCCAGAGTGCAAAAATGAATTTCTGGCTTTGACATCAAAAACTACCATGACAAAACCATAATCAGAAATTCAAACCTCTAGATCTGAATAGATCTCAAAAAGAGATTTTTGACAATATTTAATTTTGCTGATTTCGACACCGTATGCTCAAGTTATGAGCAAAATATCAATAGGTACTCTAGAGGGCCCAAAATGGTGTGCAAATGGTCTAGAAGGTTGTTGACATCAGCAATTAGTGAGCCTAAATTTGACAGTCAAATGGTCATCAACATAAAAAAGTACTAGGGGGCTGAAATCTTCGGCCCTTGGTCATCTGGGTGACCAGGGGTTAGCAGCAAGGGGCTGGGTGCTAGCGAAAATCTCCTGCATGTGATCAGGTGCCAAAAAAAGGGGCTAAACCCTACTAACTAGGTAGATACCACCTAGTCATCGCCGGCAGTCACGCTGGTCATCACGGCGGTGACTCTAATAGTCACGCCACACAGTGACCGCTGAACAGACCACAGACCGCTAGATGGTAACCACGGCCGCCAGTGGTGGTCGTCGGGTGGCCGGGGGGTGGCACTCGAGTGGCTTTCCACCCAAAATTTTTATTTTATTTTATTTTTGCTCATGCTTGCATCATGCCTTAGGATTCATACCAGGGTTGTACGACCCTGGTACAAAAAAAATTGCCTCTCCCTACAACATTATCCAAATTAGATGTATTTTATATTGAAATATGGGTTCTTGGGCATTACAAGCTCAAAAATGAGGTCTCTTTGAGCCCAAAGTGACCAGAAAAAGAGTGACCACCTCGAGATGCATGTCAGGTTCATACGATCCTGGTGCAAAAATTTTTTGTCTCGAATTGAAACTTTGTCCAAATTGGACAAATTTAATATGTAAATAGGGGTTCTTGGGCACTCAAAACACAATGGTGAGTTCTATTTGAGCCCAAAGTGACCATAAAATGAGGTCCCCCAGATCTAACAAAAAATCCTCTAAAAATTACAGATCTCATGAACAAGGCCGAATCTCTCAAGAAGAGGATAGGGGTATGAAGATCTGAAGCTCTGATACCATGTTTGTGTTGATGATAAAATAACCCACAACTCCCAAGAACACCTACATACAAACACCTGTCATAGAAAGAGAGAAGCAAAAGTTGTGGAGGCCTAAACATAAGGATCCATGAAAGAGGAGACATTCTTGATGTGAAAAAATAAAAGTTGAAATTCAATAATAGAATGAATGTGTTAAGATTACAAGAGAGATGAATCCTTATAAAATTAGATCAAAACCCTAAAGGAAACCTAGGTTGCATAATAATAATTAATCATTATATGCCTCAAGTTTAGCTTAAGAAAAGAAAGAGGTAATAAGTGACTTAATAATTAAATCAATATGATTTAATTAATAAGAAAAATAACTTATTACTCTAACAATGACAAGGAAAAGGCTCAATATTACCAACTATTGATCCCTAAGAAGATCACGCCTAAATAAAGGTAAATCGGGAAGTTTCACAAGAGTGGGACAAATTGCACCCTAAGAAACAATCTCTAAGATTTAAGAAGTTGACTCTTCATACTAGTGTTTTTGGGAAAAGGGTAAGGAAGAGAGACTAAAAAAATGGCTAAACTAAGGTAATGCACAAAATATTTTGAAACCCTTTGAATTTTCCTTTAGAAATAACAAGAACATATGACTCCAAAATATGAGAATAGAACACCACAGACTCTTCATTGTTGGAAACAAAATAGAGTACTAAAGTCAAATAGACATATAGTAGAATATTCATATCTTTCATGAGAAGCACCCTCTAAGGCTAGTAGGAGATGAACCATTCCTATTATCTCACTAAAGTAGTCATTTGATGCAAATTTTTCTCACCAAAGACATAGTATAAGCCCGAATCATAAAAAATATAGATTATTGAAGGAGTATAAATAATGACTTAAAGACCTATACATTCATTGTTTAAATTATTAAATCTAGAAACCATAACAAATAATATCTACATTCATCTATAATTGGCACTAAAGCTTTAAAATTATCCACAAAATAAAAGTAAACAAACAATAGAGGAAAAATAGGAATAATCTAACTTGTCTTCTTCTATTGATTAAGTGAAATATAAGGCTAAGGTCTAAGAAATAATATTGTAACTATGTCTACGTTTTCTTCTAAGGATGGTGAACAAAAACTCTAAAATTCTGGAAAAAAAAAACCTTCATTACAATGTGCCTGCAGGCTCCTATAGAAGACATCCTCAAACTGAACATAGTAAATGAAATTGAGAAGGGCCTCTACATTTTTTTCCATGTTGAAGCATCATCATGGAAGTTGTTAAAATTATCTCATCATGCTTGTCTCTACATCATTTTTATCCTTGCAAGCACGCAATATAGATGTCTCCTCTACCTTTTTAACTTCCTCGCAATGAATAGTTACTTTTAGCATGAGGAAATGGTTTTATTTTTGGATCAAATCTATCTACAGATTTTCCTTGAGATTAAAAAGTGGCATTTTACCTTAAAGGATGTGGGCGCATAGGTCTATTAACTGACATGACCACAGATTGAAGAATTCTCACATGGGCAGGAGATTTTGGAAGTCCATTTG
The DNA here is from genome assembly GCA_027943335.1 of Chamaecyparis obtusa. Lineage (NCBI taxonomy): Eukaryota > Viridiplantae > Streptophyta > Pinopsida > Cupressales > Cupressaceae > Chamaecyparis > Chamaecyparis obtusa. The sequence continues at coordinate 1,109,648 of BSBK01000736.1, forward strand.
CTTGAAATTGGACTAAGGGCACATGGTGATGACACATGGCACATAGGTATATTTATTTAATTTTATTTCTCTTTCTAACCTCAAAACCTCTATGTCACCCGCTATTGTGATCATTTTTTCCCTAAAGAAAAGAGCTTGTGGATCTAGTAGAAACTATGTCATTTTGGCATTTGGTTACCCTAACTGTATAGGATCATAACTTTCCACTCATTTCTTAGAAATCATAACAACATACACCATTGGAAAGGACATCAAGAGATATAATTTCAGTCCTTTAACACATTCCATCAAAAAATCATATTAAGGGATGGGTGACAAGTTCAACACCCAATCCCACTCTAAAGACCTCTAAAAATGTACATTTTTGAAATATGGAAAAATACCAAAAAATAGTTTTTTTTCAATTTTTCTCATCTTTGCTCAATATGTCACTTTTGTATTACCTCAAATATCCTTCACAGTGACCTAGATGAAGGTTGTGATAGATAACATCTACACTAGCAACCAAGGGCTTCTAAGAATCCATCACCCAACGATGAAGATTTGGTAGAGAAGGCTACAGACCAACAAATCTACACACCAATCTATAATGTTAGTAAAATTCTATATTTTCCACCACATCTTGGCTACAACCCACAACAAGAGAGGTCTTGGCACAAGAAGGAGGATGATATTACCCTCAAGAGGAAAGTTGGAGCAGATCTATTAACACAAGAAAATATTTGTCCATCAATAGAAAAAGGAGGCTTTGGGTGAGTGAACCCAACATCCATATAACCAAAAACCTAGGGAAATGTCTACTAGAAGGATGATTGGGGAGAACTGGTGTAGAAGCACTACCAAGAAGGGCTTCCTGTAAAAACATCCCATGAACAGGAACTAAACCATGATGGGGAGCTATTTTTCAACTTGATGATATGTTATATAAAGAATTGTTCAATTAATTTTTCTAGAGAAATAAAGTTTAAGAGTGAGACAATTATTATTTTTATAGAATCTACTAATGTTCAATTGTATGATTGTAAATTGAAATGGAAGAAAGTTGTTCATATTTTTTAATTAGTTCAGTTAAAATTTGAAACATCTTACAATTTGGTAATGTAAAGTGTATATTTATTTCATTAGTACTCTTATATTCTAGTTTCTTTCTCTATTAATTTTTTTAAACTTGTAATAATTTCTTGTAAATAATCATTTGATATTTCCCTAATTACTAAGTAATTATATGTTTATGTTAAGTGAAAATACTTCTAAAAATAAAATATGTTGATTGGAAAAGTGGGTTGTCTTATTCAAAAATCAATTTGTCCTTATTTGATTAAATTTATATTAAATATTTTATTCTTTTGAGCAATATTTTATCATGATAGGTTTAAAATATTGATTGATAAGTTAATAAATTAATATATTATATCATTTAGTTTTTATGAAGGTATTTATAAATATTTTAAATTATCTTAAGATTATCTTAATAAGTAGTTTTAATATAAGTGATTATGTTATTTGTCTATAAAAAAATATTCTTTTTTTCTATATAATAAATTATTGTCAGTATGTATATAAAGAAAAATATTGTCATTATAATAAAGATGTTTGATTTAATATAAACCAATCTTTAAATATTTACTAGTAGAAGAGGAATATTGAATGTAGTCCACGACTTTAAAATTTTACATTCAACTACTTTGTACCTCATTGGTGATATTTTAAAATATGGAATCCCTTGTAGGTCCCATTAAATCACAATCTAATTATGCATTTGTATTTTAAGTAAATGAAAGATTCCACAAATATATTTTAGTAAAACTTTTTAAAAATATATGTGAGATCTGACTCATATTTCAAATAATCTCAAAAGGATCTCCATGAATAATAATTATGCTATTTAAATTTTCTCTTGAGAATAGTGCATGTATTCCACCCTTAGATATTTTCATTATTGTGTAAAATGTCTCACCTAGAAGTGATTGATGATGAATGATTATGCATGCTCACTTATATTATTTTTCTAATATGTAAATCTTATCAATGTCAACATGTAGAAGTGTTATAAAATATACTTTAATTAATTGACATCTAAATTTTATTGTATATATTAATTAAGTGGTCATGTAGGCTAATTATGCATTTTCATATTACTTTATGGAAGGTAAGTATAAGGGAAAGTTTATACCCTAATAACAATAATAATTTGACCTAAATTATAAGTTGAGATTAATAAACACAAATAAATTAAGTGGTTAAAAATGGTTTAGTTCCATTTTTTATTTGATGGATATTCTAATGTACAATTTACTCAACAATTGAATAATTTAGAGTTTTGAGGTTGAATCTATGGTTCTCAAGTTGTGTTAGACCTATTAAAGTTATAATAGGATGATACTTGCTCATGGATATGTCTTTAAGGTTTTTGGATCCACACTATTCTTTCCTCTATAGGATTGAGATTTAGTACCTATTTATAAATGATTGTGTTTATATTCAAATATAAGTAGTGTTTAGAGTACCATGGGGAGTAATTTTGGTCAAAAATAAGTTTTACTACTTCCTTGATAATAGACAATACAATTTGCTAATATATGGTGAATGAACATCTAGTCTCACCTACGCTTCCCACTTCCTAAACCTTATTGTATTGCATGCCTATTTGATCTTTGCATAATGGTGATTTTATAAGCTTGTATACATGTTAGTATCTCATTGGTTATGTAGGAAATGGATAAAATTTAATTGTTTATAAGCATTATTTTCTAATAAATCTACATTTATACTATAAAAAATATAAAGTCAAAATGCTTATTTTTCTTATTTTATATTTAAATTTACTCCTACCTTCATTCTATGATGTAATTATTCATTCCTATATACTAATGGTATAGATTAACTCTTCTTGTTTCATTTCCTTTTCCCTATACTAGGCTATTTTCAATTGGATAGATCCATGCATCATCCTTTTTCTCTAGATTTAAACTTATTTTTCTTACCCCTAGGATCAAAAAAATCAAATTTTATTTGTTGTCCATTTACTTACAAGTTATAAGGCCAATAATAAAAGATCTACCATCTCGTATATAAATACAACCTTGGGTTATAATTTATTGTAGAAGAACATTATTAGAATCTCATAATGAAAGTTCATCTATAAGAATCTAGAATTTATGTTATGGGTATCAAAATTTTCTTTTAAGGAATATAGAAAATATTTCTTTCTACCCTTGTCTATGGATGGTTTTCTTCTTTTCTTTTTTCCTTTTTGATTGTGTAGTTACTTGTCTTGTGAAATTACACATAACATTCCAAAACTCTAAAATAGTGTGAAGATTAAACCATGACATAATAGAAACCATGATACCATGTAAAATGAAAAGCATAAAAACACACCTCAACCAAAGACTCCAAGAGTCCTCTATGCCTCTAAGATGTCAACATCTCCAATCTCATTAAGATAACCATCTCCTACTTGTGCACCTTCAAATGTGAAAAATCCTTTTGCAATAACAAGATCTAAGGACTCATTAAATATCTACAACACTAAAGAAGATCATCCACGATCTAATAGTGAATCCTATAATCACCCTAAAATGGCCTAGTCAACTATTAGCCCCTAATCTTAGTTAATCTACCCTAAAACCCAATCAAAGAGTCGAGACTCTATCAAACTCATCAATTCAATGAAAAATGAGGCCTAATTGTGTAATTAGATGGATCCACCTTGTTACATGGTTTATTAATAATCCAAAATCAAAGGATCAATCAAAAAAAGGTATTAATTCATTAATTGAGTCTAGTGAATTAATTAAATAAAAAACATTAAATCCCATTGCTAGACTTATTAATTAATGGAATTACTTTAATTGTCCTAATTTCCATCTCACCAAAGAAGGACAAAAGACTTGGTTTCTACCAATCAATGATCACTCACATGGATCAAGTGAGAATCAATCTCAACCATCCCCCAAGGATGCATCTCTACAATTCAAATCAATCTCAAACTTATAAAAGAAACTCATTGGGTGGCTGGAAGAAGTTGAGTCCCACTTTTGGGCACAAAGTGGAAGTGTTTTCCCTATTTTTCAAAAAATTTGTCAATTGATGTCAAAATTTGTGGTACTTAAAGATTGAATCTCGATAAACTTCAGTAATATATAATTTATTGCTTGGAATCTACTTTTCAAATATGTAATTTATTTCAATACCCACATGGTATAAATTGAATTTTAGTAGGCATGTGTAAAACCCACTTTTTCAAAATGCCTGTTTCAGGACCACACCACACATGTGTACAACCACCCTTTTTTGAAGTAAATAAATGCATTTTTGTGAATCCTTCTAGGGAAAGGTACCTAAAACACTGAAGATTGATAAGAATATTTTATCCTTTTTTTACTAAATATTTTTTTAATTAATTTTTAATTGCCTATGAAGTACATTTTTTAAACCTCTGGTGTACGACTACCACAATTCGATGATAACTTCACTTTTCTTCAAAAAAAATAATTTTAAAGAAAATTCTATGTAGAATGATGTCATATAACTCATTTTTCAAAAATTGTAAAATAAAAAAAGTTATTAAAATTTTAGTTAGCCTTAGTATTTCAAGTTTAGGTACCAAATTGTCTTGATAAATATTGTTAAAATACTAAAATTTCTCATATCACTATAAAATTTGTATTTTTAGAATCTATATAGTAAGAACTAAAATGGGTTTTCGTTTCATCGAAAAATTCATTCAGGAAGGTGTCAAACAAATTATGGTGAGGAAAAAATTTTATATTCTAATGCCTAAGCCATATTTTTGTAGGGCCAAGCATAGCCTTGGTCCCACCAAGCCTATCCCAAACCAAAAAATAAGGCAATGGGTATGGTTCTTGCTCATAGTTTTACAAAACGGGCACTCATTTTTTGTAATTTGAAAATCGGGCACCTATTTTGTGAAATTCAAAAATGGGTGCATGTTTCTATTTGAACCGTTGAATACAAAATGGGCACTTAATTTAGAAATGATTAACCGATTGTTTTAAATAACGGGTTCCCATTTTTTAAAGAGTCATTGCAGTAAAAAAAAAGGATTGTGGGCCTGATCTCAATGATTGACGAGTATTCAATCATTTTTTTGACTAATTTGTACTGTAGATAGAATAATTTTTATCAACATTCTCTATTTTTGTCTTGTTTTGGATCTGACATGAAGAGAATCATTTGAATTCAAACTTTGGTGCAAACATGGGATCAAAGAAATGTAGAAAGAGGCAAAGGAAGGTTTTGACAACTGAGGAGGTTGCAGCAAATAGAGAGGAGGAAAAATGACAATGAGAAAGAAGAGAAAGAATTTGAAAATTGAATAATGTTGGAGCATCGAGTTCAAAAATTGTTTTAGAAGAGGAGAACAATGAAGACACCATGATGGATGCAGAGGTTGAAGAAAAAAATACAATAAAAGAAAATTCAGGTGCATCTTCTAATCCAGTATTGGATACAAGTATGTCTTCACAACCAAATGTAACTTATTCTGATAAAGAATTCTATCATTTGCTAGAAGTGGGTTACAATATAAATTATCCAAATTTTATTCCACTTTTTTTCCTCCATCTCCTCCAAAATATCCTCCTCCACCTCGCCACCACCCTTCAAGATGTATGCCAATGGTGATATTTTCATCTCTCTCATCCATTTATGTACAAGTCTTCCATCCTACCATCCATTATTCCCTAATCCTTCCATACTCATCCACTCCTTTCAACCAATCTTATGCATACGTCCCCATTCTCCTTCCCCTAGTCCATTTCCTCTACCATCTACTCATGCTACCAACATTTATGAGAATATATCCAAAATTCCTTGATCCAAAACATACAGCACAATATCACGACACTCAATGCTTGAGTCCTTCCCTCCATCTCCCTATCACATATCTATTGTCTTCTAAATTTCACCTCTTCCTATGTGTGTGAATTTTGTACCTAATCTGTAGACACAACACTTCAGTAAATATTAGAGGTTAGCAAAAATTAAATCGTGTAGTGAATTGAAAGCTAAACTAACCAGGTGATTTACTGCCTTCTAATAGGTGCGAGTATGATGTTCTCAGATAGTTATCAAGATCAGTGACCTTGACGACACCTAAATGAAGGATTTGAATGCAAAACTGATATAAAATATGAATGTAATTAATCTATTTTTTTTATTTTAGATGTAATAAGAATGATAAAAACTTGATATGAAATCTAATCTATATGAAATTGATCTAACAATAATATGAAAACAAAAGTGATCTCACAAAACGTGGTTGATTCGCAAAGAAGCTCTGATTCTCCAGATAGCAATTCACTAGCATAAGTTCACAAATTATGAGATGATTTGGGATGAGCTGAAGCCTTAATTTATAGAAATCTAGGGCTGTAGAGGTGCATGGATAAAAGCCATAAATCACTCAAATAACTCAGCTTGATTTTTGAGTTATTTTTAAATAAAGATAATTTAATTCACAAAAATATACAAATCATGCAAAAACAACTTTTTAACTCAAATTAGAAGTTTAGATCAACTTTAAAACTCAAAAATGATGTTGAGTTCCAAAAAGTCAATAACTTGGATTGATTTTCTAATTTGGAGTTTAAATGCTGTTTGATTGTGCACATGGATAATTATGAATTAATAAATAAATAAAGTGATTTTTTCTCAACTTAACTAATTTTGAAAAAAATAAAACAATTGATTTATGGGTTAATCAATCATTTAATCAAACTTTTATTAAAAAAACAATATTATTAAAAATTGACAACTTGATTTAATTAATTAAATAAGAATTTAATCAATTATTCATAGGATTTTGGATTTATTGTCAAAATTAAATAATACAATTTAGGAATAAATAGAATTAACTTTAATTAAATAATTAAGTGGCAGAATTAAATCTAATTAATTAAATATTGAGAATATTCAATTAATCAAACTTTAGGATAAATAGGATTTATCGCCAAATAATCATTAAATTAAATATAATTATGATGATTAGGAATATTACTAGGAATATTCCCCAATGCAGAATTTATGATAATCAATTAGGATTCAATGATGTTCAGACGTGCCTTAGGTTAGGACTTTGATGTCAATTTTATTCGATGTGTCGATATAGAGGTTAATGAACCTATAGCCCATTTTTGGGGTATTACATTTTGCCCCTCTTTGAATTACTATGCGAAGCGCAATGGTTCAAAGACAGTCTATGTATGATGTTTGAAACTGATGATCTGATATGAGATTGCAATTGATATGAAACAAAAACTATGATATGAGACAAAGATTGATTGAAAGATTCAAAGATATTAGGTCCTGAATGACCAAAGATAATGGAAACTATAAAAGTAATGAACCAATGATTGCAAAGAAGTGTCAAAATGCCTGATTCTGAACCTTATGATTGCGAAGAACTGAATGACCAATTCCAGACTCGATTGTCCTTAGAAGAATCATGTAGGTATCACATCTGAACCCTTCAGTTATAGAAGAATCAAGGAAATAACACAATTGAACCGATAATTGCACAAACTAATACAATTTACAAGATTAAGAGAATACCAAATTGATATGGATCTCGATGAATCTGATATGCCACGAGAGATGATTGATTTGCCCCAAGTGATGAGATTTTTTTTTTTATGAATCAGTAACTAGACGTGGTTGTTGTCTTGATTACTGAGGAAAGATATGATTTCAACAAAGATATGATTTCAAATTAGATTACAGACTTTGAATGATGTGCAATACCATGCCCCCTTCAGGATTAAAATTGAAATCTGACAAGAAAAGTTAGCGTTGATAGTTTAGAAGCATGTTAATTGATTTGAGAAGTGGTTAAACACGTCGGGGAATGCATTCTGCATCATTTAGAGGTCCAGACAACCAAGTTTGACTAGGTTTGACCATGAGTTGACCATAGTTGACCAAATTGAAATTTTGATAGTTTGATGTAAGATAAATAGTTAAGTTGAATATTGGATTTTTGTGATGATTGAAGGTCGAATATGCAAGTAGTGAATAATATAAATGATCTTAGATTTTGATTTTGATCCCGAAAAAGAATTCTACTTGTTGTTTTGTTGGAGGGACCTTCATGTTAGGTTTCAGCTCTTGTTAGATTTGAAGATGCAATTTGAAGAATTGTTTAAGCATTGAAGTTTAGCCAACCATTGTGAGATCATGTAGAGATGCAAAAATGCAAAGAAACATGCAAAATGAAATGCAACCTAAGACCTAGGACCTAGTCACTGATCATGTGTTGATTTGTTATCATCATTGAACTTTTAGGTAACCAAATAAATCAATACAATGCCCACTATTTATGAAACCATAGACATATGAATATCGATTAGTATGCGCAGGAATCAATACAACACCCACTGGTTAGGAAACCATGGATATATGAATATTGATTTTGTTTTCAGAATGTTGGATTAGATATAAGCACCAAGGCACAAACGCCAGGATGACCTGAATATCATATCCATTTTGATATAGCAATTTTTATAAGCATCAGAACATAAATGTCATGATGACCTGAATACACCTTGCATTGCAAACACATCAAACAGTCAAGAGATCATTCTAAATCCAATGTGAATTACCGCTAGTGACCCTTTATCATTCACATCCTTAGGTAAGATCGCGTTTCACAGTAGGAGAAAGAACTCACTCAAAAAGACAATAGTTAGATCAAACTTCTTTGAATTTTTCAGTATCAATGGTCGAGGTACGCATGGCCATTTAATTCAAGATAGAGGCTCTTACAGTCAGACACCATTTCAATCCAGAATTTTCAAAGTTAGATTTTCACATATAAGCAGAAGACAAAGAAAAGATTATGCCCCCAGTCATCACTCTCTAAATCCTATAAAGGACATCATCAAAGAGCTCAAAGGGACACAATATGCAAAAATCTCAATGTGAATCAGTAAGCATACAAGGAGATAAAAGTATGTAAAAAGTACAGATTGTTTTCAGTTTGATGTTTGATTGCGTTGTTGATGCAAAATCCTTTCTGGAGACAAGACTGACTCACTCACTCACATGAAGCTTCAAAGGACTCTAACTAGATATGATATGTCTAAGATATACTAGAGACCATAGGATATGACTATGATTGCCCCCAAGTGTTAAACATTGATAGGATACATATGCTTGAGCTGATTGGTGTACAAACTGACTTATTGAGAAGAAGACTGCAGAAACAAACTGGGAGATATGTACAAACTAAAGCAAGACTGAAAGCTGGGAAAGACCAAGATTACACTGATAGATGGAGTGTTTTGAAACAAGTGGCACCCATTTGCCGGGTTTTCACCATCTTGGCAGAGATTCTATTTTTGCTACCAAGGCACCTATTTCCAAGTTTTCACCAAGGCACTTTTTTTTTCTCATTTTTTTTGTATTTTTCATTTTTTCAATTTGTTTTTTTGTACTTTTGATATTTTTTTACTTTTTTTATGAATCATCAAGGCACCTATTTCTAGGTTTTCACCAAGATGTTCATTTTTTCAGGACATTTTTCAATTTTTAAGATTTTTTCAAGACATTTTACCATAGACTAAATGCCTTAGGCATAGAATTTCTTCAGATGGAGAACGTTGATTAGTTCTCAGAGCTGTTCTCCTTCAGTCATTAAGAGTTGATAGGCACCAGAGCCAAAAGTAGCAGTGATTACAAAGGGACCCAACCAGTTGGGTTCAAACTTCCCCTTGCGTTCTCAATGGGATTGATTTTTAGGATTTTCTCTCAAGACTAGATCACCAACCTGAAATTCTCTGTGTCTAACTTTCTTGTTGTAGCCTCTAGACATTCTCTTCTGATATACTCTGAGATGATCATATGCTACTTGTCTGCACTCATCTAGTAGTTCAAGTCTTGCAACCTAGACACTCTGTAGTCGTCATCAGTTACTAGACCATGCATTCTAATTCTTAGTGATGGGATTTTGACCTCAATAGGCAATACCACTTTAGACCCATAAACTAAAGCAAAAGGTGTAGCCCCTGTAGGTGTTCTGATACTTGTTCTGATATTGGTTCTAATACTGGTTTTGATACTGGTTCTGATACTTGTTCTCATACTTGGTATACTTGATAGCATCTTTTTCCATTGCAAACTCCCAAGCAAGATCATATTGTGCAGACCCAATGTCTAGCAAGGTAGAGAATAAGAGGCATTGGCAAGCTGGTCAATGAGATGGAAGATAAGAGAATGAAGGAGAATGAAGGGAAAAAATCTTCAAGGGCAAACTCCTCAAGAATACCCAAGCTAGGGAAAAATTGTCATGTAAAGAACATTTGGACAAGCAATGAAAGGCCAGCATAGGATAAGTCACAAAAGCGTAATGCCAAAGAAGGACAGGATGTAGTCCAAAGGAGTAGATGAGTCAAGAGGTTTCAAAGCATCGTGTTCTACTCTTTTTTTCTTTTTTTATTAGATCAAGACCAAAGGGGAAATGATAGCGAAAGACTAGAATGAATGGAGGAAAATAAATATGAAGGCTAAATAGGAAGGGAATGAAAACAAGATCATCGTAAGATAACTCACAAGATAGCCAAATGTTCGTGTATAGATCAACATTGTCAAGATCAAAGAGAGAAGATGGAATGGATGAAATATGTAGAAGAACTACGCATGATACCTGATTGCCAGGTTTTCATCATGGTACTTATCCAAGGTGCCACAAGGGAGTGGTTTTCACCATAGGACAAATTTTTTTCTCTTTACTTTTGCTACCAAGGTGCCTATTTCCAGGTTTCCACCAAGGCACATTTTCAAATTTTTTTTTTTTCATTTTTTTTTTTTTTGGAAGAAGGCAATCTTTTTAGATAATGCTCCTTGAAAGGATAAACCATGATATGCCAAGGATTTAAAATGATACGCTCAAAGATGCTGATAGGGAAAGGGAGATGGAAGAGAAAAATGGAGGATAAGGTTTTATGTAAAGTGAGTGAGGTTGGAAGATAGGAGGAATATGCAAATGAGGAAAAAAGATAGAAGGTAGAAGGATAATGAATGGAAGGATTGTGAAAGGGTAAATGGAAAGGAAGGAAAGATCAACATCAACACACACCTTGAAGGGTGGCGAGAGGGTGGAGGAAACGTGAATGAAGGAATATGGTGAATGGATAGCAGAGGTTGTGGTTTAGGCACATGGAATGGAAGAATGTTTTTGGAAGAAGATGAAGTGGAAGTCTTTGGAAGCTTGAATGTCAACTTCACTTTTTGCTCAACACCAGACTCTTTCAAGAGAGACTTTGGAATCCATATAGTTGTAGGCTTTTTATTTCTTTTTGATGATCTAGAGAGAATATCTTCAATGATGGATTTTGGAACCCATACTTGTCTTGCAGTTTTTTTTTTAGATAGCTCCCTTTGACTTTATGTTTCCATGTCTATTAGAGGAGACATGGTGATCTTCTTTTTTTGATAGATTCTTGTATTGCTTCTTTTTCTTATATTGAACATTCAAGTTACTTCCAAAAGACTTGGGACTTGTGGAAGAAGAAGGAGGATATGACTGGTTTAGATGGGTGGGTGGATGAAAAGGATTCAAAGGTATGCATCTATGTTGATCTTGAGGAAAGATGGGAGATGGAGGGACGTAAGGACCCAAGATGGATGGTGAATTAGGAGAGTTAGGAGGGGAAAGTGAAGGGACATAAGAACCCAAGATGGAAGGAAGATGTGAAGCCCTTTGTAGTGGTGGAAGAGGTCCCAGGATGGAAGTGGAAGTTGCAAAAGGATAATTAACAAGTTCATCAACATTTATATGACAACCAAGGACATCAGCATCTTTAGAGTGAGCATTATAATTTTCAATAGAATCATGGACATCTTGAATATGAGCACCTTCTTTGATAGGATTTCTCAAAGCTTGCAAAGACTTAGGAAGAGTAGAAAGTGGAAGTGAACATGGAGTGGTAGAATAAGAAGATGGAAGACTTTGATCTTGACAAGGATCTTTGGATAGCATAAGCGCATAATTTTTCTCTTGATTTTCAATAGGCTTAACATTGGAAGTAACAACACCATTTTCAATAATCTTAATGGAAGTATCATCTTTGGAAAGCGCAAGTGTAGTAAGGTTATTTTGATTGTCAATAAGCTCAACGGTGTAAGCAGTAGCTTGATCTTGCTTAGGAGAAGACTTAAGACTTAGTGGAATGCTTGAGAAAGGGCGTGTAGGATCAAAAGAACCCTAAAGTAGATAAAAGACCTCAGGAAAAGGAGTGGATGACATGGAGGGTTCTTGATCTTGATCTTTCTTTATGTTATTTTCTTTATCATTTTTGGAGTCCTCTTGACATGGAGCCACTTTTAAGGACAAGTAAGCATGTTGGGATTGTATGGAAGACTTTGGAAAAGATGGTGAAGGACTAGCCGGAGTAGGCATTATAGCATATAAAGGCTTAGGCTCTTTAGGTTTAGCATTATTGAAAGTATTTGCAGCTAAGTGAAGGTTAGTTTGAGTTTCTTTAAGAGGTAGCCCTGGAGGATAACTATAGGGAACCATATGAAAAATATCAGGGCTTGTGTCAGATGAAGGTTCTGTGAAAGATTTGAAAGACTCAGAAACTTTAGGAAATGTACGGGTATTGGAGGAAGTAGGGGATGGAAGGGAACCATCACAAGACAAAGGTCCAACATTAACATGATCTTGCTTGAGAGTGTAATCTTTATTTTCAGCTTGAGATTTCTTAGAGGAGAGATTCTTATAGTATTTACTTTTGTAATCAGCATGAAAAACTTTCTCTTCCTCAAGTGAAGTAGACATGTCATCTAGGTATTGTCAACAGAAGTCATCAAAGTCTCTTTCAAAATCAGAATCATATGGATCACCCTCATGATCTATCTAATGTGACAGCCCATTTGTAGTAAGCAAGAACACATGATGAGGAGGATTCTTAGGAACAGAGGTGTCATAAGTATCATTATATTGTCCATCATCATAGTCGTCATAGTCTCCGAAGATGGATGTGTCACTCTCCGTGGAAGAGGTATCATAAGGGTTGTCACATTGCTCACATTCTGTTCGAGGGCATGGTGATATGTACAAGTCTTTATCAAATGGAAAAGGGCATAGAGCTTCCATGGAGAACTCTTTAGGTTCTTTTTCTTTCTCAAGTTTGTTAAGTTTCACTTGCATAGCGTGTATCTATTTCATCATAGCTATGATTAGAATTTCTTCCTCATGTGTATTGATTCTTTGAGACATGTGTATTGATTCTCAATGGCTATTGTTCTATTCTTGACATAGTGATTTGTATGACAGATTCTGGAACTAGGCTAAAAAAGCTGGGTATCTGGCAATTCTGACAATTTTCTGACAACTTTTTAAAAAATTTCCCAAATGACACTCTGCAAACTTGTACGATAGTGGGTATGCTATGAAATGATAGTTGAAAAGCTCATACGATAGTGGGTATGCTATGAAATGATAGTTGAAAAGCTCGTACGATAGTTGAAAAACTCACACGACAGTTGCTACTAGGATTTGACTTTTTGAATTTGACTGGTAGAAAGACTCGTACGACATTGGGTTCTTTACCATATGATAGATGGGCAATAATGAAATGACACTTGATAGAAACTCGTATGACTTTCTGACCTCCTGAGATGACTTTTGACTCCAGAAATGAATTTTACTTCAAATTTTGCAAATTTTGAGTTTTCAATTTTGGATTGTTTGCAAATTTTAATGTCCAGATTTATCCGTTTTCAATAACCAAATAGATAAACAAGCATGAAAAACAACAAGCAAGTGATTTCAAGCATGTCTGAAAATAATGAACAAGGGAAAAAGCAACCTTGCGCATGAACAATCAAGTGACTTATTTGTTCTAATCCTCAGAAGCGCTAATTGTGTATGTTCCAAAAATGTTTTGCAATAATGCACATATACCCTAGAAAATAAAAATTTGGCCTCACTAGGGTTTTTAGTAATGGTTTGACTCTGTAACTTTTATGATCCAAAGGGGTGAACTCCAATCCCAGCGCACCAAGGTTTTGACACAGTCTGAGAATTTAATCAATCAGGAGCTGCTAGGGAGATCTGACAACCCAACAATGAACCACACCTATGAAGATTTCTTCCACAAGGAAATTTATATAGCGGTTGTTACTACCACATCTGAAATGGCTATTACTGCTTGAGGTTCCGTCAACACAGTTTTCCCTGTGAAGGGATCATCCGCTACGGTTAACCCTCTCTAAAGGTGACTCACAGTATGATACTGTAGACACCTAAAAATCCTTTAGAAAATAAATTATTTTTTATTTTCTGAAAAATCCCTGATGACATCATCATTTATTAATTAATTAATTATTTAATTAATTAATTTATTTTTATGTCATTAAATCCCTTTATCTTAATTAAAAATATTTAATTAAGAAATCCCTTCCAAAAATGTTTAAATCTTATTTAAACATTATCTCCTTATTTATTAATTATTTTAATTAATAAATTGACCAAAAATCCCCAAAAAAATAATTATTTTATTTTTTGACCAAAAGTTGGCCTTTTTTTCCTAAAACCACTAACCTCTTCCAAAATCTTCTAATCCCTCCTTAATTTTGATTAAAAGGCTAATCCCATCTTTTCTAACCCTAATCCCAACTCAAAATATTTAATTAAGATTAAATATTTATTTTCATATTTATTAAATATATTTTAATAAATATTCCCAAAACTAAAAACTTTGGAATCAATAAACATTTATTCATTCTCCCTAAACCAAGAAAAACTCTAGACTCTTCTAGAAACTTCTCAACCCAACCTCTTCACCCATCCTAATCCTAAATCCCCCTAATCCTAATCCTAATCCTACCCCTAAACATTTGCACAATCCTAACCAAGCTTAAGACTTTCCTAAACCAAAGCAAAGTCTCCCCTTCCAAATATCTCAACCACAAAACATTCAATGCATCCACAAAGTCATCAAAGTCCCTTAAAGGCTCATTCAATGCTCTTACAAGCACTTATGAGGGGAGTTATGAGCTTTGAGCCCCCTTTGTTGACTCATCTTTACCCTTCCCTTCATCCACTCACCTTGTGACATGTGTCACCTCTTGATTGGTTGTAGACTAGCACAATCCATGTGCTCCCCTTTGAATGAATCTTGGCCTCTCTTAAGGATTTCAATCCTGGCCACTCATTCTTCCTTCCCAAATCCTATAAATACCCCTCCTTTCAAGAGCAAATCAATTAGCTTACTTTCATTCTCATGCATTGTTATAATGTCATTTTCATGTTAGATCTTAGCAAATCATTCTAATTAGCTTACTTTTTAGCATTTTAGCTCATCATAGCTTAGCAATAATGGATTAACATAGTTTTTCTTATTGTTTTGCATAGCATAGCATCATACCACATCTCTAATTTGGTCTAAAATCAATCTTAGCATAATCATATTTGCATTGAATCTCCATTAGAGCATTCTTGAGCCTCTTGAAGCCTTAGGGGCAAATCAGGTGTTCTATACCTATTTTTGTGCCATTTTGGAGTTTTCATGAGCTTCAAATCATCCTAAATGCATTTAGAGTATGCTCCAAGTGCTTAGAGAGCACGCCCACATCCCCTTTATCAGAGCAAATCAAACAGTGCTTGAGTGCACCTATTTTTGGCTCAATCTGAGGTGGCTTAGCTTAGAATTTATTTGTTTTGTTTTGATTGCATGCTTAGATTAAACTCTTAACGTTTGATTGATTTAGGCCTTTCAAAATAGATAACAGGTACCCTCGAAATCCTTGCTCACATTCTGGCACGCCTGGTGGGACTCAAACCACAATCAGCTTGATCAAATCACACTTTTTCAATCTCCGTGTCACAAGAAATGAAAAAAATCATGCCTTCAGAAAAAGAAATGTCACCTACAGCAATGAAATCACGCCTTTGAGAAATCAAATCACGCCTTGAAGCAATCAAATCACGCGTACAGACACTATTTTCACACCTGGTTACTGGCAGATTTCCACCAGTGATAACTTCTATTCTACCTCTACTTCTTCTTCTGTCGCCTGCATGTAATTAAATCACGCCTTTTCAGAAAGACATCACGCCTCTGAAACAAACTTTCATGCCTTCGGGTACAAAAACCTCACTTCTGGTTTTTCTTTTGTCACGGCTGGTATTTCTTTTATCGCTTTTGAGCATTTAGGTGTCGCCTATAAGTTTTTCTCTGCCGCCTCTGGTCAATCATTTGTCACCTGTAAGAATGAAATGTCACCTCTACACTTTCCAGTGTCGCATATAAGCTGGACAGTGTCACCTTTTGGTGTTTTTCTATCTTGAATTGCTTGGGATTAGATTTAATTATTTTTATTGCAAACAAAAGGTCAAACTCAATCTTGAATGAAACTAAAAGAAAGAACTTAGGTCCTAAAGTGTCATTGTCATTTTGAAAATCAAACCAAATCTCGAATGCACTAAAAGGAACGAACACTCTACTCCCTCTCTTGTTTCAGATTTCAAAGCAAGTAAACAAACACAATCTTGAATGATCTAAGGATAAAATAAAGCACATTTTCAAAGTTCCTAAATCAACTCGCAAATATCAATCTTGAATGCCCAAAAGGAAAGAACTTGCAACCGCTCAAATCATTTACATTTTGAAGAAAGAACAAATCAAAATCTAAGCACGTGTGTCTTCATTTTCAAAAGTTCAAACACACTTAATCAATTTGGGAAAATGAACAAACTTTCTTGATGTGCATCTAGGAGCTTTATCTTCTTGCAAAATCCTTGTTAAAGTAAGCAACGTAGAACATTTGGACTCGGACAAGTTCACTTGTTCTACTTTTAGCGAGGCCTGTCCGGGGAGAAAAGTGCTTTCTCCTCGGAGAATGACCTCAAACCGGTATCCCCCCCAGCCGGTATATAAATAAAGTGAAGGCAAAAAGTACTCACTTACATCTCCTAATCGCTGGGCATCTTGTGCCAAATGCAAATGTCTGGGGAAAGGTAAATATTCCTCCCCCAACATTGTTGGCTAGGCTCTTAAGTGAGTCACAGGTGGTCAGCATAACCGGGTATGGAGACTCCATGGAACTATTAAAAACTTGATAAAATAGAGGCTACCCTATCTACATCCGAAAGTATCAAAATCCTTGTGCAAGGACCGATTCCAAGGGGTTTACCGGGTCACCTCAAGATTACTCACCATTTGTATTCCCTTCTGGGGGATACCAAGCTGTGGGCAAGTGATTTTGATACTCACCTTCCTTAGGTAGATCTATTTGAAGTTCTTGACTGTCAAAGACTCCGTGAAAACACTTGTTGGAACATACGCTTTTCAAAGCTTTATCAGAGTCAGTCATCCTGTTTGTATCCCGCAAGGTTGCTTTGCCCTTTGCGGAGATTGCTTTGTCAGAAGTCTTTTTAATTTATCCTTTGCCACTTGAGAAAATCAAACCAATCAACAAACTTGATACTCCAAAAATCTTGCAGAAATCAGATATCCAAAGAGCCTTTTGTTCTCAAACCAAACCTATCAGAATTTTCCCAAAGATATGCCCAATTTGATCAAACATCCAAAAGCCAAGTTGGCCAAATCCAAAGATTATCAAGAGAAGAAAGTTGCATAAAGAAACCTCAAGAACCATCAATCCTCTATCCAAGCAACCCAAGCAGAAGAAAAATATCAAGAAAAGCTTGATAATATTGGCTATAATGGAAGAGTCAAAAAGTTTGCCTACCATTTCTGAGTAAACCATCGCTACATCAACCTTGAAAGAGAAGATTAGCTAGATCCATCACATGTCCTATTCTACCTTCAGATCTCACAAATCCTATCTCGGCAGTCCCTCATCCTAGCTTCATCCTAGTTTCATCCCTACATCATCACCAAACCTTAGTTACATCCTAGAGTCCTTCTTAGTTGCATGCACCATCATCCTCCTATCAGCATCATAGATCATCTATCCCACTCGCATCTGCATCATCCCTTTAGAGAGAGCATTGTTCCATTATCCTTCACCATCTTTCCATCATCAATCCACCATCAAAATCCCATATCCTTCATCCAAAATCCAGCATCCATCATCTAAATCAGAACCCACCATCTTTTGTACCAAATCCAGAGATCCAAATCCACAAACACTTAGTGTTCGAAACCTTTGAGTTGTTTCCATCCCTTATCCTGAATCAGAAAGCATCCCCTTTTTGACAAAGCATTGTCTAAAGGAAATCCAACTTGTCCTTGCACAGCCTCATCATCTCGAGCAAGAGATTGGCTTGTATTGATAAGCATCCAGTTAACCGAAGATCATTAGTCTATCTTAGGTTGGCCCAAATCCTATCACTGATCCTCCATCAAGGAAAAATAGCAGCTCATTATTGACACTTAGTAATCTTCCACCAGCATCCTACCAATCCTCCACCCAATCTTGACCCAAATCAGAGCATCCCACCAAGCCTCCATCATCACCAAGCTTTTTTTACTAATTTGCCACCATCTCCCATCAATCTTCCACCATCCTTGATCCAAATCCGAGTAGTTCATCAATCCTTGCATCACATTCTAGAAATTCATCATCCTTAGAAGTTCCTTAAGCTTGCATCCACCATCCTTTAGAGTTCTTTAGGAAACATCTTGCATCCATCTAGCATCTGCATCTCCATGCCTGTCGAGACAAGATCTAGATCTAGGAAGTGAAGGCACATGAATCCTTATCCAATCACCAGCTCATCTGATCCCAACATTTTTACCAGTGCAATGGTAGCCTATGATCCCCAAATACAATCTGGAAATACATGGGATGATCCCAATATCCCCTCAGCTCCTCTAGCAATAGAAACATTTGTGAATCACCGAGAGAATCCACCAGCAGTCAATACACTCATAGCCCAAGACCAGCAGAGCATGTTCACTAATTTTGCACAAAGGCATACTCCAATTCCACCATATCTCCATCCTCATATTCCCATAAGCACTATCCAAATCCCAGCACAAGTATGCTCTCCATTCATCCAATCATTCCCTGATCCCACCTTGCAAAAATCTCAAGCAACCTCCACCATTCCCCTTCTTCTGCAAGGAAGCTTCGCAAGCCCTGTAACACAAGCTGTCACACCATCTACTCCATTCCCTATCATAGGTACTTCATCATCTGCCATGGCCTCCCAAGCTCTTGCACAAATCCAAAACTTGTCACAAAATCAACTCCCACCTCTTACACATCCATTTACACAAGAAGCTCCATCTCCTTCCACACCATTCTTTTCAGGAGGGATGCAATCATCCTTCCCCCTTGCTCCACAAGCTTCAACATCCATATCATCTTTCCCAGGGTCAACATAATCATTTCCCCCTTTCACCCAACAAATGCTAGCATCATCTATTCTGGGGGCAGCGCAATCGCTCCCCTTTCCTCCTTAGCAAGCTTCCGCATCAACATCACCCTTTTCATGGGGAATGCAAACGTTCCCTTCCTTTCCCCCCCCAAAAAGAATCTACCCAGGCACAAGCCCATCAAAATGCCTTCACCACAAGGATGCCTTCCATGGGCTTTTCCAATCCACCATTTATATCCCAAACTCACATCACATCCACCTTCCCGGCGTCTGCTGCAACACAATTCCCACTGCACACTGGCTCTCGTTGGGGCCTCACTCAAGGAGAAATGAAAGCTTGGGGCATACCAACCCATTCTCTTACATCTATGTTTAGAAACCAACAAGCCACCTCCTCACAAGCAGCACAACAACCATCACAACTTCCACCAGCTTCATCCTTTGTAAACTATCCATTCACAACACCTAATGCCTTTCAGCAAATTCCTCCACCTCAGCAGCAAAGTTCATCCCATTTCACAAGTTATCTTGCCCATCCACCCTTTGCTTCAAGCTTCCCCACATCAATTCCACCCTTAAGCAATGCGGGAATGCACCCGACCTACATCGGTCAACCACAGAGCCAAGTTGAGTAAGGACCACCTTACCAGCAAGCGGTGTCATTCCACCAACCTCCCCCACAACAAACCCCTATCATTCCACAGCAACATCAAGCTTCCTCCTACCAGGCGCAGCAACAAATTCTTATCATCCCACAACACCAGCAAGAAATCCCATATCCATCACCACAATATCCCCCTATGCCACATCAGTAGTATCCTCCCTAGCAAACATTGCTCCAAAATCCACTCCAATCTGCCTATCCTGCTGGGCCATCTCCATATCCTGCTCCACAATACCCACCTCAAATGGGAGTACCTACTCAAACACCAATCAATGCCGAGTGGGAAGCCATGAAGAATGCTCTTAAGGAGCTCCAAACTGGTACTAAGAGAAAAACCTACAAGTTTGAAGAGGTGTGTCCTTACCCATTTGACCGATCCATTGCTGCTATTCCCTTCCCCAAGCACTTTGAAACACCTAAATTTGATAAATATTGGGGGAAAGGAGATCTATTCAATCATGTTAAGGAATTCTATATGGCGTGCCAAGAAGTGGCTTACAGTGATAACTATCTCTTGCGTTTATTCCCCAAAAGCTTGGGAGGAACAGCTGTTGAGTGGTTCTATAAAATACCCAGTGGGACCATCACAACCTTTGCTAAACTCTCTGAGAAGTTCATCAACCATTATGCCCACAATGTTGAGAATGAGTTGACCTTGTTAGATCTCTGCAACTCAAAATAGAAAGAAGGAGAAAGCCTAGCAGAATACTTGCAACGATGGCAGAACCTTACCACCAGGTTATCATACCAACCGCCAGAAAAGCATTTGACCAAAATCTTCATTGATAACCTGCATCCTAAGCTATCCCACTTCATGCAGATGAATTATATCCAAACCTATCAAGATATCAAGAGCAAGGGGATAGGTATTGAAAAGGCCCTCCTAGATGAAGGCACAATATAGCACTTCAAAAATGATGCCCAAAAACCCAGCAATGATAAATCTCGTTACTGGAATCATAACAAGAATGTTGTTACTGATGGAGCCACTGATACCAAGCATGTCCAATTTTTTGTAGCTAGTCCTCCATCAACTCCTGCATACCAACAACAACAAGTGCCCATCCATCAGCAACCTCCTCAAGTCCATCAACAACCCATGCAACAATATCCTTCTCAGAATAATCAGTAGAATTATCAGCAGCAAGCCCATCAAGCTTATCAAGGTAACCCAAACAATCAAGTCAATGCTGTCAATATTGCTCCCAAGCAGAACAAACCCAGAGCTCAAAATTATCCAAAGCAGACCTTCACACCCCTGGGTGAACCTCTGGATGTTATCTTTCATCGAATGGCCAAGGCCAACTTGATTACATATCCACCAATTCAGCCAGTTGATGATACCACTCGCAAGCCTGATTGGTACAAAGATCATGAGTACTGTGATTATCATCATCTCAAAGGACACACTACCGTGAAGTGTATGAGACTCAAAAACTATATCCAAGATCTCATTGATCAAAAAGAGATTCAAGTAGATACACCTGCTCAAGCCTCACCAAATGCCAATTTACAAATCTATCAGAATGTGTTCCCACAACACAATGCTGGGAAGAATCAAGCTAATACCAATCATCCCCAGAATTATGGTAAAGGCAAGCAAGAAGATCACACTACTGCCTACATCAATTATGATAAATTTGTTGGATGTATAACCCAAGTTCAGCCCACAGTCAATACCATCCATGTCAGAGGAGCAGATAGTCAATGTGTTGTTACCACCTGTAGGGGTCGGATAACTGTTGCTGGTGCCCGTCCAAGGCCAGTACAAAATGCACACAATGCACAATACAACCTCATAGAACATCTTGGGAATACACCAGCCCAAATATCCATCCTGGACCTTCTCCGCACTTCACCTCTCCATCAAGAGATCCTTGACCGAGCTCTCAAAGAAGGACATGTCCCCACAGACATTAACACCACCCAATTTGAGACCCTTGTGGGACATCTATCCATAGCCTGTTCTTTATCCTTCAAACCATCCGACATGCCAGCC
Organism: Chamaecyparis obtusa; assembly: GCA_027943335.1. Lineage (NCBI taxonomy): Eukaryota > Viridiplantae > Streptophyta > Pinopsida > Cupressales > Cupressaceae > Chamaecyparis > Chamaecyparis obtusa. Next base: position 1,131,629 of record BSBK01000736.1, read on the forward strand.
ATTGCACCTGACCATACTCTCCCTCTCCACATCACCGTCATGGTCAGAGACTTTGCCATCAAATGGGTCTTAATAGATAATGGCTCACCCTGAACTTGTGTACTTTGAAATTCATTCAGTAGATTGGGTTCACCCAGGCTGATATAGCACATGAATTAATCACTATCAAAGCCTATGACAACTTGGAGTGTACCTCTAAAGGTACCATTACTTTTCCCATTCAGCTGGGCCCAGCAACACAGGATACTATTTTCCATGTTGTCGATCTTGACCTACCATTTAATATCCTCCTAGGCCGACCATGGATTCATTCCATTAAGGCTGTAACATCTACTTACCATCAGTGCATTGAATTTCCACATCAAGGCACTAAGGTTACCATCCATGCTGACCCCCAACCCTTCGCATACTGTCGTACGATGGAAGCATCATTCTCTCACTCCACTCATTGTCCTGGAACTGACATTGGTACTTCTATTGCCAGCTCATCCCGATCCCATTGTGATCTAGAAACCATTCTCACCTCCACCCTATCTTCTATCAAGATCAATAACTAGGGTTGTGGTGAATATAGCCTACATGATGCATTTGCCGTAGGGGCCCTCCCACTTGATCCACATACTCAAGGGCACCCAGATCACCAAAGCAAGCCTATTGAAGAGCATCATGAAATCAAGAAAATTGGATCTATGAATTTTGAATCCCACGGCAACATAAACAGTCAAGAGATGGATCCTGACATCAATAGGTGGTTGTATAAAGATCCCCCATCACCTGACACTCAACTTCTTGGCTATTTCAAAGATAAATATCCAAAACAATATAAGTATACCACTGAACAATGGCACTATCAAGGCAAAGGTCTAGGGCCATAAGAAGGTAGCAACCAATATCCCATCACACCATCAAAGAATCCTGAACATCAGGGTCTTGGTTTTAATACCCCTCGCTTGCATTTACAAGGGCCCAATACCGCAACTAGGGGCACCAACATGACTAGCATTCCCCTCTTAAATAGCCAGGATGACCTCATAGAGATTGAAGACATCCCTGACGAGAAAGAAATCAGATCCTACGATGATATCTTTGACGATGACACCCTCCTGGGGACTTTTGTCCTCTGACAACTCACCATAAATCTCATAGAGCTTCCCCTCATCCACCCTCAACTCATAGACTAGGACCAACCAAGCATCGCACACATCGATGAGTTTCAAAGCACGGAAGCACTCCTAGCGTTCATGGGGGCATCAGGCCCACAACCAATTCAAGATTCAGAATCATCTCACATCTACAAGTTTGACCCAGAGGGATACTTTGGGGAAGAGGCATGCTTTAGCTGCAAAAGAGAAATTAAAAAAGTACAACATGAGTCCTTATGTGAAAACCCTTCTGGGGCACATTCTGATTCCAAAATAGTAAAAATAAAGAGCGTATCTTCTAGTGAAAACTTGGCAATTCAAGCGCTAGAAGATGAAGACTTGCCTCTTCCTCCCATCCAGGATTACAGACCTGAGCAGTCACCTATCATCATAGAAGAAACCAAGCCAGTCAACTTAGGTATAGAGGAATGTCCGAGGATCACCTACATTGCAGCCAACATGACAGAAGGTGAAGAAATGGCTTTCACTGCGCTACTTTAAGAAGCTACTATGAACTTTGCATGGTCATATGCGCACATGCCCAGGCTTGATCCTAATCTTTCCATTCATCATCTAGCAGTGGATCCTAATGTCAAGCCAGTAAAGTAGAAGCTACGCAAAATGCATCCCAAAGTAGCTCTATTGGTAAAATCAAAACTAGAAAAGCTCCTGGATGCAAAGATTATCAGAGCTATAGATTACTCAGATTGAATCTCCAACATGGTACCTATCACAAAGCCTTCCGATGACATTTGAATTTGTATAGATTTTAGGGACCTAAACAAGGCATGTCCTAAAGATGATTTTCCGCTACCTAACATAGACATGATCGTAGATCTTACAGCGGGCCATGAAATGTTGTCACTAATGGATGGTTTCTTTGGATACAATCAAATTCATATAGTAGTAGAAGACCAACACAAAATAGCATTCACCACTCCATGGGGTACCTTTTGCTATAACATGATGCCCTTTGGTCTAAAGAATGCAGGAGCTACATATCAAAGAGTGATGACAGCAATCTTCCATGACATGATCCACAAGATCCTAGAGGACTATGTGGATGATATTCTTGCAAAATCAAAGACATGCCATGAACACCTTGACATTCTTGAGAGTGTGTTTGATCGCCTGCATCACTATGGGTTACGGCTCAATCCAAAGAAATGTGTCTTTGGTGTTACATCTAGAAAACTCCTAGGTTTCATTGTATCACGATGAAGCATAGAGATAGACTCCAAGAAAGTCAAAGCAATAATAGAAATGCCTCCACCAAGAACACTCAAACAGCTCAGAAGCCTCCAAGGAAAGCTTCAATCAGTGTGTCGGTTCATTTCTCAACTAGCAGACAAGTGCCAACCTTTCATGCATCTCTTATGCAAAGACACAAGCTTCAAATGGGATCCCATATCTTAAAGAAGCTTTGATAAGCTCAAGGAGTATCTTGCCAATTCTCCAATCCTAGTACCACCAATTCCAGGACACCCTCTCATATTTTACATCTTGGCAACCACTATAGCACTGGGGGCACTCTTAGCTCAGCATGATGATGACAACAAAGAGAGAGCCATCTATTACATCAGTCGAACTCTTGTCGGATATGAGCTTAATTATTCACCTATGGAAAAAGCATGCCTTGCAGTGGTCTTTTCCACTCAAAAGATTAGACACTACATGCTCAGTCACACAATCAGGCTCATTTCAAAGGTGGACCCCCTCAAATATCTACTATCAAAGACAACTCTCACAAGCCATATGGCAAAATGGGTCATGATACTCAGCGAGTTTGACATCTAGTACATAGATCAAAAAGCAATCAAAGGGCAAGTCATTGCTGATCAGTTAGCAGAAGCACCACTGGTGGATGCTTATCCACTAATCATGGAATTCCCTGATGAACACTTATGCATGATCAAAGAGCAGCCCATGTGAGAACTATACTTTATGGCTCCTACACATCACATGGATCAGGGGTAGGAATCCTATTCATCACACCTCAAGGTGACTACATCCCAAAGTCATTCAAATTGGGATTTTCATGTACCAACAACATTGCAGAATATGAGGCACTCATCTCAGGTCTCAAAATAGCCATTCAATGGAATATCACAGAACTACAAGTGTTCGGTGATTCACAGCTGATTATCAAGCAAGTACTAGATGAATATCAGACAAAGGACGACAAGCTGCTACCTTACAAAGAACTCGTGGATAGATTGAAAGAGCATTTCCTGAATCTACAATTCACACAAATACCCAGACTTCAGAACAAAGCAGCAAATGCAATGGCAACTATTGGGTCCTTGTTAGAAATCCCACATGATGCATCACAGTATGAATTCCTAGTCGAGTAGCTACATACACCAGCTTATGAGAATGCCAATGCAGAAATGGTGTGTGTCTTGGTTGGTCCCCAATCCCTGTGGTACCATGACATCCATGCATATCTAAAGAATGGTATCATATCTCCCCATCTCACCAATAACCAATGCCAAAACCTTATCCGCAGAGCTTCCCACTACACTCTTGTAGCCAACACCCTTTATCATCAAGGGTATCACAATATCCTCTCTAGGTGTCTAGATTCAAACGAGGCCATCCTGGCTTTACAAGAGGTCCACGCTGGAATTTGCGGTGCCCACATGAGTGGCATGGTTCTAGCTAAGCAGTTGCTTCGAGTTGGGTATTATTGGCCAACCATGGAACATGATGCTTGTGAATTTGTTAGAAAATGTTTACCATGTCAGCAGCATGCAAATTTGATTCATGCACCAGCACAAGACTTGCAGCCCATTGCGCCACCTTGGCCATTTTCATGTTGGGGCTTTGACCTTGTCGGCTTAATCACTCCCCTCTCCTTAGATGGACACAAGTACATAATAACTACCATAGAGTACTTCACCAAATGGGTTGAAGCGATTCCACTCACCCTAACTACTGGCATCCAAATATCCAAGTTCATCCTTTACCACATCATCTGCCGCTTCGGCATACCATCTACCATTTTCACAGACCATGGCACACCTTTTGAAAACTAGCATGTGGATGATCTGTATGCCAGACTCCACATCCATCACCATTTCTCCAGTCCATATTTCCCTCAAGGAAATGGCCAAGTTGAGGCAACCAATAAAACTATCTTGAAAATCCTCAAGAAGGTTGTCAATGATTCTGGTCATGACGGGCACCTCCAAATTAATCCTGCCCTTTGGGCCTATCGTACTTCTTATCGCACTCCCATAGGCACCACCCCATATTCCCTTGTATATGGTGCTGAAGCCATTCTGCCGATTGAGGTCGAGCTCCCATCATTGTGAGTCTCCATGAAGAACTACACCACTGATGAAGATTATCGTGTAGCCCGTCTCACACAGCTAGACCTGTTAGATGAAAAGAGACAGTAAGCATATGATCACCTGGTTGCATACTAGAATCGACTCAAAAGGAGTTATAACAAGAAGGTCCATCCCAGATAGTTCTAGGTCGGTGACATGGTTCTAAAAGAAAATCAAAAGGTCCAAGCAAATCGAGAAAAGAAAGGCAAGTTTGAGCCTACTTGGCTGGGCCCCTATGTTATCACAACATGTTTTGGCTCTGGAGCTTATCAGCTATCTACACCAGAAGGAGAGCCTTTGAGTGATCCAATCAACATCATACATCTGAAGAGGTTCTATGCCTGAAATAGATCCTACATATTCAAAAAATCCCTAAAAATTTAAAAAAAGCAGAAAAAATATAAAAAAAGCAAAAAAGCAAAAAAAGAAAATAATCGTCGAATGGTGAAAACTTGGCAATTCAAGCACCTTGGACAAGTATGTTGGTGAAAACCTGGCAAACAGGTGCCATACATGGTGGACCGAGCCATTATCTATCAAACTCCCATCTCCCCCCATCCCACCATCTCAGTCCTTTTTTTACCATCCCCATCCCCATCCACCATCCCCCAGCATTCCTTTTTCCATAAACCTTCCGCAACACCACAATCCCTCTTGCCCATATCTTGTACCATATCTTGCACATATCTTGTACCATATCTTGTATCATCTCTTGTATATCTTGTACACTCCCCTGTGTCGCGCAATCTTTCCTGTGTATCCTGTATAGCGAGATCTTCCTATCCCCAATCCTGAGCTTCTGTACTTATCCATTGTATATCTTTTCCCCTTCATTGTACATATCATCCCTTTTTGTTGTACATAGTCCTTGTCCATCTTGCAGCAGCCTTTGATCAGAACACTTTGTCCTACCCAGCCTTGTACTTCAACAACATCAATTGTCAACTATTCTTGATCACCGTGATTATTCTTTGACTTCATCATTTACCAGCGAACAACAAACACTCATTCTTTCATCAATCAGTGGGTCCTTGAGGATGTATCCTTCCTCCTGTCTGACCTAATCTTCCCCCCATCACATCAGTCAAATCAAATCTCTCTCCTTGGCAAAGGATTTCTTTTTGGAGTTGTCATTTTGACCTTAGATTTTGTCCTTTGGATCTTGTTAATCTTTTACGGCTTCTCATTGTTCTCTACTCAAAGTCACCACGATCCTTTATATCATGGTGCGCTGTGAATGAGGATAATCTAGGGCCAAGTCTTTTGATCTTTTGCTTCTGCCTGTGAGTCAGTCGTGTGTTTGTGGTTTCTTCAGCATCGTTTCCACCATGCCCCCTTCAGGTTTCATGTGTGATGCTGGGGCAACCCTGTGTGTCTTTTTAGCATCAGTCCTCTGCAACGTTGGTGATAAGGCCTTGTGTTCTTTCGTAACCTTGGTAGGTCTCTATTTTTTCTATATTAACCTAGGTTGTGCTCTCCACATTTGCACTTGGAGCTTCCCCAAATCCCCTGCATCCTGCATCATATAGATTAATCTTGCATCTTACCTTTTGCATTCCATCTCATCTTGCATTCACTCCTCTTTGCTCTTGGAAGCTTGGTTATTTATCTCCCCTTCTTCCTAGGTCCTTCCTTCCCTATTTCCTTTCGAGAAAATTCCCCAACGTTTACTCCTTGCATTATTTTCTCGAGGGGGCACAACCCCTTATTCTTCCAAATTCTAGCCTTGGGCATCTTATTTTCTTATCTTTGACGCCATGCCACTTGCGACATCACATCAAAGAGGGGCAAAATGTAGACACCTAAAAATCTTTTAGAAAATAAATTATTTTTTATTTTCTAAAAATTCTCTGATGACATCATCATTTATTAATTAATTATTTATTTAATTAATTAAATTGTTTTTATGTCATTAAATCCCTTTATCTTAATTAAAAATATGTAATTAAGAAATCCCTTCCAAAAATGTTTAAATCTTATTTAAACATTATCTCCTTATTTATTAATTATTTTAATTAATAAATTGACCAAAAATCTCCAAAAAAATAATTATTTTATTTTTTGACCAAAAGTTGGCCTTTTTTTCCTAAAACCACTAACCTCTTCCAAAATCTTCTAATCCCTCCTTAATTTTTATTAAAAAGCTAATCCCATCTTTTCAAACCCTAATCCCAACTCAAAATATTTAATTAAGATTAAATATTTATTTTCATATTTATTAAATATATTTTAATAAATATTCCCAAAACTAAAACCTTTGGAATGAATAAACATTTATTCATTCTCCCTAAACCAAGAAAAACTCTAGACTCTTCTAGAAACTTCTCAACTCAACCTCTTCACCCATCCTAATCCTAAATCCCCCTAATCCTAATCCTAATCCTACCCCTAAACATTTGCACAATCCTAACCAAGCTTAAGACTTTCCTAAACCAAAGCAAAGTCTCCCCTTCCAAATATCTCAACCATAAAACATTCAATGCATCCACAAAGTCATCAAAGTCCCTTAAAGGCTCATTCAATGCTCTTACAAGCACTTATGAGGGGAGTTATGAGCTTTGAGCCCCCTTTGTTGACTCATCTTTACCCTTCCCTTCATCCACTCACCTTGTGACATGTGTCACCTCCTGATTGGCTATAGACTAGCACAATCCATGTGCTCCCCTTTGAATGAATCTTGGCCTCTCTTAAGGATTTCAATCCTGGCCACTCATTCTTCCTTCCCAAATCCTATAAATACCCCTCCTTTCAAGAGCAAATCAATTAGCTTACTTTCATTCTCATGCATTGTTATAATGCCATTTTCATGTTAGATCTTAGCAAATCATTCTAATTAGCTTACCTTTTAGCATTTTAGCTCATCATAGCTTAGCAATAATGGATTAACATAGTTTTTCTTATTGTTTTGCATAGCATAGCATCATACCACATCTCTAATTTGGTCTAAAATCAATCTTAGCATAATCATATTTGCATTGAATCTCCATTAGAGTATTCTTGAGCCTCTTGAAGCCTTAGGGGCAAATCAGGTGTTCTATACCTATTTTTGTGCCATTTTGGAGTTTTCATGAGCTTCAAATCATCCTAAATGCATTTAGAGTATGCTCCAAGTGCTTAGAGAGCACGCCCACATCCCCCTTATCAGAGCAAATCAAACAGTGCTTGGGTGCACCTTTTTTTGGCTTAATCTGAGGTGGCTTAGCTTAGAGTTTATTTGTTTTGTTTTGATTGCATGCTTAGATTAAACTCTTAACGTTTGATTGATTTAGGCCTTTCAAAATAGATAACAGGTACCCTCGAAAGCCTTGTTCACAGATACCACAAGGGGAATTGGTTCCAAATCCAAGGATTTGGGTTCTGGGTACTATCCAAAAAGGAAGTAGAGCATAATCCCCTAGCCTTTTCACTTTTAACCCAAACAAAGCAAGTAGATTAATCTGACACACTAAGACAAAGTTCATTTCACCAAGGTCTGTGATGTCAACCCCACGTGATCTATCAACCTCTCCGGAGAGAGAATGTATCGATCAATAAGAGAAGATGCACTAACTGAGTAGAACGTGAAATGCACTAAGTATCCTCCCTACCTACAAGGATTCCATCATCAAGAAGGATTTCACTAGGAATCCAATCTCTCAAGAATCACAAATAGTGTTCATAGGGCCTAATTACTATGTGAGCACAGATATATTTCTGAAAGTAAATATATCAAAAGTACCCAAAAGCAGAAAGAGGAACACTTAATGCTTAAAGCGAATATGAGGTGAGTCCACAAGGTGGAACAATTAACCCCTCACACAAGCTAAAAATGAATCCACAACTTAGAAAACAAGTGAGTTCTAAAAAGCACAAAAGGGTTGCCTGGTGGAACAATTGACGCTTCTATCCTCTAGACCCCTCCCCTTTATGGCGCTAAGATTGCAACCAAAGGGTGGAACAAGGGGCTGGAAGATTAGCGAGTCCAATAACCCAAGATAGCAATCTAGATCAATCACAAGTATCTAAGACTACTTAAATGAATACCTAAGGTGTCACAACCTAGTATCAATTATGCAAGTGTGTAAAACAAAAGCATGAAAAGAAGCACTCAAGCTAGACACACGAGAGATTTATTTTAAGTCCAAATTAAAATATTATCAAAACAAGTAGAATACTTGAGATCCTCATGACACGCTTAGTAGATATTTACTTGATTTTTATCTTTGTTAAGCAATCTCGCGCAAGCAAGCAACAAACTCTCCAATAAGAAAACAAGCAAACAAGTAAACAAGATATGCAATGTATCTTCAACTTATGAAAACCTTAGGGTTAGCTCTAAAAATCAATTATTATCAGCAATAATAACCAAAAATTAACCCAAATGACAACTCATATCATTCATTGAACAATGTAAAAAAAATAAGTGCATACCCATCACAAATTTTATTTTTTTTGTTGCATTTGACCTAGTCAACAAGATCTAATTTTTTTGATATGATTTTGGCCACAAAAATAGAAATTAAAAATAGACACCCCTACTAAAAAATAGAGAGCTTTCCAAAACTGTAAAAATTTTAGAAAAATCTATTCATTTGTGCCCTAGAGACCCGTTTTACCAAAATAGACTAGTTTTTGTAAATTGACTATTTGAGCTATTATATTGCATTCAAATTTAAAATATAAAGAATGGACCCCCTATATAATTTAAAGAGATTTCCGAAAATATAAATTTTTTTGAAAAATATGCTGATTTGCGTCAGATATTGATTTTTTCTAGAATTTCAAGAAAAAATTATTAAAAATTCAAAACATTTCCAAAAATTCTAAACTTTTTACTGTAGATTTCTTGATATGTGTCCAACTTGCAAAAAAAAATTTAGAGGAAAACTCCAAGCTGTTTGAGAGATAAAATTAAATCTTTGAAACTTTAGGGTTTTAGCTCCCCCAAAAAAATCAAAACTAGCCTATAAAGGTGGGTTGCCCCACGGTGGGCACCAGAAATGTGTGTGTGAATTTTTTATCTAATCTGTAGACACAACACTTCAATAAAACATTAGAGGTTAGCAAAAATGAAATCATGCAATGAATTGAAAGCTAAACTAACCAGGCGATTTACTGCCTTCTAATAGGTGCGAGTATGATGTTCTCATATTGTTATCGAGATTAGTGACCTTGACAACACCTAAATGAAGGATTTGAATGCAAAACTGATATAAAATATGAATGTAATTAATCTTTTTTTATTTATTTTAGATGCAATAAGAATGATAAAAACTTGATATGAAATCTAATCTATATGAAATTGATCTAACAATAATATTAAAACAAAAGTGATCTCACAAAACATGGTTGATTCGCAAAGAAGCTCTGATTCTCCAGATAGCAATTCACTAGCATAAGTTCACAAATTATGAGATGATTTGGGATGAGCTGAAGCCTTAATTTATAAAAACCCAGGGCTTTAGAAGTGCATGGATAAAAGCCATAAATCACTCAAATAACTCAGCTTGATTTTTGAGTTATTTTTAAATAAAGATAATTTAATTCACAAAAACATGCAAATCATACAAAAATAGCTTTTTAACTCAAATTAGAAGTTTAGATCAACTTTAAAACTCAAAAATGATGTTGAGTTCCAAAAAGTCAATAACTTGCATTGATTTTCTAATTTGGAGTTTAACTGCTGTTTGATTGTGCACATGGATAATTATGAATTAATAAATAAATAAAGTGATTTATTCTCAACTTAACTGATTTTGAAAAAAACAAAACAATTGATTTATGGGTTAATCAATCATTTAATCAAACTTTTATAAAAAAAAAAATATTATTAAAAATTGACAACTTGCTTTAATTAATTAAATAAGAATTTAATCAATTATTCATAGGATTTTGGATTTATTGTCAAAATAAAATAATACAATTTAGGAATAAATAGAATTAACTTTAATTAAATAATTAAGTGGCAAAATTAAATCTAATTAATTAAATATTGAGAATATTCAATTAATCAAACTTTAGGATAAATAGGATTTATCGCCAAATAATCATTAAATTAAAGATAATTGTGATGATTAGGAATATTACTAGGAATATTCTCCAATGCAGAATTTATGATAATCAATTAGGATTCGTTGATGTTCAGATGTGCCTTAGGTTAGGACTTTGATGTCAATTTTGTTCGATGTGTCGATATAGAGGTTAATGAACCTATAGCCCATTTTTGGGGTATTACACTTCCATCCATTCACTCATCATCATCCCCTTGTACCCTACACTTGGGGGCAAGCGCCATCCATCCTATGCTACCATATAAGTCTTCCATCTTTCATATCCACCATCCATCCTCCTATCAAAGTCCATCCTCATCTTTTCTTATCTTTGATCTTAACTATCCTATTTATTCCATCCATCCATATGCACCATTATGTTCCTTCCTTGTTATCCATCTCTTCTTCATTATCCTACATAAGTCCATCCACTTGTTTATATTTGATCTTGACATCCTATCCATATCCTACATCTCATATTCCTTGACATATTCACTCCATCCATAATCCTATAAAGCTCCATCCTCCTTTCCATGCCTTTGATCTTGCTTATCCCATACATTCCCTCAATCCTATTGTATGCTTCTATCCAAATCCTCCCTACATTATACATTGTCATTTTCCATCTATCTCCTCCTTATCATTATCCTCTATCTTATTCATACCCCTCATCCTATATCCATGCATGCTTTGGAACATACATTCCTTCATTCCCTCCATGAATACGCGTACCCATTCCATCCATTTCATATATCCTTTATCCCCATCTTTTTGTCCATTATTCTACCTCTAGTGTGGGGCATTTACTCCACTTCCACATCATCCTTGGATCCTCATGTCCTTTTTCCCTACCTTTTCATCCCCCATATCCTATCACTATTCATTCCCTCCATCTACCTTCCATCCATTAACTATATTCATCCCCCTTTCCTCTACCATACCTTGTCTCTCCCTTGTCAATGGTATCAACCCATTCAATCTTCTTATCCATCTTCCAACTTCACCCCATACAATAAATTTGGCCTTTCCCTCTCATGTCTAATCCATTTCTCTTTCTTCTATCCTATTCAATCCACTTTATCTTCTAATCTTCATCCATCCTATCCATTTCTCTTCTAATCTACTCCATTTATTTCACTTCTATTCCTTATCCATCTTTTAATTCAATCCCTTTATCTAATCCTTTCCTTTCCCTTCTACTATAATCAATTTCCCTTCTTCCTATATTATTCAATCAAATGAACCTTTATCTTCTAATTCCACTATATCAAATTCATCTATCTTCTAATCTAATCAATTTCCCTTCTTTCTTTTTATTCACTCAAATTCCTCTACTCTTGTTTTCTCCCCTCAATTTCCCTTTTTTCCTATATTCTTCTATCTAATCCATTTCTCCTCCCAGCCAATCCAATCTAATGTATTCATCTTCTAATCATCTCAATTTACTTCATTCCTATCATCTTCAATCCAATTCATGTCTACTCCTATTATATTATCCAAATATTCCACTCCACTCCTAATAATCTTTCCTTCACTATCCAATCCACTCATCAATAAATCAAAAAATACATAAAATCTATAAAAAAAAAAATCCCAAACTAGTCCAATCAAGTGCAATCAATACTAATCCAATCAATTCAATCTTGTAATCTTGTACATCACTCCTTAATCAAACCATCATCTTGACCCGACTCAACTGATAATATATTGAACCCTTTTAATCAAATCATCATCATGGGATGCATCCTTCCCAAATCCTTTAGATGTGCATTGTTCTTATTGTTAACTTTGTCATCCTCAATAAATCATCATCAATCAATCCATCAATTGGTTTTCAGCTTGACTAGGGGCAAACTGTTGGTTTGCATTTGATTTGTTGTGCATGCTTACTTGTTGCTTTTTTGTATTATTATTTTTTGCATTTATGATGGTCTTTGCATTTGAAACTTAGGTTTCTCACACCATTGTAGCATGACTTTCTCTATGCTTCCTTCGTCCTCCATAACCTTTTCCCCTTCCTTCTATACTCCTATTATTTTTGAGAGCACACCCATGTTCTCCAAACCCACATGTCCTTTCGAGGGGGCTTACCAATCCTTCCTCGTCATCCTTCCTCATCCTTCCATGACTAGGGAATCATGCTACTAGTATTATCCCTTTTATCCACTATGTTTTAATCTTCTTTGATCTAACATCACTTTGTGATGCTACATCAAAGAGGGGAAAAATGTAGACACCTAAAATTGTCCTAACAATTACCCTTATCCTAGCCAATTAAATAGATATTTATTATTTATTTAATTTTAGCCTTATTCTACCTTAATTAAATAAATTCACATTTATTTAATTACACTCCTCTTTACCCCTTATCCTTGATTAAATAAATTTACATTTATTTAATCCTATTCCATTTCCCCTCATCCTAATCCTTCACTTAATTAAGTAAATGATCTTGTTTACTTAATTAATCCCCTTTTAACCCACTTAGAATTAAATATTAAATTTAATTCTATTTGAGCACATGGCTCCTAACTTTAACCCTCACCTAACCTCACTTACCTAACATAACCCATCTTCCTAACCCAAGTCAACCAACTTTTCCACTAATTAATCCTAATCTCCCACCTAATCCCATCCTAATCATTTGCACAACCTTAATCTAAGATTAATAAATCCTAATCCAAACCCAAGTTACATGTGACTCTTACACACTCTTACAAACCCTTACACACTTGTCTCCCACATGTCATTAACATGTCACTTTCCAATATCTTGGTTCTCCCCTTCTCTTCCACCTTTTGACCCATGTCATTGACATGTCATTTTTCAAAGTTGCTCACACATGTGTGAGCAACCTTGGTTCTCCCATCTGCTTACAACCCTTGAAATTTTTCATTGAGCCATAATTTTATCAATTTTCTCACACATGTGTGAGAAACTTTAGCCCTCTTACACCTTCTTACACCCTCTTACAATTTGTCATGGACATGTCACTTTCAAAGATTTCTCACACGTGTGAGAATCTTTCCCCCTTTGAATGGTCAAACCCTAATCCACATGTCATCTACATGGCATCTACTTGGCCTCCACCTCATGGCCACCTCATTGATCCTAAAGAATCCTAGCCCTTCATCCAATTTTGAATCCAAACCGTCCATTTCCCTAAAAAGCCTATAAATTGAGAGTTTTTCTCCTCATTCAATAGGCCTTTTTCATGCATTGTCATGCTGCAAGATTTGAGCAACCACATACCCTCTTCAACAAATCAATTAGCACTTAGTCATTCTTGGAGGTTTTCATTTGTTTTGAGAAGATTAAACTAGTTTATTAGTTTATCTCTTCATGTTTACATGCTTATTTCCATAGTTTTCGAGGTTTTCATAGATATGTAGGAATAGACTTAGTTTGTTTAAGTTTATTTATTTTATTACATTTTTATGCAATACACTATCTCTAACAGATTCTTCTTAAAAACTAATAAGTACTCAATTATGGTATCCTCAATTATTGTTTGATTCTTAGGATCTTACCTTTCATAATATCTATTTATGGTCTTCAGATTGCCATCTCTTATCACTCTCTTCTACAACATCTGAATGTATGGCTTCCACAGATTGTGTGGCTTCTTCTGTTCTTCTTTTTAAAAGTCTCTTGAGTCACTAAAAAGTGACACCTATGAACTTTAAAATAATGCCTACTAGCTTTTAACTGATGCCTATTAGTTGTTCTTTGCCACTTATGAGACTTTATCTTACACAATTTGCAGTTATTTGTAATGCTTAGTAGCTAAAGGCTTACGCTTAGTAATTTGGAAAAGTCGCTTGAGTCACTGGAAAGTGACGCCTGTGAGCCTTAAAATAATGCCTGCTACCTTTTAACTGATGCTTATTAGCTAATAAATGACGCCTAGAGTTTTTTGTTTAATTTTTCTGTCAAATTATTAAATTATGTTTTCTAACTCTCTGTCTGTGTTTTTCCCGCAAATGAGCAAACATAGGAAAGTATGAAAACCAAAGAGCAGAGTTACTCAAGAAAGAAAAGAGGTAAGAATTCAAAGCAAACGTCTAAAGGAAATCCATACTGCTTCAATTCTAGATAGTTTGGAATTAGAAGAAAAGCTTTACAAGCATTACTTTAAAGTGTTGGATGTGTATAAAAAGAAATTTCCTACTTTGAACTAAATTGCTTAAATTAAGTTGTTAAAATTTTCTTTGCAAAATCTTGTTAAGAACACTTAATTGAATTTCAATTTGTTCCTTTTGGTTTCCTTCACTTTGTATTTTTTTGTTGACTAATTTGTTGGAAGAGTCAGAATGGGAATGATAGCCACTAGGTAAGTAAGCAAATAAATGTCAAAAACTTCAAAAAAGCACCTAGCCTTAGCTAGCTACAAAAGAGGTATTTTTCATATCAAGATTGCATTGCTTAAATTGTGGCTTTTCTTTGGATCTAGCTTAATAGGAAAAACCTTACTATTGTCCAAATTGAACACACGTTAGGCATATGCTCTCCACTTTGTGAAGTGGATCAAAAAGACAAACGTGTGAGTTCAACTTGGTAGAAAGAAAGGGATGAGGAATTAACCAAACATTTTGTTTATAAGAATCTCCTTGTCAAGAGGTTGAAAAAGAACAAATTTTTCTTGAAGTGTTTGGGACAAGGAACAACAATAGGGATATGCTCTTCACTTTCTAAGTAAACCAAACTCCCAAACTTGTTGAACCAAGTTCGATTTCTTGTTTTTATATATATGCTAGATAAATTAGATCTTTAGAGGGCCTGCCTCCTGATAATAACCCTACGAGGATGGTGAGAGGGAATGATCCAAAGTGGGAGACAATCACTTTAGCTACGATACTATCTGACCCACTATAAACAAATACATTCTTCCTTAATAGGAGAGTGACTAGGTTGTGTGCAAGTATTCTTGACTTCCTCTAGTAGTCCTTTGGATTGCACCAAATTGTGCTTTTGTGCATGTGGGAACCCCGCAAGTGGGTAAAAGAACTTGACATGATCTAGAACGGAGGTGTTCATTAAAAATCTTGTTAAGTAGTAATCTAAATTTTAGAGCCAAATGTGTTTAAAAGCCAAATCTGACTCTAGGTAGATTGCTTGGAAGACATTCTTGTTTATACTTGTGAAAAATGATCGAGAACATACACTTTTAGTGTGGTTTTAGGGATATGGTATAAATTTGATGTGTGTGTTGTGTTTGTACTTTATTTTCAAGCAAGAATATTCTACAAATCTAATCAAATCACTTTTAAAAATTAAAAATTTACAACCTGATCTGCAAAGTGTCACCTACACATAGAGAAAAACTGCTTATACATAGTGAAGTGATGCCTGTGACTATTAAAGAAACGCTTGTAAATGATGAAGTCACACCTGTGACATTTTAAGAAATGCTTGGAAAATGTTAAGAAATGCCTATCAATAGAAAAAAAGATGCATGTTCTTTATAGAGCGTCGCCTAGGCAAATTCCAGTAACCACGTACTAAGTTTTAAGTCACGCCTACACACCGGCAAGTGACGCCCAAAAAAAAAAAGGGAAAATAGTGGATATTTCTTGGGGTTTTCAAAAAAATAGGATTTCATATCTAAATACCCTTTTGGACATTCTATTTGTTCCAATATTCAACCTGGTCAGAAATCCTGGTTTTAGACATTTTTGAAAATTTTGTTAGGATTTGGCCACAAGCGAGATAAAGCCTATTTCCAAGAGATTTATGCTCATGTCAGATTTCACTCAATCTTACTATGTAAAGAAAACCCTACAATTAGATGGAACATATCTAAGGCAAGAACTTCCTTTTTTGAGGGACACATTTACCTCCTCAAGAATACCACAAGAACTCATTCAAGGGGTAGAAACCAACATGACTTTTCCTTTTGGCAACTTGAATTCAGATCAAACCAATAACAATGGAGGAGGAATTGACCCAAACAATCTAGGGTCAAATAACAATAATGGAGGAGTAGGAATAGAACCTAACAATCAAAGAATTAACAACACTAACAATGGGGGCAATGGTGAACAAACTGCTGAAGATGCAACCAATGAAAAGGTTAATGAAGCCATACTTCATGAACCTCATGGAAAAAGTGTTAGCAAGAGATAAGGAGAAGTATTTTCTAGACCTAGCCCGAGCAGGTCTTAAACTCCCTCATAACTACGATGTCAATCAACTTAAGGAAAAGGAAGTTGAAGATAGTCTGATTGATATCATGAACAAGCAATTTAAATTATTCCAAATGCAATTGGACACAATGAAGAAAAGTGGGGCTCCAAAACCATTTTCAATAGAGGCATTGTGTCCTTTCCCATTTGACAAGAGTTTAATCATGATACCATTCCCTAGTAATGTGGTCTTTCCTAAGTATGACAAATATGAAGGAGCATCTAATCCCCAAGATCATTTGAGGGAATTTTGTGGGTTGAGCTTGGAGTTCATGCATGACACTACTTAATGAGGTTGTTTCCTAGAAGTTTGGAAGGCATGGCCATGGAACAAAATTACCTTTGGGCATCCAAAATTTTGAAGAGTTAGCTGCTAAATTTGTAACACATTATTCATATAATATCAAACATGAGGTTACAATGATTACCTTATGCAACACTAGGCAAAGAGAGGGAGAAGGATTCTTACTTTTCTTACAAAGATGGAGAGCAGTATTTTCTAGATACCCTCGAAGTGTACCAGAAAAGGAAAAGATGGACATCTTTATAAATAGCTTGAGTAATGAAATGAATTATTGGTTAAAGCTACAATATCCTAGGTCTTTTCAAGATCTTATTGAAAATGGAGTGACTATGGAGGAGGTATTGGTTAAGAGTGGAGAACTAAAGCTTTACAAGGATAACAAGAATCACAACAACAAAAATACCTCCAACAAAAATAACAATCAGAATAAGAATCCTCCTAATAAATATAACCGATTTGGGTTGAGGAACAACAATAAAGGTGTGGTCAATGATGGGGTTGTTGATGCTAATAATTTTAAACCCGCTCCTTTTACTCTCATGAGAATACCTACTCAAGTGAATAATGCAAATAATGCCCCCAAAGTGCCTTTTAACAACAATACCAATAATAACAACTTTAGGAACAATCAAGGGGCTAACAAGCCTAATCTGTTCCTTGCACCATCTCCCAAGAGGACATTCACACCCTTGGGTGAACCCCTTGAAAATGCATTGATAACTCTCATTGCTAATAAGATTATTGATTTACCTAGTGCTCAACCATATGAACCACAAAACAAGCCCAATTGGTGGAAGGAGTCTAGTCATTGTGAATACCACAGAAATAGAGGACATACAACAAATGATTTCTTGTAGTTGAAAAATGTGGTACAAGATTTGATTGACAATGGTGTGATCCAGATAGAAGGGCCTCGGAACAATGAAGATCACATGGCCTTTAAGAAACCTTTCTATAACCATGAGAATGGTGAACCTTCCAATTCGAATAAAAAAGGAAAAAATAATATCAATTTTTCTCATCATTATGATTACTATGTGCTATAAATGTGTCACACTTCTATGGATCATTACATGCAAAGAAACTCAAGAATGAGCCCTCACAAATCGATCCATAGCTCCCTAGGCATGGAGTGCAAGGGTTTTTAAGAATGCTCTCAGCTAGAGCTATTTAGCCAATAACCTTGCTAGTAAACCATGCAATGGGAGATTCAATGAAGACAAGGGCAAGAATGCCAATATCCTCAAGAATCAAGAATGAAATGCAATGCAAGCTAGATTAAGAATGGAAATGCAAGCTAAACTATGGAAATGAAAGATGCAAGTATTACAAAGCCTCCTAGTTAAACTAGATGAATTAATCTAAAGCATAAAGGAAATCTAAGCTAAGAATGCCATGAAAATGAAGCTACTATGCAAGAAATGAAATCTAACTATGAAGCAAGAAAGCCATGATGATGCAAGAATGAAGACAAGAAGATAGAGTGTTGATGAAGATCCAAGATGAATGCCAACAATGCTCCAAATCTTCAAACCCTAGATGCAAGAATGTCTCCAAAAGCTCCAAGATGACCTAAAAAACCTGTAGCATAACAATAGCATAAAAAGTTGGGTAAATGAGGAAGAGAGCTCTCCTTTTATAGGGAATGAAAAAGGAATGGGCCATGGAGATTAAGAGGCAAAAGATTTAATCAACGGTGGAGCTTAAAAGAGGAGCAATCCATGTGCACAAGTATCCTCCAATAGGAAAATAAGAGTTGACTTTTGTGTCCATATGAGACAAAAAGTGCTTTTCTCTTTTTATAAAATAAGAATAATGCTTTATTTGTGCAACTTAGGATAAGAGGAAAAGTGGGGGCTTTTTATTTATTAAAAGGGGAGGAAATATTCCTTTTAGTAAATAAAGACTTAGGATAAGATGGTTAGCCCATAGAAAATAATCGAATAAATGATAGAACTAGGATTTGATCAAGAATAAGCAATTTATGATTTAGCAAATGGGGGCTAATAGTCTAGGTGACCATTTTTAGGTGTATACAATTACATTATCAATAAATTATCCAGACATGAGCATGTTTTCAATGTTTTTGTAATCAAGGAACAACCCAAAAAGGAAACATCTTATGCTATCACTAGGGGGAAAACTTCAAGGATTACCCTACAAGGGGTTGATCCTAAACCTATTGGTCCTACACAATCAAGTATTTTGGCTAAACAACCATCTACAACAACAAAGACATATAATTTGGTGGACCAATTACAAAAGACTCTAACTCAAATTTCTATTTTGGAGTTGTTAAAATTATCTCCAAATCACAAGATCTTGCAAAAGGATTTATTGGAGACTAATGTTCCTATTAAATTGGAGGAAGAAAAATTTCAAAACATGGTGGGACACCTCATTGCACTACATTTTCTCTCATTTTCAGAACAAGATGATATGTCCATCACTCATCCTCAAAATTTTCCATTACATATAGAAGTCCTCATTCAAAGACATAAGGTTAAGAGAGTTCTCATAGATGGGGGAGCTGGTCTTAATATTTGCACTTTAAACCTTGTCAAGTCCTTAGGTTTATCCGAGTCTTCTATTGATCCTAAGAAGCAAATTACCATTAAATCTTATGATGAGGAGGATAGTTCTTCAAAAGGAATGATTATCTTACCTATTCAAGTTGGGCCTATAAAAAATGACACCATATGTCAAGTCCTCAACATGAAGTTAACTTATAACATCTTATTGGGGAGGCCATGGATACATGAGATGCAAGCGGTTCCTTCTACATACCATCAATGTATCAAATTTCCACACATGGGAGAAGAAATCACAATTGAAGGGGATTCAAATCCTTTTCAATATTGTAGCACATTGAAGCCTCTTCAAGAATTATTTATTCCTCATAATAGCAAAGGGATTGTTCCAAATACTACAATTGAAGAAACTAAAGGTGATGATCCTAAGTTAACATCAAATGTTACCTCCACCTCAAATCCTATTCAAACTAACTCAACTGCATTGGCTAAGGGAAAGGAAAAAGTGAGTTATGAGGGTCCAAGTTCAAATGAGAATTTAGGTAAAACATCCACACTAGAGGTGGAACGTTCTAAACCTGCCAAGGAGGAGAGAGACAAAGCCAAAGAAGACCACTATAACCAAATGAGTGAGATGATGCACAAGCTTGAAAAATAATGTAGAATCAATTCTAAAGGAGTAGGGGAATATTCTATTTCCCTATTTGATTTACCCACTTCCCCAAAAACACATGGAAAACCTTCTAAGGTGCATCCTCCTCACAAATACAACTCTCATTTTGTAAGAGAGAGTGACAAGTCAGCACTTGAGAAAGAAGATGACGAGGTTCTACAATGGCTTTACAAAGATGAAAGTGATACTTCAAACAATCCCGTAGAAAGAATTCAACACATAAATATCCAAACTGAACAATATGGAAAGGGGTTTGAAATTATGCAAAAAATGGGGTATAAGGGAATAGGACCCTTAGGTATGATAAATAGAGGTTTTCTTGAACCTATTGAACCTTCTTGGAGATCAAAGGAAGAAAAATCAGGAATAGGTTATCAACACAAAGGAGAAATTTCTAGCCCTATGCATGATTTTTATGAACAAGTGAACATGGTAGAGTCTGATATTGATAGTGATGATTCCAGAGAATATGAGTGGGATTCTTTATCCAAAGACTCTTGCCATGAAAAAGATTATCATAATGAATTCTTATACTAATGTTCCTAAAGAACAAACTCAAGATAGTGAAGATCTAGAGATACTTCCTATATGGAAAGCACACATTAATCATCCATGGGTAGGTGAACCTTGAGTACCTTCATGGGAGAGTGATTCGAATGGTAGGTTTAACCTACATGTCTTCTTTCCCATAGAAGTCTTAGAGGACTCAAGTGAAGAAAACTTTGATCCTTCTTCCATGGATCATCTTGAGAAAGCTCATGTTATTGACCTTAATGATACAATGTATGAACCATCCAATGAGGTCATGTCCTTAACCCCATCCAATGACAACTTGCCAATTGAATCATTATCCTTAATGCATCCCGAACTTATTGATTGGGACTTAACTGAACCAAATGACTTACTATACTTTCCCAATGACCAAGCAATGACACAATACCTAAATGTGGTTGAGCCCTCTTCCACTGATGATTTTAATCCAAACATGATGAGAAAGGAAAGGGTCCAACCTCTTAATCCAAAATAAAAAATGAAAAAAAGTAAAAAATTGAAGTGTTCTAGTGGTGAAAACCATCATGTGGCAATACTAGAACCAAGAAAAGTGAAAATAAAGGATGTTTCTGACGATGAAAACCAAATGGTGGCACCTAAGGAAGAGAGGTTGGATACCTTACCAGCACATGAGGAAGAAAGATCACCAATTCTTATAGATCCAATGGAGAAAGTCAATATTGGAACCGAATTGGAGCCCACATTCATACATTTAGCAGCTTCACTTACACTTTTAGAGAGAAAGGATTTCATCAAATTTTTCCAAGAAAAGCAAGTGAATTTTGCATGGTCCTATGCTAACATGCCAGGATTAGATCCAAACTTCATCATGCATCACTTGAATGTCAAACCAAGGGTTAAAATTTTCAAGTAGAAATTGAGGAAAATGCATCCACACATAGCTCTTAAAGTTAAAGCAGAATTGGAGAAATTGTTGAAGTTGGGGTTCATAAGAGAAATTGCTAATGCGAAATGGATATCAAATAGTTTACTAGTTACCAAGCATGACAAATCCATTCGCATATGTACAGACTTTCGAGATCTTAATCTTGCATGTCCCAAAA
Organism: Chamaecyparis obtusa; assembly: GCA_027943335.1. Classification (NCBI taxonomy): domain Eukaryota; kingdom Viridiplantae; phylum Streptophyta; class Pinopsida; order Cupressales; family Cupressaceae; genus Chamaecyparis; species Chamaecyparis obtusa. The sequence continues at coordinate 1,153,444 of BSBK01000736.1, forward strand.
ATGACTTCCCACTTCCAATTTTAGATGCTATAGTGGACTTAACAGCTGGCCATTCCATGTTTTCATTGATGGATGGTTTTAGTGGATACAACCAAATTAAGATTGCACCTGAAGATCAAGAAAAGATATCATTTACATGCCCTTTGGGAAATTTTTGTTGGAATGTAATTCCTTTCGGCCTCAAAAATATTGGAGCTACTTACCAAAGGACAATGACTACCATTTTTCATGATATGATGCACACATTTTTATAAGACTATGTGGATGACATATTGGCTAAGTCACATCAAAGAGAGGATCATTTACAAATTCATGAAAATATATTTACACGCGTGGAACAATTCAAAGTAAGGCTCAATCCAAAAAAATGTGCCTTTGGTGTTCAATCCGGGAAATTATTAGGATACATAGTTTTGGCAAAAGGAATTGAAGTGGATTTTGAAAAGGTTCAAGCAATCATGGACATGGAAATTCCTAGAAACATTAGCCAAATGAGATCTCTTCAAAGAAAACTTCAATCAATAAGGAGATTCATTTCTCAACTAGCTGAAAAGTGTCACTCATTTACTAGATTGCTCCACAAAGACACCATTTTTACATGGGATGAAGAATGTGACAAGGCCTTTACTTTGTTAAAGACTTAATCAATCCACCAATTATGATGCCTCCAATCAAAGGAAAACCATTTCTTTTGTACATATCAGCAACTGAGAGGTCTTTAGGATTTTTGTTGGCACAAGAAGATGATCACGGAAAATAGAGAGCTATTTATTATTTGAGCCGAACATTGATTAAGTATGAATTAAAATACACCTTAATGGAAAGAGCATGCCTAACTATTGTCTTTGCTTCTCAAAAATTGAGACACTACATGTTGATGCACAAAGTGAAGCTCATTGCAAAGATTGACCCTTTGAAATACTTGCTTAGCAAAATTGCCTTAACAGGAAGAATAGCAAAATGGGTCATGGTGTTAAATGAGTTTGATATTGAATATGTGGATAGAAAGTCCATTAAAGGACAAGTGATAGAATATCACTTAGCTGAAAATCCATTGGTTTCTACACATCCTATTCAAGTGGAGTTTCCTAATGCAGCAATTGTCAATACAGAAGCTAAGACATGGAAATTATACTTTGATGGATCATACACACAAGGATGTTCTAGAGCTGGCATATTGTTGATTACCCCTCAAAGGTAGACTATTCCTAAATCATACAAGCTCTTATTCCCATGTACCAACAACATAGTCAAGTATGAAGCTTTAGTCATTGGTATCAAGATGGCTTTAGAATGGAATATTACCAAGCTACAAGTGTATGGTGATTCTCAATTAGTGATCAATCAAGTCAATAATGAGTACAACACAAAAGATGAAAATTTAATGCCTTACAAGACAATGATTGATGCTTGGAAAAAATACTTTGTATTGATAAATTTTGAGCAAATTCCAAGAGAGAAGAATAGAGTTGTCAATGTAATGGCTACCTTGGCTTCATTACTCCAAAAGCTTGATCAAAATGAAAGGTATGAATTCTTGGCGGAGGAGTTGGCAAAATCAGCATTTGACCTTCCTAATACCCAAATTATTGCTTTACTTAATGGACATGACTCACCTTGGTACAATCCTATTTACACATACCTTAAAGACCAAGTATTACCCTTGAACCAATCCCGAGCTCAAAAATGACACTTCATCAAACAATCGGCTCGTTATATTATCCTTTCTGACACATTGTATCATAAGGGTCTTGACAAAACTTTACCTAGATGTCTAGAGGAAGAAGAGTCTAAGGTAGCTTTACGTGAGGTCCACAAGGGCATTTTTGAGTTGCATTCAAGCGGGATAAACTTAGCTAATAAGATCCTTTACATGGGGTATTTTTGGAAAACCTTAGAAAAGGATGCTTGTCACTTTGTTAAGATATGCACAAAATGTCAATATCATGGTGATATGATACATGTACGGGCTCAAGAACTACATCCTTTTGTTACACCTTGGCCATTTTATCAATGGGGGTTTGACTTGATTGGTGTGATTTATCCACCTTCATCTAATGGGCACAAATACATTATCATGGCTATGGAATACTTCACTAAATGGGTAGATGTCATTCCTTTAATCACTGCTACAGGAAAAAAAATCTCTATATTCATCATTAATCACATCATTTGTAGATATGATATTCCTCATGCCATAATTACTAACAATGGAAAACAATTTAAGAACAAAGATGTGGATGAGCTTTGTGATACTTTTCATATTACTCGTCACTCTTCTTCCATTTACTATCCACAAGGAAATGGACAAGCCGAGGCTACTAATAAGAATATCCTTAAAATATTGAAGAGATCGGTGAACAAATTAGGAAGAGATTGGCACGTAAAAATCAACCTAGCTTTGTGGGCTTATAGAACTAGTATCCAGACACCTACAGGAGCTACACCATATTCATTGGTTTATGGAGCCAAAGCTATTTTACTTTTGGAGGTTGAAATCCCATCGCTAAGAGTATCATTGCAAGGATTAATAATAGATGAGGATTATAGGGTTGCCCGACTTCAACAATTAGAATTGTTAGAGGAACATCAAGCACAAGCCTACGAACATTTGAAATTTTACCAAAACATGATTTCAAGGAACTATAATAAACACATTAAACCAAGAGTCTTTCAAGTGGGTGATTTAGTGCTAAGGGAGAACCCTAAAAATCAGGCAGAAAGGGAAAAGAAGGTTAAATGGGAAGCAAATTGGCTTGGTCCTTTTATTATTGTTTCTTCTTTTGGAACGGAGACTTACAAATTAGCCAACTGTGATGGGGAAGAATTACAAGAGCCCATTAATAGCATCCATCTAAAGAGGTTTCATACCTAATCAGATGAGAGAGTATTAGAAGAAAGAGTATCAGACGAGTGTGTATCTGATGACTCAAGCATCATTTTTGTACATGAGAAAATCAAAAAGATCAAAAACATTGAAAAAAGTTCAAAATCAAAAAAAATAAAATTGAAAAAAGATAATAAAGTGCCTTGGTGAAAACCTAGCAATAGGCACCTTGGTAGCAAAAAAAAAATGAAAAAAGAGAAAAAAGAGCAATAAACCCAAAAGGTGAAAACTTGGCAATCAAGCACCTTTTGTTCCCCTAAGTCTTTCCTAGTTGCATGTGTACATATTGCATTTCCATCATCTCACTTGTAAATCGTCATTGCATCTGTCATTTGTCCATAGTCATAATAAAACCTTTCAGCTGCATTGTTTCATTTTAAGCCCTAAGTTTGTCACACAATCACATTTATTACTTGGGGGAAGGAAAGGATTGGATTTTTGGTACAAACGGATTCAATAGTGCTAATTTCGGTCACACATCAGAGGGACTTATTAGCGCTTCAAAAGAAGGATTTTTATTGAACCTTTGATGGATACCATTGTTCACAACCAAGTATTTTGATCCTACAACTTGATCCTTGAACCTTCATTGACTTTATTATTCAAGATTAAAAATTGACATCACTTAAATGATCAGAATATTTGGAAATTCTTTTTGGAAAATCTTGATACATTGAAAAATACTTGAAGCTTTTTGATGATCTTTATTGGCTTTTTATCGTGTCTTTTTAGCTAATCTAGGATGTTCCAACTAGATTGGTGATGGTGGAGCCATGATATTGTTCTTGCCTTTGAGTGACTATCTTGAGGGAGATCCAACAACTTATGCAAATTCGTCTAACGACATGGTCATCAAAGAACCATCGAGGACTTTCATATAGGATGGTAGGTTGACCTTTGTTTGTTTATGCAAATGGATACCTTGGATATTTAGATCTTCCATATCTTAATACCAAAATCCAATTGCAACATTGAATCTAGTGAAACCGGTATTCATACTCCCATAGTTGGTTATTCAACTAGTGAGGGTTGTACTATTTTCCTAAAAGGTTACCAAATGTGATACAAAGCAGTATTCATATCATCATGATGTGGTCAATGATTCTTGTACTTGCTTTCCGATCCTACAATGCTCAATGATGAAAATATTTCTCTATGGCATTTCTTTGCTAAAAGCTAGTGACAATTAGTTGCATTGCATTGCATTTTCATGTTAGATTAAGTGCATTGGTTGGTGGTATTTTTCCAAGAGAAAGGGGGTTCATTTCATAGCTTGATCAATCATTAAGGGGGGTTCAATTGAACACTTTATCCTTAGTTCAAATCAATAGTGTGAGATTATCTTTTGCATTCATTCATAGCATTACTCATTATTCATTATCCTTATATCAAAAAAGAAAAAGAAAAAGATTCATTAATCATTAATCATTGGCATACATTTAGTTAAGGATTTCATTTTAAGAGTTGCATACATCAAAAAATCAAAAACATAGTTGCATTATATATCCATATTTCCATAATAAAACATTTGCATCCATACATTGAAAATTTGGAAAATATATCAAAGTTACATTATCATTTGCATTCATTTAACTATATCATATATAAGATACATTGCATCCATAGCACAATCAAAATTAAATGCATCATAAACATCATATAGAACTGCGTATAAAGATAATCTCACATAAACACATCACAAGAATCAAGGAAAGTCCATAATCAGATAAATGTCCATAACATCAAAGATCCATCAAATCTCTATATCAAAGATACAATATCATCGAAAAAATGATACATCAACGTCCTGATCAATACATATAAGATGATACAAATCATCAAAAAGGAAAGATCCATAATCAATCATCTTAAGATCTTGTAGGGGCACTCACTCCATCACCTATACCCGATCCATCTGGTCCCCAATCACCTGATCTATCTTGAGTAGGATGAGGAGTCTGACTAGTACTAGCAACACTCAGCATCTGAGCCATCATAGTCATGAACTACTGCATCATAGTAGCTACCTGATCTAGTCGACCAACCACTATTGCCAAACCTATCTATAATGTCCGCACATCCTATGTTAGAGCATCTCTGCTAGGAGAAGCTTGTGAAGCCTGACCCATATCCTGAGGTCTAGGTATCTGAGGAGGCACCTGCTGTGCCAGAATCTATCCATGATGTACTAATGGAACCTATTGTACCAAGGGATCTTGTCCTCTAGGAACCTGCCTAGCATCATCAATGTGAACCTATCATCTGACTCTTTTTTGTCCCTATACTACTATAGCTCTAGGCTGTATAAATCCAGGTCCCCGATCCAATTAAGTCTGTCTGACAGCCCTATCCCTGACATGACCACCCTGTATCTGTGGTCCTCCTCATCCTCTACCTATGATCCTGGGAGGTCTCTATCCTCTAGGAGCTCGATGTCATCTAGGTCTATCACCACCATCCCCATCATCATCTCCACCCTCATCATCTGATGGCTCATCTCTGCCTAAGATTGGCTCTGCAGGATCTGTAAATCTCAAAAATTTGTTACGAGACCACCCTCTCTATACTCTGAGGACATCCCAGCATCTACCACATGGCCTAACATGTCCCATATAATATACATCAATCTAGAAATCTAATTAAATGCAAACTGGAAATCAATCTGTGCACCCCACATAGATCTCTCTGCCTGGACTTGAGCATATAAAGCCATACCCTGGGGCATATCATGATATCGGCCATACTACCTAGAAACTTGACCAAAGTAGAATCTCTCAATCATGAGGGGTGATTGACATTTCATCCATCTTGAAGAAACATGTAGGGGAGCTCATCATCATCCTCCTGCCAACCCTCATAGCCCAGATATGGTGTCCATATGACCTGATCTATATCGTCAATCATGTGATGCCAATACTCTAGTTTTCCCAGATGATGCTGGACAACCATGCCACTGTACAAAAATGAATATGGATAGCCACAATGTCAGATATGATCTGATACTGGTCTAGTAAAGGGAAGATGCTCCCATACCCATAACTATAAGATAACTGCACCTGCTGATAATGAGGCACTCGATCTATATATGACCTCATGAAAATCATGATATAACTGTGCAAGAATGCAAGAACCCCAATCAAAATGTCGAGGCTATGCAATCAAATCCTCCAAAATGCTGCCCCATCCAATAGAGAATCCTCGACCTCATCGGTCCAGAAGCAATAAACTGCCTATCAAAGCACCTAACGCCACTGGCAATGTCAGAAAAGAAGAAAACTATACTCATGTAATCGTATCATCTCCTATGGTCTTATCACCAAATACGCATCTGCAAACAATATCATCATATATAGAATCATAATATACTCTCTCACCCTGAGAAGGGATATGGAGCAATCAAAAAAACATCCTCGAGAGTGATGGTCATCTCCCCAAATGGTAAGTGGAAGGTATTGTGGTCAAAGTGCCAATGCTTTGGCACCTCTATCAAGAGACCCTGGTTCAGCTGTAACCGTGAGATGTCTAAAAGGAAACTCAAACTGCACATCTCTATAACATGAAACTCTAGTTGGGTCAACTCCTAACATAAGTCTAAAATCCAAGAGGCTACAATCCATATATACAACTTACAAAAAATGTGCCTATTTTGCAAATCAAGGGAATCATATCAGTATTCTATATCAGTGGATTATTTTAAGTCAATCAATCAAACTTCAATCAATCTTTTCTCTTAGCGAGTGTTATCAGTCTTTTATCTGATTAGTTATCTATCCTATCAGTTATCAATCCTATCAGATTGACAAATCAAACATTCATTGTTACCATTATCCTAATATCCTAATCATTTGTTCGCTTAACTACAATAGACCTATATATCTTGGACATTCAATCATTCATCCAGAGACATCAAATTAATCAGAAAAGACAAGTTTGAGTCTCAAAATTTTCAAATTTCCTATAGGTGTCATTTTCCTACGTGGAGGCAACACTTTACGTTAGGTGGTGAAATAAATCTTCATAAGTGGTACTTTATCACGTGGATACGGTGCTTCAGTTCTTAAGTGGCATCTTATGACCCTAGGCGACATTTAAAAATATCTAGGAGTCATTTAATTATTAAGGGTTTTCAGGCGGTGTTTTACACATAGCTTGACTAAAAAAACCCTAGTTTTAGGAGGTTTAAAATTTCTCATAAGCGGGTTTTAAACATGTTCAGGTGGCATTTTATCTCATGGATGTGGCAGTTTGTCTTCCTAGGCGTCATTTAAACTATCCTAGGTGGCATTTTACAAATTTACATCTAAAAATCATGATTTTTATGCTATAAATGCTAAAAAAATTGTAATAAATGCACTAGGAGGGTCAGAGTCACTTATCAGAGGTTTTTAATCCAATGGTCTCTGATATCATCATCCTCTCTCAAACCAATGCTCTCGAATAGGGAAAACCATCATAATCAACTTTCTCAGGATCAGAGCAAAATCTCAATAGTAAAAAGTGCAAATGAATGGTAAATTTGGGTTTTACAAACTATTTATGCTATTTGACCTAATTTTGAGAATATTTTGATCTTTTGATCTATATCTACATATCTATCAAACTGGGGCATTTGTTGAGACCAGAATCATCATCAATGTTTTTCAAAAATGAAAACATATTGGATCTATTTTCAAACAATTTCATCATATATTTTTTATCCGGTGATCAATCTATTTCATTTCTGAGGGGGCATCATTAGAGTATCAAATCTGCATCAACATCAAATATGGGGCATTTAAATTTTGAATTATTATCAGTGGGGCATGTTGCATCATTTTCAAATCAGGTTTTATCAATCAAATCAATTTCAAATTAGGTTTCAAATCAATTTTGTATCAATCAATCAAGTATCGAATTAGTGATCAGGACATGAAATTTTCTTTGAATCAATGTGCTACACACATCAATTCAAAGAGGGGCATGTGTAGACACCCAAACCTGGGTAGGTGTCTTAGAATCATTCAAATTTGCAAAATCTTAGCCAAATGCTCTAATTTTCATCAAAATGGATCAAATCAATTTTAAATGGACATTTATTAATCAAAATTGGATAAAATCATTTAAATCAAAGGAAAAATCAAATCATGACATCAAATAATCAAATACAAGCTTAAAGGGATCAATCACATTATATAATTGATTTTAATCAATTAATTGTATAGTTTTAAATCAAAAATCAAATTGAACCTATTCCCTTACATGGCTAATTTAATTAATTGATGGAATTTAATTAATCCTAATATCATTCAACATAATTTGAGAAACCAATAAGAATTGAGAACACAATGCACATGGATCACTCCAAATTGTTGAATCTCAATCACACATTTTCAACTTTGAATCTCAACCACTCAAATTTGTCTACTTGTCCAAACCTTTGAGACAATCATTTAAATTGTCCCCCCATTTAAAAACATTTCAAATTTTTTGACTCAACCGAGGCTAAATCATGATCAAGTAACTCTACCCCCTACCCTTGGGATTTTACTATAAATAGAAGTCATTTTGAGAGCATAATATACTAGAAAATTTGAATGCATAGCATCATCACTATAGGCAATTTGAGAGCAATTGAGCAATATCTTGAACATTTTGAGAGAAAATAGTGATATTTGAGAGCATTATCATGAGCATTTGAGTTAATCTTTGTATCAAGTTAAGAATTGAGAGCTAGATTTAGGCATTTATCATAATTTCTCATTCTAGGATTGTCACTAGTAGAGAATAAGGCTGAGAGCTCTACTTACCAAGCTTAGATAGAGAACCATGAGATGTTATGGATGTTAAATGCAATTCTTAGATTAAATTTCCATTGTATTTTCATAGAATTGTAGCTAATTGTCCTAATTTCATGAAGGTGTAAATACTCACGCACACTTCTCAGTCATTTTTTCTTCTTTCTTATTTATTTCCACTTCTACCTCTTCTTTCTTAGGGTTTCTTTTCTTAGTAGATCTTGTAGATCTTATAGGTGTGTTTGCAGGTACAATTTCTTGTGTATTCTTCTCATGTGTAGATGATAAGTCAATGATATCAGGAGTAGGGCTTACTGCCTTTTCAGCTTCAGAGGGGGAAGGTGCATCAATTTCCATGCTGGAAGATACTTCTGTCATCTTAATCCTTATGTTCTTCAACTTCTCCCTAGTGATTCTTACCTTTGCAGTAATGTCCTCCATTATTTTTTTAATCTTTCTCTTTCTTGTCCCTTTTTCTTGTTCTTCTCTGACTTTTTCATAATTTTCCCTATATATTCCCCATCTTTCTTCAGTAGTGTCTATTTTTGCTACTAATATATGTTCTACTTGCATAGTTAGAACTTCAGAACTGACTTCATACCCCATAGGGTAACACCATTTCTTCCTAGGTTCCATTGCCTCAAAACACACACAATCAGTTTCAACCATGAAATAGATAGTGTCCTTATATTTCTCCACTATATCTTCAGGTATCCTATATCTTTCCTTCATCTACCTTTGAAGGATTTTTGTCATAGAAAATAGCTCTCCATCTACCCAATTCTTATCCTATCTTTGGTAGCTCTCAGAAATCTAAATTCTAGTAGGTACATTATCCTTCCATGCTCTAGGGTGCATGCTAAGGAATTTGTGTATAATGTGAATGTACATATGAACCAATAGTGATCCAAACCTGAATGCCTTCGTCTTATCTTTCTTTATAACCTTCACATTTTCCAAAAACTATTGTGCTAGAACTTCACATAGGTTGTACTTCTTATTTTCTTTGACCATTCTAAAAGCCATCATAATGACTCTAGTTGATACAGAGTTAGGTCTACTGCTATAAAACAATGTGTAACCCAATATCATTGCTAACAACCTTACATCTTGCTAAAAAATGTCATTAACTATCATAGCTCTCTTATCCCACTTTGAATGGGTTAGGGTTTCCACTTTTTTTCTAATAGTCTTTTCTACAACTGTGAGGGCTCCATCATTATCCAAATTGTCTCATGAACAATTTTAGCACATATCTTTACTTTTTGTTCTCCAATCCATATAAACTGATCATGGATTCTACTTAGGATTATCTTAAACCATTCAGTTTCATGGAACTCATTGAGTAGGGTTAGCTTGATAATGGATTGGTCTTCTAAGTGTTTAAACTCTTCTACCATTGATCCATCTTCTTTTATCATCCCATCTAATTCACTATAGATGTTGGCATCTCTAACGATCTCATACTTGCAATGTATGTGTTACCCTAATTTTCATGAAGCATGCAAATTTGGCCAATTCCCATTTCAAGGTCTGCATTTTTATCCTTCCAAGCACTCTACAAAATTTCATGGCTTTATCTATTCCCCCCTGGTCTCTACAACTGTTTCTAGGTCCCTGGCTAGGTGAAAAGTCCTTAAAATTATTCATAAAACTAGTCGTTGGACCCTTAAAACCCTAAAACCCTTTGGCCTATTATATTTTCATGATTACTTTATTCAGCAACTTAAAAGTCCCATTTTCGCATGTGTGCATTTTAAATCCTTCAGTCACCAAATCTTTGATTCCTAGCGGTTAACCCCTTAACACTTTGCGATTTGGTGAGCAGTTACCATTTCGGTTGGTGATCTTGGTTCGATGGTCTTTTATGTGGGGTCCCATTTAATGAAGATCTAATGGCTATCTAATGATCTGAAGGGTTTGTGTCAGAGCATCAGATCATGTGCCGACCATCAATTCCCTTTCAATGAAGCGTTGCAGTGTTTCAATGGGTCTGATGCCACGTCATCCTATGTGGAAGCTCTTGATTGGTCAAGAGATGATGATTTGTAAAGAGTGTCAGTGCGGGCCTAGCGGTTGTCAATCAATGTTGATCTAACGGTTGTCACATGTTCGCAAGGAGTTTTTTTGACACTTGCAATCATGCGACGGTTGTTGATCTTGCTTTATCCCCGGGCCTTGTCAGGTGGGTCCTCGTATTGCTTATGTGTTCAATTTTCATTGGTCGATGGGTGCACAGTTGGGATTTGTCAGTGGGGCCATTTCAAGGTATCTACAAGGATGTCAGTAGACCAAAGATCTATGGTTCTTGCTTGATCGTGAGGGATCTTCCAAGCCCTTGTGATCTTGTGACAACCGTCTGATGCTCTTTCTGCAGGTCATCGGTCCAAGTTTGTCAAACGTGCTAACTTGCTCAAGTGTGATTGGTTGTCATGTCCTGATGAGGACTTCTAGGTGGACCGATGTGTCAATAGGTTCATGGTTTAATATAGATCTATGGTGGGCGTATGATCTGAAGGAATATTCAGGGGCCATGAGATCATGTGCCCAATGTTAGATCAAAATCTTATCTCTGTGGGTCCGATGTCAGAGAGGTGCTGAGGTGTATGCCAAGGGAGCAGTCGAGGTGAATAAAAGATTGCCAAGTGGCAAATGGGCCCAGGGTTAGCAAAGACTTAGTGAATCAGTGACTAAAGGGGTTTCTCGTGTTCGCTTGATCTAACCAATGGTCAATGAAAGACTTAGCGATTTGGAAAAATGCCTTGTTCGCTGAATCGCTTAACTACACCAGGGTAAAGAGATGGATTTCATGAATGAAAAGGGTCTTTGGTCATGTGGTCACCAAATGAATTAAAGGAAGAAGGGCTCAAGGTCGGTCCAAATATGTTGATGTGTCGATTTGCTCACTTCTCACTGGCCACTGACTTCCATAGTGGTGTTTGACTTGTCAGGGGGGTTTTAAGTTGTTTTCTTAGTGCATCATGGCTGTTCATCTACCGGGAAGGGTTTCCCATCAATGGTCACATTTTAAAATGACCAGGCTAGCCGTTAACATTTAAATTCAAATTTCCTGCGAAGGTTTTGCTAGGGTTTTGCATTCTTTCAGCCATGCACGATGTCAGTTAGCTCAGGAATTAAATTCTTAGGATGATTATGGTTGAGAGGGTGATGGAGTTGACTGTTGGCTAGTGTTGTAGGGTATTGTGCCATGTTTTCATGCTAGGAGACACTAGAGAGAGTTGGTGCCACCTTTTGAATGGTACTATTATCCAAGGAAATATAATCAGATTTGGAGCCTTCATGGTTTAGTGGAGTTGTAGGTAGGTAGATGAGTTTGGGTTGCTTATCTATAGGATGATTGTAAAGTACAGGGAGGGGCACTCAAAAACATATCTAATCGGCCATGATATTGCAAAAATGTATTGATGATCAGAATTGACAAAGCTAGGGTTTTCCATTATTCTAATGTAAAATCTTTAACCCTAGTTAGTTAGGTTTTGACTCTTGCCTCCGTGCAAGAGGGGGATGTATATAATGTATTTTTTTGGAGCTTTTGAGCTCAGAATTGACTTTTTCTGTAAGGAGAGAGTTGGACAATTATAGAAGAAATTCATCTTTTCTTAAGGGTCATCTATGGTATCATTTCTACCCTCTGGCTTATATAGTTGTAAAGTTCCCATTGATAATAAGAACATTGCAAAGGTATTTTGTGACAATCCTTCATGTCCCTATGCTTCCTTGTTTGAATTATCTCTTATTGGATTAAACTATATGATGTTTTCAATGATATCTTAGGGTTCCTGATCCCTCTTATTTTTTGTAGTTGTGTGTGTTATTGTGTTTGATCTAATTTAGATGTTTTGTGGGTATACTTTAGCCCCCTAACAGTCTTGTCTCAATCCTACACCGAGTTGCAGAAGTGAATGTCTTCTTGTCAGTCATAAGTTGTGTCTTATGTTCAGGCCCTCATATGAAACACTTATGCAAGCCTATTCAATAAGTTGTGACCTACTAGACCTAAGCCTTTCATTGATTCCATTCCTCTATACTAAGATCCAAACCCTAATTTTGGTGTATCACCTAGTAGGTAGTTTTCTTTTCAGTCATTTCCCTTTCCAAGCATTCCCTCTATCCCTTTCCCTCAAAAGTTTACTTTTCATGTCTAGAAGAAAATTCAGGTGATTATCCAAGAGGAACCAGCCTAGAACCTGGAGGTATCATCTTAGTTAGCATAGGTCCCACAACCTGGAGATGACCATGTTATACTAGCTTATCAAGACTATGAGAGCTTGAAACAAGGGTGCAAACTTAGTGTATAACAGTATGTATGCCCTAATGTCCTCCACATGCAACACGTTGTAAGGGGTTCACAAAAATGCTCCTTTCAAATCATCCTCACAATACTTAAATAGATGTTTCTTGAACTTATACCTAATTATATCCACAACATCAAAGATTATCCATGCATACATAACTTCTTAGAGAGTATAAAGTCTAAATACCTTTAACACGCTAAAATTTGGAACTTTGCTCCAAGCAATCACGCAATATGTCTTCTAGATGACTGAAATGCTTCACAACTCTACTCTCCTTAGTCATTGATCAATAAATGGTGCAGAAATGATATGCTTCAAGCCTTTTTATCCTTCACAAGTTTAGTAAGTGCCTTTTTATCATTGTTGTCAAAATTGATGTTAGAATTGCGATGACCATGGATACGTTAAATTTTATGACAGCTATTTTGGTCAGAAGTCTGACTAATGGAGATCAGAATTCTGACTAATGGCTATCAGAAATTAGACCCAAATGTATTAGTGAATCACTACAAATATAGAAATAATTAAATGAAAATAGCCTAAAGCCAACCTAGAGCCAACAAACCAATAACAACCAAAGAGCCAATTCCCCAAGAGGCTAGAACCTTACATAATAAATTTGATCTCAACAAGAAAGAGATCCAAATGTCACTGAGGAAGCCACATAACAAGGTTTTGACATGGTTCCCAAAACCATAACAATATAAACACCATCAAAAGTTGTAATAAACAAATAGACAAAAAAAACCTCATCTCTTAGATAGCTTCTTTCAAACTCATCACCAACACCTACGTCCACCACCATAGGAGATAACCCCACTACAATAGAATAAATTAGAAAGATACCAAGACATTGTGCCTTCACCAACCAAGGATATAGACTCCTGAAATGAGGGAAAAAAAAGTAGGGTTTGAAATCATCAGAGTCCCTGGGAAAAAAAAATACATCACCCTCAATCTTCCCCACCTCAACAATTGGGAAACCAAAATCCCCAAAAAAGGTATCACCAAGAACAAAAACCATCAGTCTCAACACCAACACCTACCTCCCCAACAATAGAAGATAGCTCCACCTCAATAGGAGTAGTCAACGGGAGACCAAAAAATTGAGCCTTTATTGTAATGCCCAAAATTTCTAGGTCAAAACACAACAAAACTCACTTTCAAATCCTTTTGACAGAACATCAGTTTAGTAAATGTTTACTTAATTTCTAAAATTTAAGCAATAGGATAGATATGAACTAGTTGCTTATTAGAAAATAGAAAGATTAGCAGATAAATGAATTGTAAATATATGCTTTATTTCTTCTTTTATTCAAAAAATTTAACATGGGATTGAAATCATAATATAGCAATTTTATTAATTTATTAACATAGAGATCTGTAGCAAAATTAAATCATTTAACAATATCATGCAATGTTTACTTGACATAAAAATTTATTTATTTCAGCAACATAGGCATTGCAGGGAATTTAGGACATTTAATAAACTAAAACATTTTCATACTTTCACATATTCATGTAGCAACAACAATTTCCTTTATAATTGCAGGAAATTTAACTATAATGAAGCAATTCAATTTACTAAGAAATAATCTGAGATGCATCTAGTATTAAGTCCCTCCAAAAGGAATAAAATTATACCTTAATTACATCTTTACTCTTTTATCAATTGCAATATCATGGAAAACATTAAGAGTAGAACAAATTCACTTAGGCTTAACACACCTAAAACATTCCTTTAAATTTTCAAAATTCAATTTTGAAACTTCATCATTTCACCATTCAAGCAACACCTGCAACACAAAAAGCATTTACCACATGACCATGGAGGCTCACCTACCAGCCTAGGCCATTTCATGGCCACCCCCGAGCTAGGGGAAACAAGAACGGATAGGTTACAAACATTCTACACACATAAAACATACATTCAACATTTTGAGACATGAACAATCACATTATTACTTCCATTCCCAAGCTTGCACCTAAGAATTCATAATTATTCCAATATGGGTGAAGGTGGAATTATCTCATATGGAGATGCCATACTTAAACAAATTATTACATGCCTTCACAAGGCTCCCTTCCAACATACAAGCTCATCATAAGAGCATCAAAAAAACATTCCTTATGGCCCCTAAGGTATAACATAAGTAGGCCTCATGGATGCCCATACATCCAAGCTCTCAAACACATGGATTCCCCAACTAAGCCCTTCACCCCAAGACAATCCTCAATTCCTCCCAACGATGAGGAGTATCTTGCACACCCATAAATATATAGCAAAACAAGATGGTAAAACAAGAACAAAGTCATAAAATCACATTGAAACTACACAATACAAGATTCACACATAAGATGCAACAAATTACACGATTCACAAAAGCTTCATCTTCTCAATGCAATTACACAAACATATACATGATAGAGCCACCAACCTTTCTCTTAAGCAATGGCAAATTTGAGGTTTGTAGAAGAGCTTTCCCTTGCTTCCTAGCTTGCTTCCTTTCTCAAAAACACTTAGCAAATCTCTCAAGTCCTTTTCTCTCTATCCCTACAAACTAGCATAGACAAGATGAATAAGTCCCCATCCCTTAGTCTCCTTTCCTAAAAGACTCTAAAAAACCTTCCTCTCTCATTCCCTCATTCCTAAGCAAGTTTGGTTTCTAGATTCTAGCTAACATGACACTTTCCCTGGCTATGGAAAAGGAATCCAAATCAAAACATGGAAAGGTGAGATATCCTAGAAACATTCCCAATTTCTTCATTACCAAAAATGGCCCATTTAGAGAGGCAATATGGAGGCCTAAGGAAGTGGAAAAGGTAAAAATAGGCCCCCTAACCCATGTACATGACTTGGGGCACTAATAACTAACCTTAACTAACACCCTATGATTCCACATACCCCTTCAAAAACCCTAGTTAAGCTTGCATCCAAAAATGGAATCATGATGACATAAACCTTGGTTCCCTAAACCACTAATCCAAGCCTAGGGATACACAAGATAGCCTAAGAAAAGGGTGGGGTTCACATTTCACTGAAGCATGTCATCTCATCACAGTAGTGTCAAGTGACACCTCACAAAAGTACACATCACATTACACACTTGGCATGCCTAGTGGACAAATTACATTTACATTTATACAAAATGAATTTACTTCTAATAATGCATTTGCAAACATTAACAACCACATACATGTATGCATCACATTTACGAATAAAATCATGTAACAATGAGGTCGTTCTCTTCTTAGAGTCGATCTTGGTTTTAAACTGATTTTCACATAGATCCATTCTTGTTTCCCCGCATTTACAACCATGGTCATAATCCTGCACAATCAATTCCGATGTCAGTACTTGATAAACTCAATACATATATAATCATATCAAAAGTGAATTAATAACATCTGAACTCAATATATATAAAGGAACTACATTTCATGAATCATAAATTTAATCCACATTATACCCTAATTCTTCAAACATCGAAATGTGATTTCAATTTTCACATAAACAAGAAACCCTAAGTTGAATCATTGAACCATTACACTATCAGCATTTTACTATTCTATAAGATAATCTAACAAGTGCAGAATTTAGAATTTCATATATCATAAGGTAAGCATGAAACCAATATAAGCATGTAAAGAGTATGACTATCATCATCATCATATAAATCTATAACAAACATCTCATAAGGTCTAATGATAGCAAGTCATAATCCAAAATAGGTCTAATGTCTCTAAACAAAGTATCATCAAGATAAACCAAGTGTCAAAACAATTGTCGAGCTAAGATGGGTCGGGGTAGGACCTCACATATTCATTTCTTTGTTTGCAGGTAGAGGAAAAAAATACAAATCTTTACACATAAGGACACATGGGAAGGAAGGGTTTGGACAAATCTTATCTCCACACAGAACAAAGTTTCTCTTCAAGAATTTGTGCATCCTACAGATGGTAATAGTCTGATCTAATCGGGATTTATTCTTCCTCTTTTTTTTTTTTGGGGGGGGGGTTAGGAAAGTCTTATAAAGTTGGCCCTAACCCTAATTTTGGGTTAGGGTTAGGATTTAAATTCTTCTTTTTTAAAAAATATTGTCTCTTTATCTTTTTCTATTAAAATGGTATTACATTTAGGTAAATCTTGTTAATCCTAGTTATTAGGTCACTTAAATTATTTAAGTATAGGATCCAAATGAAATTTCTTAATATTATTTGGCAAAAATGTTTAAAGTCTTTATTTTTTTATGAAGTATTATGGAGAGTATATTGGAGGTCATATATTTCGACCTTGAATAATTAATTTTAATTCGAGCAATCCTAAATCCCCCTATAGTTTTAATGTAGAAATTTCATTACATATATATATATATATATATATATATATATATATATATATATATATATATATATATATATATATATATATATATATATATATATTTAAAAGAATTTAAATAGATTGCAAAATAATGATATTGTCATGAGCTTTAATTGCTTAAGATTTGGGAAATTTTATCGTAAGAGGATCTAGATTAAAATATCTAATAAAAATAACTTTTGAAGATATTTGTTTCTTGAGTATTATTTAATTGAGGTATTTCGTGAAATATCAAACTTGCCACCTAACTAATTTAAAATGGATTTAAGCTTTCTGCTTAGTGAATTTGTAGTCTCATGGATAACTTTGAAAGTCAAACTTTTTTTTAACTATGTGGGAAACCACTCAGATATTATATTCTTAAACTTTATAAAATATGTATTACCAATAGCCTATTCTTAATTTTGCTTTAGGTGACCTCTTCATTTGGTGAGGTTTTTGTTATTAAATTTAATAATTATTTAAAGGAGTACGTGACCTCCGTTTATAAACTTTTAAATCAAAATAATAGTTTGAAATCATTTCTTAATATGATAAGTATTTGGTAAAATTAAATAGATTGGTTAATTTCCCAATTTTAAATATATAAAAAAAAAGATTACTAAAGTTGCTTTTATTAAATATTTGTACTATTGTCATAAAGTTTTAGAAAGATTTGGAAATTAGAATATTAAAATTTGAATGGTTATATTTTTTTTTTATGTTTTAGTGTTTTTAGTCATATAATTGAAAATAATCAATTGAGCATCTTTTAAACGCAAATCTTAGAGTGTGCGAAGAATATAATAATTGGACTTAAATCTTTAATAAATCAATACTCTTTATAATTTAAAACTATTATGAGTCCACAATTAGGACTTATTACTATTTAATAACGTCTCTTTCATCCTTTAAAAGGACACTTTGACCAAAGACATTTTTCACACTTAGTTATTTAAATGATAAATAAATATAAAGTTAGATCTTTAAAATGTTATGAAGACGTAAATTTTATAAGGTTTTTTGTATCGAACATATTATTATAACGGTGTGATTTTTAAGAGTTATATGTGTGTGTTTGTATACTTTAGAACTTCCTTTTGAAAGATATATTTATTAAATGAATGTTCTTTGAATTTAGATTAATAGGAAATTATGCTAGTTGATTTATTAACTTGAATTTGTGTTAGTTTTATTTTAAATTTGTATTAATGAACCATTCTAGAAATTTAATTTATAAAGTTTATGTTGTTTAAATATAATTGTTATAATAGTTTAAGGAATTCTTTAATTTAATTTTTATGATCTAGTACTTAATGTACGTTTTAAGTTGTCAAATAAATGTTAGTGAAATTGAATAGGAAAATAATGTCATTTATAACGTTTTCATTTAGTCTTTCATTATTTTGTAAATGGATAAATTTGGAAGTAGTGTATGGAAGTTTAGCATGTTAAATTTAAGTTGCGTATATTCTTGTAAATTAACGATTAAATAATTAATGACATATTTAACTTCCTTTAATACTAGGTTTAAGGGGAAAATTATCCTAATCTATTGATAACCCTTAGGGGTAAGATTAAAAAAATAATATGCCTGGGTGTCACTGTTGGAAAAATGGTCAGCTCTCCCTTCGGGATTCGTGACATGGATTAACGACCTCCTGTGTCTTCTATAAGTCTAGTGGTTATATCAGGCATTAACAGGTTGATCTTTTGGTGCAATGACAACCACTACTTGTAACAAGTGGTATCAGAGATTGGTCACAGGTTTGAATCCCCTCAAATAACGTTGAGGGGGAGATTGTTGGAAAAATCATTAGTGCTCCCTTAGGGATTCGTGACATAGCTTAACCACCTCTTGTGTCTTCTATAAGTCTAGTGGTTGTATCGGGCATTAACAGGTCGATCTTTTGGTGCAACGGCAACCACTACTTGTAATAGTCGCATCATCTTTTCATTATTTATTTATCAACCTTTGAGATTATTTAATAACCCAAGTAACCATGCAATATTAAGGTTAAAGGATAATTGAACTGAACTTCATTCCTTTGAATCTTTCACGATGTCCCAGAACTTAGTTAGGGCTTTATGTCACCCAATGTCATTTGTCTTTTAATCAGATATTTATTAACGTCCTTCTACCCCTTATACTTCCCTAACCCTAGTATTTCAGGGCATTACTATAGTCTTGTAGATTAATCAAATTGAGATTATTATGAAATAAAGTGTAATTTAAGTTTTTAGTTAAAAACTAGTTCATTTAAAACTTCATAATGTTATTTTTATGAGGCCAATATATGTGGCCAGTATACTGGTCATCGTAAAAATAGCATTACAACTTAACCAAAATTATGTTGAAATCTTTAGTACTCTTAGAAATTAATGAATTACTCATATAAACATTAGAGTATTGTTTAACTAAAATTTTAATAAATTTTATTTATACTTATATATATATAAAGAAGTATAGGCCTTTCTCTTCATCGAATTTATGAATGTATACTATGTCATGCTAGTAGAGCTCATTATTGTCCTTTCTAAGATGTCCATCCTTTTAGGGAAAACATTAGTAAAGCAAAGATAGTAGTAGGATGCCTCCAGTCAAGCGTAATGCTCGCCAACATAGGCAAAGACCTAGAGGCAGTCGTGTGGCAGTAGAGGGAGTTGAGCAAGTAGCTGAGGGAATACGTAACATATAGGGGCCCCCTCCTATACTGCCACCTAATCCCAACCAGGAGATCCTTAATGCATTACAAAATCTAGCTGATATAATTATGGATAGATTTCCTCCGGGAGGCCAGCAAGTCGAGGTCCAGGAGCGGAGTAGGAGTGTTAAGCCTAAGTGAATTTGTTCTACTCTTAATGTATTCCATGATATTGTAATTGATAAAAGAGTAAAGATGTAATTAAGGTATAATTTTATTCCTTTTGGAAGAAGGAATTAATACTAGATGCATCTCAGATTATTTCTGAGCAAATTGAATTGCTTCATTATAGTTAAATTTCCTACAGTTATAAAATAAATTGGTGTTGCTACATGAATATGTGAAAGTATGAAAATGTTTTAGTTTATTAAATGTCCTAAATTCCCTACAATGCCTATGTTGCTGAAATAAATAAATTTGTATGTCAAGTAAAAATTGCATGATATTGTTAAATTATTTAATTTTCCTGCAGATCTCTATGTTAATAAATTAATAAAATTGCTATATTATGATCTCAATCCCATGTTAAATTTTTTGAATAAAAGAAGAAATAAAGCATATATTTACAATTCATTTATTTGCTAATATTTCTATTTTCTAATAAGCAACTAGTTCATATCTATCCTATTGCTTAAATTTTAGAAATTAATTAAACATTTACTAAACTGATGTTCTGTCAAAAGGATTTGAAAGTGAGTTTTGTTATGTTTTGACCTAGAAATTTTGGGCATTACATTCACCAACAAAGAAACAAGATCCAAGGAATGAAGGGGGGAGGTAGAGAGACTGAAATCACCAAATTCCCCTGGCAAAAAAAGATAACACCCACTAACAATCACACTTTAGCTAGCAACCCAAGAAGATAAGTCACTCCATGAATAATCACCAACCCCCTGACACAACAACATGAGAAAGAAAAGGGCCCATATGAAAATAAGGAAATTGATAGGACAAAGATCATCAAAGCCCCCTAAAAAAATCTCCACACTAAGCAAAAACCTCACTTCAACCACAAATACCCCAACCACCTGCAAGTAGAAGCCACTTAAAGAGCTTATCCAAAAACAAGAACTCATCTTCAGAGAAAGAGAGATCATAAAGTGAAAGAGGAGTACTTAAGGGATGAAAACATATAAGATCCCCTCTTTAAGAAAGACATCCCACAACAATCAACCTCCCATCAATGTGAAAAATCAAGGGGAGACACCTCTTGAAGGAGGATACTCCAAAGAAAATGAGGAGAGACAGAAGAGATGAAAATGTCATAGCACCCCAAAAAAAGAAAACTAGAATAAGATAGCATCCCCATTTCCATAGTGAGGAATCTACAACACTCAAGAGAGAGGGACCACCTCAATTTTTGCACCAACCACCAACACCATGAGAAAGCACCACCTACAAAAGAGAATCTCTAGAGAAAACAAGGGAGAAAGAGAGGGTAAGATCATCAAATTCCCCTCTTAAGAAAACCAACACCCTCCAAACCTACCTCTCTAACCAAGGACTCAACCATCCACCAACAAATGCATCTTAGAAAATAATCCCTAGCACAACAAGAAAGCTCCTTCAAAGGAAGAGGGAACCCATAGAATGGGGGGGATCAAAAACCCCATAAGCATTGAAGCCCCCTCCACAAAATTTGGGACTAACCAACTTCCCCACACCATCAAATAAATGCACCTCTAGCTTTGAAGAAAGAACTCCTGAGCTCCACCAAGAAGAAACAACAACCAAAAAGTAGGAGAAAGAGATCTTCGAGAAATGGAACACCCAAACCAAAGCGAGGAAGATAATAGGATAAAGTACATCAAAGCCCCCTTTCAAAAAGAAACCCATCCTATCACACTCTAGTAGCACCTAGCCCAGGAGAAAGAAACCAAAAGGTCCTCCTCTGTAGTGAACCTCAAATTAATTCTCCCTAGTCCACCTCCCACCAAAAACAAGCACCATCCCCTAGAGACATCAAAACAATGAGCCAAGGGCTGAAAGAAAGATGAAGAAAGTAGAAGGTCAAAGATCATCAAAGATCCCTATCAAAAGAATCTCTACACAAACCAAAAACCACACAACTACCACCAAAACACCAACCACTTGTGAAGTGACACCACTTTGAGAGCTAGTGCCACACCAAGTGAGAACATCCACAAAATCCTTAGCCTTTAGAGAACACTGAAATCTGGAGAAAGGGAAGATAAATGAAGGTCTAAAATCATCAAAGTCCTCTGGAAAAAGAAAATTAGAACCCACACTCATACGCATCAAAGAAGATAAGACTCTTGTTGGCAAGTGATGTTTTGGGAGCACTAGGGATCACTTAAGGGTTTTCATTTATGGAAATAGTTATGATGGAGTGATCACATGCAGAGAGTTTTGGTACTGGAGTCACAGTCATGAAAATGACTAAGTATAGAATCAGGATAACAGTATACTGTGGTACTATTTTTCTCAGCAAAAGTAATATGTGATATATTATGGCTTGAGAAGTTAGTAGAAGACATTTTGGGATATGTAGGACCTTTAGTTAAGGTCACACATGTTTTGGTGATCATATCAATGATATATAGTGTTGTGAAGGTATGCGAAGATAGAGAATCAGATAAACATGGCATACGAGCAATCGCGATGATTTAAGAAAGGTTAGTTGATATGGAAACATGCTAAGTTAGATAAATATTGTATATTTCCAACACTTTGGTAATATATGATCACTGATTCTATGTTTATCATTTGCATTAGTAATTAGTATGTTTTGTAATGCATTTTGGAGATCCGACTGGATGGCAGAATTTGTATAAGTATAGAGTGTTTTGTGGAAGTGATAAGATTGATTGTGATGATGATGTGATGGATGTTAATCTAAGAGAAGAGAGAAGTTTTGAAATTAGTGTTTGACAGAGCTATAACTAGAACTATCTAAGCATAGCAAGTTCTTGTATTGTTCATTTTTTAAGAACACTTTGTGACAATATTTTGATTGTAAGAGTTGTAAGATCACCACCATTAACGGGGTTTTTTATTCCTCTAACAAGGAAATGTACTATGTAATAATCAGCTCCTAATAGGGCTAGATCTCCTAATAGGGATACAATATTTTAGTGCTTATTTTTGGGTACCCTCCCCACCGGGGTTTTCCCTTGGCCAGGATTTCCTAGAAAATAAATCATGGTGTCATGAGTTATGAGTTGTGTATTTATGTTCATTTCATTTCAGCATTGTTATGGTTCATTTACAATTGGTTGAAGTTTAAATTAAAGTGCAGTAATATTGATTCACCCCCCTCTCAGTATTACCTAATCCTAACAATTGGTATCAGAGCTATAGGCCCTTAGAGAGAAAGCCTAACAGATTAAGGGAGATCCGAATGGATTTGGAAAGTTTGCAAGAGAACTTTGAAGCAACACTTGATGACCTAGATAAAGAGAAGGCTGAGAATGGCAAATTGAAATTCAAATTGAGAAGAGAAGAAGGTTTCATCAATAAACTAAAGGAAAAGCTTGAAGCTTCAAGAAGTCAGAAACAAGACCTTATGGACAAGATCAAAGAGGATTCAGACAAGGATTCAAAAGTACAACTGCGTTGTTAGTATATATTTGTAGTATTGTTGGAATTATGATGCCAATCAGATAAACTATTCTAACAACTATTTTGTTGGATGTATAGCATCATCATTAGTTTATGTTTGTATGGTCATCAGAATTATGATGCTAATCAGATGAACTATTTCAATGACTGTCCTGTCAAATGTACAACATCATTGTCAGTTTATGTTTGCATTCTCATCAGAATTTCAACAACACTTATATTTATAAAAAAAATTGATGGTGTTGATCAAGAATTCCTAGGTTAGGATTCCCATACCTAGGGCTAATTTTATCTAGAGTAATCTAGATACTAGATTTCATATGAATTTTTATCATCTTATTTTTAGGTGGTCTACCAGCTTTCCCTCTTCTCTTGGAGGGGGAAGAAAGAGATAAATAATTTGAAATGACAAGCTAAGTGTGGGATATGCTTTGATTGGAAGTAGTTAAAAGGTTCAATGTTGGTTGCCAATTTGTTATTGAATTTAGTTATATTTGGCAGCACCTAGGCCTCCTTTAATTATGTCACCCCTTTGTGTATAGGATAAATTAATTAATAATGTGTTTGAGAGAATTTGTATGGGCTTATGCAACTGATGTATCAGTAATCAGACTTTATCTCAGACTTGCAAACTTTTGAGAATGTCTACCAATCTGATATAAAGTAATATATAGTGGTTTTGGGAGTGTATAGAGGTCTATGGAGTGTGTTTTAGTTGATGATATAGTTTAGTGGTGTTGATGTACTAATGTAGAGTGATTTTTAAGTGTTACATGGGTAGGCATTGCAGGAAAGGACAACAATCAAGAGGAAAAAAAAGTTTAAGTTTAAGCAATATGTCAAACATGTAAAAATTATTGTATTGTGAGTGGATAAACATATGGTTGGTTAATACATTTTTATGTACCTCTATATTTCTTAAACCATTTTCTAAATCAATTTGAATTGGCATAATATTGGAATATCCATTACCATGAGATTCTTTAACAAATGAAGCCACACCTTCCCATGTTAATGAGTGACGAGAATTTTGACATCTTTCAATCCATACAGTTATCCAATCAAGATTGTTTCCAATATACAAATGTAGTGCATCCCACTCTCGACCAACTGTAAAACAAATAAATAGACTTACAACCAAGTTATATTGAATATTATTAATTAATTAACTATAATAAAATCTTATAATTACCTCTCACTTTCCTCAATCTACCTTTCCCTATCAAGTACTCCCCTTCAAATTTGTTAATGGGGTTGGGATCCCAAATGCAATCTACATGGATCTTTTCTGCAAACTTAGGAAGATATTCAATAATGTACACCATAGTCTAGTATACCATATATCCCTCAAGCATATAACCCTCAGGACATTCTCTTTGTCAAACCAAAGCCTTCAAAAATTTCACGTGCCTCTCAACCATACACATTGACCTAGTGTGTACAAGTCCACATAATTCAATCTCCTCATTTTGGTTTATGAGGTAGTGTTCTTGTGCATTGAAAAAATTTGAAGGTAGATACTTTTTCATTTCACACATTAGATGAGGAATTTTTCTCTTTCAATATTTTATATCTTCTTTATGGATTTCTTTAGATGATAACCACCTACAAGATATTCAAGATGCAATGATATATAAAAGAGACTTTACAAAATAAAGTACAATAAATTACCTAGCAAGTAAAACATATCCCAAATATAATATCTATACAAAAAATTGAACAAATATCACTAATTAGCTCATATATTTCCCAAGATCATATATAACTTTCTTGACACTATTGTCGAAGTCATGTGGGAGAGATAGAGGTAGAACGTACAATGATCTTTTTATTATTTTCTAACATAATACAATGAAAAGTACATGCAGAATATAAATATATAGTAAATATGCAAGAACATGAATTACCTTAATGAAGGTATGCCAATCATACATTTTCATCCGTGGCCCAAATTCACTTTTATTTGATATGAGATTGTTTATCTTTTCAGAAAATCCTATGGGAAATTGAATTTTCTATATGACTTATTTTATAGCATTGCTTTGTTGCTCTGATAATAACCAAGGAAGGGCACTTATATCAATCTGGTCTCCATTTTTATTTGATCGAATGACATCTTTCATTGCATGATTGCAATCTTGAATGTTAGTACAAATTTTGACAACTTTTTCTTTGTCACTCCTTCCATCCAATATTTTCCATAATTTCTTTGTTATATTCTTTCCAATATGCATAGCATCAAACAAATGCACAATTTGTAGCTACTCGTACTAGGGAAACCTACTAAATTATCTACGATAAATTTTTAGTCCCTTTGGAAGGTGGCCATTAATGCCTTGATGACCTTCATGATCATCAATTACATCATCAATAAACAAAACATAATAGAAAAATATAAATTACAAACATAAACCATCAAATAGAATGAAATTACCTCCACGATTTATTCTATTATATTCCAACTTCCATAGGCGAGGTGTCATTCTTTGTGGCTTTGATGTAGCCTCTTCTTTCCCATTAAAAAGATGTTTTTTTGGTAAGTGGATATTTATGGTTTATGTGGAGGAAGTGCCTATACTCATTGAACACCTACTTTTGTAAACTTTTTGAATGATGAGATTTAATCTTCAGACAACAAACAAGTCATGCAAATTTTGCCTTTGTTTGAAAACCTACAAAATCATGTATAATTAGTGTGATCAGTGAAAACCTAATCTATCTTGAAAGGCATAGATCATTCAAACATTAGTTTACGAGCATATTCCTAACTTATAGAGAAAATTATTTGCAAACGCACTCAGATAGAGCTTAAACGGGAGCACCATGTCACCGTTTGATTTTCTCTCACTTTAGGGATGTGGGTGTGCTCTTGAATCACTTGGATCAATCCCCTAATGATGATTAGGAGGTATCTAGATTGATTAGAGACCATAAGAACCCCATAGTGGCACAAAACTAGGTATAGAACACCCATTTTGCCCCTAAGGCCTTAAGGATCCTAATGAGATAAAAATACAGATTATGCTATGAATGTTTATTCTAAGTTGATTTTAGTCCAAAATAGATATGATATAATGCAAGAAGCTATTAAAAACAATAAATGAAACTAAGATTCATCCATTATTCTAAGCTATGATGTGTTAAAAAGCTTGAAAAACAATGAAATCTAACAATTATGCTAAAAGCCTAAGATGATCTAAGAACAATCTAGAATTATAACACTACTTAGTATGATTATGTGAATTCTATATTTTCTCTTGGGAAGTGAGGGTATTTATAGGCTTTGGGAAGGGCTTGGGTTAGGAGGATGAGTTAGAGTAAGAGGTAAGGTCTGGGGTATGGTAAGGGGTATGGTTTGGGGTATGGTAAGGTTTACCTTGGGTTAGGGTTGCTCACACATGTGTGAGAAACACTAAGGAAGTGTGCAAGGGAAAAAAGTGGGGAAGAAGAGACATGGGTCTCTTTATGAGGCTATAAGAAGCCTTAAAGAGTGTGTAAGAGGCTTAAATGAGTGTGTAAGGCTCATTGAGGGAAGGGTTTGACCAAAAGTCAAGGAGACTTGGATTAGCTTAGGAAATGTAGGAAACATCTCCTAAGTAGGTTTAGGAAAGGTTTAGGGAAGATGGGAAGGGTTTAGGAATGTCTAGAAGATTCTAGGTTTTTTAGGTTTTAAATAAATATTTCATTTATTTAGGGAATGTGACATCATTTATTGAATATTGATTCAATAAAGATAGGAAAATCATTTAAATTTGATTTAAATTCTTTGGGGAGAGATTCTTTAATTAAAGATGTTTAATTAAAATTAAGGGATTTAATGGCATAAAATATATTAATTAATTAATTAGTAAATGATGATGTCATTAGGGGTTTTCAGAAAAATAAAAATACTTTTATTTTCTAAAAGATTTTTAGGTGTCTACATTTTGACCCTCTTTGATGCGATGTCACAAGTGGCATGGCGTCAAAGACAAGAAAATAAGATGCCTCGGGCTAGAATAGAAGAATAAGGGGTTGTGCCCCTCGAGAAAATAACACAGAGTAAACGTTGTGGAGTTTTCTTGAAAAGAACATAGAAGGGAAGGGAAAGAATGAAGGAAGAAGGGAGGATAAATAACCAAAATTCCAAGAGAAAAGATGAGGAATGCAAGATGAGATGGAATGCAGAATGTAGGATGCAACTACAAGAAGATGCAAGATGCAAGATTAATCTAGATGATGTAGGATGCAGGGGATTTTGGGGAGCTCCAAGTGCAAATGTGCAGAGAACAACCTAGTTTGATATAGAAATGCTAGAGACCTACCAAAGTTATGAAAGAACACAAGGCTTTGTCACCAATGTTGCATAGGACTGACGTGAAAAAGACACACAAGGTTGCCCCAGCGTCACGCATGAAACCAAAAGGCAACATCGTAGAAATGATGTTGGAGAAACCACAAGAAAATAGTAGTTCCCAAGTGCACCATGTAACCGAGAAGATCACATGTGAAACGTGCAAGGGTCATGCCCGACTGACTCGTAGGCAAAAGAGAAAGATCAAAAGACCTTTCCCCAGATTGCCCTCATTCGTAGTGCACCATGATATAAAGGATCGTGGCGACTTTGGGAAGCAATGAGAAGCCGTAAAAGATTAACAAGATCCAAAGGAAAAAATCCAAGACCAAAATGATAACTCCAAAAGACATCCTTTTTCAAGGAGAGAGATTGATTTGAGGGTTTGATTGATTGATGGTGGGAAGATTGGTCTGAACATGTGGAAGGATACATCAACACAAACCTGTTATGATTGGTGGAAGATTAGGTCTAACAGGAGGAAAGATACATCCTCAAGGACCCACTGATTGATGAGAGGATGAGTGTTGGTATTTGCTAGCAAATGATGAGTCAAGGAATAATCATTGTGATCAAAGATAGTCAAAAATTGATGTTGTGTAAGTACAAGGTTGAGTGGGACAAGATTTCTGATCAAATGTTGCTCCAGGACTGACAAGGATTATGTACAACAAGACAAGATGATATGTACAATGGATGGGGAAAGATTTACAATGGATATGTACAGAAGCTCAGGATTTGGGATGGGAAGATCTCTCTATACAAGATATATATGAGAAGGACTGTGCTACACAAGATATGGTACAAGATATGGATAGGCGAGATTGCATAATTGCTTGTGGATTAAAATAGAGGAATGATAGGGGATGGTGGTGGAGATGGGGATGGTAGAAAAGGGACTAGGTTGTGGGATGGGGGGGATGGGAGTTTGATAGATAATGACTCGGTCCACTATGTATGGCACCTATTTGACTAGTTTTCAATAACATACTTGTCCAAGGTGCTTAAATTGCCAAGTTTTCA
Source organism: Chamaecyparis obtusa (assembly GCA_027943335.1). NCBI lineage: Eukaryota > Viridiplantae > Streptophyta > Pinopsida > Cupressales > Cupressaceae > Chamaecyparis > Chamaecyparis obtusa. The sequence goes on from BSBK01000736.1 coordinate 1,182,427, forward strand.
CCATTGGACAATTATTTTTCTTTTCTTTTTTGCTTTTTTGCTTTTTTGCTTTTTTGCTTTTTTGTATTTTTATACTTTTTCTAATTTTTATGGATTTTTTGAATATGCAGGATCTATTTCAGGTGTAGAACCTCTTCAGATGTATGATGTTGATTGGATCATTCAAAGGCTCACCTTCTAGTGTAGATAGTTGATAGGCTCCAGAGCCAAAGCATGTTGTGACAACATAGGGGCCCAGCCAAGTAGGCTCAAACTTGCCTTTCTTTTCTCTGTGTGCTTGGACTTTTTGATTTTCCTAGAGGACTGTGTCACCGACCTGGAACTTTCTAGGATGGACCTTTTTTTTATAACTCCTTTTGAGTTGATTCTGGTATGCAACTAGGTGATATATGCTTGCTGTCTCTTTTCATCTAGCAAATCCAACTATGTGAGATGTGCCACGCGATAGTCTTCATCAGTGGTTAGTTCTTCATGGAGACCCACAATGATGGGAGCTTGACCTTGATGGGTAGAACAACTTTGGCACCATATACAAGGGAATATGGGGTAGTTCATGTGGGAGTGGGATAAGAAGTGTGATAGGCCTAGAGGGCAGGATTTATTTGGAGGTGTCAATCACAACCAGAATCATTGACAACCTTCTTAAGGATTTTCAAGATAGTTTTATTGGTTGCCTCAGCTTGGCCATTTCCTTGGGGGAAGTATGGACTAGAGAAATGGTGATGGATGTGGAGTCTAGCACAGATCATCCACATGTTTCTTTTCAAAAGGTGTTCTATGGTCTATGAAGATGGTAGATGGTATGCTAAAGTGGTAGATGGTGTGGTAAAGGATGAACTTGGATATTTGGATGCCAGTAGTAAGGGTGAGCGGAATTGCTTCAACCCATTTGGTGAAGTACTTTGTGGCAATTATTATGTACTTATGTCCATCTGAGGAAAGGGGAGTGATTAACCCAATGAGGCCAAAGCCCCAACATGAAAATGGCCAAGGTGGCGCAATGGGCTGCAAGTCTTGTACTGGTACATGAATCAGATTTGCATGCTGCTGACATAGTAGACATTTCCTAATGAATTCACAAGCGTCATATTCCATGGTTGGCCAATAATGCCAAACTCAAAGCAACTTCTTTGCTAGAACCATGCCACTTGTATGGGATCCAAAAATGCCAACGTGGACCTCTTGTAAAGCCAGGATGGCCTCATTTGAATCTAAACACCTAGAAAGGATATTGTGACATCCTCGACAATAAAGGGTGTTGGCTACAAGAGTGTAGTGGGAAGCTCTATGAGTTAAGTTTTGGCATTGGTTATTGGTGAGATGGGGAGATATGATACCATTCTTTAGATATGCATGGATTCCATGGTACCATGGGGACTAAGGATCAACCAAGACACACACCATTTCAGCATCGGCATTCACATAAGCAGGTGTGTGTAGCTACTTGACTAAAAATTCATATTGAGTTGAATCATGAGGGATCTCCAATAAGGATATGATGGTTGTCATTGTGTTGGCCACTTTGTTTTGAAGCCTTGGTATCTGAGTGAACTTTAGATTTAGGAAATTCTCTTTGAGTTTGTCCACTAGTTCTTTGTAGGGTAGCAGCTTGTCATCCTTTGTCTAGAATTCATCTACGACTTTCTTGATAATCAACTGTGAGTCTCCAAACATTTGCAGTTCTATTATGTTCCATTGAATGGCTATTTTGAGACCTAAGATGAGTACCTCATATTCTTCAATGTTATTAGTACATGGGAATCCCAATTTGAATGATTTTGGAATGTAGTCACCTTGAGGTGTGATGAATAGGATTCCTGCCCCTGATCCATGCAATGTGTTGGAGCCATCAAAGTATAGTTTTCATAGATATTTTTCTTCAATCATACATAGGTTCTCATTAGGGAATTCCATGATTAGTGGATAGGCATCCACCAATGGTGCTTCTGCTAGCTGATCAACAATTACTTTCTCTTTGATTGCTTTCTGATCTATGTACTGGATGTCAAACTCACTGAGTAGCATTACCCATTTTTACATATGGCCTGTGAGAGTTGTGCTTGATAACAAATACTTGAGTGGGTCTACCTTTAAAAGGAGCCTGATTATGTGGCTGAGCATGTAATGTCTGAGCTTTTGAGTGGCAAAGACCACTATAAGGCACGCTTTTTCCATTTGTGAATAATTGAGCTTGTAGCCTACAATAGTTTGACTAATATAGTAGATGGATCTCTCTCTATTGTCATCATCATGCTATGATAAGAGTTTCCCCAATGCCGTAGTGGTCGCCAAGATGTAGAGTATGAGAGGGCATCCTAAAAATGGTGATACAAGGATTAGAGAGTTGGCTAAATATTCTTTAAGGTTCTAAAAGCTTCTTTGACAGATGGGATCCCATTTGAAGCTTGTGACCTTATGGAGCAGATGTTTAAATGGTTGGCACTTGTCTACCAGCTGTGAGATAAATCAACACACTAATTGGAGCTTTCCTTGTAGGCTCCTAAGCTTCCTGAGTGTTCTTCATGGAGGCATTTATGTTATAGCTTTGACCTTCTTGGGGTCGATCTATATGCCACACTGTGATACTATAAAGCCTAGAAGCTTTCCATATGTTACACCAAAGACACACTTCTTTGGATTCAGCTTCAAGCTATAATGATGTAGATGATTGAACACACTCTCAAGGATGTTTAGGTGTTCTCCTTATGTTTTAGATTTTGTAAGAATGTCATCCACATAGTCTTCCAGGATCTTGTGGATCATATCATGGAACATGGTTTTCATCACTCTTTGATATGTAGCTCCTACATTCTTCAGCCCAAATAGAATCATGTTGTAATAGAACGTACCCCATGGAGTTGTGAATGATGTTTTATGTTGATCTTCTTCTGCTATCTAGATCTGAATGTAGCCTGAGAAGCCATCCATGAGTGACAACATCTCATGGCCCATTGTAAGATCTATGATCATGTCTATGTTGGGTAGTGGGAAATCATCCTTTGGACATGCTTTGTTTAGGTCCCTGAAATCTGTACAGATTCTAATGTCACATGAAGGCTTTGTGACTGGGACCATGTTGGAGATCCAATCTGAGTAATCTATAGCTTTGATAATTTTTTCTTGGAGAAGTTTCTCGAGCTCTGCTTTTACCAACAAGGTGACTTTCGGATGCATTTTTCTTAGCTTCTGCTTTACTAGCTTGACATTAGGATCCACTATAAGATTGTGCACAATGAGATTTGGATCGAGCCTAGGTATATGCACATATGACCATGCAAATTTTGTGGTGTCCTTCTGGAGTAGTGCAGTAAGATCCATTTCTTCACCCTCTATTAAAGATGCTGCAATATAATTGATTCTTAGACATTCTTCTATGCCCAAGTTAACTAGTTTAGTTTCCTCTATGATGATAGGTGACTGCTCTAGTCTGTAATCCTAGATAGGAGGAAGGGGCAAGTCTCCATCTTCTCACACATCAGAGAGGTTTTCACCAGAAGATACGCCCTTTATTTTTACTTTTTTGGAATTAGAATGTGCCCCAGAAGGGTTTTGACATAAGGACTCATTATTTTCTTTTTCTATTTCAATTTTGTGACTAGAGCTTGCCTCCTCCCCAAAATATCCTTTAGGTTCAAGCTTACAAATGTGAGTTAACTCTGAATCTTGATCTGATTGTGGGCCTAATGGCCCCATGAACTCTAGGAGCACTTCCGTGCTTTGGAACTCATCGATATGTGTGGTGCTTGGTTGGTCCCAGTCTATGATTTTGGGGTGGATGAGGGGAAGTTCTATGAGGTTAACGGAATTTTTTTGGAGGATAGAAGTGCCCAGGAGGGTATCATCATCGAAGATGTCATCATAAGATTTCTTTTCTTCCTCTTTAGGGATGTCTTCAATCTCTACGAGGTCATCTTGTATATGTAGGTGAGGTTTATTAAATCCAAGACCTTGATGTTGTGGATTCTTTGATGTTGTGATGGGGTCTTTGCTTCCACCCTCATGTGGTCCTAGACCACTACCTTGCTATTCCCATTTCTCATTGGTGTACTTGTGTGATTAAAGATACTTGTCTTTGAAGTAAACAAGAAGTTGAGTGTTAGGCGGTGGGGGATCTATGTACAACCACCTATTGATGTCAAGATCCATCTCTTCACTCTTTATGTTTCCATGGGAGACAAAATTCATAGGTCCCATCTTCTTGATTTCATGATTTGCTTCAATGACTTCACTTTGGTGATTCGGGCACCCTTGCATATGTGGATCTATTGGAAAGTTAGCTATAATGATGGATATGACTGAATATAGTGTTTTCATTATGGAAAAAAATTCATATAGAAGTTTGGAGTTAGCACACTTGATGAGAAGATCAGAAATCAGTTTAGTGTTGAAGATTGGACAGTGTACAGAGTTCCTGCAGCTCAAAGCATCAGCGCACATGCATACGGAAGAATTATGGTATGCACCCTAGAAGTTAAGTAAGTTAGACTATATTCATGCTTATTCTATGAGTGCATAATTAGATATGCAAGGATGAGAAAGATACAGTCAGTTGAAGTTGCACAGCCAGTGTGTGCCAGTGAAGAATAGAGTAAAAAGCTGACAGTTATCATTTTGAGTTGCGACTATATTCTAATGATGTAAGGGCTATGTGCCTATTGTAATTAGGTTTCCAACATGTATATATGTTTGATTGTAAACATTCTTAAGACAATTCATTTGGAAGTGTTGTATGTAATAGGTTTAAGGGCCGACCTAGTTGCTTATTTTGTATGCACATATAAATATAAGATACGCCCATTGTATTTAGTATGGAATTAAAGATAGAGTTATCATAAGAAGAGGAGAAGTGTGCAAAGAGAGTATAAGATGTATTAGATCTTTTCAAGAGGCCAAAGATTTAGTGCATCAAAGGAACTAATCTAACAAGTAGTGTCACAGTGACAGTTCATCCTACAGATATAGTGTGTATCTGAGATCATAAGGTTGTAGCCTTTACCACTTGAGCAGTGAGCTCTAGGATAGTGCATCCTCTCCCCTAACAAGGATAATTTTAAAAGACTCCTAACAAGGTCTGACCCTTAACAAGGTCTATTGTACTTAAAGAATTGTAAAGCAACTCCTAACAGGGTTAAGGATCTTCTAACAAGGATCACTAAACACTAGTACAAAATATTAGTGGGTGTCAATTCCCACTGGGGTTTTTACCTATTTGGGTTTCCCCGTAACCATATTAGTGTTATGTGTTGATTTCATGTTTCATGTTTATGTGAATATTCATTTCATTACTTAAGCATTTAATTTCAGTTTAAAGGTTAAAGTAAAAAGATAAAATTTAGTGAACATTGATTCACCCCCCCCCCCCCCCCCTCTTAGTGTTCCCATTCCTAACAATTGGTATCAGAGCTCTGGTCCTTAGTAAATAATTTTAACCACTTGAGGAGATCATGGACAAAGAAAAAATGAAACATTTGAAAAGAAATCTAGAAGCTACTCTTGAAGACATGGACAAGTCTGAAAGAGAAACTAAAGAACTAAGGGATAAACTTAGTGATGCTCAATTAGTCATCAAAAGGCTAAGGAAAGATTTGAAAGAATTCTCTTCCAATAATCTACGGACAATGGTCAAGAAGTTGAATGAAGAAAATAAATCCTTAAAAGAATAACTTGAAGAGTTTGATGATAAGATGACTAACAATCAGGAAGTCTATGATGAACAGGTCAAAGAGAACCTTCAACTGAATGAAGAATTGAGGCAAGCAAACATGGAAATCTTAGAACTAAGAAACAACAAGGAAATCTTTGAATTTGAATTGAAAGAGGCTAAGAATCATATTGATAAATTACACACTAGTTCTGATTGGATAGAATCTCAGTTGTATGTAAGAAGAGCCAAAGGAGACATTGGCAGTATTGGATATAATGAAGCACAAAATCAGATTGACAACATGTGAGCAAGAAAGGATACACAAAAAGACTCTATTGATACTGAGAAGACTGAAGATCAAACCAAAGATAATGGTGGACCACCAAAGAATGAGCACAAGCAAGTAGAATGCACTTATTTTGCATGTAACAAGCATGGACACATTGCAAGGAACTGTACAGAGGTAAGCCCTTTTAATGGTTACTGTTATTCATGTAATAAATTTGGTCATAGAGCTATGAATTTCAAGACTAGTAAGAAGAATAGGATTCAGCATGATTAGAGAAATCAAAACCAGATAAATGTAAGAAGTTCTTAGAATATTACATGTCAGATATGTAACTATAATGGTCACTCAGCTAAACAATGTAAAATGGTGACTCATGTCAATGCGTCAAGGAATATAAGACCTCCAGTCATTTGTCACTCTTGTAACAAGGCTGGACATATCTCAAAGTTTTGTAGATCAAAGATGCAAGGGCAAGAAAGTCCTAAAAATGCCAAAGAACTAGTTTTGGATCCCGAAGGAGAAGTCAAGTTTGTGAAAGCCTCAGAGGATGCGAGCTTGATTTGGATAGAAGGAAAGAAGGAAAAATTTGATGAGAATGTATTAGATGCATCCACAGTGGACACACCCTCTACATCTAGATGAATGACCCTTAGGGTCATAGGGGGATCTAATTTAGCTCTAGACCCCTGCATGGCTGGTATACTCACTCTCAAAGTATGTGCCTTTGGACTTAAGCTTTTGGAGACTAGAGAAACCTTCGTGCAAGAGTGTACTAGCTTATTCTTTGTAGAATGGAAGATAGAAACTTCTAAGTGATAGCCTGGTTTACGTGGTAAGTATTAATGGCAGAATTTTCACTTTAAGTACAAAAAAAGTTGTTTGATTACTCATTGCCTTTGAATTCAATGAGATTGAAGAGCAGAAAGAGCCATAGAATTTATTGTGAAGACTTGGAGATTGATCTATCAGTGATTAGCAGCATAATTGATCGGTTGCAGAAACCCTAGCTCATCGTGTCGATTCAGAAGTCTTCGGATCATCTTAGTGAACACTTCGAAAGTGATAAATCAAGTAAGTGATGGCCACTCCCATAGTATTTGATGTTTTACAAAAGAAAAGATATGTGTTTAAGAAGCATCCATTCAAGTCTACCCTAGATGATTTAGAGGGAACATTCTCCTGCACGCCTATGGGCATTATGCATGTGGAAGACATTAGGGCTTACATTTACTATAAGAAGGAACCAACAGGATTGGACAGGTTAAGGGCGCACATGGAAACAATGTTAAAACTAGACAAAACCTTCCTAGATGAATATGCAAAGTGGAATGATCACTCCATAGTAGAGTATGCTATGGCATATGAATTCTATGAGATAGAATTGATTAAAATTCTTTTGAGAAGAATTCATGATGACCTATTTTGGATAGGTGATGTGCCAGTTAGAATTACTAGTGACTTGATATATGAGATGACAGGGCTCCCAAAGACAGGCGCCATCCTTCCAGTAGGCAAGGATGTCAGGAAAATTGTTGAGAAAACATGTAAGTCAAGGATTGATAGGCATGGGATGAAAATTGAGCCTACTGAGAAAGTTGACATCAAATTGATGTCTATGATACTTGGATACAGGTTTCATTACACCATTAGAGTGAATAGTGTGTCTGCAGGCACAATTCTAGCAGCCATTAGACTTGTGAAGCAAGATGGAGAGCTCAACTTGTGTGAGATCTTGCGCGCACAGTTGATTGACAACATCAAGGCACTCAAGCATGATAAGACCAAGATATTTAGGTTTGGGTCTTTGATCATATACATGTACCTTCATATATTTGGGAGAGTATCAGATTTGTATTTGGACAAGTCCATTCCAACCATGCCATAGATATCTTAAAAGGAAACCACTGAAAGTACTTTGAAAGATTACATAACATTGGAATTAAAGACCTTCAGGGTCAAGATGCAAAAGAGGTACAATCTATAGGTCCTCTGGCTTTAGCACCTATAGTGGAAGCACAAACAAAGTTAGATAAGTCTATGCCCATGACAGAGTCACTCAAGGACAGCACCATTATCATTGATAATGTAGAGATAGCCATGGCGGCCACCGACACTGAGTTGGACAAGTTTGAGGAAGCTTTTGTGAGCACACAAGAAGCTAAAATTTTGTGCAACAACAAACATCCCATTCATCAAGAAGAGGTATTGATTGAAAATATAATAGATGAGAAAGAAGAAGAAAATATGGAAGAAAAAGAAAAAATAGAAAAAGAAGAAGAAAAGAAAGAAACAGAAAAAGAAAAGAATAATGAACCATCAATTGAACTAGTCAAGGTAAAACAAGAAGTGATGGATAGCACTCATGTAATGCCCCACCAAGGTTCCCTCGGCACAAGGACATAAATTAAAAACAAAACATGCAGAATTTTATTTTTTGTTTTTTGTTTTGGCCAATAAACTAGCATACCAAAATCTCATAAATATTATGTAAATAGAAGTCAAGTCAACCAATAGATCATAATAATTTTCATACACAATTAAAAATTATCATCACTACATACCTGGATATTGCTACCTTTCTTTTTCATTATAACCACCACATCCAACACCTGTATCTACACATGTCTAAAAAACTAGGTGCAAAAATTAGATACATGATCATAAACAAACACTTTATTGATATCTTAGCAATGTGAATCATTATTGAGAAGATGTAAAATAATTTCATTTAAAACTTTAAGACAAACCCTATAGGACTGGACTCAAGCCTCAGGGGCTCATCATTGATGACCTTGCCTACGTTCACGCTTAGAGACTTCATAGTTTGACTCTTCGCACCCCTAACTATCTATTAATAAAATCAAGAAAGTGGATACGTAACCCTTTCTAGGATCCCATTCCCTATATAATTTTCCTATCCGCTACCACCCGCTTAGGTGGAATAGGGGTGAACTCCTATACTTATTTTCTAACTTGACATCAATTCCATAATTTAGGGTAGAGTTCAGCTCAAGAAAATATAGTGTCCATGAAAATCAACTCAATTATATTATTCAATAAAATATCTCCCAAGAAATCAAAGGAACGAAATGCCATAAACTCCTAAGAAAATATCAAAAGTCAAAACATTAATAACATCTAAATAGGATTGACTTCATTAATTCATTATTTTGATAGTCATAGTAATCATCACAATCTCTAAGGTCACGTACAATCCCATGAAAACATAACCTCAAATCAATACCTCCTCTATTCCTAATGAAACATAGTTATGATGGAATGCAACCAAATCAATAACAAGTTATCTAAAATTAAACTAAAAATATTAGGGGAACAAATAACATATCCCCAAGTACAACCAAGGAAATAAACATCTTCAAGAAGGCATAACATGCATATAATTATCCATTAAAACTCATAACAACTACTAATATTCATTGACCTGCATATATACAAAATCTCTTAACCTCACAAAAGCATAATTCATGATATAATAATCACTATGTGGAAACATATACAAGACATCACTTAACTTAAATACTATTATAATTTTAATATCATTAACTGGTATTTTAGGTATCATACTAATCTTGATAACATAAGAAATATTTGATATAAATTCTTATTGAGAATTTAGTAGTTGATTTTAATAGAATTTACTTTGAAAGAAACTAATATCTTAAACTATCTAGTTGCAATCAAAATCTCATTGTAACCTCCATTTTACACAAAATTCTATCAAGTTCCTAAACAATGAAAAATATTTCTTTATCAAAGTTCTATTTGATATTCCATCCAGAGTAATTTGCATCCTATAATATGATTAAATTCTCTATCGTCCCGCTTTCTAATCTTTAGAAGAATTAAATGCCAACATTGAATTGATACATCAATAATTGTGATCTAATAAATTAACAAAATGAATGTACATAATGACCCGTTCATAACAAAGGAAAATTAACTTGACTAAATAAAATGTGAACCTTTCCTGCAATATGATTAGAAAACCAAATACGTGTATATATATATATATATATATATATATATATATATATATATATATATATATATATATATATATATATATATATATATATATATATATATATATACATTAAAGTTATGTATATATAGTATGCAAAATCTAATCAAATAACAAATAATCATAAAATTGAACACCTAATTCAATAAATTTATAGTAAAATTTGAATCTCACTAATTTTCACTAATAAATAACAAATTTTTATTTTAACTTTCATGACACAATATAACTAAAAAAAACATAAAATAATCTATTAATATCATCTAATCAACATTCTAAAATAAAAGCTTAACTAAATTTAAACAAGACAAATTAGAATAAAAAGAATAAATAACTAAATGTCAATTTAATAATTGATACCAAAATAATATAATTTTAAACTAATATCATCCTAAATGTAATAAGATATATTACATATGCTTGCACACTAAAACTTGGTAAAAAGAACAAACTCTCCTAAATCTAATATATAATACAATTACTCTTAATATAATAAGAACTTTACAAACATTTCTATAAACCTTTGTCACCATCTTATGCAAATATAAACAGCATATATTTAATAATATATAGATCATATATCCAAGCCCAAAAGAGATTGAAACCCCTAAGAGAAGTACTCCGTATAGTAGAAAAGTATTATCAAGGTTAAAGGAAACAAATTGCAGATTTAGCTAACTAAAGTATAAAAGTTAAACCAGATTTAAATGCTGCTCATAATACCCCAAATTGCAGAGATTTGGGTAGAAAAGAGATGCAAAAGGTGGGGATAAGAGGAATAATACAAATCCCAAGGGAAAGATACTTTTCGGCATATGCAAAATATAAATTTTCTTTGACAGTGTCACAAAATAATCAAATTTCAATTTATTAAAAACTATCATGCTTTCCCAAGAAAATAGGTGGATACTTCCTCATTCAAAATGACCAATGATTATGTGATAATGATAAAAGACTCTACAAAGACAAGAAAATTCATGGTATAAAAAAAACCAAGATTCAATGAGACAAAATAGAACTTACCACCTCCACATTGCTGCTACCGACTTCATCATTTTTTTTTTTACACATCAAATGTATGGTCAATTGAGCATTTACCTTTGAAACCAATACCAAATTTTGTATCTCCATCAATCTCCAGAAAACATTGGCATATATTTGGGAGTAGTTATGAAGCACCATTCAATGATTAGGGATTAGCAATGGTAATGCTTTGATAAAGTATTACTGCTTATCTTGTCTCTCAAGCATAGAACAAAATATTATGATCAACTTATTATTGGATTCAATGATGTTTCTTTGTTCACGTGAAGATACAATTCCCTCTGGTAACTATCTCTTCCTCCTCCTTTGCATGCTCAACCCCCTATATGTTGAATCCCAATGTATTTTTCTCTTTGTTTCAAAATAAATTTACGCTCCAACATCCTCTTCCTTAACCCCTAATCGTCCTCTAATTTATTAGAAAATGACAGCATTCCCCTTCCTCAACTGAATCGATTTGTATTTTTCATTAACGCTAATCATAATTTTTTTTTATATAGCATTTAAATAAAAACTACTTCTTTTTAAATAAAAATAAATAAATAAATAAAAATAAAAAATAAAAATAATATAAAATAAATGATTCATTGATCCACCTTGTATTATTTTAAATCCCATTAAGTTGAATTTTTTTTTTAAACTTTCTTACTAAATTTTAGGAGGGCATGTTTTTTAGTTGCTAAAATCATGGAAAGGATTTCCCTTAAACTTCCACATACCTCTCCTTTATTAATTACTAAATTTAACAAAATGGTAATTTTAAGTTTTCTAACTACTTTTCTAAAAAAGAAATAGTATCCTCTTTGTTTAATTCATTTAATATAAAATGATAGTTTTTATTTATAGATTCTCTTTCTTTTTTTAACAAAATTAAAAGAATACATTTTTAATATAATTAAAATATTTAAAAACAAGTACTTTATACTTTAAATATTTATAATATTTTATATTTTTTTAAATTTATAATATACAATTTTAATAAAGAATAAAATAATAATTTAATGAATATTAATATCATGAGATATCTTGATATTTTTTTATTTAATATTATTGATGAATTACTAATTTTATCAAATAAATAAATTACAATTATGGTTTCTAAAATAATACATTTATTTATCAACCTTCAAAATAGGAATGACACATACAAACTTAAACAATATATTCTACATAAATGTGCATCACAACTATTAGAAAATATGGAAGATTGGCTTACCCACATGGCTCCCATCGTGTTACTTACCAATGTTGTTCTTCAACAAGTCAAAGTTGGAGAGGCACTACATCCTCCCCCCCTAAGATTAGACTTACTCCTGGAAGTCACATACACCAAAATGGAAACAAATCATACATTAGTGGAGTAGCATCCTTAAATCAACATCAACGGTATACCTATTCCTAGGATCCAAGTATGAGATAGAACAATTGTCATGATAATGGTAAGACACAATACATACACATCCAAGACAATACATATTCTTACAACTAATTTCATACTATATTCATTCAAAAATAAATAAACAAACATGAAAACTATAGTAATGGATTAATGCACAAAAATTCAAATTTCTTCTATAAAGTTATCATCAACAACATATCATTAACCTCCTATAATTTGTAAAGCAACCACACAAGTATGTCATCAATTTCAAAAAAGATAATTACATTGGATTTCTTAATTTCCTTAGAAATGCAACAAAATTTTATAATTTTTTTTATCAATATCTAGAAGCATTCATTCATACTATAATTTCTATTTCTTTTCAGAATTCCATGACACAATTATCAATCAGATTTCGTAAATCATAACGATATCGATATTTAAGAAAATAGTGATACATTCTCATTTCAAAATTGAAACAATAACCATACTTTACACAAACATACCAATCCACATCACTGAGAATGCACATCACAAGGCTCGAGAGTGGTTGTCTCTTTGGATAAGCTCTCACTCCAGGGTATAATACCAGTCTCATCTATATCCATAATCCATAATCAATACCTCACATAGTGGCTTGATGGTGTCTTGGGCCACTATTATGAAGGCCCTCCATTCAATTCCACGCGTCATATCCCTTGTTTGTGTAAGGTGGTTAGCCTCCAAGGAAAAGACACCACACATAGGAAGGTAGTGGATACTAGCTGCATAACAGCCCCACATACCCCCATCCTCAAGGGTTCCCTGCGTCTACTTCCTCATATACACTCACCAAGTCCGCCTCATGCATCTTTAGTGAGAAATCACAACACAACTCAAGACCAACATTAGGAAATTCCGAAAAGGGGATAGTTTAGCCATCAAAGTTCAATAAAAATAAAAATAGAATTATCAATCTCAATAATAAGATAAGAAGAATTCAAGATATTACAACAATAAATCACACCTAAGATAAGTTTCACAAGTCTTGGCTAAACTATCATAGAAAAAGATGAAAAAAATTGTTGGTCTACATAGCCAAAGGTAAAAAACACAATTCACCATAAATTGCACATCACATCACTGTGTGACTATATCTAGTCACCTCATGAGGAAAGAGGGAACAACGTCCAGCTATCGCAATAGCCCTTCATGTGGTTGGGCCCAGGAAACACTACCCACATGACATAGGGGGTTCACCTCGGCAACACCCCTGCATCAAATGGTGCAGAATAAGCATGCCAACCCACCTGGCATGACCATACACCAAGTGGATTAAGCACACTCTATTCGTATGTCGCATGGAAGTGTTCCTTGTGGAGTAGGCACACATAGGACACACCCCGCATAACAATGTCTCTCATAGATCATCATCGTAGCTAAAGGTATACATGGCTAGGGCCCACCCATATGCCTACCACATCTATAAATTGAGCATCCATGGGTGCCCCTCTACAAGCATGCAAGCATCACCAATATACTTTACATCAAGTAGGAAGAAAAATACATACATATATTGCACCTTCACGTAATTATGTACATGGCATCGTGTTCTCGATCTCGGCTCGCTACCATCAAAAACACGGCATCATCACCTCACACTATGTCAGAACATTAGTGGGGTGTGGCATCATATTCATTGCATCATGTCGGAACATGTGCGAATACAGTATCCATCATAGTATGGGCTAACAGAATCTCCCTCCACATGTTGGACCACATAGAAATGTACATATCCATAAATCATATATCTCCTCATAGAGGCTCATATCAAGTACTGGTATTGTGTTCAAGAATTGTGGAAATTAGGATATACACTTATGAACCAAATGTATAGGTTCATCGTAAGGAGAAGCATTGATTACTCTTTTCCCTCAAGTAGTGGAAGCTAAGGTCACTTCACACCACCATTATACGTACGCCACATACTACCTGAGGAAATGGTGACACTACTACCCCTCCACGTACTATTCTTACCAACTCTCATGGGTTGGCACTTAGTAGGGTGACAAACAAGAAAGAAACACATGAGTGGTATGGTTATCCCATACCCTTATCTAAAACATAACTTCTGTGGATGGTACTTGTATTGCACCACTCCATGGAACTCAAATAATTACTGGTTATACACAACACCCAACATAAGCACTGGCACTAGTTTTATCACATTTACAAGGGAGTACACAATAACATCATATATTATCCATTTACTCCAATTTTGCCTTTTTCACAATACATATTATTTCCTCCATGGTACAAAATGCCAATAACATACTTGATTAGATTCTACCTCCTCACTGGCGTAGGTTGATATCCAATTTACACATATCAATATCCACCTTTCTCATAACATAACATATATCTATAAGAGGAATTAAACTTATATAAAGTAAAGCACAAGGAACAATTATACCCTTTTGATTTCTTCAAGAGTCATTAAATCAAAACACATTTCATCTAATTAAGAAAAGGAAACAATAAAAGTTTACTACACACATTTATTGGTCACATACAACTTCTTATTATTATTATTATCTTTTCAATCAAATAATTTAGCTAGGTACTTCCATTACACCTAAGAAATCCTTCCAAGAAAGATACATCTAACTATATAGACATTTTCAAGACCAAAGATTTGTTTTTTCAATTCTATTCTAGAATAGGAAAAAGGAAGGAGAGAGATGCAATATTTTAGTACTTACAATAGCCTACAATACGTATGTAGTAACTTCATCATTTTGTCTCTATAAGAAGGATAACTACCATGGTAATATCTTACTCCTCGCTATAAATGCAAGTAATTCAATTCCAACTTATAAAAGAATCATTAACTAGAATCATTGATCAGACCTAGCTATTATGATGTAAATTTAGAATTTAAAATAGAATCAGGTGTTAGGCCTTTCAAATCAATCAAGTAACCTAAAAAATCACTATAACAAGCACTCGTGATGACAAGTTTTAGAGGAGATAAGGTTAGCTACTATCACCACTTAAGGTACATAATAACTTGTAATACTAATTTGAGTCTTTCCAAGAGTACAATAAGAAGGTAACACAAAAATATGAGGAATTCATTAACATTTATTTATTAGAAAGATATCCACTATCTATGAAAGTACTTAGGAGGCTCATTCATTATTTCTAGAATGCAAAATATAAGTAATTTATGTGAGACAACCTAATCATAGAAGAATGGGTACACTTTTATAAAGTACTATAGGATGAATATCAAGAACATAGTTCTTGTATCTAGGATCCTATCTTATAATGATAAACAAAAATAGAACTTATGCAAAATACTAGGCAATAAGTGAGCTAGGAGTCCTAGAGTTCCCAATGTGGAAAGCTAGTGCTTTGATACCAAATGTAATGCCCCATTGAGGTTCCCTCGGCACAAGGACATAAATTACACAACAAAACATGCAGAATTTTTTATTTTATTTTACTTTTTCGGCCAATAAAGTAGCATAACAAAATCTCATTGATATTATGTAAAAAGAAGTCAAGTCAACCAATAGATCATAATAATTGTCATACACAATTAACAATGATCATCACTACATACCAGGATATCGCTACCTTGTTTTTTCATTATAACCACCATGTCCAACACCTGTATCTACACACATGTCTAAACAACTAGGTGCAAAAATTAGATACATGATCATAAACAAACACTTTATTGATATCTTAGCAATGTGAATCATTATTGAGAAGATGTAAAATAATTTCATTTAAAACTTTAAGACAAACCCCATAGGACTGGACTTAAGCCTCAAGGGCTCATCATTGATGGCCTTGCCTATGATCACACTTAGAGACTTTGTAGTTCAACTCTTCTCACCCCTAACTATCTATTAATAAAATCAAGAAAATGGGTGTGCAACCCTTTCTAGGATCCCATTCCCTATATAATTTTCCTATCGGCTACCACCCGCTTAGGTGGAATAGGGGTGAACTCCTATACTTATTTTCTAACTTGACATCAATTCCATAATTTAGGGTAGAGTTCAGCTCAAGAAAATATAGTGTCCATGAAAATCAACTCAATTATATTATTCAATAAAATATCTCCCAAGAAATCAAAGGAACGAAATGCCATAAACTCCTAAGAAAATATCAAAAGTCAAAACATTAATAACATCTAAATAGGATTGACTTCATTAATTCATTATTTTGATAGTCATAGTAATCATCACAATCTCTAAGGTCTCGTACAATCCCATGAAAACATAACCTCAAATCAATACCTCCTCTATTCCTAATGAAACATAGTTATGATAGAATGCAACCAAATCGATAACAAGTTATCTAAAATTAAACTAAAAATATTAGGGGAACAAATAACATATCCCCAAGTACAACCAAGGAAATAAACATCTTCAAGAAGGCATAACATGCATATAATTATCCATTAAAACTCATAACAACTACTCATATTCATTGACCTACATATATACAAAATCTCTTAACCTCACAAAAGCATAAATCATGATATAATAATCACTATGTGGAAACATATACAAGACATCATTTAACTTAAATACTATTATAATTTTAATATCATTAACCGGTATTTTAGGTATCATACTAATCTTGATAACATAAGAAATATTTGATATAAATTCTTATTGAGAATTTAGTAGTTGATTTTAATAGAATTTACTTTGAAAGAAACTAATATCTTAAACTATCTAGTTGCAATCAAAATCTCATTGTAGCCTCCATTTTACACAAAATTCTATCAAGTTCCTAAACAATGAAAAATATTTTTTTATCAAAGTTCTATTTGATATTCCATCCAAAGTAATTTGCATCCTATAATATGATTAGATTCTTTATCGCCCCGCTTTCTAATCTTTAGAAGAATTAAATGCCAACATTGAATTGATACATCAATAATTGTGATATAATAAATTAACAAAATGAATGTACACGATGACCCGTTCATAACAAAGGAAAATTAACTTGACTAAATAAAATGTGAACCGTTCCTACAATATGATTAGAAAACCAAATATGTATGTGTGTGTGTGTATGTATATGCATATACATTAAAGTTATGTATATATAGTATGCAAAATCTAATCAAATAACAAATATTCAAATCAGAACAAATAATCATAAAATTGAACACCTAGTTCAATAAATGTATAGTAAAATTTGAATCTCACTAATTTTCACTAATAAATAAAAAAAAATTATTTTAACTTTCATGACACAATATAACTAAAAAAAACATAAAATAATCTATTTATATCATCTAATCAACATTCGTAAAATAAAAGCTTAACTGAATTTAAACAAGACAAATTAGAGTAAAAAGAATAAATAACTAAATGTCAATTTAGTAATTGATACCAAAATAATATAATTTTAAACTAATATCATCCTAAATGTAATAAGATATATTACATATGCTTGCACACTAAAACTTGGTAAAAAAGAACAAACTCTCCTAAATCTGATATATAATACAATTACTCGTAATATAATAAGAACTTTACAAACATTTCTATAAACCTTTGTCACCATCTTATGCAAATATAAACAGCATATATTTAATAATATATAGATCATATATCCAAGTCCAAGCCCAAAAGAGATTGAAACCCCTAAGAGAAGTACTCTGTATAGTATAAAAGTATTATCAAGGTTAAAGGAAACAAATTGCAGATTTAGCTAACTAAAGTATAAAAGTTAAACCAGATTCAAATGTTCCTCATAATACCTCAATTTTCAGAGATTTGGGTGGAAAAGAGACGCAAAAGGTGGGGATAAGATGAATAATACAAATCCCAAGGGAAGGATACTTTGCGGCATATGCAAAATATAAATTTTTTTTGATAGTGTCACAAAATAATCAAATTTCAATTTATTAAAAACTATCGTGCTTTCCCAAGAAAATAAGTGGATACTTCCTCATTCAAAATGACCAATGATTATGTGATAATGATAACAAACTCTACGAGGACAAGAAAATTCATGGTATAAAAAAAACCAAGATTCAATGAGACAAAATAGAACTTACCACCTCCACATTGCTACTACCGACTTCATCTTTTTTTTTTACACATCAAATGTATGGTCAATTGAGCATTTACCTTTGGAGGCAATACCAAATTTTGTATCTCCATCAATCTCCAGAAAACATTGGCATATATTTGGGAGTAGTTATGAAGCACCATTCAATTTATTAAAAACTATCGTGCTTTCCCTAGAAAATAAGTGGATACTTCCTCATTCAAAATGACCAATGATTATGTGATAATGATAATAGACTCTACGAAGACAAGAAAATTCATGGTATAAAAAAAACCAAGATTCAATGAGACAAAATAGAACTTACAACCTCCACATTGCTGCTACTGACTTCATCATTTATTTTTTTACACATCAAATGTATGGTCAATTGAGCATTTACTATCTGGAGATCAGAAATTGGCTAAGTGTTGAAGACTGGACAGTGTACAGAGTTCCTACAGGTCAAAGCATCAACGCACGTGCATACGATAGAATTATGGTATGCACCTTAGAAGTTAAGTTAGTTAGACTATATTCATGCTTAGTCTATGATCGCATAATTAGATATGCAAGGATGAGAAAGATACAGCTAGTTGAAGTTGCACAGCCAGTGTGTGCCAGTGAAGAATAGAGTAAATAGCCGATAGTTATGATTTTGAGTTAAGACTATATTCTAATGATGTAAGGGCTATGCACCTATTTTAATTAGGTTTCCGACATGTATATATGTTTTATTGTAAACATGCTTAAGCCAATTCATTTGGAAGAGTTGTATGTAATAGGTTTAAGGGCTGACCTAGTTGTTTATTTTGTATGCACGTATAAATATAAGATACGCCCATTGTATTTAGTATGGAAGTCAAGATAGAGTTGTGATAAGAAGATTAGAAGTGTGTGAAGATAGTATAAGATGTATTAGAGCTTTGAAAGAGGTCAAAGCTTTAGTGCATCAAAGGAACTGATCTGACAAGCAGTGTCACAGTGATAGTTCATCTTGTAGATATAGTGTGTATCTGAGATCAGAAGGTTGTAGCCTTCACCACTTGAGCAGTGAGCTCTAGGATAGTGTGTCATCTCCCCTAATAGGGACAATTGTAAAAGACTCCTAATAGGGTCTGACCCTTAACAAGGTCTATTATACTTAAAGCATTGTAAAGAAACTCCTAACAAGGTTAAGGATCTTCTAACAAGGATCACTAAACACTAGTACAGAATATTAGTGGGTGTCAATTCCCACCGAGGTTTTTACCTATTTGGATTGCCTCATAACCATATTGGTGTTATGTGTTGATTTCATGTTTCATGTTTATGTGAATGTTCATTTCAGTACTTAAGCATTTAAGTTCAGTTTAAAGGTTAAAGTAAAAAGATAAAATTTAGTGAACACTGATTCACCCCCCCCCCCTCTCAGTGTTCCCATTCCTAATAGGATCAATTGAGAGGGCCCCTACTATAAACGCATCATGTAGGTTGTATTCACCATAGCCCTAGTTGTTGATCTTGATGGAAGAGATAGTGGAGGTGAGGATAGTCTCTAGATTGTTATGGGATCAGGATGAGATAGCAACAGAAGTTCAAATGTCAGTTCCAAGATAATGGGTGGAATGAGGGAATGATGCTTCCATTGCATGGAAGTATGCAAAGGGTTGAGGGTCTACATAGATGGTGACCTCGGTGCCTTGATGCAAAAATTTGATGCACTAATGGTAAGTGGATGGTACAACCTTGATGGAATGGATCCATGGTCGGTTGAGGAGGATGTTGAATGGTAAATCAAGATCAACAACATGGAAAATGGTGTCTTGTGTTGCTGGGCCTAGCTAGATTGGCAACATAATGGTACCTTCAGAGGTACACTCCAAGTTATCATATTCTAATTTGATGGTGATGACTTCATGTGAGATGTTAGCCTCTGTGAACCCAATCTGCTGAATCAATTTAAGAGTACACAAGTTTAGGGCTGAGACATTATCTAACATGACCCTTTTAATGGAAAAATATCTGACCATAATGGTAATGCGGAGAGGGAGATTATGGTCAGGTGCAATGGTTGGTATGTTAGATGGATTGAATGATAGAGCATAGGATGTTGATAGGTGTCCCACAAGGTTCTCAAACCAGATGGTGTTAATGTTTGTGGGGACATGTCCTTTGTGAAGGGCTTGGTCAAGGATTTATTGATGGAGGGGTGAAGTGTAGAGAAGGTTGAGGATGGATATTTGGACTAGTGTATTCCCAAGATGTTCTATAAGGTTGTATTGTGCATTTTGTGCTGGTCTTGGATGTGCACTGGCAACAGTTATTCGGCCTCTACAGGTGGTAACGACACATTGACTATCTTCTCCTTTGACATGGATGACATTGACTGTGGGTTCAACTTGGGTTATACATCCAACAAACTTGTCGTAATTGATATAAGTAGTAGTGTAGTCTTTGTGATCAACATGATCTCCTTGTTTTCCTTTGCCTTGGTTCTAATTAGGAGGGTTAGCATTAACTTGGTTTTTTCCAATGTTGTGTTGGGGGAACACATTTTGATAGATCTACAAATTGGCATTAGGTGACGGTTGCACAGGTGTGTCCACTTGGATCTCCTTTTGGTCAATGAGATCTTGGATGTAATTCTTGAGTTTCATACACCTTAGGGTAGTGTGTCCTTTGACATGATGATAATCAAAATACTCGTGATCATTGTACTAGTTAGGCTTGGGAGTTGCATCATCAAACTATTGGATTGGTGGGTATGTGATCAGATTGGCCATTCGGTAAAAAATAACATCTAGAGTTTCACCAAGTTGTGTGAAGGTTCTCTTCTGATAAGTTTGGGCTCAAGGTCTATTTTGATTGGGAATAGTAGAGATAGCATTAGCCTGATTGGTCAGATTGCCTTGATGGGCTTGATGTGCGTGCTACTGATAGTTTTGCTAATTATTTGAGGCTGATATTGTTGTACAGGTTGCTAATGAGTTTGAGGCTATTGTTGATATGCAGGAATAGGTGTAGGACCGGCCATAATGATTTGTACATGCTTGGTGTTTGTAGCTCCATTAGTGACTATGTTTTTGTTACGATTCCAATAATGGGGTTTATCATTGCTGGGTTTACTTTGGGAATCATTTTTGTAATGTCAGATTGCGCCTTTGTCTAGGAGACCTCTTTCAATATCTATCCCTTTTCTTTTGATATCCTGATACATTTGGATATAGTTCATCCTCATGAAGTGGGATAGTTTGGGATGTAGGTTATTGATGAAGATCTTGGTTAGATGTTTTTCAAGAGGTTGATATGATAACCTGGTAGTGAGTTTCTGTCATCATTGCAAGTAGTCTGGTAGGCTTTCTCCTTCTTTCTATTTGGAGTTTCAAAGGTCTAGCGAAGTCAACTCATTCTTGACATTGTGGGCATATTGAGCTATGAACTTCTCAAAGAGCTCGGCAAAAGTTGTGATGGTCCCACATGGTATCTTGTAAAACCACTCAATAGCAGTTCCTCTGAAGATTTTGGGGAATAGGGACAAAAGATAATTGTCACTGTAAGCCACTTCTTCACATGCCATATAAAACTCTTTGATGTGATTTATAGGGTCTCCTTTCCCTCGATATTTATCAAATTTGGGTGTCTCAAAGTTTTTAGGGAAAGGAACAGCTGTGATTGATCAGTCAAATGGGTAGGGATACACCTCTTCAACTCTGTGCTAGTCTGGAGCTCATTAAGAGCATTATTCATTGCTTCACACTTAGCATTAATTGGCTTTGGAGTGGGTACTCCCACTTGGAAAAGTTCTAGTGGTGCTAGTGAATAAGGGTGATTTTGAGGTGGATATTGTGGAGTGGGATATGGAGATTGCCCAATAAGATAGGTAGATTGGAATGGATTTTGGAGTGATGATTTCTAGGGAGGATATTGTTGCTGAGGCATGGGGGTGTATTGTGGTACAGGATATGGAACTACTTGCTGGTGTTGGGGGATGATGGGATGTTGCTATTGTGATGCATAGGATGATGCTTGTTGTTGTTGCGGAATTATAGGGATTTGTTGCTATGATTGGAAGTATTGATGTTGCAGAGGAGGATGGTGAAATGATGCAGCTTGCTGATAAGATGGCCCTTGTTACACTTGGCTTTTTGCTTGATTGATGTAGGATGGATGCATTCTTGCATTGCTTAAGGGTGGAACTGATGTAGGGAAGCTAAAAATGGGAGGTGGTTGAGCAAGGTAACTTACGAGATGAGATGAACTCTACTACTGAGGTGGTGGAACATGCTAAGAAGCATTGGGTGGTGTGAATAGATAGTTTGCAAATGGGGAAAAGGATGAAGCTAGTAGAGGTTGAGATGGTTGTTGTTGTGCTGCTTGTGAGAAGGTAGTTTGATAGTTTTATGGCATGGATGTGGTGAAGTGGGTTGGTATTCCTAAGGCATGTATTTATTCTTTAGTGAGGCCCCCATCGAGAACCAGTGCATGGTGGGAACTATGATGTGGAGGATGTGGGAAAGGTAGATGTGATGTGGATTTGGGACATGAATGGTGGATTTGAAAACCCCATGGAAGGCATACCTATTGTGAATGCAGTTTGTTGGGCTTGTGCCTATATGCACCCTAAAATGATCACCTAGACTTTGGGCCCCATTCTTCAATTTATCAATTTCTTGAATCAATGCTTTGCAATATTTTCAAATTAAATCAATTTCCTTGATCAAATCCTAATTCTATCATTTATTCAATTATATTCTATGGATTAACCATTTTATCCTAAGTCTTTATTTAATTAAAAGTAATTCCCTCCCCTTTTATTAAATAAAAGCCCCCACTTACCTCTTATCCTGAGTTGCACAAATAAAGCATTATTCCTATTATATAAAAAGAAGAAAAGGCCTTTTTATCTCACATGGGGCACAAAAGTCAACACTTCTTTCTTATTGGAGGAGATTTTTGCACAAGGATTGATCCCACTTTCAAACTCCACCCTTGATCAACTCTTTTGCCTCTTAATCTCCATGGTCCATTTATCTTTAAAAGGAGAGCTCTTTTCTCATTCAAAGGATCCCACTCTTGATGCTAATGTTGTGCTACAGGTTTTCTTAGTGACTTTGGAGCTTTAAAGATCTTGTTGCATTCTAGTCTTCATTCTTACATTATAGCTTAATTTCCATGGAGTTTTAGTTTAGTTTCCTTTCATGCTCTAGGTTAATCCACATATCTCCCATTGTATGGTTTACTAGCAAGGTTTCATGCCTAATAGCTCTAGCTAAGAGCCCTCTAAACACCCTTGCACTCCATGCCTAGGGAGCTCTAGGTCACTTTCTCAAGGTTTCCAATCCATGAATGCCCTTGGAAGTAATGACTTAGAGAAGTGCACATTTTGAGTGTATAGTGCCTGGGTAGATGATTGTTGGGGGGGTGAATGAAGATGCTTGCATTCCCCATGAAAAGGGTGGTGCTGATGTGGAAGTTTTCTAGGAGAAAGAGGAGAATGATTTTATTTCCCCTGGAAATGATGTCATGGGTGTAGAAGCTTATGGAGTGAATGGGAAGGATGATTGTGTTTCCCCCGGGAAAAATGAGCCCATGGAAGGTGGCAGAACTGCTTGTGTAAAGGTTTGTGTGGGAGGTGGCATTTGGTTTTGTGAAAAGCTTTGGGTAGGGATGATGGATTAATCTGCTATGGAAGATGATGGTGCACCTATGAGAGGAAATGGAGTGGATTGTGTTGCTTGTGTTGTAGGGCTTATGAAACTACTTTGCAAAAGAGGAGGGATGGATGAAGCTACTTGTGATATGTGAAAAAGTGGATTAGGGATTTTTTGGATGATGGGGGTGTATACTTCTATTGGGAGTTAGATGTTGTTGATGGGAATGTGAGGTTGGAGATATGGTGGAATGGGAATACCCTCTTGTGTGAAGTGAGCCAACATTTTTTGTTGATTCTGATCAGTGAGTGCACTAACCATTTGTGCATTCCCTGAATGATTTATGAATGTTTCTATTGAAAAAGAAGCCGGGGGGGATATGGGGATCATCCTATGAATTACTAGTTTGTTGGATCTGGGGATCATAAACTACCATCATTCTAGTAGAAATGTTGGGATCAGATGAGCTAGTGATTTTGTAAGGATCCATGTTCCTTCATTTTCTAGATCTTGTCTCAATAGGCATGGAGTGGAGATCTAAAGATGTAGATGCTAGATGGATGCGAGATGTTCCTAAAAGACTCTAAAGAGTGATGGATGGAAGTCTAAGAAACTTCTAAGGATGGTGGATTTCTAAAATGCAATGCAAGGATTTGGATCAACTCTAGGGATGGTGAAAATGTCTAAAGGATTGGTGAGATACTCTGATTTGGTTTTTAAGGATGGTGGAAGATTGGCAGGAGATGGTGAAAGATTGGTGAAATGCTTGGTGATGATGGGAGCTTTAGTGGGATGCTCTAATTTGGATCAAGGATTTGGTGGATGATTGGTGGGATGATGGTGGAAGTCTACTAAGTGTCAACAATTGAGCTATTGTTTTCTCGATGGAGGATCAGTGGTAGGATTTGGTCGACCTAGGATAGACTAATGATCTTTGGTCAACTAGATTCTTATCAATGCAAGCTAGTCTCTTTCTCGAGATGATGAGGTTGTGCAAGGACAAGTTGGATTTCCTTTAGACAATGCTCTGTCAAAGGGGGTGATTTCTAATTTAGGATAAGGATTGAAAACAACTCAAAGGTTTTGAAAGTGCTTCTGGATTTTGGATCACTGGATTTGGTGCAAGGATGGTGAGGTTGAATTGGATAAATGGATGTTGGATTTGGATCAAGGATTTGGGATTTTGATTGTGGATTATTGATGGAAGAATGGTGAAGGATGATGGAATGATGCTATTTCTAAGAGAATGACCTAGATGCAACTAAAATGGATGATCTATGATGCAACTAGGAAGATGATGATGAATGCAAAGATGCTACTAAGAATGACTTAAGATGCAACTAAGATTTGGTGGTGATATAAGGATGAGACTAGGATGAGCTAGGATGAAGGATTGTCAAGATAGGATTTGGGATCCCGAAGGTAGCATGGACATGTGATGGACCCAGTTAGTCTTCTCTTTCAAGATTGACGTAGCGATGGTTTACTTGGAATTGGTAAGAAAAATATTTTACTCTGGCATTATAGCCCACATTATCAAGCTTTTCCTGGTACTTTTCTTCAGCTTGGGTTGCTTGTACAAAAGATTGATGGCTTTTAAGATTTCTCTCTACAACTTTCTTCTCTTAATAGCCTTGGGATTTGGGAAGTTTAGCCTTTGGGTGTTTGGTCAAATCTGACATAGCTTTTGGGAATATTTTGGTAATTGGATTGAGACAAAGCTTTGGGTATCTGATTTTGAAGGATTCTTCTGCAAGGTTTTCTAAATAACTTGAATCAAGTTGTGGATCATTTTGATGTTTCCAATGGAAAAGGATAGACTTGACAAAATATTTTATGAAAATAATCTGGACAAGGGACAAAGAAACCTTGTGGGATACAAGAAATGACTTTAGCTACTGAATCTAAAAGAAAGCTTTGAAAGGTGTATGTTCCAACAAATGTTTTCACTGAGTTTTTGACTGTGCAAATCACTTCAAGAAGATATACCTAAGGGAGGTGAGTATCCAAATCATTGCCCACAACTTGATACCCCCTGACAGAGGATACATATGGTGAGTATCTTAAGGTGATCTAGTAAACCCCTTGGATCGGTCCTTGCATAATGATTATGACACCTTCGGATGTAGATAGGCTAACTTCTATTTTATCAAGTTTTTAGTTGTTATGTGGATTCCTCCCAATCAGTTTGTATGCACATAACTCACTTAAGAGTCTAGTTGACCATGTTGGAATTGTAGGGATTATTCACCTACCCTAGGCTACCATCAACATACATTGCCTAAGCTTGAGGGGATGTAAGCGAGAGTTTTCTCAGTGCTTTATTTCTATACCAGTCGGGGAAGATACCATTTTGAGGTTGTTCTCTAGAGAGGAGCACTTTTCTCCCCAGACAAGCCTCTCTAAAAGTAAAATAGGTGAACTTGTCTAAGTTAAAATGTTTTACGTTACTTAGTTTAACAAGGATTTGCAGAAAATGGGAAACTCCTAGATGCACATCATGAAGATTCTTTTCCCAAATTGATTTAATTTTGTTGAAGACACATGTGATTTAAGCTTTTGATTTGTTATTTCTCTTTTCAAAAAGTAAAATTTTGAGCGATTGCAAGTTCTTTGTTTTGGGCATTCAAGATTTGATTTGTGTATTGCTTTAAGAACTTTGAAATGAGCTTTGTTTTGATTTTAGGTCATTCAAGATTGAGTTTTGTTTGAACTAAATTTGAAAGAGGAAGGAATAGAGATGATTTCCATTCACTTTTTAAATCACTCAAGAGTGTGTTTGACTTGGACTCAATGTAAAAATGACTCCTTTGGACCTTTGGTTTTTCATTCAAGACTTTGTGTTAGTTTGTATGTTTTATACCCAAAATGAGATTCCTAGATTTGGTTTGATGCATGAAAATTTGAAAAGCATTCAAGATTTTTGCAACATGAAGTTTGTTTTAACCAAGCATAAAGCACTTAGGATGATTTAGAAACATTTAGGAAATGATTAGGACTATTTAGGAACCATTTAGGAAATTTTTAGCAAAGATTTGGTTGATTTTCTTCCTAGTTTGTATGAGACTTTTAACAAAACTTTGAGATATTTCAAATGAAGTTCTGTTTAGCTCTAATTGATGCATCTGAGCTTGATTTTTGGAAAATTTGAATGTATTTAGGACTGATTTGAACCCAATTCATTTTGAGATGCAACTTTGAAGTTCTTTTTAAGCTTCCAAAACAAGAAATGTTCCTATTTTGCATGAATGCTTTCTAAAGTCCTAATTTTGCATGAATTTGAGGTTCATTTTAGCAAGCTAAAAGACTTTAGGGATGATTTTGATTGTTTTTAGGACCATTTAGGAAGGTTTTAAGTTTATTAGGACTGATTAGGAACAAATAGGAAAGAGTTGCAGATTCTTTGATTCTTAGGCACTCAAGAGTGTTTTTAGTGTTTGTTTTAAGCAACCAAAAGAAGTATTTGAAGTTCCTGGTTGATAAAAAAATTTGATGAGCCTTAGGGCCTTAGGTTTTTTATTTATTTTTATTCCTTCCAAGGGTACCTATAGAAGATGGTGTTAAAAACTTGAAAAGCAGTCAAAAGGGCCTGAAAACCCCTAGAAACCCCAAAAAACCAACTTTTTCTTGGCCTAAGGCCTTACAAGACCCCCCTATTTCCCATATGAATAAATAGGTTAGGTTATACTGAATTATTTACTCTTATGAGTATTGGGTAGGCCTAGTATGAGTAATTATGCTTTACAGTATGAGCAAACAGGGCTAGTGGGCCAAAAACAAGCCAAAAAGGCCTAGAAAGCTCCCATACGAGTTGTGGGTGGTCTTGGTATGAGTCAAGGTCTTGAATCATATGAGAAAGTATCATAGTTAGTTTACTCATATGATTATTCACCTATAACAAGATTTTTTTTCTGAAAACATGAGTTTTTTGCTTGGAAAACCCTAAAAAATGCAGTTTTGAAGGTGTGTAGGTCCCACCAGGCATGCCAAAATGTGATCAGTGAAAACCCAATCTTTCTTGAAAGGAGTAGATCATTCCAACATTATTTTATGAGCATATTCCTAACTTATAGAGAAAATTATTTGCAAAGACACTCAGATAGAGCTTAAACGGGAGCACCCTGTCACCATTTGATTTGCTCTCACTTTAGGGATGTGGGTGTGCTCTCAAATCACTTGGATAAATTCCCTAATGATGATTAGGAGGTATCTAGATTTATTAGAGAACATAATAACCCCATAGTGTCATAAAACTAGGTATAGAACACCCATTTTTCCACTAAGGCCTTAAGGATCCTAATGAGCTAAAAATGTAGATTATGCTATGAATGTTTATTCTAAGGTAATTTTAGTCCAAAGTAGATATTATATGATGCAAGAATAAATGAAACTAATATTCATCCATTATTTTAAGCTATGATGTCTTAAAAATCTTTAAAAACAATGAAATCTAACAATTATGCTAAAAGCCTAAGATGATCTAAGAACAATCTAGCATTATAACACTACTTAGTATGATTATGTGAACTCTATATTTTCTCTTGGGAAGTGAGGGCATTTATAGGTTCTGGGAAGGCCTTGGGTTAGGAGGATGAGCTAGAGGTAGAGGTAAGGTCTGGGGTATGGTTTGGGGTATGGTAAGGTTTACCTTAGGTTAGGGTTTCTCACACATGTGTGAGCAACACTAGGGAAGTGTGCAAGGGGAAAAAGTTTGGAAGAAGAGACATGGGTCTCTTTATGAAGCTATAAGAAACCTTAAAGAGTGTGTAAGAGGCTTAAATGAGTGTGTAAGGCTCATTGAGGTAAGGGTTTGACCAAAAGTCAAGGAGACTTGGATTAGCTTAGAAAATGTAGGAAACATCTCCTAAGTAGGTTTAGGAAAGGTTTAGGGAAGATGGGAAGGGTTTAGGAATGTCTTGAAGATTCTAAGTTTTTGAGGCTTTAAATAAATATTTCATTTATTTAGGGAATGTGACATCATTTATTGAATATTGATTCAATAAAGATAGGAAAATCATTTAAATTTGATTTAAATGCTTTGGGGAGGGATTCTTTAATTAAAGATGTTTAATTAAAATAAAGGGATTTAATGGCATAAAAATATATTAATTAATTAATTAGTAAATGATGATGTCATCAGGGGTTTTCAAAAAAATAAAAATACTTTTATTTTCTAAAGGATTTTTAGGTGTCTACAATTAGATTAAATATGTTTATTTTGATAATTATAATTATGATGTGCAATTTGAATACTATAACATACCACAAAAATGAGTTAGCCCTGGGGCATCATGTGTTGTCCATACAAGCATTGCATGGAATTGAAATTATCTTTGTCCTATTGATCTAGAGACATCATACATAGTTACATCATTCCATAACTCCAACTCGTCGATAAGAGGTTCAATATATACATTCATATCTTTAACCTAGTACTTTCCTAGTTGAATGAACAAAAACATTACATAATTATTATGGCCTTTTTAAAGTGGTATTTATAATTTAATGTAGATGAATATTAATTTAAAAATGCCTAAAAAAATCATTGCCAACATTATGTTCTCCCTCTTTATTCACATCCATGGAGGAATGTTATTGTTGATAAAAAAAATAGGCCACACCAATTAAACAAATCTCATCTCTACAAATCGATTGACACCATCCGCTGCCAATGAAAGCCTAAGATTATGAGGTTCTTCTTTAAAGTGTGGCCACTTTTCCTCTATGTCCTTAAATGTAGAAACATATGCATGCATTCACATAATGTCATCTTGACTTCTATTGTGTTCATGGTAATCCATAAAGTGTGCCAAGCTAGTGCACTTGAATAATCATTGCAGACATGGAATAATGGGAATATAACGAAGAAC
Source organism: Chamaecyparis obtusa (assembly GCA_027943335.1). NCBI lineage: Eukaryota > Viridiplantae > Streptophyta > Pinopsida > Cupressales > Cupressaceae > Chamaecyparis > Chamaecyparis obtusa. Next base: position 1,212,393 of record BSBK01000736.1, read on the forward strand.
CTTGTGAGGTACCTTTTTTGTTAATTGATCTATTTGATATCTAATGATATGACATTTAGGGTATTCTATTGCAAATTCATGTTGTTTACAATATATAATATGATCATTGGGACATGCATCTATTGTTTGATACTCCATTCCAATATCTTCCATTATAGAAGATAATTCTCAGTGTGAGTAATGTAGAATGTTTGATGGTGGTAACAAAAACTCACCTATCAATCTACGGCAAAAAATATAATTTGTTAATATAAATAATATTAATGGTACATGATTCACCCTTTTTTAACTATAATAAAATTACAACTAAAATAGATGAAAAATATGACATATATGACATACCTTAACATACGTGCAATTTTTATGTTGGATAAACCATTCATAACCTTCAAGTTAACCAACAACAATACAGTGGAGAGAAGAGTTGTTTGGGAGCCTTCATAAAGGGGCTCATATGCCTTCTCAAGTAGAGGTATATCATGAACAACATCAAGGTCATCTTTATCATCATGATCAGCTATGCTAGTACCATCATCTTCAATTGTGTTTTCTAGCACATGATTAGTTGTGCTAATACCACCATCTTTAATTGTGTTTTCTAGTGCATGATCATCTTCTTCCATGGGATCATTATGTTTAGCTTTGATATTCACACCTCCATGTTCCTCCACATTGAAATCCACATTCTTCAGGTTGTCATGGTCCATAACATGTTCCTTGGGGAGGTCTACCTATATGAAAATGATGAGCATAAATAAACCATGATCTGTTAGGAATAGTCCCAAGATATAACTGAGATGGGGGGGTGAATTAGTTATCTACAAGATTCAATTCTTTACCCAATTAAGTAAAAAATAACAATAAGCATAAAAACAATATAAGAACACTTAACACAACACCACAATTTTGGTTACGGGGAAACCCAAATAGGTGAAAACCCCAGTGGGAATTAGCACCCACTATGAACTGCACTAGAGTATAATGATCCTTGTTAGAAGATCTTACAACCATGTTAGGAGTTGATATTTACAATGCATTAAGTATAGTGACATGGTCAAAGGTTATACCCTATTAGGATTCTTTTACAATTAACCCTATTAGGGGTGAGGACACACTATCCGAGAGCACACTGCTCAAAGGGGTGAAGGCAACAACCTTTTGTTTAAAAGATACACACTATATATGGATCTTGGTGAACTGTGAGTTAGACCTGCTATCTAGATCAATTCCAATGAATATCATACACTCACTTCTTTATCACATAGACCTTCTTTTGATGGCTCAATACTTTGCACCTTCTGTTGTGCCCTTTTCTTTCAACTGTCTACCATACTTAGCGATCACAACTTGACCGGCTATAAGTATCTTTCTCCAAATGATATAATAAATCTAGCCTATTAGAACTTCCTTGAAATCATATTAGAGAAATAATATAACTCTCCAACAACATCTTCAATGGCTATACTAAGTACGCAACACAAATTAAGACCGCGCAACTCCATATGTAGACGTGTCACTTCACACTGTCAACTCCACTAAATTAATGGATAATTTCTTCTCATGCTGAAATATGTCATGCACTCTTAACCAAACATTCTTAACTCTTATCTAAACTCTAATCCAAGCACGCATATCAAAATGATAGGTGCAACTACTACAATAATAAAAATAATGTCGGCTACATTAGATAAACACAGGAAACTAGAACTGTCAACTAGAAACATCATAACTCAACATGTACTACACAACTAACTCTATTTCCATGAACATAGCTTCATTATCATTTCTAGAACATAGCTTCATTATCATTGCTAAAACATAAATATAAATGTGCAAGGCTCCCTTACAACCATACTGCAAATCACATACAAAACTATTCCTAGGATCTGTCAGGAACACTACTGGTACAAACAATTGTATTATTGTCTTCACTCAAAATCAACCTCTGCGTCTATGATATCATGTTGATAACATAACTAGGAACCATATGGTCAAGGCTCTCTCCATCAGGCTTCCACAGATGCTACTTACCATATCTTGTCATCAATGACAAACATACAGTCAACACTGGCTTGCTAGAAAATCTCCAACAATCTCCCCCTTTGGCATTAATGGCAACATATGGAATGAAAAAAACCACCAATCCAAATGTAAAATTCTTTTATAACATTCTCCATTTCCACAAAAAAACTCCCCGAAGGATGGATCCTCCATCTGCTGCTAAATGCTCTGAATATCAACTTCTATATCTCCTTACTGTATACTCTCCCTTACTTCATACTCCTCAACTATATATACTCTCTCTTATTGTATTGTTTTTCATGACTATATATACTCCCCCTTTGACATCAATGGCAAAGGGTTCCAAACAATTAAGCATCGATACTACTCTTTAAGTAGAGTAGTCAACCATTCATCAGTCACTAAGGACTGATGCACTCCTATAAAATCTAATCAGATTCAGGAAAGGGAATTACTCCCAGCTTCACCTTGAGATACTCAAATGTATCCTTCGGTAAAGGCTTTGTGAATATGTCTACTAGCTGATCTTTTATACTCACATAGTCCAACTTTACTTCTTTCTTTTTCACTTTCTCTCTTAGGAAGTGATATTTTATCTCAATGTGTTTTGTCTTTGCATGCATCACAGGGTTCTTTGACATATTGATAGTCATGTGTTATCACAATGAATAACAATAGGCTAATCAATCTGAATACCAAAATCCTTTATTATCTACTTGATCCACACAATTCTAGAACAATTTAATGTTTTTGCTACATACTTTTCTTCTGCTATTGACTGAGAAATATGATTTTTCTTTTTACTTGTCCAAGTAACAATTTTATCTCTAAGGAATATTGATCCTCCTGAGGTACTCTTTCTATCATCAACACATCCTGTCCAATCTGCATCTATATATACATGAAGGTTTACATTCTCTGAATTAGGATACCATAAACCATAGTCTATAGTCCCTTCAAATATCTAAATATCCTCTTTACTGCCATAAGATGACTTTTTTTAGGATCTACTACAAATCTTCCAACAATACCGATTGCATTAGAAATATTAGGTCTAGATTGAGTAAGATAGATTAGTTTATCAATCATAGACTTATACAAGGTCATGTCTATTATTGTTGAATCATCTTCTTTTGAAATCTTTCATCCTGTTATCATAGGGGTACTTACTGGCTTGCAATCATCCATCTTGAACTTCTTCAATATCTCTTTCACATACTTGGACTGATTAATTAAAATACATGTCTGTCTACTGCACATTCAGTCCCAAAAAGTACTTGATAGGTCTAATAATGCTCATTTCAAATTTGCTCTGCATCTCTTTAGCAAATTTTTCACTAAGCTTGTCATTACCACCAAAGATAATGTCATCAACAAATATAGAAACTAACAATAGTCCATCAAGTGTTTCTCTTATGAATAAAATACAATCTACTGCTCCTTTCTTGAATCCAATCTTTGTCAAGTATCCATCAAGTCTTTCATACCATGCTCTAGGGGCTTGCTTAAGTCCATAGAGGTCTTTCTTTAGTCTACATACCATGTCAGGTCTATCTTATAAAGTAAATCCTTCAGGATGCTCTATGTAGACTTCTTCCTTCAACTCTCCATTCAAGAAGGCTAACTTGACATCCATCTAATATACTTTAATGTTCTTGAATGTAGCATAGGCTAGAAATAACTTTATGGCTTCCAATCTTCTTACAGGGGAAAATGTATCAAAATAATCTATTCCTTCTCTTTGTGCATATCCTTTACATACTAGTCTTGCTTTGTTTCTTACTACTATTCCATCTTCATTCATCTTGTTTATGAATATACACTTGGTTATTAAGGTCTCTCTTTTGAAGTCTTTTTAAAATTGCATAGTCTCATCTAGGATGTTTATCTTATTCTCATATTCTAGTGTTAGAGTAGTCATCAACTTATCCATTATGTCTTCTTCAAGAATTTATCCACCATTGTTTCTGATTCCTGCAACTGCTTCATTAATCCTTTGATTGTAGGCTCTAATGTTCTCTTCAGGTAGCATCTCCAATGTACTATACTTTTTCTTCCATGTCTTTCTACATGCATACTTGGCTTGGATGTCTCCTTCAAACATGTCTTCTAGATACTTCCATATATTGTAGGCTTTATCTACTTTCTTGATCTCTGAAAACTCACTGTCAGATAAGGTGTTCATAAGGGCTTATTTGGAAATAGCATTTTGAGTGAACATCTCCTTTTTCTTAAGATTTATATCTTCCTTTACAAGATCTGATAAAGAAGGAATCTAAACTTCCATAGTAGCTACTTCAAAAATCTTGAAGGCAAGGCACTGCAAATGTGTCATCATTTTGTTCTTCCAATCTAGATAGTTCTCTCCATCAAAATTAGGACTTTATTTGAAAAATAATGCCATCTGATCAACCTCAAGTTGTTAAACTTTCTCTCTAATGCACTTGGCTCTGATACCAATTATTAGGAATAGTCCCAAGAGATAACTGAGAGGGGGGAATGAATCATTTATCTACAAGATTCAATTTTTTATCCAATTAAGTATAGAAGAATAATAAGCATAAACACAATATAAGAACACTTAACACAACACCATAATTTTGGTTACGAGGAAACCCAAATAGGTAAAAACCTCAGTGGGAATTAGCACCCACTATGAACTTCATACTAGAGTATAATGTTCCCTTGATAAGTAGGAGATATTTTCCACAGCAAGTCAAATTTTGATATTGCTATCAGCATTCAACTGTGTAATTTTTGAGTCAAACTCATTGACCCATGTTTCATAATGGTGAAGGGGCATCCTTAGTTACTAAAGATTCTGGTAGTCTCGGTAACTGTCTGGTGATGTTTGGTTAATTGGCTAGTGATCTTAGTAGAAGACTACAGTTTCTCAGTCTTTGGTGGTAGTTCTCAATCGAAGTTTGTTTGGCTTCACTGATGGAGCTTAGTGGTCTTGGTATTGATTCTCAGTTGGAAGTTTTGGTGGATCTTGGTGGATGATGGTCACTCAGTGACTTGGTGTTTTGTTGCTCGGTGCTCGGTTATCGACAGGGTCTCAGTGTTTATGTCTATTGCTTAGTCACTAAAGTGGCTCAGTTATTGGAGGACTTAGTCACTGAAGAAAGCTCGGTCATTGAAGGAGACTCAACATTTCTAGTGCTCGATAATACTTGTGGAGCTCGGTTGGTATATTTTCTTAGTATATTTCCTAGCACTCGGTAGTTTAGCTTACCAACAGGTGTTCTTGGAGATTTGGGAGGCTGACTTGGTGCATTTATTATTGGTAGCTAATATCACATTCTCCTATGTAGATTTGGAGACTGACATGGAGAATTAAATGTTTGTAAGGCTATTTGAGAGCTGACATGTATTGCATTTAATATTTGTTTTTAGGAGTTAATTATGTCATCCAGCTAACTTGTGGCTAAAGATTAGTATTTAAGGGATGTTTGGGTAGTTGTTTAGATATTTAGTGAGAGTAGAGATCTGGAGTCAGAGTAGATCTAGACAGAGGGTAGAAGAAGTGTAGTAGAGTTAGTAGCTTGTGAGATTAGGAATAAGAGGATTATGTGGTGGCTTGCGAGCACAATTTTAGATCTTTCTTCGAGTTCCTGCCAGTGTCTTGTTGTGTTACAGACTTGGACTAGCTGAGAAGGGTATTGGATCCTATGTGATCTTGCAAAAAAATTTCTTGCTTTGTAATTAGCCATAACCGGAAAGGCCTTACAGCCTGCCACATTGCATGTAATCAGTTGTTGATGAATAAAGATATCTATTTTCCTTTAGATCTAGTTATCTTGTTGTGTTGTTCCATTGTGTTGGTGTTTGGCTGCAAGTTTGGATAATCCTTAATTGGATCCTTTATCCTTGACTGTGTTAGGTGGTATCAGAGCTAAGTTGATCTTGTTGGCAAAGAGATTGTGTGCAATCTGAGTTGCAGATCCATGTTACTAAACTTGTGAAATTCTGGCCTAGTTGTTCATGCAAGGTGGCAGGTTGTGATCTGACTGGCATACAACTTGAAGGTTGTCACAAGTTGGTTGGCATTGGTTTTATTATAGAGGGTTTTCAAAGATCTTTGGAGATGTCTCTAAGAGAATTGAACCCTGGTGCAATTGTATATCTTTGTGATATAGTGGAGATGAAGATTTCTTAGAGGTTTGCTTGGTTGGAAGTGGATTTTTTGAACCGTGTGGAAAACTGAGTTAAGAACCTTGCAAAGGAAAGTTTTATTGAGCTTTGTAGAGCTTACTATAGTTGGAGCATGCTGATCCAGAAGAAAGTTGTTTGGCCTATTAGAAGACTAGTTTGAGAGAGAGAGAGAGAGAGAAGACATGTGAAGGTATGCGGGATTGGTTTTGATGGTCAGTTGGTGGATTCTACCATGAAACCTACGGAGAAACTTGTGGTTGTTGTTGACCTTGTTAAGGTTGGTGAGGAGATTGGTTTTCATGTTTAGTCGATTGTGTCTGACATGGAGATTACAGACATCTAGTTGTGCCTGATCGGGTTGTTGTTGTTGAGAAGTTACCTATTGTTGAACACCCTTGTGATGATGGTGTTACCAAAAAAAATTTGTTCGGTGTTGAGATGAAGATGTTGTTTGCTAGTTGCAGACTTGAGTCATTGGTTGACAATGATAATGTTGGATACAATTGTCTGAAGGAAATTTTTGGATTAGCTATGTGTTGTCTTTGATGTCACACAAATGTCATATCAATTATCATTCTTAGTATCTACCAAGTTCAGTCAGTCAGCTAAGCGATTCTCAGTATCTATCGAGCTTAGTCGGTCAGCTAAGCGGTTCTTAGTATCTACCGAGCTCAGTCGGTCAGCTAGGTGGTTTTTAGTGTCTACCGAGTTCTCTCGGGTGTCTAAAGGAAACATGACAGGGTAACAGTGTTAACCGAGCCTCCTCAGTTATTGAAGGAAAATTAGTGGTTACCGAGCTCTCTTGGTCCCCAAAGGATGTTGCAGAATTCGCTGTGGTTACTGAGTTCTCTCGGTCACTGAAGGAAATCTTTTCAAGATTAATGTTTACCGAGCAAGGTCAGCCCTTTCAAAGAATTTTGTTATTATAGTTTGTTTATCCCAGCTGACTATTATAATAATTATTAGTGCCGACTTGACAATCTAAATGATTATGAAATGGCATTTATATATAGAAGGTCAAATGGTGAATAAGATATATACAGCATGCAAAAATCATTTTGAAGAAAGGTGTGTGCGAATTTTGAAGGATGGTCAGATATCCTTGAGGCGCAACAAAGATTTAATTGATCAGTAAGGATCTAGTGAAATAGAATAGAGATCTATATTCAGCAATTTAGTTGCAGGTTATTTCATTGTTACTCTCTAGAAATTGTAGCAGTGATATCAAAATCTCTTAACCAAGTTGGTTTAACAACTATTTTGTAAATCCTCTAACAAGGTAACAGTTCTATTGAATTGTTTCAAGACCTCTTACAAGGCCACTCCTAGCAGGGTGATTAAATCCTCTAACAAGGTCACACCTAATAGTGTGTTTTGTAACCTTTTACCAGGTTGGCTTCTAACTGGGCATCACTTCAGAAGAGTGAAAAATAGTAACTAGTTACATTGGTGGTTTTTCCCATATTGGGTTTCCACGGTAAATCTAGTTTCTCTTGTGTTCATGTTATTTTCTTTATTCATGTAAGTTAATCAGTCATGAATGCTTAAGAACAGTTTAATTATTACACACTTCAAGGATCAAGTTTTCAGCATTTTTCTGTATATTTACCGAGTGGCACAGTCAATAATTTGTTAAGATATTTAAGGGATCAGTGGTAATATTTTGTGGTTAATTAATTCACCCCCCCTCTCAGTTATTGCATCTATATTTCCAACAATTGGTATCAGAGATTTTGGTGCTTGCAGGAAGGGTTTCAAGGACCTAAGCTAAAGATCAGGATGTCTTACAAAAGAGAAATTCCAAGGCTTAATAGAAATAACTTTTCAGCATGGCAAGGTCTCATGAGATTACATCTAGCTTCCATTAGTGATTCAGGATGCAAATATATTGATCAAGAATATACAATTCCTACTGGCACATTAACTGTTGAAGACATTGTAGAGAAGAAGAACCATAACACTATGATGATAGACATTGCATCAGCTCTTAGCTATGAAGAATTTGATGAAATCAAAGACTCCACAACTGCTCATGAAATGTGGAACATGCTGAAGAAAATCTATGGCAGTGATGACAATGTGAAGAGAGCCTAAGAGGACAGTTTGATCAAATGAAAATGAGAGAAGAAGAAAACATTACAAAATATGTTGAAAGGATCAAGACAAGTGTTAGTGCAATCAGAGCTTCTGGAGGAAAAATTGATGATGAAACGGTTATAAGTAAGGTTCTTAGAACATTACTCCCTATTTATGCAATAAGAGTTTATGCTATTTAAGAAAGAAGATGTGAAGAAAATCACAATATAACTTTGGATGCCTTAGTTGGAAGATTGACAGCCTTTGAACTGGATAACTATGACAACTATGTTCCAACTTCTAAAAATATTGAATCAGCTTTTGAGGCCAAACTTTCACTCAAGAAAGGGAAGAAAATCCAATCAGAAAGTGAAGAAGAATCAAAGGAAAGTTCTGATAGCGATCTTGAAGTTATTGAAGCATTACTTGCAAAGAAGTATTCAAGAGGCAGAGGAAAATACAGAGGTAAAACTCCCTTAATCTATTTTTCATGTGAAGAAATTGGTCATATTGGAGCTAGGTGTCCAAACAAGCAAAGCAAAGATGAGAAGAAAAATTACAAGTACAATGGCAAGAAAAATTTCAAATCATTCAAGGATAAAGGTAAGAAAACATGTTTCTTAGCTAAAGATTTGGATGATAGTGAAGAAGAAATTGTTTTCATTGTTGTAAAAGATGAATCTGATAATGATGAAGATGAGATGGCACTTATCTCTCATATAAGCAAGAATGATACATGGATTATAGATAGTGGATGTTCACATCATATGACTGGTGACAGGACCAAGTTTGAACACTTTGAAAACTTTGATGGTGGTAATGTAAGGTTTGGAAACAATGAACCCTGTTGTATAAAAGGAAAGGGATGAATTTCATTAACCAAAGAACTTATATGTGATAATGCATATTGGGTCGAAGGACTAAAGCATAATCTTCTAAGTGTAGCACAGCTAATCAACATTGGATTCAAGGTTGAATTCATGAATGGAAAAGCAAGACTACTGGATGACAAAGGAAAACTGATAAGATTAGGCAAACAAACCAAAGGTAACCTCTTTTATCTTGATCTTGGTAATTACTCATGTTTTATTGCTCAAATTGAAGAAAGTTGGTTATGTCACAAAAGGTTATGTCATGTAAATTTTGACAACATGATGAAAATAAGCAAATTCAAGAAAGTAAGAGGTATTCCTACTTTGAAGAAACCTGATGTTGGTCTATGCAAGAATTGTCAAATTGGTAAAATGGGAAAGTCTAGTTTCAAAAGTAAAAACTATCAGTCTGAAGATATTTTGGAAATTGTGCATACTAATTTATGTGGACCTATTGGAATTGAGAGCTATACCGGAGAAAAATTCTTTATTCTCTTTGTTGATGATTATTCTAGAATGATGACTGTTATGTATTTAAGAGAAAAGTCTAAAGCATTTGAGAAGTTCAAATGGTATTTAGAAAGAGTAGAAAAGGAAACAGGAAAAAGAATAAAATGCTTAAGATCAGATAGAGGTGGTGAATTCATCTCCCATGAATTCAATAATTTCTGCATTGAAAGAGGAATCAAAAGATAGGTATCAGCCCCGAGAACTCCTGAGCAGAATGGAATAGCTAAAAGAAGGAACAGATCTATCATGGACTTAGCAAGGACTCTAATGATTGAAAAGAACATTGCTATGAAATACTGGAAGGAAGCTATCAGCACTGCAGTTCATACCTTGAACCGAGTACAACTGAGAAAAGACACATTCAAGACTCCATATGAGCTGTGGTATGGCTATAAACCAAATGTAAGTTACCTAAAAGTATTTGGTAGTAAATGTTACATCTTGAAAGAATCTAGAAAAGGAAAATTTGATGTAAACAGTGATGAAGGAATATTTTGGGGATATTCTTGCAAAAGTAAGGCATATAGATGTCTAAATTTGTCTACTCACAAAATCATAGAAAGTGCACATGTGAGAATTGATGAGTTTGCAGAAAAGATTGAAGAAGAAAGCAAAAAGGAACCAAAGGACTATAGAAAATTTGTTTACATCAAACCTAATACATTGCTAGACACATGTAAGGAGACTACATCTATCGAGCCCAGTACAGTAACCGAGTCACAAGAAGAAGTTCTAACCGAGTCATAAAGTACCGAGTATCAGTCTGAAGCTACCGAGAAAGTATCTACCGAGCCCGAACAATCTGAACCTAAAGATGAAGAAGATGACAATGTAACTCATTCAGGAAGCAAGGAACCTGTATTAGCCAAGTACATCAGAAAGCATCATAAACTGGATCAGATTATTGGAAACAAATTAGATGGTACTATGACAAGAAGTAAACTAAAAGGTACATGTTTATTTGCTGATTTTGAACCTAAAAATGTCAAAGATGCATTAGAAAATGAAAGTTGGATTGAGGCTTTGAATGAAGAAATAGAGAAAATAGAGAAAAATAAGACATGGACTCTTGTACCTAGGCCTAAAGATAAAAATGTAATTGGGACAAAATGGGTATTTAGAAATAAATTGAATGAAGATGGTCAGGTATCAAGAAACAAAGCAAGATTGGTATGTAAAGGATATTCTCAAGAAGAAGGAATAGATTATGGAGAGACTTTTGATCCTATTGCAAGATTATAAGGTGTGAGGACTTTACTTGCATATGCAGCACATAAAGGATTTAAGGTATATCAGATGGATATCAAATCTACTTTTCTCAATGGTATTCTTGAGGAAGAAGTCTACATTGAGCAACCTGAAGGTTTTATTGATCCAGACAAAAGGGATATGGTCTGTAAATTACACAAAGCATTGTATGGTCTAAAATAAGCTCCTAGGCATGGTATGAAAGATTACATAACTATCTTACTCAGATTAATTTCAAAAGGGCTAATGACAACAGCAATTTATACATCAAAGAAGGATCAGATAACAAAATTGTTTTGGCAGAAATATTTGTGGATGATACTGTGTTTACAGGAAATGATGATCAGTGCAAAGAATTTTCAGAGCTTATGAACAAAGAATTTGAAATGTCTATGTTTGGTCAGATAAAATTCTTTGTTGGACTTTAGATTCAGCAGAACAAAAATGGTATCTACATTACTCAGTCTAAATATATCAGGGAAATACTTAAGAAATTTGGTATGGAAGATTCAAAACTAGTTGGTACACCCATGTGTATTGGACTGAAGCTTACCAAAGATGATGATTCAAAAGAAGTAGATCAGACCTTATATAGATCAATGATTGGAAAATTACAGTATGTAGTACACACAAGGCCTAATATTGCCTTAGCAGTTGGAATAGTGGCAAGATTCTCAGCTAAACCGAGAGAAAATCACATGATGGCAATCAAAAGAATCTTGAGGTATTTAAGGGGAACTGAAGATTATGGCTTGTGGTATAAATTTGGAGGCAATCTAGATTTAAAAGTGTTTACTGATGCTGATTGGGGAGGAAACATTGATGATAGAAAGAGTACAAGTGGTGGAGCATTCTTTCTTGGCAAGAGGTTAGTATCTTGGACTAGTAAAAAGCAAAACTGCACATCCCAATCCATAGCAGAAGCAGAATATGTTGTTGCAGCAATAAACTGCTCTAATATTATATGATTTAAATAGCTTTTGGAAGGCATGAAGGTTGAGATCAAAGAACCAATTGTTATGTTTTGTGATAATACAAGTGCAATAAATATTTCAAAGAATCTAGTAATGCATTCCAAAACTAAGCACATTGCAATTAAATATCACTTTGTCAAAGAATTGGTGCAAGACAAAGAAATTAGATTGGAATATATTCATACAAAAGAACAAATTGCAGATATCTTCGCCAAACCACTACCTAAGGATGCATTCTTGTATCTAAGAGGCAAGTTAGGGGTCACTCCCCTGTCCAAGGTTCACTAAATAAAGTTTTAGTGATGCATCAACTAGAACATGTTGAAGATCAATCAGTTGATGCAGCATAGTCAGGGAATCATTGCATATGAATTAGTACATAAGGTACATTGATATTTACCGAAACTGTGTAAGTTGTCTTTGGCATGTGTTGTCAAAGAGGGAGAGTTTGCTGTCATTTCAAGAAATTTCTAAGAAGAATAATTTGAGAAGTTAAGAGGGAGAGTTCTCAGTCAAAGAAAGAATATTGAAGATGATGGGAATCAGAATGAAGCTAAGGATATGTTTCTTACTCTTGGTTTCTCTATGAAATTTCATTGTGCTATGACATGTTGTGTTGCCATCAATGCCAAAGAGGGAGATTGTTGGATACAATTGTCTAAAGGACATTGTTGGATTAGCTATGTGTTGTCTTTGATGTCACACAAATGTCATATCAATTATCATTCTCAGTATCTACCGAGTTCAGTCGATCAGCTAAGCGGTTCTCAGTATCTACCGAGCTTAGTCGGTTAGCTAAGCGGTTCTCAGTATCTACCGAGCTCAGTCAGTCAGCTAGGTGGTTTTTAGTGTCTATCAAGTTCTCTCGGGTGTCTAAAGGAAACATGATAGGGTAACAGTGTTAACCAAGCCTCCTCAGTTATCGAAGGAAAATTAGTGGTTACCGAGCTCTCTCAGTCTCCAAAGGATGTTGCAGAATTTTCTGTGGTTACCAAGTTCTCTCGGTCACTGAAGGAAATCTTTTTAGGATTAATTTTTACCGAGCAAGGTCAGCCCTTTCAAAGAATTTTGTTATTACAGTTTGTTTATCCCAGCCGACTGTTATAATAATTATTAGTGCTGACTTGACAATCTAAATGATTATGAAATGGCATATATATATATAAGGTCAAATGGTGAATAAGATATATACAGCATGCAAAAATCATTTTGAAGAAAGGTGTGTGTGAATTTTGAAGGATGGTTAGATATCCTTGAGGAGCAGCAAAGATTTAATTGATCAGTAAGGATCTAGTGAAACAGAATAGAGATCTATATTCAGCAATTCAGTTGCAGGTTATTTCATTGTTACTCTCTAGCAATTGTAGCAGTGATATCAAAATCTCTTAACCGAGTTGGTTTAACAACTATTTTGTAAATCCTCTAACAAGGTAACAGTTCTATTGAATTGTTTCAAGGCCTCTTACAAGGCCACTCTGAGCAGGGTGATTAAATCCTCTAACAAGGTCACACCTAACAGTGTGTTTTGTAACCTTTTACAGGGTTGGCTTCTAACCGGGCATCACTTCAAAAGAGTGAAAAATAGTAACTAGTTACATTGGTGGTTTTTCCCATATTGGGTTTCCACGGTAAATCTAGTGTCTCTTGTGTTCATGTTATTTTCTTTATTCATGTAAGTTAATCAGTGATGAATGCTTAAGAATAGTTTAATTATTACACACTTCAAGGATCAAGTTTTCAGCATTTTTCTGTATATTTACCGAGTGGCACAGTAAATAATTTGTTAAGATATTTAAGGGATCAGTGGTAATATTTTGTGGTTAATTGATTCACCCCCCCTCTCAGTTACTGCATCTATATTTCCAACAGATAATTCTTATGATGAGATTCTGAGAGGGGATTCTAACTTGATACTTGGTGATGGGTTGAAGTCTTGGTTTTTTTGGGATGTTGAACATGATGATTGGTTGGTGACAGATCAGTTAAGGAGGACTTGGTTGATGAACTTGTGTATTTTCCTAGCTTCGAGTATTAACAAGCCTTGTGTGAAGATTAAGTGGATGGAAGATTTTCTTGAAGGATCAAAGTGTGGGACACACTTTATTATTTACCTCGAGTGTCTAATGTAGGGACATCCTTGATTCCTAAAGATTCTGGCATTCCCGGTAACTGTCTGGTGATGTTTGGTTAATTGGCTGGTGATCTCAATAGAAGACTAGAGTTTCTCAGTCTTTGGTGGTATTTCTCGATCAAAGTTTTTTTGGCTTCACCGATGGAGCTCGGTGGTCTTGGTAGTGATTCTCAATTGGAATTTTTGGTGGATCTCAGTGAATGATGGTCACTCAGTGACTTGGTTTTTTGTTTCTCGGTGCTTGATTATCGACTGGGTCTCAGTGTTTATTTCTATTTCTTAGTCACTGAAGTGGCTCGGTCACTGGAGGACTTGGTCATTGAAGGAAGCTTGGTCATTGAAGGACACTCAACATTTTTGGTGCCTGGTAATTCTTGTGGAGCTCGGTTGGTATGTTTTCTTGATATTTTCCTAGCACTCGATAGTTTGGCTTACTGATGGGTGTTCTTAGGGATTTGGGAGGCTAACTTGGTGCATTTATTATTGGTAGATGATGTCACATTCTCCTATGTAGATTTGGAGGCTGACATGGAGAATTAAATTTTTTTAAGGCTATTTGAGAGCCGACATGTATTGCATTTAATATTTGTTTGTAGGAGTTAATTATGTCATCCAACCAACTTGTGGCTGAAGATTAGTATTTAAGGGGTGTTTGGGTAGTTGTTTAGAGAGTTAGTGAGAGTAGAGATTTGGAGTCAGAGAAGATTTGGATAGAGGGTAGAAGTGTTGCAGAGTTAGTAGATTGCAAGCTTAGGAACAAGATGATTTCTTGGTGGCTTGCAAGCACAAGTTTAGATCTTTCTTGGAGTGCCTACCAGTGTCCTACTATGTTATAGACCTCGACTAGCTGAGAAGGGTGTTGGATCCTATGTGATCTTGTAGAATTATTTCTTTCTTTCTAATTGGCTATAATCGGGAAGGCCTTATAGCCTGACACATTACATGTAATCAATTGTTGATGAATAAACATATTTGTTTTCTTTCAGATCTAGTTATCTTGTTGTGTTGTTCTAATGTGTTGGTGTTGTTGGAAAGTTGGCTATACTAGTGAATATGACTTAATATAGTTTTTTCATTATGGCAACAAAGTCATATAGTAGTTTGGAGTCAGTGCACTTGATGAGAAGATCAGAAATTGGCTAAGTGTTGAAGACTGGATAGTGTACAAAGTACCTGAAGCTTAGTGCATCAGTGCACATGTGTACAAGCAAGTTATGGTATGCATCCTAGAAGATAAGTTGGTTAGACTATATTCATGCTTAATCTATGAGCGGATGATCAGATATGCAAGTATGAAAAAGTTATAGACAGTTGAAGTTACACAGTCAGTGTGTGCCAGAGAAGAACAGAGTAAGAAGCTGACTGTTGGCATTTTGATTTGTGGTTATATTCTTATGATGTAAAGGCCATGCACCTATTTTAATTAGGTTTCCAACATGTAAATATGTTTGTTTGTAAACATGCTTGAGCCAATTCAATTGGAAGTGTTATATGTAATAGGTTAAAGGGCTGACCTAGTTATTTATTTTGTATGCACATATAAATATGAGGTGCTCCCATTGTAATTAGAACAAAGAAGTGGATATAGAGTCGAGAGAAGAAAACCAAAAGTGTGTGAAGAGACTATAAAATTTATTAGAGCTTTGCAAGAGGTCAAATCATCAGTGCATCAAAGGAAATGATCAGACAAGCAGTGTCACAGTGACAGTTCATCCAACAAATATAGTGTGTATCTAAGATCCAAAGGTTGCAGCCTTCACCACTTGAGAAATGAGCTCTAGGAAAATGAGTCCACACCTCTAACAGGGTTTATTGTAAAAGACTCCTAATAGGGTCTGACCCTTAACAAGGTCTACTGTACTTAATACATTGTAAAGAAACTCCTAACAGGGTTAAGGATCTTCTAACAAGGATCATAAAACACTAGTACAAAATATTAGTGGGTGTCAATTCCCACTTGGGTTTTTACCTATTTGGGTTTCCCCATAACCATATTAGTGTTATGTGTTGATTTCATGTTTCATGTTTATCTGGATGTTCATTTTAGTACTTAAGTATTTAAGTTCAGTTTGAGATTAACTAAAAAGATAAAATATAGTAAACATTGATTCACCCCCCCCCCCCTTCTCAGTATTCCCATTCCTAACAATTGGTATCAAAGCTTTGGTCCTCGGAAAAGAAGTTTAACCACTTGAGGAGATCATGGAAAAAGCATAAATGAAACATTTGAAAAGAAATCTTGAAGACCTAGACAGATCTAAAAAAGAAATTGAAGAACTTAAAGAAAAAGTCAGTGATGCTCAAGTAGTCATCAAAAGGCTAAGAAAAGATTTGAAAGAATGCTCTACCAGTGATTTAGGGATTATGATCAAAAAGCTCAGTGAATAAAATTCATATTTATAAGAATAGATTGAAGAATTAGATGATAAGCTGACTAACAATCAAGAAGTCTATGATGAACGGATCAAAGAAAACCTTCAACTCAATGAAAAATTGAGGCAAGCAAACGTGGAAATCTTGGAACTAAGGAACTAAAAAGAAAGCTTGGAATCTAAATTGAAAGAGGCAAAGAATCACATTGACAAATTACACACCAATTTTGATTTGATAGAATCTCAGTTGTATGCAAGAAGAGTTAAAGGAGATACTAGCTACATTGGATACAATGAAGCACAAAATCAGATTGACAACATGCGAGCAAGAATGAAAGCACCAGAAGACACCTCTGATGCTAAGATAACTAAAAGGCAGACTAAAGATCATGTTGAACCATCCAATAATGAGTGCAAGCTAGTGGATCAAACTTGTTATGCATGTAACAAGCATGGACATATAGCAAGAAACTGTACAAAGGTAAGACCTTTCAATGGTTACTATTATTCATGCAATAAATTTGGTCATAGGGCTATGAATTGCAAAACAAGTCAGAAGAACAGGACTCAGTATAATCAGAGGAATAAAAATCAATCTAATGAAAGAAGTTCTCATAATGTTACATGTTAGATATGTAATTATAATGGTCACTCAACTAGACAATGTAAAATGGTGACCCATGTCAATGCGCCTAGAAATATAAGGCCTCTAGTCATTTGTCACTCTTGTAACAAGGATAGACACATCTCAAATTTTTGTAGATCAAGGATGCAAGGTCAAGAAAGCCCTAAAAATCCTGAAGAACCATTATTGGATCCTAAAGGAGAAGTCAAGTTTGTGAAAGCTTCAGAGGATGCAAGCTTGATTTGGTCAGAAGTAAAGAAGGATAGGGTTGATGAGAATGTATTGGATGCATCCATAGGGGACACACCCTCTATGTCTAGATGAATGGCCTTCAGGGTTATAGGGGGAGATAATTTAGCTCTAGACCCCTGTGTAGCTAGTATACTCACTTTTAGAGTATGCCCCTTTGGACTTAAGCTTTTGGAGGCTAGTAGAACCTATGTGCAAGAGAGCACTAGTTGATTGTTTGTAGTATGGAAGTTAGAAATTTTCAAGTGACAGCCTAGTTTACGCAAAAAACATTAATGGTAGAATTTCTACTTTAAAGTACACTAAAGTTTGTAGATCTCTCATTGCATTCAAATTGAGAGTGATTGGAAAGCAGAAGAATCCTAGAATTTAATTGTGAAGGATTGCAGATTGATTCATCAAGTGATTTGTTGTGCATTTGATTGGTTGCAAAAACCCTAGTTCATCGTGCCAATTCAAAATCTCTTGGAAACCATTAAGAAAGCGTTATACAAGTAAGTGATGGCTACTCCTATAGTATTTGATGTTGCAGAGAAGAAAAGATATGTATTTAAGAGGCACCTGTTCAAATCCACTTTGAATGACCTAGAAGGGGCATTCTCCCGCACGCCTATGGGTGTTATGCATGTCAAAGAAATTAGGGCTTACATACACTATAAGAAAGAACTAGTAGGATTGGACAGATTAAGAGTGCACATGGAAAAAATTTTAAAACTAGACAAAACCTTCATGGATGAGTATGCGCAGTGGAATAATCACCCTATAGTGGAGTATGCTATGGCATATGAGTTCTACGAATTAGAATGGATCAAGATTCTACTTAGCAGGATTCATGATGACCTATTTTGGATAGGTGAAGTGTCGATTAGGATTACTAGTGACCTAATTCATTAGATGATAGGACTCTCAAAGATAGGTGACATTCTCCCAGTGGGAAAGGATGTAAGGAAACTTGTTGAGAAAACTTGCAAGTCAAGAAGTAATAGGCGCAGAATGACCATAGATCCTATTAAGCAAGATGAGCTCAAATTGATGTCCATGATTCTAGGTTATAGGTTCCAACACACTAGTAGGGTGAACAGTGTGCCTATGGCCATAATTCTTGCAGCTATAAGACTTGTGAAAGAGAATGGATAATTCAACTTGTGTGAGATCTTGTGTGCATAGTTAATAGATAACATTAAGGCAATCAAACATGACAAGACCAAGATATTTAGGTTTACGTCCCTAATCATATATATGTACTTCCATATTGTTGGAAAAGTGAATGATTTGTACCTAGACAAGACTATTCCCACAATGCCATAGATATCTCTCAAGGCATGTATTGAGAGTACATTGAAGGACTACATGACATTGGAGTTGAAGAAATTTAGATTCAAGATGAAAATGAGATACAGAATTCCAGAGAAGATAGTTGAAAAATACAAGGATACTATTTGTTTCATGGTTGAGACAGACACAACATGCATGGAGGCAATTGAACCAAGGACAAAGTGGATTCATCCACTTGGATATGAGGTTGAAGAACCAATCTTAGAATCTTATGCTCAAGTTTTGTTGTCAACACCTAAGGACCCCAATGAACCTAGATGGGGAACTTATGAAGAGAAAACAAGAGAAGTAGATGTTGTATTGAACAGCGCAGCAAGAAAAAGAAAGGTTGCCAAAGTTACCTCAGAGATCTTGAGAATTCATGGAGTGTCTCAAGAAGACCTAGACAAGGAAAGGGAAGAGAAGATTGCTTTGGAAATTGAGAGTGCAGCAACAACAAAGTTAGAATCAAAGGATCCTAAGCTAAAGAAGGTGAAAATTGAGAAATCTAATGTTCAGAAGGGTAAAACTGATGTTACTCCTTCTGCACCCAAGGAAACCATTGACCTTACTACTCCTCCTGAGTATAAGGAAATTCCCAAGAGGAAGAAAGAGATTAGCACTGGTCATCCATCCTCGCAAGTAACAAGGAACAAAAAGAATACTCAAGCACCTCCCAAAGTAGGTTTCAAACCTAGTCTCAGTGTGCTAAGTACAAGAATCATTGATGAAGGAAGGATTGATCAAGTAGAAAACTTAAATGAGAAATATAGTGAGATTTACAAATCAGAGATACATGGAATGATTTTCAAACATATGTTGAAATTTAAGAAGACAGTCCTAGAACTGAAGGCTATGATCCCTGACACTGTATGGAACATCTTGGAGTTCCAAAAGAGACAAGCTATTGAAGAGGATCTAAGGAAAAGAGAAAATATTCTAGATGAAACCCTTCCTATATGTTCTCTAGAGGATAAATCTCTATTGTTAGATCTGGTAAAGACACATCTCATAACCAAGTTAAGGACCCTGCATATAGTGGACAAAAACTATGAATTGGTGGCTAAGGAAACAGAGAAGGCATTCGAGAAGGTCTTCATGAATAGGCACATGTATCCAACTATTGCGCCCAAAGTTCAAGTTCCCACAATGGTTGCAAAAGAGTCAAAGACTACTAATGTATCTATGATAGGTCCCTAAGACTCAGCACTTGCAGTTGAAACAATATCAGAGGAAGATAAGTCAGCACCCATATCCGAGACATTCAAAGATGACTCAATTTTTATTGATAATATAAAATTCACTTTGGCAGCCAAAGAAATGGATTTGGATAATTTTGAAGAGACATTTGCAAGCACACAAGAGGTTGAAACTCTTTGTAGTAACACTCCTCCCATTCATCAAGAAGAAGAATTGATTGAGGATATAACAAATAAAGAAGAAAAGAAAGAAGGAAAAGAAAAATAATTATATAAAGAAGAAGAAAAGAAAGAACAAATAGAAAAAGAAGTAGAAAAACAAAAAGAAGAAGTAGAGAGAAAAGAAAATGAACCAATAACAATAAGATTCAAAGAGGAAGTTATAGACAGTACTCCTATCACTCCACTTCCCTCAGCAGCATTGTTGTCAAGTTTGACACCTGACTCAACCAATTTGGATTCATGGGGAGAAGAAGACCTAATCAAGTTCAGCATCTTAGCTATGGAGAAAGCCAAGGAGAAATAGGTCATGAGGAATCCCCTCCTTGTAGAATTAGTAAACATCTTAAACAACTTGTTACCAGTAGACAAGGTGTCCAAGGTACACTCCGTTGATGATGTGAGTACAGTTATTTCAAAGTTCAAAAGCAATTTTTCTAGCCTGGAAGAATCTGCATCTCTAGTTGCAGAGGAGAAGTATTTGAAGAAAAGGCTAAGTGAATTGTTTAGAAAATTTGCACTTGACCTGAGTTCACTAAAGACTAGTCAAGCATCCTTGAAGGAGTTTGCAGCAAAGGGTAGAAAGATTATTGCAGACTGTATGAACCAGGACAAATTGACTAGTGACCTTTACAAGAACATACAAGAGGTTGAAGCTATGATAGACAACATAAGGAAATCAATGGAAGATCCATCCATTGATGTGAATATGTGTAATAATGTCTACCAAGGACAGATAGATAAGATTGAGAAGGAAGAAAAGGAGATGTCCAAGATAAGGGCTAGGAAAACTTGACTAAGGAATGCTCTTGCGCCCTCCCTAGATATACTCAATCAAAATATGAAAGAGATCGATGCCACCATGGTGACATATGATCAAGGTCCTAACATAGATTTGGAGAAGATGGAAAAGCTATAGTATGCACTATGCACCCATCTCTAGGTTGTAAACTCATTGATCACATTTTGGAAGAAGGAGATCCAAAACTTGTAGATAGAATATCCAGATGTTCTCTCATAGTAAGTAGTTGTATATATAGTTTTGAAGCATCTTTGTCATTAATTTTAAAGGGGGAGTATGTATAGAATATGGTTATAGATATGTATAAGGAGATATAAGATACAAAGTTATGTATAAGGGAGATATAAGACAAAAGTTTTTTGAATTAAGGAATAGTTAGCAACTTGGCCATAATCCTTTATTGCCATCAATGACAAAGGGGGATATTATTGGAAAGTTGGCTATACTAGTGTATATGAATTATTATAGTGTTTTCATTATGGAAAAAAAGTCATATAGTAGTTTGGAGTCAGCGCACTTGATGAGAAGATCAAAAATCAGATAAGTGTTGAAGACTGGATAGTGTACAGAGTACCTAAAGCTCAGAGAATTAGCCCACGTGTGTACGAATGAGTTATGGTATGCACCCTAGAAGATAAGTTGGTTATACTATATTCATACTTATTCTATGAGCACATGATCAGATATGCTAGTATGACAAAGATATAGACAGTTGAAGTTACACAGTCAATGTGTGCCAAAGAAGAATAGAGTAAGCAGCCGACTGTTGGCATTTTGATTTGCGGTTATATTCTTATGATGTAAAGGCCATGCACCTATTGTAATTAGGTTGCCTACATGTAAATATTTTTATTTTTAAACACGCTTGAGCCAATTCAATTGGAAGCGTTGTATGTAATCGGTTAAAGGGCCGACCTAGGTTTTTTTTTGTATGCGCATATAAATATGAGATGCGCCCATTGTAATTAGAACAAAGAAGTGGATATAGAGTCGAGAGAAGCAGAGGAGAAGTGTGTGAAGAGACTATAAAATGTATTAGAGCTTTGCAAGAGGTCAAAGCCTCAGTGCATCAAAGGAACTGATCAGACAAGCAGTGTCACAGTGATAGTTCATCCAGCAGATATAGTGTGTATCTGAGATCATAAGGTTGCAGCCTTCACCACTTGAGCAGTGAGCTCTAGGACAGTGAGTCCACACCCCTAATAGGTTTTATTGTAAAATAATCCTAATAGGTTCTGACCCTTGACAAGGTCTACTATACTTAATACATTGTAAAGAAACTCCTAACAGGGTTAAGGATCTTCTAACAAGGATCATAAAACACTAGTACAGAATATTAGTGGGTGTCAATTCCCACTGGGGTTTTTACCTATTTGGGTTTCCCCATAACCATATTGGTGTTATGTGTTGATTTCATGTTTCATGTTTATGTGGATGTTCATTTTAGTACTTAAGTATTTAAGTTAAGTTTGAGATTAACTAAAAAGATAAAATACAATGAACACTAATTCACCCCCCCCTCTCAGTGTTCCCATTCCTAACAGGTGTTTGGCTGCAAGTTTGGACAATCCTTAATTGGATTCTCCATCCTTGACTATGTCACATGATTAGTGGTTCACACAAACCCATCTCTCATGTGAATGAATGGAACACTTAGTACTCATTGGATCTAGGTGATGCCCATAGAGGTGAAGCACTGGGACTTCCCGGGAGGTCACCCATCCCAGTACTACTCCAGCTTGAGCGCGCTTAACTACAGAGTTTCCTCCAAGGTTAAACTCACTCTGCTTGCAACCCCATTTGCAAAACCTTCACCAAGTTTTGTGCCTTATGAACCACTCATTAGAAATCCCCTTAAGCTCATCAATTGATAAGTAGGAGATATTTTCCACAACAAGTCAAATTGTGATATTACTATTAGGATTCAACTGTGTAGTTTTTTAGTCAAACTCATTGACCCATGTTTCATGAGTAGTGGTTCACAAAAACCCATCTCTCATGAGAATGAATAGAACACTTAGCACTCATTGGATCTAGGTGATGCTCACAGAGGTGAAGCATCGGGACTTCTCGAGAGGTCACCCATCCCAGTACTAATTCAGCTTGAGTGTGCTTAACTACGGAGTTTCCTCCATGCTTAAACCCACTCTGTTTGCAACCCCATTTTCAAAACCTTCACCAAGCATTGTGCCTTATGAACCACTCATTAGAAATCCCATTAAGCTCATCAATTGATAAGTAGGAGATATTTTCCACAGCAAGTCAAATTGTGATATTGCTATCAGGATTCAACTGTGTAGTTTTTGAGTCAAACTCATTGACCCATGTTTCATGAGTAGTGGTTCACATGAACCCATCTCTCATGAGAATGAATGGGGCACTTAGCACTCATTGGATCTAGGTGATTCTCACAAAGGTGAAGTACTAGAACTTCTCAGGAGGTCACCCATCCTAGTACTACTCCAACTTGAGCACGCTTAACTATGGAGTTTCCTCCATGGTTAAACCCACTCTTCTTGCAACCCCATTTGCAAAACCTTCACCAAGTGTTGTGCCTTATGAACCACTCATTAGAAATCCCCTTAATCTCATCAATTGATAAGTAGGAGATATTTTCCACTGTAAGTCAAATTGTGATATTGCTATCAGGATTCAACTGTGTAGTTTTTGAGTCAAACTCATTGACCCATGTTTCATGAGTAGTGGTTCACATGAACCTATCTCTCATGATCCCTATTAGAAGATCTTAAAACCCTATTAGGAGTTGATCTTTACAATGTAATAAGTACATTGACATGGTAAAAGATTGGAACCTATTAGGAGTATTTTACAATTAACCCTACTAGGGGTGAGGACACACTATCTGGGAGCACACTGCTCAAAGGGGTGAAGACAACAACCTTCTTTTTAAAAGATACACACTATATATGGATCTTGGTGAACTACGAGTTAGACCTTCTATCTGGATCAGTTCTAATGAATAGCATACACTCACTTGTTTGTCACATAGACCTTCTATTGATGGCTCAATACTTCACACATTCTTCTCTGCTCTTTTCTTTCAACTGTCTGACATACTTAGCGATCACAACTTGACCAACTATAAGTATCTTTCTCCAAATGATATAATCAAGTTGTCCTATTAGAACTTCCTTGAAATCATATTAGAGAAATAATATAACTCTCCAACAACATCTCCAACAACTATACTAAGCGTGCAACACAAATTAGGACCGTGCAACTCCATATGAGTAGACGCGTCACTTCACACTGTCGGCTCCACTAAATTAACTGATACTTTCTTCTCATGTTGAAATATGTCACACACTCTTAACCAAACATTCTTAACTCTTCTCTAAACACTAATCCAAGAACATATATCAAAATGATAGGCGCAACTACTACAACAATAAAAATAATGTCGGCTCCCTCAGATAAACTCAGGAAACTGTAACTATCAACTAGAAACATCATAACTCAACCTGTACTGCACAACTGACTCTGCATCCATGAACATAGCTTCATTATCATGTCTACAACATACATATAAATGTGCTATGAAGATCACAAAGGAGATCATGAATATCACAAAGGAGATCATGAAGATCACAAAGGAGATCATGAATATCACAAAGGAGATGATGAAGATCAAAAAGGAGATGAAGACAAATAGGATTTCCAATGTCTTTTCATAGTGTCAACATGATCAATAAGATCATAATGATGTTGTAAAGGGGTTTATAAAAGCCATTTTGTGACACAAGGAGGAAGGAGGATGGGGTCAAAGGCACACCCAACTACCAACCTCCCTGCAAGATCAACACTTGGGAGAAACAACACAAGACTGGGAGAGAGATAATGTAGAAAAATAAATTTATTGTTCATCACAAAAATTCTTACATGTCGGGTTGTAAGGCCTTCCCAGTTATGGTCAATACAATCAGAAATCAAATATAAATAGTCCTCATATATGCGAGGATCTTCCAACCTCTAGATTCTATCCTCTAAATCCACTCTCAATCCTCTCCTGTAATCCTAGAACATCACTACTTATTTATACAAGAGGCTACCAAACATAAAATGAAATAGGTTAGCCTTAAGATCCATTAGATCCAGCATTGGAGAAAGGGACGACCTAGATTTAGGTCCACATGCTTCCCAATGATTGATGCAACCATTAAATCTATGATCAAAATTAAATGCATAAGTCGACCTCAACAAAGACCCAAAATAAACCACTTGGTTAGAAAGACTACCGAGCAACTGAAACCAACTCGGTGAACAACCGAACCAACTTAGTGAATAACCGAACTGAGAAGCAACCAAGCCCCATTGGTGGAAACAAGAATACTTCATTGAGAGCCCAAAAGTAGCTACCAAGCACATCTAACAACTCTAACATGTTTTGGTGATACATGATTTCCAAGAACCCAAGTTGCTCCTGCGTCATTTTATTAAGCTTATAAAACCATTTTTTAAAAGTATGCTAAAGTCCCAAAATTGGCAAATAAACTTGATAATATACAACTAATTGAATAACCTGATGAACTGAATTGACAAGTGAAAAATAGTGATTAGAGATCACTGAGCTCTTAAAGTGATATTTAAGGCAATTAAATCAGTCAATATGTTGTCATTATTGTCAACTAGTTTTGACTATACTTATCATGATAGTTACAAACATCTGAAGAAGGAAAATGGTAAAGGAAAGAGATATCTATATGAAGAATAGATGGATATAGAGATATAGCTAAGGTATACATTGGGTAACTTATTGATGAGTCTATGGCATCATTTTGTTGACTTGATTGTATTACATGAATTTTTTATGCATTGAAGATCAGAATTGAACAAGCTATTATGGTCGGTAATTGAAGATTTTTGTATGCACCAAGCCAGTGCAGTGTATACCTAGTATCAGTAATAACTAAGTTAGTATTCACTGACACATTAGGTATTAACCGAGTAGGATGAAAACATTAAATGTTATAATAGTCAACTAAATTGATGAGATGGAAAATTGCGTATGATTCCGATGTAAAAGATAAAGTTAGTTACCAGGATCAAACAGCTAACAAAATTTTGAGATGATCAAATGAAAGAGATTGAAACATGTTATTGACACATCTGTCGAGGAATCTTGAAGTGGAAAAATGGACAATGAAGATTAAGAGGGAAAATATAATGGATGAGATGAAAATGGTTTATGGCATCTATTTAAAGAGACATGAGATTCATTTTTGAATCAGTTGGGATAATTGAATATGTAGGAGAAATTGTGTGGAAGGAAGTTTCTCATGCACCTCTGATCAAACTATTTGTGGATAGAATCGAGCTACTACAGACAATACCGAGCATCAGAAAAGCATACACTGAATGGACTAAAAGTGAAGGATATGAAGAATTGAATTCTTTATTAATCAAGGGAGGTATTATGAGCTTAGCTTACATCTAAAAATATGCAATCTTAGTTGTATTTGAATCCAATCACTACTGTATCAATTTAACCATTGTTACAGCTAAATCTCTTAACTGAGTGGACTTAATAGACTTATTTGTATTTCAATATGACATTCTATAAATGTTGATGGTTTTATTTTTGACCCCATAGTGAATGTTGATCGAGAGTTAATTGATAGTGATTAATCCTTTAACCAAGTCACATCTTACAATGTGCATTGTAACCTTTAAAAGGGTTGGCTCCTAATCGAGCTCACTTTGAGAGAGTGAAATATTTTGGGTTACCAGTCCCAGGTGGTTTTTCCCTTAGCAGGGTTTCCATGTTAAAATTCATGTGTTGTGTTACTTGATGTGATTGGATTGATAGTATACTTTACACATCTCATATTTTGGATTAATTGGTAATCATAGTATTGGTTTTACTAGCATTCGGTAAATGAATAGAAAGATTGTTATTGATATCTTACCGAGTTCGTTATTTGTTTGAAAAAGTTTCAATATATATATATATATATATATATATCTGGGAGTTTGGGACTGTAGGATAACTAGAATTAACTAATTCACCACCCCCCCCCCCCTCTCAGTTATCTAACAATTGGTATCAGAGCTTGTATGCCTGAAAAGGAAGTTTGAAGAACTTGAGTTAAAGATCACAAGATGTATAAGAGAGAGGTGCCTAAGCTAAACAAGGACAACTTCGCAACATGGCAGAGAAGAATGAAATTGCACATATCTGGAATCAATGAATCTGCACTATATCTCCTGACCAATGAGTACATACAACTAATTATTAGACCTTTGACTATTGATCAGCTAAGAGATAGACATGAACACAACATGGCAATGATAGAGATTGTTTCTTCCCTATCTGATGTAGAATTTAAAGATATCAAAGCATGTACTTTAGTGAAAGAAATGTGGGACAAACTTGCACTAGTCTACGGTGGTGATGTAAATGCGATGAGAGAAAGAGCCGAAAGCCTAAGAGGAAGATTTGATGACATGAAGATGAAAGAAGATGAATAAATTTCACAGTACAGCAACTAAATCAAGGAGGTTTCCAATGCTATCCAAGGACCAGGAGGTATTATTGATGAAGACATTGTTGTGGGTAGAATTCTAAGAACCTTGCTACCAATATATGCTATTAGAATCTCTGCAATTCATGAAATAAGATCTACATCGGGTAATGTTCTTACACTTGATAATATGATTAGAAAGTTGACTACTTTTGAGCTAAATAACTATGATAACAGTATTATACCTAGTGTTGAGTCTGCATTTATGTCATCTTTGAAAATTGGAAAGTCAAGTAGTAAACATATGATAAGGAATGAAAGTGACAGTGACTGTGATGAAGAAGGACTTGATGAATTTGAAGCACTTATGGCTAGAAGGCTGCAAAAAGGTAAAGGAAGGTATACGGGGAAATTACCACTAGCATGTTTTAACTATAAAGAAATTGGTCATATTTCAGCTAGATGTCCTAACAGGAAAGATGATGACAAAGACAATGACCGATCTAGTGAAAAGAAGTATGATAGAAGAGACAACTGAGATTGTAGAGGCAACCGACACTATGATAGAAGAAACAATCAAGACTACAAAGAAAAAGGAAAGAATGCATGTTACCTTGTGGGAGATGATGATGATGACACCGACACCAACACTGATGAAGACATTGAGGTGGTATTTGTAGCTTTGAAAGAAGATTCAGAAGAAGAAGAAAGGTATGTAGAAACAACACTTATCTCTAAAGTTAGCAAGAGTGATACATGGATTATTGATAGTGGTTGTACACATCATATGACTGGTGATGAGGATAAATTTGAATATCTTAAACACTATAATGGAGGATCTTAAAATGGGTAATGATACACCTTGTCAAGTGAAATAAAAAGGATCTATCATGTTGAACAATAAGATTAAATGTGAAAATGCATATTGGGTGAAGGGACTTAACTATAACTTGTTAAGTGTGGCACAATTGAATAACTCAAGACACCAAGTTGCATTTGAAAGTGGGAAGGTGAAGATATATGATGAAATAAGAAAGTTGGTCAATACTGGTGAACAATCTAAAGGTAATCTATTTTATCTTGACAATGTTGAAACTTCTTGTTTGATAGCTAGAATTGAAGATGTGTGGTTGTGGCATAAAAAGTTATGTCATGTGAATTTTGACAACATGGTTAATATCAGTAAGAAAAGAAAAGTTAGAGGTTTACTGAGCTTATCTAAACCTGACCATGTCATGTGCAAACAATGTCAAATAGAAAAAATGTCAAAATCTAGTTTCAAGAGAAAGACCTACTCATCTAAAGTTATTTTGGAGTTGGTTCATACCAACTTATGTGGTCCTATGAGAACTCATAATTATTATGGTGATAGATACTTTATTCTAATTTTTATGACTACTCTAGGATGATGACAGTTATGTTTTTGAAAGAGAAGTCTGAAGCTTTCAAAATGTTTAAATGGTATAAAACTAAAGTAGAAAAGGAAAGTGGAAAAGATTTAAAATACTTAAGATCTGATAGAGGAGGTGAGTTTATTTCTAATGAATTTACTAAATTTTTTAATGAGCATGGAATTAAAAGATAGGTTTTTGCACTGAGAACACCACAGCAGAATGGTATTGCTAAAAGGAGGAATAGATCTATTGTTGATTGTGCTAGAACACTGATGATTGAGAAAGATGTTGCACAAATGTACTGGAGAGAAGCTATTGGCACTTTTGTATACACATTGAACTGAGTACAACTGAAGAAAGATTCAAACAAGAAACCTTATGAGCTATGATTTGGGTACACACCTAATGTAAGTTATTTTAGAATTTTTGGAAGTAGATGTTATTGTATCATCAAAAAATGGAAGCACTTCCATTTAGGACTAGTTTAGCCCTCTGAGTAGGTGGTCTAGGGTCATGTCAAGCACCTTGAGTGGGTCTTTGACTAGATCTAGGTTTTTCCCCCTGTTCTACTTCTCTCTCCACCTATTTCTAGCCTTTTTCTGGCACCTTTTCCTGAGAAATTGAGATCTTTGACTTCAAGGTCAAGGATGACCTTCTAGGTCAAGGTCGACCTCTACTTTGACCTAGGTCAAGGATGACCTCAACTTTGACCTAGGTCAAATTCATCCTCGACCCTGACACTAGGTCCAAATTTTAGATTCTAGAGGTTTCGGGATGTCAGACTTCGAAAAGTTTTATTTCCTACTTCCAAGTCAGCTATTTCATATTTCAAAATGGTAAACTCTTCAATTTTATTTAATCTAGGTCCATTTCTAGGGGTTAAGGCTTAATTGGAATTTAATTCCCCTATTTCAATCTCTCTAGAACTTTGTGCCCTAAACTAGTATAAAAGGAGGCCTTCCTTATTTTCACATCCATCATCCACTATAAAGCATCTTTTGATCAAGAAATCTTCAAGTAAGAAAGAAGGAGAAGGAAAGAATTCAAGCATTCATTCATCCTCAAGCATTCAAGCATTCAATCATTCAATCATTCAAGATCCAATTCATCAAGGAGAACCATTGATGGCCATTGAAAGATTCAACTGTTTGGAGCCCTCTTGTTGAAGATTCCTCCATCCACATTCACCCAAGCTTCTTCCTATTCCAAGATCCACTCAAGATTGGTGTTGAAGATCTAATGAAATTGATTTGAGACCCCCTACATTCAATTCTACAATCATTTGGAGCATCCATACTTGTGGATTCAAGGATTTGAATCCTCCACAAGGATTTCAACATAAGCAAGGTGAATAGTTCCATTTACTTTGTTTATGTATTGCAATTTCAATTACATTTCAAGGTTGATTCAAAACTAGGGTTTGACCAAGGAAAACCCCTCATCCAACAAAAAAAACACTTTTTCTTGCAGATCCAAGTGCGGCACAGTGAATATCAGTGTAGATCTGAGTACCCTTTTTCAGCAAACTTCTGAGATCCGCGAACAAAATTTATGTCAAAATAGTGCAGGTCAAGGATGACCTTGTGGGGTAAGATTGTACCCCCAGGTAAGATATTACTCATGTCTTGGGTCAAGGATGACCTCACTCAGAAAAGAAAAAGGTTTCTAGGTTTTATCTATTTTTGCATTTCCAGCCCAGATCTAGTTGTAGAATTCTCTGAAACTATACACAGACATCAGAAAATAGCATTTTCTAGATCTGTCATACTTGAGGTTAGTATTTTTTTTCAATTAATATTTCAATACACATTTTCCATAATGGAATACATGTTTATCCTCTTTCTTCAAATTCTACATCGATTGATTCATCTATGTATTGACCATCCTCTTGTGGTTAATCAATTTGGATCTTCCTTTGGGAATTTGAGGTTAAGAAGTATATCTTATATGCCCATCATATTATTATTCATCACATCATTTCATTTTTAGGATAGCACTATTTGATCATCTACATTTTGGGTGACCACATTTTTTTATATTACATTTTGGTGAACCCGCGATAGACAACTCTTTCTTTTATGGTGTTAGATCTTGCATGTATTAGGTTTCTTTTATGTGTTTGCATCTCATATAAAATAAAAATACAAAAACATTCATTTTTTCTTGCTTTGTGTTTTCTTAGTTTAGTTCATTTGCATTACATTGGTATATGAGCTTTACTACTTCTAGTCCTACCTATAATATTCCGGTTAGATGAAGTCATAGACTTATGGGTGCCTTTGATCCTGAGTCTTCCTCTCCTTTCCTTAGGATTCCAAATGAAAATTTGATTCTTTTTTATTCCAACCCTACTATGGAGAAAAAATCTTCTCACTCATCTCATGATGAGGATGATGCTTTAAGAGTTCCTCCTGAATAATTCTAAAAACTTTCAACTGAACTTGATAAAATGGGTAATTGGCTTATTCAAGAAAACCATAATCAAGATTCTATTCAAGTTATAGAGGATCTTAATAAAGTTCGTCATGATAATGAGAAAGGTTTTAATCACCTCTGTGGTATCACTCACCTTGTGCATTCAAATGTTAAACCTTTAGTTCAAGAAGCTCAAGATTTAGGATTGATTCCTCCTATACTAGTGTGGAACCTTCTTCCATTCCCTTACCTATTATTCCTACTTATACCTCTCCTTTGGTGACTACAATGGTTCCCTCTCTTACTATGAGTTTTCCTCTTGTATCCCTTCCTACATCACAACCTTCTTACCATAATGTTCCTTTTACTTATTCTAATCCTCTTCCAATTGTAGTTCCAAGTGTTCCTCCAGTTGTGTCTTCTATTCTTGCTGCTTCATACACTTTACCTAGTGTTTCTAATGTTGATATGCCTCCTATTTCCTCTAATGATTCAAAAATCATTAGTTTGGCTCAAACTGTGTCATCTTTAGAAAAACAACTTGCATCCTTAACTCAAAACAAGTTTAACATTCCTACATGTGACATGGGAAGTCCTTTATCCCTAGACATCATTCATGCTCTTGTTCCTCAGCAAGCCGATATGCCTCATCTTGAGAATTACAATGGTAAGGGAGACCCTATTACTCATGTTAAAACATTTCAAATCCTTTGTAGTGACTATGCTCATGACCATAGGATTTTAGCCAAGTTGTTTTCAAGAAATTTTCATGACAAGGCCTTACAATGGTATTTTTCCTTGCCTCATTATTCTATTAACTCTTTTCCAAAACTTGCCAATGCTTTTATTCAACAATTTCAAAATAACATTGGTCTGCAACTGTCTTTAACTAATTTGATGCATTGTAAACAAAACACTAAGGAAAATTTAACTAAATTCATTGGTAGATTTAAGCATTTGCAAGCTCATATTTCTTATCCTATTCCTGATATGGACATTCAACGTATGTTTATTTCAAATTTACAAAAGGATATTAGAGATAAGATTTTGCTTACTGAATTTACCTCTTTTTAACAAATTTGTGCAGCGCTTCATCATTATCAATTACAAGTGAGTCAATTTGAGAGCAACACTCCAATGACTCATGTTCCAGTTGATAATAGTGATGCTGCTCCTAATCCAAACAAATTTCAAAAACTCAACAACTATGTCAAGATAAATAAACAAGAGAATATAGTTGTTGATCAAGTTGTCGTTGCATCTCACAATGCTACTTCTGCATCCACTAATTTTTGAATCGTACATTTACTCCTCTCTCTGAATCTTTACATTTTATTATGAATAGGTTGTTAACTACTAATATGATTACTTTACCTCCTATTTGACCTCTTTTACCTGCTATGATAGCGTCCAAATCTTTTGATCCTAAAGCTTTTTGTCAATACCATCGTCAAAATGGCCATGATACTAAGAAGTTTTATTCTTTAAAACATAAGGTTCAAGATTTAATTGATTCTAATGCCTTATCTATTGATAATTTTGATGGTACTAGGAACAAATATGTCTCTCCTCCTAATCAAAACCTTCAAATCTATGTGAATCCTTTACCTACACATGATACTAATACCATTGCTTAGCCATCTTCTATGGATATTGTTTATGATTCAAAGATGGGTGATCTTAATCATATTGTTAACCATGTGGAGCATGTTGTTTTGTCTCAACCTCAAACTCAAACTCAAGTTCCACCTCAACCTAAACCAAAACCACAGCCTAAACTGAAATCTCAACCTAAACCTCAAAAATAACTTAAGAATAAAAGACCTCGGGAACTCTTGATTACCTTTGATAATTCTGAGACTATTAAAGCTTCTAATGGTCCCCTTTACATTTATGCTAGGATTTCTCAAATACCTACGTGTGGTTGTCTTGTTGATCCTATATCTTTAGTCAATGTTATTACTGAAGAAAATCTTTTTATGAAAAACTTGCAACATGATTCTTATGATACATCTGATGTATGGATTAAAACTTGTAATGGTTTTCTTTATCCATCATTTCATTCTATTAAATTGCCGGTTGAGCTTGGTGGTAAAATTGTGAACACTACCTTTTTTGTTGTTCCTACTTCTGATCAATTTCAAGTTAAGCTTGGTTTTCCTTTATTGAATGCCATGCATGTTATTGCTTCTCCAATCCATAAGTGTATTAAATTCATTCATGATGAAGAAGTGAAGATGATTAACCATAGTTTATATCAACCTTCTAGGCCCAGGGATTGTGCTACACTTGACTTCTTTTGGCCTTCAATACCTGACGAATGTCCTTCTCGACCTCATAATCTTTTTCTCTCATATCAAGCCTATAAGTATTGTAAGATTCTTGAGTTAAGCATGCTACCAATGGATCTTAATCATGGTATTTTTCCTACACCTTCTATACCTCCTTTATCTATGTTAGAATAACTAAGAGGGGGGTGAATCAGCTATCAATAGTCCCAAATCAAAATGTATAATCCAAAAAAATTTACTTCAACTTTTGCAGCTCGGTAACATAAAATACTTTACTGTTTGTGCTATTACCGATTACCAGTCAATAGCATATAATGATTACCAACCAAATCTAACATGTAATATGTAAAGTATGATAACAAACAATCACCACAATGAACACATAACACCAAAGATTTAACGTGGAAACCCTGTGAAGGGAAAAACCACTTGGAACTGGTAACCCAAAAATGTTCACTCTTCTAAAGTGAGGTCATTGAAGACCCAACCCTGTTAAAGGTTACAAACACACTGTTAGGTGTGACCTTGTTAGAGGATTTTAGACCAACCATTATTGTCCAACCAGGATTCACTATGGGGTTGACAGGATAACAATGCTCATTCTATGAATGACACATATAAGAATTTCAACTACACTTTGTTAAGAGATTTCTCTATTTACAATGGTTAAATTGTAAAAGCAGTTTGATCTAATTACAATACAACTTCAATTGAAGATTATCAGATCTATGTTTATCCCGTACAAATCCTCTGATCAGTATTTCAATTATGTATCAACAATAATCAATGACTTACTGTCACTCAGTAATAGCTTCCTAATGCTCGATAAACTCTGTAGTTTGGTTCTCCTTAACCAATTTGATCAGGCATACATGAAGCTTGTTCATGTGATAATTTTGTAGTCCTTCTTCTTCCAGCATAAGTTTCATAATGAAAGTCTAGTCTCTTAAATAGACTGTAAGTAAACTATTTTCTTTTCCTCCATAATATTTTTCTGCTTATTCTCCTTCATCCATTTTGTACCTTAAGCCTTCCTCGATAGTTGTGCTGATAACATGTTTTGATTTCATCCTTTAGATCTTCCTTGAATTATGCTAGTCATTGATCTTCATAACAAACATTATCTCCATCACTGATTATGATGTACTTTACAGTTCATCAATATTTAATAGCTAAACTAATCATTTAATTCTTTTCTCCTTCGCGGTTAATAAAGAAATGTGTCAGTGAACACAAGCTCAGCTTATATTGTGCTCAGTATACACTACGCTGCTCGGTGTATACTATAATGCTTCATCAACCGACCACACTGCCTTGTGTCTTTCAGCTCTTTTCCTCATCATAGATGAATGAAACATAATCAAGTCAATAACATAAGGTCGTAGACTCATTAACAAGTTGCTAAATGTAATCCTCAACCTCATATGCCATATACATCTTCCTCATGTAGATATTTTTGTTCTTCATCTCTTTTACTCCTTTTCTACAGATGTTTAGTTATAGTAACTTACAAAATAAGTACTGTCAAACTAGTTGACATCAATGACAACATATTACTAATTTAATCATATTACATATCTAATCAACAACTCGATGATCTCTAATCATAGATTCTTCAATTAGGTTCTAAATCAGTTTTAGTTCATCAATCTCTCCCTTTGGCATTGATGGCAACTCAAGTAATATGAAATATACCATACACATACCAAACATGTATTCTACAACTCTGTGAACAAATGTTGTACAAGCTCTCGCTAGCTTAATATGTTTAATCACTATGTTACTCAACAACATTAACAAATGCATCTTTGACATTCTGTAGATAAGATCTTTTCAACTCTTAGATTCCTTCTTCTATTCTCAGTAACTGATCTTCAGTGCTCTCCCTTTCTTTCAGTTTGTCTCTCCCTTAGATAGATGTTTTAGTGTTCTCATCAGTGCATATTGTTTCATATTATTTATTTCTCCCTTTGACAACAATGCCAAAGAAATAAATAAACATACAGCTCTATAGTAGCCATGTAACTCTTTGTTGTCCAGTGCATACTCTGTATCTCTGTATACTGATATGCCAATCTGTTCCAGTTCTCCAAACTATTCACAACCTTAGACATGATCCAAAGTGTGAACTATGTTGCATCAACATGAATGATCTTCTGATAAGATTAGGCTGATGCAACATCCAAATCACATTAGTGACCAGTAGATAGGGGATAGACCCCAAGTCTATTCCTCAAGTATTCAAATGTATCCTTCGGTAGAGGCTTTGTAAATATGTCTATAAGTTGTTCTTTTGATGTAACAAACTCTAGCTTAACTTTCTTCTCCTGTACTTGTTCTCTTAAGTAGTGATACTTAATTGATATATGCTTTGTTTTAGAGTGCATCACTAGATTCTTTGAAATGTTTATTGCACTGGTGTTATCACAATATATAATCATCAGCTTAGTGATTATCTCATTCATACCTTCCAAAACTTGCTTAATATATGCAATATTTGAATAGTTTGTAGCAGCAGCAGCATACTCTGCTTCGGTTGTAGACTAAGAAATGCAAGCCTGCTTCTTATTTGTCCATTTAACAATTCTTTCACCAAAGAAAAATGCTCCTCTGGTGGTACTTTTTCTATCATCCACATTTCCAGCCCAATCAATGTTGGTATAGACTCTGAGTTCAAACTTTCCTTCCTTAGGATACCATAATCCATAATTTTTTTTTCTTCAAGTATCTTAATATTCTCTTTGTAGAAACCATGTGTGACTCTCTAGGGTTTTTAGAAAATCTTGCAACAATTCCCACAGCATCTGCTATTTCTAGTCTACTATGCACTACATACATTAACTTACCAATCATAGATCGGTACAGTGTATGGTTCACTTCTATAGTTTCATCTTCCTTAGTCAGTTTACATCAAGTAGCCATCAGTGTTCCCACAGGTTTAGCATCTTCCATGCCAAATTTTTTCAATACTTCCTTGATATATTTAGATTGTGTGATGAATATACCATCATTTTGTTGAATCACTTGTAGTCCTAGAAAGAACTTAATCTCTTCGAACATAGACATTTCAAATTCACTTCTCATTTCATTAGAAAATGACTTACAAATTTGATCTTTTCCTCCAATTATAATGTCATCCATAAATATTTCAGCAATAAGAATAGTATCATCAGTATCTCCTTTCATATACAAATTGTTGTTCTCACTTGTTCTAACAAATCCAATACTTAACAAATAAGTATGTAGCCTCTCATACCAGGCTCTTAGTGCTCTCTTCAAACCATATAAAGCTTTATGCAATCTACATACCATGTCTTTCTTTTCTGGATCAATGAACCCTCCAGGTTGTTCTATGTAGACTTCTTCTTCAAGTATTCCATTTAGAAATGCTGACTTGACATCCATTTGATAAACTTTCAATTTTTTGTGTGCAGCATATGCAAGTAACATTCTGACTCCTTCTAATCTAGCAACAAGTGCAAATGTTTCACCATAATCAATTCCTTCCTCCTGTGCATATCCTTTGCATACCAATCTAGCTTTATTCCTTGTTACTTCTCCATTCTCATTTTGCTTGTTTCTGAATATCCACTTAGTACCGATAACATTCTTATCTTTAGGTTAGGGTACTAAGGTCCAAGTTTTGTTCTTCTCTATTTGTTCTATTTCCTCTTTCATTGCATTGACCCATTCATCATTTTCTAATGCAACCTTTATATTCTTTGATTCATAGTCACAAACTAGACATGTACCTTGTCTTGCTTTACTCCTTGTTTGCATGCCAGCTTGTCTGTCTCCAATGATTTGTGTCTCAGGATGGTGTCTTCTGACAAAACTCACCAGTATCTAATTTCTACTTTCTTGTTCATCATGTGCAGGTTCATTTGCTTGCTCGATGGGTTCTTCCTGCTCGTCAGTTTCTTTTTCTTGTTCCTCGGTATTGTTTTCCTACTAATCAGTTGTCACTATCTATTGTGTTGGTAGGTACTTAGGTTGTTCAATGTAAGTGAATCTACTATAGTCCTCAGGTTCCTTTCTGCTTTCCTCTACATTCTTATCATCAAAATCATCAACTCGAACATTAGTACTCTCAATCATTTTATTTGTAACTTTGTTCAGACACTTGTATGCTTTAATTTTACTGGAATATCCTATAAATATCCCCTCGTCACCTTAATTTGAGTTAAACTTTCCATTTCTTTCATCTTTCAGAATAAAACATTTTCTTACAAAAATTATAAAATAACTTACAGTGGATTTGTGTCCAAACCATAACTCATAGGGTGTCTTATTAGTGTCCTTCTTCAGTTGTACTCAGTTTAGCACATAAATAGAAGTGCTAATGGCTTCTCTCCAGTATGTCTAAGAAACATTCTTTTCTATCATTAATGTCCTTGCACAGTCAACAATTGACCTATTCCTTCTTTCAGCAATGTCATTCTACTAGGGTGTCCTCGGTGCAAGGACCTGTCTTTTAATACCATGCTCATTACAAAAATTAGTAAATTCATCAGAGATAAATTCACCTCCTCTATCAGATCTTAAGCATTTCAAATCTTTACCAGTCTCTTTTTCTACTTTTTCTTTATACCACTTGAACATCTTGAATGCCTCATATTTTTCTTTTAAGAACATGAAAATCATTAACCTAGTATAATCATCAACAAAAAGAATAAAATATATGTCTCCATAATAACTCTGAGTTCTCATAGGACCACATAGGTCGGTATGAGCCAACTCAAGTATCTTCTTTGTTGAATAGTCTTTTCTTTTGAAACTATACTTAGTCATCTTACCTTTCTAACATTCATGACACATAACATGATCTAGCTTAGATAAGTTAGGCAGACCTCTAACTCTTTTCTTTTTACTGATCTTAATCATGTTATCAAAATTCACATGACATAACCTTTTATGCCACAACCATGCATCTTCATCTTTCATCAATGAACAACAAGACTAATCATTATCAAGATAAAATAGATTACCTCTGGATTGTGTACCAGTTCCAACAAGTCTTCCTCCATCATCAAATATTTTCACCTTTTTGCTCTCAAAAGCAACTTAGTAGCCTGAATTGTTCAGTTGTTCCACACTTAGAAAATTATAGTTCAATCCTTTTACCCAATAATCATTTTCACATTTTAATCTATCATTTATCATCAAGGATCATTTACCTCTTACCATACAGGGTGTGTCATTTCCCATTCTTACAGATTCTCCATTGTATTCTTCAAGATAATCAAATTTTTCTTCATCACCAGTCATGTGATGATTACAGCCACTATCGATAATACATGTATCATTCTTATTAGCCTTAGAGATAAGTGTTGTTTCTACATACCTTTCATCTTCTTCAGAATTATCCTTCATTGCCACAAATACAACCTCCACATCATCATCAGTGTCAGCATCGGTGATATCTTCTTCCTCAGTAATGTAGCAAACCTTCTTGCCTTTGTCATTATTATCTTAGCTATCTCTATTGTAGTGTCGGTAGCCTCTGTTGTATCTTCTTGCATAGCGTCCTTCAGATCGATCTTTGGTTCTATCATCATCTTTCTTGTGTGGACATCTAGCAGCAATGTGACCAACTTCTTTATAGTTAAAGCATACTAAAGATAACTTGCCTCTAACCTTCCTTTACCTTTAGGTAACCTTCTAGCCATAAGAGCTTCAAGTTCATCAAGCTCATCATCAGTATTTCTATCACTATCATCCTTGTTATTTCTTCTACTAGACTTACCAATCTTCAAAAAAGTCATAAAAGTGGATTCAACATTGGGTGCAACACTATTATCATAATTATTCAGTTCAAATGTTGTAAGCTTTCCAATTAGATTATCAAGAGTGAGTGTGTTGTTAGGTGTTGACCTATTTTCATGAGTTGCAGATATTTTGATTGCATAGATAGGCAATAGGGTTCTCATAATTTTGCTTACCACAGTGTCTTCATCAATAACTCCATCTGATGCTCTAATAGCGTGAACTACCTCTTTTATTCTATTTGTGTACTACATAATGTTTTCACCTTCTTTAATCTTCATGTCATCGAATCTCCCTCTTAAGCTTTCGGCTCTTGCTCTCTTGACATTCACATCACCACTATAAATGTGAGCTAACTTATCCCACATCTTCTTAGCAGTAGTACAGTCCTTGATATCTTCAAATTCAGCATCTAAACAGGCAGTAGAAATCTCCATCATGGTAACATTATGTTCATGCCTATCCCTTAGTTGATCAAGGTTCAAGGGACTAGTGGGTGGTGCAAGGTATCCATTTGTCATAAGATCTAGGGAAGAATTCCCAATCCCAGACATATGCAGCTTCATTCAACTTTTCCATATTGTGAAGTTATCCTTGTTAAGCTTTGGCACTTCCCTCTTAAACAGTTTGAGACCTTTGTGCTGAAGTCCTTAAAAATCTGTTCCAAGCAACTTATGCTCTGATACCAATTGTTAGAATAACTGAGAGGGGGGTGAATCAATTATCCATAGTCCTTAATCAAAATGTATAATCCAAAACAATTTATTTCAACTTCTGTTGCTCGGTAACATAAAATACTTTTATGTATGTGCTTTTCCTGATTACCAGTCAATAGCATATAATGATTACAGACCAAATCTAACATGTAATATGTAAAGTATGATAACAAATAATCACTACAATGAACACATAACACAAAAGATTTAACGTGGAAACCCTGTGAAGGGAAAAACCACCTGGGACCTGCAACCCAAAAATGTTCATTCTTCTGAAGTGAGGTCGATGAAGACCCAACCCTGTTAAAGGTTACAAACACACTATTAGGTGTGACCTTGTTAGAGGATTTTAAACCAACCGTTATCATCCAACTAGCATTCACTATGGGGTTGATAGGATAACAATGCTTATTCTATGAATGACACATATAAGATTTTCAAGTCCACTCTGTTAAGAGATTTCTCTATTTACAATGGTTAAACTGTAACAGCAGTTTGATCTGATTACAATACAACTTCAATTGTAGATTATCAGATCTATGTTTAGCCCATACAAATCCTCTAATTAGTATTTCAATTCTATATCAACAATAATCAATGACTTAGTGTCACTCGGTAATAGCTTCCTGACTCTCGGTAAACTTTGCAGTTCAATTCTCCTTAACCAGTTTGACCAGGCATACATGAAGCTTGTTCATGCGATAATTTTGCATTCCTTCTTCTTCTGGCATAAGTTTCATAATGAAACTCTAGTCTCTTAAATAGACAACTAAACCATTTTCTTTTCCTCCATAAGATTTTTCTTCTTATTCTCCTTCATCCATTTTTCCACTTAAGCCTTCCTTGGTAGTTGTGCCTGTAATACATTTTGATTTCATCCTTTAGATCACTGATTACGATGTACTTTATAGCTCATAAATCTTTAATAGCTAAACTAATCATTTAATTCTTTTCTCCTGCTCAGTTAATAAAGAAATGTGTCGGTGAACACAAGCTCGGTTTATACTATGCTTGGTATACACTATGTTGCTCGATTTATACTATAATGCTTCATCAACTGACCACACTACCTTGTGTCTTTCAGCTCTTTTCCTCATCATAGATGAATGAAACATAATCAAGTCAATAACATAAGGTCATAGACTCATCAGCAAGTTACTCAATGTAATCCTTAACCTCATCTATCATATACATCTTCCTCATGTAGATATTTATGTTCTTCATTTCTTTTACTCCTTTTCTACAGATGTTTAGTTATAGTAACTTACAAAATAAGTATTGTCAAACTAGTTGACATCAATGACAACATATTATTGAATTAATCATATTACATATCTAATCAACAACTTAGTGATCTCTAATCATAGATTCTTCAATCAAATTCTAAATTAGTTTTAGTTCATAAATCTATGGCTTATAGTTCTATTAATCAAGCTCCTAGTGTTGCTTGTTAGTCTGCTAAGAATCCTACTAATCCTCCTATAGAACTTGTGAAGGATCCCATAGTTGTTCCTCCTAGTTCTCAACATATTTCAAACAAGACAAAAAATAATCAATCTGCTAATGAACATCATAATAAGCATTGTGCTCAAGCTAAAGCCTGTACTTCTATTATTCAAAGTTCTTTACCTTCTTTTGATCAATCTATGCATGATATGTTAGAATAATTTACTGCTAATAATGATGTTAAGATGCAAGATTATGATTATTCTATTTGTATCTTAGACCCTATTTTGATTAACCTAGATGAAGAAGATACTCTTGATGATACTAATGATGTTAATGATGAATATGAGACTATTGACATTGACATTGATTTACCTAATATGCTTTTATCACAATTATCACTTACACCTAGTATCGAACATTATGATTTTGAAGAGGATCCTTGTTTGGAACTGGCTATCATTCCTACTATGTTGGATATAGTCCCTCTTGCAAGTTACCCACCTTCCCTAAATGATATAGAATGAGATGGGGAGAGTAGGTGGTGTGCTTGATTGGCTAATCCTTCATGGTATCTTTTTGTGTGTTTGTCTGTTGTACCATGCTTCTCCCATAATGTATTTTCTAAATGTTTTTTAGATCCTTTTATATGACCCTTGTTACTTTGTTGGTGCAAGGTGATAAAAGAATCAAACTTTTTATACTATTCTTCTATATGTATCTTTACTCTTCTATATGTTGTTTCATGTTATGTTGTACATGTGCTAGTGTTCATAAATTTTTCCTTGTGTATCTACTTAGATTCATGACTTGGTAGCACTAATTCTTTTTGGTCTCCATGTCATGGTCTAAAAAGATTCTTCTTTGTATCTCTTATGTGATATTTCCTCCATTGTGATTGTAGTTCTACTTTCTTTGGGAAATGATGTCAATTCATTTGCAATAATATCATATATATATTATCTTATGATCATACTGACCCCATGGTAGGTAGATCCCTTTTGTGTTCTTTGTATGTTTATGTGGTATTTCCCTTGATTTCTCTTTGTTTGGGGGCATCTCGTAGTGGAAATGTAATCAATGGAGTTGTTTATGTTTCCGTTCAAGCCATTTCTCCTATTAAAGTGTTAGCAATGACTTTAATGTGGGGGCATATGCTCTGCTCACCTATTGCACACACACACTTTTAATATACGTGTATTTTTCAAGATATGTTTCTCCCTTTATGGATTAATGACTAATCCCTAAAGCATGGATTCTTATTTTATAGGATCTCTTGATCCCTCCAATTTCAAAATTTTGATCCCTTAAGGTCGAAGGTGTCCTTAAGAATGGATCTCTTTTTCTTTTTGGTTTTACTCCTATGGAATAGAATATTCCTAGGGGTGAATCTTTGATGGGTAGACTAGTCAGTAGCCACATTCACTAGATGATTCAATTCCATCTTTCTAGTTGTGTCGTTTCCTTGTGTGGTTCACAATGCAACATAAGTTCTCATTGGGTGAGATAATCACACCCTCTCTCTCTCTCTCTTTTCTAAGAGATGTCTCTCTTATTGTAATCTTGGATTTGATGGAGACTTGAGTCCCTGGGGGCTTGAGGATTCTTTTTCCCTTTGATTGCAATAAGATTATTTGTTCTTTATGATCTCCTTTACCAAGATTCATCGAGTACATTCTCTTGCTAAACTGGGGGCTAAATGTATCATTGAAAAATAGAAGCACATCCATTTAGGACTAGTTTATCCCTCTAAGTAGGTGGTCTAGGGTCATGTCAAGCACCTTGAGTGGGTCTTTGACTTGATCTAGCTTTTTCCCCCTGCTCTGCTTCTCTCTCCACCTGTTTCCAGCCTTTTTCTAACACCTTTTCTTGAGAAACTAAGATCTTTGACTTCAAGGTCAAGGATGACCTTCTAGGTCAAGGTCGACCTCTACTTTGACCTAGGTCAAGGATGACCTCAACTTTGACCTAGGTCAAATTCAACCTTGACCCTGACCCTAGGTCCAAATTTCATATTCTAGAGGTTTCGGGATGTTGGGCTTCCAGAAGTTTTATTTCCTGCTTCTGGGTTGGTTGTTTCAGATTTCAGAATGGTAAACTCTTAAATTGCATTTAATATAGGTCTATTTCTAGGGTTTAAGGCTTGATTGGAATTTAATTCCCCTATTTCAATCTCTCTATAACTTTTTTCCCTAGACTAGTATAAAAGGAGGCCTTCCTCCCTCATTTTCACATCCATCATCCACTATCAAGCATCTTTTGATCAATCAATCTTCAAGTAAGAAAGAAGGAGAAGGAAAAAATTCAAGCATTCATTCATCCTCAAGCATTCAAGCATTCAATCATTCAAGATCCAATTCATCAAGGAGATCCATTGATAGCCATTGAAAGATTCAATCTCTTTGGAGCCCTCTTGTTCAAGATTCCTCCATCCACATTCATCCAAGCTTCTTCCTATTCCAGGATCCATTCAAGATTGGTGTTGAAGATCTAATGCAATTGATTTGAGACATCCTACATTCAAGTCTACATTCATTTGGAGCATACATACTTGTGGATTCAAGGATTCGATTCCTCCACAAGGATTTCAACGTAAGCAAGGTGAATAGTTCCATTTACTTTGTTTATATATTGAAATTTTAATTACATTTCAAGGTTGATTCCAAACCTGGGTTTGACCAAGGAAAACCCCTCATCCAAAAAACAAAACCCTTTTTTCTTGCAGATCCAGGTGTGGGACAGCAAATATCAGTGTAGATCTTAGTACCATTTATTGTGAACTTTCAAGATCCGCAAACAAAATTTATGTCGAAACAGTGCAGGTTAAGGACGATTTTGTGGGGTAAGATTGTACCCCGAGGTAAGATCTTACCCTTGTCTTGGCTCAAGGATG
This sequence comes from Chamaecyparis obtusa, assembly GCA_027943335.1. Classification (NCBI taxonomy): domain Eukaryota; kingdom Viridiplantae; phylum Streptophyta; class Pinopsida; order Cupressales; family Cupressaceae; genus Chamaecyparis; species Chamaecyparis obtusa. Next base: position 1,256,564 of record BSBK01000736.1, read on the forward strand.
ACCTCACTCAGAAAAGAGAAAGGTTTTTGGGTTTTCTCTATTTCTACATTTCCAGCCCAAATCTGGCTGCAGAATTCCCCGAAACTGTACACAGACATCAGAAAATAGCATTTTCCAAATCTGTCATACTTGTGGTTAGTATTTTTTTCAATTAAGATTTCAATACACACTTTATATAATGGAATACAAGGTTATCCTCTTTCTTCATATTCTCCATCAATTGATTCATCTATGTATTGATTATCCTCTTGTGGTTAATCAATTTGGATCTTCCTTTGGGAATTTGAGGTTAAGAAGTATATCTTATATGCCCATCATATTATTATACATCACATCATTTCATTTTTAGGATAGCACTATTTGATCACCTACATTTTGGGTGACCACATTTTGTTATATTACAGTTACATTATGAAAGATGATAGAAATGGGAAATTTGATTCTAAAGGTGATGAAGGAATATTTTTGGGATATTCTACTAAGAGAAAAGCTTTTAAATGTTTGAATAATGTTTCTAACAAAATGATTGAAAGTGCTAATGTGAAAGTTGATGAAATTGCTAAGAAAAATGATGAAGAAAGTAGGAAAGAACTAGAAGACTGTGGTGGATATACATTCATTAAGTTGCTTGACCCTCTACCCAAGCAATAGGCAAAAGCTATTGAGCAATAGGATAAAGATGCCAAGCACTAGCCTATAGACACAGAGAATCAGGAAATTCGTACTGATGAAGAAATTGAACCTGCACCGACTAGTGAGCAAAGAAGAGAGAAAGTATTAGAAATATTTGTGAGAAGACACCATCCATAGAACCAGATCATTGGACACAAGCAAGTTGGCATGATGACACAAAGTAAGTTGAGACAGAACACATGTTTAGTTTGTGAATTTGAACCAAAGAATGTTAGAGATGCACGTGAGAATGAAGAATGGATTAAGGATATGAATGAATAAATTGAGCAGATAGAGAAAAACAAAATATGGACATTGGTACTGAGACTGAGTGATAAAAATTTAATTGAAACCAAATAGATATTTAGGAACAAGCTGAATGAGAATGGTGAAGTCACTAGGAACAAAGCAAGACTTGTTTGTAAATGATATTCATAAGAATAAGGTATTGACTATGGTGAGACTTTTGCACCAGTTGCTATACTTGAAGGAGTTAGGATACTACTTGCATATACTGCACACAAAGGATTTAAAGTATATCAAATGGATGTTAAATCTACATTTTTTAATGGAATTCTTGAGGAAGAGGTTTATATTGAACAACCTAAAGGTTTTGTTGATCCAAACAAGTAGAACATGGTATGTAAATTGCACAAAGCATTGTATGGACTAAAGCAAGCACCGAGAGCATGGTATGAAAGATTGCATTCTTATCTTATTAGTATTGGATTTGTGAGGACAAGTGACAATAGCAATTTGTATTTGAAAGGAGAAAATGATGACAATATTCTTATTGCTGATTTTTTTGTTGATGACATTATATTTGGAGGACATGATAATCTTTGCAAAGCATTTTCTACTGAAATGAGAAAGGAATTTGAGATGTCAATATTTGGAGAGATTAAATTCTTTCTAGGTTTGCATATTATACAAAAAAACGAAGGGATATTCATAACACAATAAAAGTACATCAAAGAAGTGTTGAAGACTTTTGGAATGGAAGATTCAAAACTGATAGGTACATCGATAGTCATAAGATTTAAATTGACAAAGGATGATCAGTCAACCAAGGTAAATCAAACCTTATATAGATCAATGATTGGAAAATTGATGTATGTTGTGCATAGCAGACTGGATATTGCACATGTTGTTTGGATTGTAGCAAGATTTTCTACTAATCCTAAGGAATCACATATGACTATTGTTAAGTGGATTCTAAGATACTTGAATTACACTGAGAATTATGGTGTATGGTATAAGAAACGGGGCAATTTTGAACTACAAGTTTACACTGGCGCAGATTGGGCTGGAAACATAGATGATAGAAAGAGCACAACTGGTGGAGCATTCTTTTTGGGAGAAAGGTTAGTGACTTGGATAAGTAAGAAACATGCATGTATTTCTCAGTCTACTACTGAATTAGAATATGTTGTTGCTATGTGTGCGAATTTTGTACCTAGCTGTAGACACATAACTTCAATAAAACATTAGAGGTTAGTTAAAATCAAAATCATGCAATGAAATGGAAACTAATCTAACTAGGCAATTTACTGCCTTCTAGTAGATGTGAGTATGTATTCTCAGATTGGACTGAGATCAGTGACCTTGAAAACACCTAAATGAAGGATTTGAATGATGAATCTAGATATGAGATGAATGCAAATTAATCTATATTTTTGGTTTTTTCTGTGCAATAAGATGAAATAAACTGATATGAATCTATTCTAGATAAAAAATTGAATGATATGCTAAATATGAAACTAAAATGTTTAAAAATAAGATTGATCTCACAAAAGTTGTTGATTTGCAAAGAAGCTTCAATTCTTCAGATGTCAATTCACCAACATGCTTGTGCAATTCAAGATTGATTTTGGCAGAGTAAGTATGCAAATTTGTGAAATATCATTATGAAGAGCTGAGCCTTGATTTTATAGAAATCCAAGGCTTTGGGGATGCATAGAAAAAGCCATAAATCACTCAAATAAACTCAGGTTGATTTTTGAGTTATCAAAGAATAAAAGATAAATTAACTCACAAAATCATGCAAAAACAGCTTTTTAACTCAAATCAGAGTTGAGTTTATTTTTAAAACAACTTGAATTGTTTTTCTGATTTAAAGTTTTAACTGCTTTTTGAATGTGCATAATATTTATGAATTAAATAAATAAATAAAGTGATTTATTCTCAACTTAACTGATTTTAATTTAAAAATAACTGATTTATGGGTTAATCAATTATTAAATCAAACTTTTATTCAAAAACTATATTATTAAATTTCACAATTGACTTTAATTAATTAAATAAGAATTTAATCAATTAGTCATAGAATATTTGATTTATTGTCAAAATGAAATAATCTAATTAGGAATAAATATAATTAAATCTAATTAAATAATTAAGTGGCAGTATTAAATTTAATTAATTAAATATTTAGAATATTCAATTAATCAAACTTTAGGATAAATAGGATTTCTCGCCAAATAATCATTAAATTAAAGATAATTAAGATAAATAGGAATAAGGAATATTCCCCGATGTAGAATTTAAGATAATCAATTAGGATTCGATGATGTTCAGATGTGCCTTTGGTTAGGACTTTGTGTCGATTTCATTCAAATTGTCGATGTAGAAGGTTAATGAACTTATAGCCCATTTTTGGGGTATTACATTTTGCCCCTCTTTGAATTACTATGTGAAGCGCAGTGGTTCAAAGACAGTCTGTGTTTGATGTTGAATTGATGTTTTGAAATTGAAATTGATATGAAACAGAAATTGTGATATGAGATAAAAATTGATTGAAAGATTCGAAGATATTAGGTCCTGAATGACCAAAGATAATGTTAACTATAACAGTAATGATCTGATGATTGCGAAGAAGTGTCAAAATGCCTGATTCTGAACCTTATGATTGCGAAGAAGTGATTGACCGATTCCAGACCCAATTGTCGATAAGAATCACATTGGTATCACATCTGAACCCTTCAGTTACGAAGAACCAAGGAAATAACACTAATGAACCAATGGTTGTATAAAACTGATATAGTTTACAAGATTAAGAGAATACCAGATTGATATGGATCTCGATGAATCTGATATGCCCCGAGCGATGATTGATTTGCCCCGAGCGATGAGGTCTTTTGATGAATCAGCAACTAGATGTGGTTGTTGTCTTAATTATTGAAGAAAGATATGATTTCAAATTTAGTTTACAGACTTTGAATGATATGCAATACCATGCCCCCTTCGGGATTAAAATTGAAATCTGACAAGAAAAGTCAACGTTATAGTTTAGAATCATTTTAATTAATTTGAGAAGTGGTTAAATACGTTCGAGAACACATTCTGCATCGTTTGGAGGTCCAAAAGACTAAGTTTGACTAGGTTTGACCATGAGTTGACCATGGTTGACCAAGTTGAAATTGTGATAGTTTGATGTAAGATAATCAGTTAAGTTGAATACAGACTTTTTGTGATGATCGAAGGTTGATTATGCAAGTAGTAGACCGTCCTGGGTCCAAAAATTTTAAATCATGATTTTGACATAGTAAATGATCTCAGATTTTGATTTTGATCCCGAAAATGGGTTCAGAATGTCGAAATTAGCCAGGGGTGCAATTTTCATGAAAAACGGAGCACTTTTGAAAATTAGATCAAAAGCTATATAAAGTCAGAAGGGTCATTTTCAATTCATTCCAACCTTTTGACTTTAGAAACTTGTGGAGCCCTCTGAGCAAAGAAAATGGTAGAACCAAAGGTACCTATGAGTTCGCATTGATTTGAGCGCAGTCAAGGACACCAGAGACCTTGGCAGTACGGACATCCGATAGGTGGACCTCTGTGCTTTGCTAAAATGTCAATTTTTCCATGTTTTATAAGATTTTAGCAATGTTTCGTACATTTTTCAATTTTTGAATTTTAAATGCATGAAAACTCGTACGACTCCTCAGCAGGACTCGTACAACTTTTCAACTGTAGGTAGATTGTCATCTCATGAACCCCCAAGACTCATAGCAGAGGGACCCAAGAGTTGTACGACATTTTGTCAGGTCCCTCATAACTTGTACAAGGAGGAATGCATTGTTGTGTCACTATGATTTGTCGTATGGTATGATGTAGAAACTCGTACGACTATCCCTGCCAATCTGAAGTGTCATATGGAAAACAGTGAGCCAAAAACTCATCACTAGGTCAAATTTTTTAATTTTCTGATTCTGTAGCCTGATTCCTGACCTTTTAACCTACCTTGTGAAATACTAAACTACTCAATTCCTGCACTTGTAACTCATTCTGTGACCAAATTACTGATAGGATTCCCTATTTATGTGCTGTGTAGGACATATATCCAAATGTTCATTTACGGATTTCTCATCCAGCTACTCAGAGATTATGTGTGTCGCTACCAGACCCTATGAGGGTACACCTTGCTTCCTGTGGATTTGAGTACTTCATTCATTTACCTAAAATTAGGGTAAATCATAAACTTTTGACTGCTCTGATTGAGAGATTTCATTCAGAGACCCAGACATTCCACCTGTCGATTGGGGAGATCACTGTTACCCATGAGGATGTGTATCGTATACTGCACATTCCTTTCCATGCAGGCCAGCGGCCAGAGTATGTGAGTTTGGGGAACTCAGGTCTTTTAGCTTTTTGACGTCTCTTTGGAGATGATACTTAGATGACTGCCTCCATTTCCTGGGAGACCTTAGTGCAGTGATATGGACAGATGTACCGATTGGAGTGTATCATTGTCAGGATGATCAGTGGTATTATTATGTCTGACCATCAATAGAATGGTCTTTTGATGGGCTGGGCCCCTATGGTAGCACGTTTGATGGTGACTCCCTCTAAGTTGGCTTGGGGTCAGTGTCTTTTGGCCAATATGTTCTCCGAGATGCACGAGGTAGTGTATCAGGAGAGCAAGTCTTTTGCAGTAGGAGGTCTAGTTTTATAGATCTAGGCATGGGAGCATATCCCAGTTTTGAGACCAATATGTACTTCACAGAGGCAACCTCAGGAGCCTGTTATATATATATATATATATATATATATATATATATATATATATATATATATATATATATATATATATATATATATGTTGGATAGATCATACAGGGGCGGATGGGCCATGTAGAGTACTGGAGGTGATGCCTTGATGATATGACTTTTGTTCAATGGAGACCATATGTAGCTATTGAGCCCTGGCCGACTACACTAGAGCAGTTTAGTTTCTTCTTTCAGAGTCATGTGTTGATCGGGAGGTCATCCTCCACTATAGAGAGATTCCTTATCACCAGGGTGTGGCAGCAGTATGGATGAGTGTAGGATGCACCAAAGGATTATGCCACTTATGCTCAGATAGGTCATGAGCTTGGACTCGGATGGACCATGAGGCTCTCTTATGCTTTGTGTTCACATGATTATAGCACTATTGTTGGCAGAGATTGGGAGTATAGACCAGATGTACTTGATGCTGGTGTTATAGATGGATTTATCTCATGGCTTGTTGATCATCTGATTCATAGATTTTTTGATCTGAAAAAGCTAATACCCTCCATGGAGGAGGCAATGGATGTTACAGGTGCTTCAATGGGATAGGGTCCTAGACCCACATAGGTTCCTATTATGCATCCCACACCTCTGAGACCTAGGTGATGGCTCCGCCACAAAGACCATCAGGACAGATGAGGCCCCCTCATCCCATTAGTTCCACAGCATGCAGATCTATAGGTTCTCATACATGGACTAGGGGAGAGGGTGGTACATTAGGTGGAGTTGGTTTAGCTAAGGAGGTGCTTACAACAGAGCAGGTTGTGGGTGGTGGTATTGATCTGATGCAGGAGGACACAAGTTTTGATTTGGGTGTAGAGATTAGACATTGTAAGGCATAGAGAGAAAATACTACAGAGCAGATTGTCCTAGCTACTGAGATGCCAGCAGCTGATGTTGATCCTATTGTTCCTCTTACTCCATAGGAGACTATCAAATGGCTCAGAGTACAGGTCAGGGACCTAAAGGTTTGTAGTTCTCAGTGGGAGGAGAGATACATAGAGGCTGATAGGTAGCGCACTGAGCTTTGTATAGAGGTGTAGAGATTACAGGAAAAGGTGATTCATCAGACCTCCCAGACATCCTACTATGTGTCCACATATTATACTATTGTTCTTGTTGCATAGAGAGTCCCTTCGTACTCTCAGTATATGATGGCATCAGAGGGAGCTAGAGCACCCAAAGAAGAGGTAGTATCGGATGCACCACCTCCTCCTCCACCAGATGCAGAGGATCATGCTGACAGCTGATCTGTGTTGATATGTTCTAATATACTATGTTCTTTTCTTATCATTGATATACTGTTCTGACTTTGAGAGCTCACATGAGCGTATTCTTTTGTACACTGTGCTAGTAGTGCACCCTTGACTAGTTTGAGATTCTTTTTTGATATATATGAGATCAATATTTTGGTTGTGACTTCATGTGTACTTTCCTTGGTTTGATTTATGATGATATCATGTGATGTTTATGCTATGAGTAGTGTAGAATGTATGTATGGATCAATGCAATGCAATGATTTCTTTCATATGTATGGATGTTATGCAAATGTATTTGATGATGGAAAGATGTATGTATGATTTATGTTTATGCACATGGATGAATTGTAATGCAACAAATGATTATGATATGTAAATGCAACGATACACATGATATGTTTTGCAAGTATTGATGAAGACAAGTACTCAGTCTGATGTCAAAAGGATGTTTAACCTAGGAGGATAACTGCTTGCAATTCTATGAAGAGATCTTCGAGTTAGGTTTCCCCTCTTGTTAGATTTGAAGAGACAATTGAAAATTTGTTTAAGCATTGAAGTTTGTTTAGCCATTGTGAGATCATGCAAACACGCAAAAATGTAGAGAGACATGCAGTATGAAATGCAACCTAAGACCTAGGACCTAGTCACTGATCATGTGTCGGTCATTCTCATCATTGAATTTTTAGGTAACTAGATAAAACAATACAATGCCCACTAGTTATGAAACCATAGACATATGAATATCTATTTGTATGTGCAAGAATCAATACAACACCCACTGATTATGAAATCATGGATATATGAATGTTGATTTTATTTTCAGAATGTCAGATTAGATATAAGAACCAAGGCATAAGTGCCAGGATGACCTGAATATCATGTCCATGTTGATATAGCAATTTGTATAAGCATCAAAACATAAATGTTGTGATGACCAGAATATGCCTTGCATTGCAAACACATCAAATAGTCAAGAGATCATTCTAAATCCAATGTGAATTACCCGTAGTGATCCTTTATCATTCACAGCCTTAGGTAACATCACATTTCACAATAGGAGAAAGAACTCACTCAAAAAGGATAATAGTTAGATCAAACTTCCTTGAATTTTCTAGGTATCAATGGTTGAGGTACGCATGGCCATCCAATTCGAGATAGAGGCTCTTACAGTTGGACACCATTTCAATCCATAATTTTCAAAGTTGTTAGATTTTCACATGCAAGAAGAAAACAAAGAAAAGATTATGCCCCCAGTCATCACTCTCTAAATCTTGTAAAGGACATCATCGAAGAGCTCAAGGAAACATAATATGCAAAAATCTCAATGCGAATCAGTAAGCATACAAGGAGATAAAAGTATGTAAAAACCATAGATTTTTTTCAGTTTGTGTTGATGTTTGATTGCGTTGTTGTAGATGCAAAATCCTTTCTAGAGACAAGACTGACTGACTGACTTGGATGAAGCTTCAAAGGACTCTAACTGGATATGATACATCTAAGATATACTGGAGACCATAGGATATGACATTGATTGCCCCCAAGTTTGAACTTTGATAGGATAAAGATGCTTTAGCTGATTGGTGTACAGACTGACTTATTGAAAATAGGAATGTGAAAATAAGACCAGGAGATATGTACAAACTAAAGCAAGACTGAAAGCTAGGAAAGACCAAGATTGCACTGATAGATGGAGCATTTTGAAACAAGTGGAGCCCTTTTGCTAGGTTTTCACCATCTTGGTAAAGATTCTATTTTTGCTACCAATGCGCCTGTTTCTAGGTTTTCACCAAGGCACTTTTTCTTTTTCTCATTTTTTTGCATTTTGCATTTTTTCTAAATTTTTTTTTGTACTTTTGATATTTTGTACTTTTTTTGTGAATCATCAAGGTGCCTATTGCTAGGTTTTCACCACAATGTTCATTTTTTTAGGACTTTTTCATATTTTTAAGATTTTTTTAGGACATTTTACCATAGACTGAATGCCTTAGGTGTAGAATTTCTTCAGATGGAGAACATTGATTGGTTCTCAGAGTTGTTCTCCTCCAGTCGTTGAGAGTTGATAGGCACCAGAGCCAAAAGTAGCAGTGATAACAAAGGGTCCCAACCAGTTCGATTCAAACTTCCCCTTGTGCTCTTTATGTGATTGATTGTTAGGATTCTCTCTCAAGACTAGATCACCAACTTGAAATTCTCTATGTCTGACTTTCTTGTTGTAGCCTCTAGACATTCTCTTTTGATATACTCTGAGATGATCATACGCAGCTTGTCTGCGCTCATCTAGTAGTTCAAGTTCTTGCAACCTAGACACTCTATAGTCATCATCAGTTACTAGACCATGCATTTTGATTCTTAATGATAGGATTTCAACCTCAATAGGCAGTACTGCTTCAGACCCATAAACTAAAGTGAAAGGTGTAGCCCCAGTGAGCATTCTGATACTTGTTCTATAGGCCCATAGAGCTTGATTTATCATGAGATGTTAGTCTCTTCCTATTTTATTAACTGTACAGTGCAAGATTTTCAACAGATTCTTTTTAGAAGACTCTGCTTGTCCATTCCAATTAGGATAGTAGATAGAAGACCAATATTGTGTTATCTTGAATTTGGCACATAGATCAGCTAAGTCTTTATTCTTGAATTGTCCACCATTATCTGTGATTATAGAATGAGGGATCCCATACCTGCATATGATATAGTTCAGGATGAACATAGATATTTGTTTTCTAGTTGCTTGTGTCAATGGGACTGCTTCTACCCATTTTATAAAATAATCTGTAGTTGTGATTATATGGGTATGTCCATTAGAAGAATGAGGATGTATAGCTCCTATAAGATCAAATGCCCATTGGTGAAAAGGCCGTTGTGTAGTAAAGGGAATTAGATCTCTCCCTGGAGCATGAATTAAGTTGCCATGCACTTGGTACTTTTGACAATTCTTAGCAAACTTAATAGACTCTTTCTCCATTTTAGGCCAATAGTACCCAGCCCTAATAAGTTTTCGAGCTAGTGTTAAACCATTTGAGTGTGACTCACAAATACCATCATGGACTTCCTCTAACGCATGTTGAGACTCTTCTCATTCTAAACATCTAAGTCATGTACCATCTAGACCTCGTTTGTAAAGATCATGACCAATGATGACATATCGGGAGGCATTATGGATAAGGTATGTCTTTTCATGACAGTTAAAGGTATCAAGAATGATTTGACCTTGGAGATAGGAGAATAGGTTTTTGTATCTGGATGAGTCATGACCTACAACAGTGCAAATCATGTAGGTTTCAAGGGAATCATATGCAGGATAAGATAGTGCTTCAACCAAGAACTCATAGCGTAGCTCATGTTCAGGCTGTTGTAATAGAGTAGATAGCATTGTCATTGCATCGACAGCCTTGTTCTCTATTCTAGGAATTTTCTCAAATGTGATAGATATGAAATACTTCTTTAAATCATCTACCATTCTCTTATAAGGAATGATCTTTTCATCTTTAGTTTGGTACACATCATTGACTTGATGGATTACAAGTTGTGAGTCTCCATGAATGTGTAATTCTGTTACTCTCCACTCAATTGTTATTTGCATACCATTCAAAAGGGCTTCATATTCTACAATATTGTTTGTGTAAGGGAACTTTAATCTGAATGCTTTGGGTATTGAGTATCCTTGAGGAGTTATGAACAATATGCTTGCTCCAGATCCATTCTATGTATAGGAGCCATCAAAGAACAACTACCATTCTCTAGAAGAAAGAGTCATGATAGAGGAATTTGGAAATTCCATTTACATTGGTGTATCATCAATCATAGGTGCATCTACTAACTGATCAGCAATAACTTGTCCTTTTATAGCTTTATTTTCCACATATTCAATGTCAAATTCACTTAAGAGTGTGACCCATTTGGCTAACCTACTGTATGCACCCTAAAATGGTCGCCTAGACTTTGGGCCCCATTTATTTGGTTTATCAATCCTGAATCATTTGTATCAATAATCAATATTTTCAACATTATTAATTTCTTGATCAAGTCTTAATTTTGATCATATATTGGATTTTTATCCTTGGGCTAACCATTTATCCTAAGTCTTTATTTAATTAAAAGTAATATTTCCTCCCCTTTTGAGTAAATAAAAAGCCCCACTTTTCCTCTTATCCTAAGTTGCACAAATAAAACATTATTCTTATTTCACAAAAAGGAAAAAAGTACTTTTTGTCTCACATGAGGCTCAAAAGTCAACACTTCACTTTCATTGGAGGATACTTGTGCACATGGATTGCTCCTCTTTCAACCTCCACCGCCGATTAAGACTTTTTCCTCTTAATCTCAATGGTCTGTTCTTTTGCATTTCTTATAAAAGGAAAGCTCTCTCCTCCATTTTTAGGTCATGATTTGAATACTAATCTTATGCTACAGGAATTCTTGGAGACTTTTTGAAGCTTTTAGAAACCTTATTGTTCTTAGTCTTTCATTCTTGCATTTTAGCTTTCATGGCATCTAGTTTAGTTTCATTTGATGCAATAGATTTAACTCACATAGCTTAATAGGAGGGATTTGTAACACTTGTTTTTTCCATTTCATAGCTTAGTTGCATTGCATTTTCATTTTCATAGCTTAGTTGCATTGCATTTTCATTTCCATAGACTAGTTTGCATTGCATTTTCATAGTGATTCTTGAGGATATTGGCACTCTTGCCCTTGTCCTCATTCGAATCTCTCATTGTATGGTTGACTAGCAAGGTCACAAACTCAATAGCTCTAGCTGAGAGCAAATTCATAATCTTGCAACTCCATGCATAGAGAGTTATGAGCCGCTTTGTGAGGCCTCATTCTTGAGCAACCTTGCATGTAATGGTTCATAGAAGTGCACCTTTTTAGTGTGTGCATTTTTGGCACCCACCGTGGGGCAAGATAGCTCTATGTTGTCCTTTTTTTCTTGCATTTCTGCTGCATGTTTCGGCTGTTCTAATTTTTTTTGTGATTTTCGTGCACTATCTGTACTTCTGTGCGTCACTATCACAAAGTCTCGCGTGAGCTTCTGTACTTCCTCATGTGAGTTTTTGTACTTCCTCATGTGGGCCTGTATTCTATCTTGCGTGAGCTTCTGTACTTCCTCATGTGAGATTCAGTGCTTCTTCACGCGGGCCTGTGTTCTGTCTTGCGTGGGCTTCTGCACTTTCTCGTGCGACCTTTGTACTATCTCGTGCAAAATTTTGTGACAGACAGAGACCAGAATTCCAGATTCATTAGTTTGCTTGATGTTTTTGACTTTTTAGAGATTCATAGACATAACACTTATCTTCGTTTGATGTGAGTAGCTCATGGGATTGCGACCATGGGGAAAACATTGAACAAGAATGCTTAAGGTACTCTTGAGGCCGCGAGGTCCTAGTCCTTTATGAGGAGCAAGAGGGGTGTTGTGAATAGAAATCCTTATTAAGAACCATTAGATAGAAGCCACCTTTTTTAGCCACGTATCTTCTTAGTGCAAGGATTGATCCAAGTGGTTTACCTGAATCACCTTAAGATACTCACCATATGTGTCCCTTTGGTTGTGTCATTTGACACTTCCACGACACAGCCAATATGTCTTGTGGGTAACCACTTGGTGTGAGGCAAGGGGGCATCAAGTTGTGGGCTAAGTTGGTAAGTATTGAGCCTTGACCTTTTTAGGATAGATTTGCTTGAATTGTCTTCAGTTGTGTGATGCCAGTGTAAACATTCTTACATACAAACAATCGGTAGCATTCATAGGGTGATTTTTCAATTCTGATATCACAAGTGTTTGTCTTGGCAAGGTTGTTTTTGCCCTTGTTTCAAGTGTTTGAGACATGTTTGATCCCTCACTGTTTGCAAAACTACCAAAATTCTACTGATATTGTGATTGAAATCGAAAACATCAACCCTCAGACCGAAAATTTTGACCAAACAGACCCAAAAACGTAAATTTTACACAGTTCTGGTCAAGAGTTAAGCAATTTTGCAATAGTATCGCATCCTTTGGTGTGAAATATTGTGCGATACTTCGCGGGTCCTAAAAGTATCACCTTCTTTGAGAGGAAATATCGCGTGATAGTTCACCCCGGATAGACTATTGCTCGACCTGCCTGGTGTTTATCGCTCAGCTATTGTAAGGTCTATCACCTGGTATAAGGTGAAGTATCACCCGGTTGTAGGTGTATCACCCCGGTAGCCTGGAGTATATCACCTGGTTAATTTTTTTCGTGCTTGCAATTTGACCAATTTCAATTTCTATTAGTTAGGTTAGGTCTTGGAGTAGGCTTCTTGGTCTGTCATCCGAGACCTGTCTTGACTCTAAATTTTTGGTTTTAGTCCTCCGAGATAGCATCATCTGATTTACGAAATCACTTTAGGAATAATTGTCAAATTAGAAGGCCATTCTTGGTGCCAAGGTTCATCTCTGGGATTGTTAGCTACATTCTTGGAAAATTTTAGTGCTCTTATTGTCCAAATCACTTTCATTTAAATCTCGATTTCAATTATATTTTGGCCTAGTCCAACCTCCTAGTTCAAAAGTGCAAGGGTAGTCACCCTTTGATTTGAAGCACCTCTTTGACAGTGTTGGTAAGGCCCCTTTTCTATCTTTTCATTTCTCTTTGGACAATAGAGGACTTTGATTATCCTAGTTTGGTGCTGACACTTTGAGAGGTCATCTTATCATTAAGAGTATCTTTCTTTCATGTCAATTACAACAAGGTACCAAGTCAATCAAGGGAAGTGACCCCCTGTTGCCTTTAGCCAGTTACCACCAGTTAAGACTCGTCGACAGCATAAGGGAAAAGGACCCCTTTTTGATCAATCGCCTAAGAGTGAATCTGAGGTTTGTTTTAATCCAAAAGCTAATCCTAGTGGAGTGAGCACCTCTTTTGTACCACTTTCATCAAGCATGGAGATGAGTTACACTTTCACTCGACAACAAAGAGAAGCCATGAATCAAACTCTTGAGGATATCTTCCAACGGCATAGGAGAGAGTACGGTGGTTCTTCTCATGCTAGTCCACCTGGGTCACCTCCCAACAACATGAGGTATTTTGATGCTCACCAACGAGCCTAGAGACATCATAAGAAAACTCACTTAGATTCAGGGTCACAACATGAGGACCAAAACAATGAATCTAGTGATCACCACATAAATGCAGCCAATGCAATAAGGCATTCAAGACCATCCTCTCCACTTAAAGATACCTCTCGATATGCAAATACGAGATTGAAAAGCATTGAGAGGGAGAAGCAAGCCTATTTGGATGAACAAGCTGCTAAAAAGGAGAAATTCAAACAACTAGAAGAAGAGGAACGTGCATTATTGGACATAAGGAAGAGAGTTGCCCAAGAAGAAGAAGATAGACTCTATGCAAAACAACTCCAAAGCTGATTCAATGGGAGGGGAACCAATAGTGGGACCAACTCACCCCCATCTACCCCTTCGCCAAGTCCTAGAAGAAGATCAAGGACACCCTCACGATCCCCGAGCCCTAGAGGAAGAAGGGCTTCAAGATATGATCATCATAGGAGACGATCACCTCATAGACATTCAAAGCAACCCTCCCAATGAGCACATCATGGCTCACAACATGGAGGAAGTTATGCCAAATTTGATCATATGGATTTTATGACTATGCAACAAGAACCATCCTTTCAAGCATATGTAGAACGATATGTGGAACAAAACAAGGATCAATTCCTAGAAAGCCTTATCAACAAAGGTGCTAAAGTTCCATATGATTTTGACGTCCACCAAAAGATTAAGAAACAGAATCCTTCAACCAATGAGGTGATCATGCAAATGCAGAAGGATATAGAAAGGATGAGGGCTCCTAAGAGCACATTTAATTTGGACTCCATATGTCCCAACCTGATTGACAAGAGTGTGGTGTTGGTTGAGTTCCCTAAGAAAGTTGAGTTTCCAACCTATGACAAATATGATGGCGTTGGTGACCCTCATGACCATGTTCGACAGTTCTACATAATGAGCTTTTCTTTTCATCATGAAGACTCCTACTTGATAAGATTATTTTTGAGGAGTCTCAAAGGTCAAGCCATGGAGTGGTTCAACAACCTTACTCCTCTAGTAAAGTCATTTAAAGAACTCATCCAAAGATTTGTTCAACATTTTGCTTATAATCTATCAAGGTCAGTCACAATTCTTGATTTGTGCAAGCTTAACCAAAATCAAGGAGAACCTTTTGTCACTTTCCTACAAACATGGAGACGTTTGTGCTCAAAATATCCCAGGACAATTCCTGAGGAGGAAAGAATAGACATCATTGTGAGAAACTTGGTACTGGAGCTAAGGTATGAGGTCAGGAAGATCCCATTTAATTCTTTTGATACCATGGTAGAAGTGGCATGTCGCATAGAAGATGTCCTAAAAGAACAAGGGATTTTGGCTAAATCAACTAACAACACCAATAGCCAAAACAACAACAATAATGGTAATAGGGGCAAAAAGAACTCTTATTGGAATAAGAATAAGCAGGTGGTTAATGATGGAGTTTTTGACTCTTCACAACCTAAGAATGAAGGAGTTCTTAATCTCTCTCATGTAGTTCAAGCCATGAAGCTGCAAGCATCCTCAGGACAATAGGAGAATAAACCCCAAGTATCAAGGGAAACCTAAAAGGGAAAAGAGACAATTTACCAAACTTGGGGATTCCTATGCAAACATTTTCAAGACACTAATTGCTCATAATTTGGCACAACCTCAGGATCCTACCAAGCACCGTATACCTGATCCTAAACCTCATTGGTGGGATGAGAAAGCCTTTTGTGTCTTCCACAATGGAATTGGACATGATATAGAAAATTGTTTTAGGTTTAAACATCTTGTCCAAGACCTCATTGAAAATGGGCGATTACAAGTTGATGGTTTAACTACTAATGCGGATCATAAGACTTTTAAAGAACCCTTGCCCAAATATGAGAAAGGAGAGAATTCTAACAACAAGCATGGCAAGGCTGCTATCAACTATACATACACAAACACTGAAAATGTTATTAACATGCTTGAAGTGGCTGATGATAATATCAACATGATGAGAGAGAAAGATCCTTATGGATATGATGTGGATTCAACTCCTATGCCTGATGAAGGACCCGTTGTGGTGCTAAGAGGTCCTCACTCATGAAGGATGCCCCAATCCCTCAATGTTGTCACTAGGGGTCAGTCTCAAGCTCCCATTATTATCAAAGGTCCTAGCTCTAGCAAGTCTAAGCAGCCCATGCCCAAGGGTGTTCTTCCTAAATCTGTTGTTGGTCCTGATTCAAATTATAACCTTATTGACCAATTACAACATACACCAGCACAGATATCTATTTTTGAACTTTTAGAATTGTCCCCTAAGAATAAGTGTGTCCTTGAGGATGCTTTGCGAGCAGCCAGTGTCCCTAACAACTTAGATATTGATCAATTTCAGAATATGGTCAACCATTTGGCTAGCCCTCATTACCTCACTTTCTCAGAAGAAGATGACAAATCCATTAGTCACCCACATAACCTGGCCTTACACATCGAAGTCATGATCCATAAACCCCGTGTCAGGTGTGTATTGATAGATGGGGGTACGGGGCTCAATATTTGTACCATGAGCTTGTTGAAGGCTCTAGGATATTCTAAAAAAGTCATTGACACAAGGAAAAAGATCACAATCAAGGCATATGATGAAGCAAAAAGAAGTTCTAAGGGATTGGTCATTTTGCCTATTCACATTGGCCCAGTAGAAAAGGATATATTATTTCAAATTATTGATGTTGGACCTTTAGCCTACAACATTTTGCTAGGTAGTCCATGGATTCATGAAATGCAAGCAGTCCCATCAACGTATCACCAATGTGTTAAGTTTCCCCATAATGGTGTAGAAATTTGCATACCTGGAGATAGTGCTTTGTTAGTTAATAATATTTCTGCTGGAACACATGTACCTTTGAATAGGGAAGCTAACAGTTCTAGTATTTCACTTGAACAATGCAAGTAGAAGTTTAAGACCATAGATCTTGGGATGGGAGATTATAAAATTGATTCTTTTACAAAAATGCCAATCTCTCCTAGGTCTTATGGGAAACCATCACCAAATATGAAACCTACATCATCAGCAATGACATTATTTGGAAAATTTGTTGAGTCTTCAGTTCCTATTCAGGAAGAGAAAGAGGAAGTTGCCGTAAGAGACTAGATCTATCATGAGGAAAAATAACAACACAATGAGAACTTTGCTCCTTCACCTAAAGCTTATGGGAGAGGGTATACATTGGTTAAGAATATGGGTTATCTAGGATATGGTCCCCTTAGCCATAGGTTGGATGCTAAAGTTGAGCCTCTTAACCATGCCCTTTTTGGATGAAAGAATAAGTCAACAGTTGGCTTAGGTTTCAAAAATAAGAAGAAGAAAGGTGTCCCTGTCCCAGCTGCGACAGATAGTGACAGTGATTCAGACTACACACCTAATCTTTCTAATCAACAAGACATGTCTGATGATTGGGTGCCTTCAACAAATCTCCTTTGGGGAGATTCAAAAGATTTGATAATTGACAGTCCTACTATCCCAGCTGCGACGGACAGTGACTATATGAATGCTCGATTGACAATGGAAAATGTTGCTATCCTAGCTACGATGGATAGTAACAATGCTAGCATTAGAGAAGGGGAAACCTTTCCCAACCTTGAGGCTTCTACATCATGAGGCCCAAATGATGATTTAGAAATAGACTCACATGAGTTTGAATGGGATTCACTTTTAGATGCAACGGTTGATTTGGACATGGATGTTGTCCATACATATAGTATTCAACCCGATGTGGCCAGAGAGCTTATTGTAGGATTAGAGGATTGTACTCCTCAAATTGCCTTAGTGGACGAAGCTTCATTTGGTAGGATGAGTCCTAATTTGGGTATCTTAGGAGAAGACTTGATGAATCCTGATTGTATGGTCACCAGAGATAACACCTTTCACATAAATAACATTGAACCAGTCATTGACCTACCCCTTGTTCACTATGACCTAATTGACTGGTCTCAGCGCCATCAAGAGCCTAGATTCCTCACTTTTTAGAATGATTACAAAATTTCCTGCTATCTTAATGCTCTTGAACCTGTGGCTTCTTCCACCAGTGAACCAACAACAAGTATGATGGAGCCTGATATTAAGTACCTCGGTCTAAAAATAAAAGAAAAAGAAAAAAAGAAAAATAGGTCTGATGGCGAAAACCACTTTGTGGTGGTATTAGAACCAAAAATAGTAAAAAGAAATGATGTATCCGAGGGTGAAAACCTCTTTGAGGCACCTAAGGATGGGGTACTTAATAACTTGCCAAGTTATTTTCAAGACAAATCATCAGTATTGATTGAGCCAACAAAACCAGTTAATTTGAACATAGAAGAAGCTCCTCAAATAATTCATCTTGCTCAGTCTTTATCAGAAGAAGAAACCAAGGCATATGTACAATTCTTACAAAAGAAGAAAATTAATTTTGCATGGACATATTTAGACATGCCAGGGCTTGACACAAATCTTATAATGCATCATTTATCCATAGCTCCAGGAGTCAAACCAGTGAAATAGAGACTCAGGAAAATGCATCCACATGTAGCTCTCCTTGTCAAAGTAGAATTAGAAAAACTTTTGAGAGCTGGATTCATCAGAGCCATCGATTATGCAGAATGGATCTCAAACATAGTACCAGTTTCCAAACATGATGGGTCCATTCATGTATGCACAGATTTTAGAGATTTAAATAAAGCATGCCCAAAGGATGATTTTCCACTTCCAAACATTGACATGATAATGGACATGACAGCAGGTTATGAAATATACTCTCTAATGGATGGCTTCTCAAGATATAATCAAATTAAAATAGCTCCCGAAGACCAAGAGAAAATAGCATTCACATGTGCATGGGGAACCTATTGCTGGAACGTCATGCCATTTGGGTTAAAGAATGTAGGAGCAACATACCAACGAGCTATGACCACAATTTTTCATGATATGATGCATAAGAACATGGAAGATTATGTGGATGATACCTTGGCTAAATCTAGAAAATGGGACACACACCTCGATGATCTGGAAGTGATTCTAGATCACATGGAACAGTTTCAACTCAGATTGAATCCGAAGAAGTGTGCATTTGGTGTCACCTCAGGCAAACTTTTAGGATTTATAATATCAGCAAAAGGAATAGAGGTTGATCCTGAAAAAGTCCAAGCTATCTTATATATGCCACCTCCAAGAAATGTTAGTCAGATGAGAAGTCTTTAGGGATGACTCCAATCCATAAGGAGGTTTATTTCTCAGCTTGCAGATAGAGCACAACCCTTTAATAAGACATTGCATAAGGGCGCTTCTTGCACATGGAATGAGGAATGCCAAAAGATCCTAGATCAAATTAAACAATACTTGGCTAATCCTCCAATTTTGATGCCGCCTATTCCTGGGAAACCATTAATTTTATACATTTCAGCAACAGAGTCTTCCTTAGGGGCATTGTTGGCTCAATTAGATGATACTGGGAAAGAAAGGCCCATTTACTACATTAGTCGTACTCTAGTATCTTATGAGATCAATTATAATAACATTGAGAAGTCTTGTCTTGCAGTGGTGTTTTCTTCCCAAAAGTTGCGACACTATATGCTTGCTCATACTATACATTTGGTTGCAAAAATTGATCCTCTTAAGTACTTGCTTAGTAAGGCTGCCCTCACAGGTAGGCTTGCCAAGTGGATGATGGTTTTATCTAAATTTGATATAGAGTACATTGAAAGAAAGGCCATAAAAGGGCAAGCTATTGCGGACCAATTAGCTGACTTCCCAGTTAAGGATAGCATGCCTATTTAGGTCGAATTCCCAGATGAGCACATACTGTATATGACTACCCGCACTTGGAAGATGTTCTTTGATGGTTCCCACATGCAAAATGGATCAGGTGCTGGAGTATTATTTGTCTCTCCACATGGGTACAACATTCCAAAGTCTTACAAACTTTTGTTCCCATGTACAAATAATATTGCTGAATATGAAGCTTTGACCAATGGATTGAAGATGGCTATAGAATGGAACATAACAGAACTACATGTCTTTGGGGATTCACAGTTAATTATCAACCAAGTCAATGAAGAGTATCAAACCAAGGATGATAAATTGGTACCTTACAAGAAGATGGTTGAATCATTGAGACGTTACTTTACATTTGTGACATTTCAACAGATCCCCAGGACAGAGAACAAAGTTGCAGATGCTATGGCCACGTTAGCTTCACTCCTTTAGTTGGAACAACATGAATCAAGATTTGAATTCCTGGTGGAAGAGCTACATCATCCCATATTTGACTCATCTGAAAGCCATGTCATCTGTACCCTTGTCACACATGAGTCTTCCCGCTATGGTGCTATCTATTCATATCTACATGATGGCATCATCCCTCACACTTTCAACCGTTCTGAATGCTGAAACCTCATCCATAACACCTCTCACCACACCCTTATCTCTAGTGATTTATATAGGAGGGGTTTAGATGGGACACTCCTTAGGTGCTTGGAAAAGGAGGAATCCGACCAAGCGTTAGTTGACATCCACGAGGGCATTTGTGGTGGACATTCTAATGGTCTTGCCATGGCTTGAAGGTTGCTTAGGGCGGGGTACTATTGGCCCATGATGCAGATAGACATAGTAGTCTTTGCTAAGTCTTGTGAAAATTGTCAGAAACATGGAAACCTGATTCATGCTCCAGGTAGGGAGCTGATTCCTTCTGTTTCTCATTGGCCATTTTAGCGCTAGGCCTTTGATCTAGTTGGGTAGATTCATCCCAACTCATCAGGTGGACATAAGTTCATTATTACTACCATTGACTACTTCACAAAATGGGTGGAAGCCGTGCCACTTTTTGTAGCTTCAGGGAAGACTATCTCTTTGTTCATCTTGAATCATATTATTTGCCGATTTGGCATACCTTTTGAGATTATCACTGATAATGGAGGTCAATTCAAGAATAAGGACCTAAAGCATTTATGCAAAAAGTTTAAAATCAAGCAACATTGGTCCTCCATTTACTTTCCATAGGGAAATGGACAGGCAGAGGCTTCCAATAAAACCATCCTTAAGATTCTTCATAGGACAGTGCACAAGAATGGCAGGGATTGCCACTTGCAAATCAATCCCGCACTATGGGCTTACAAAACTAGCATTCATACACCTACAGGAGCTACTCCTTTTGCTCTTACCTATGGCACTGAAGTGGTATTGCCCTTAGAAGTAGAGATACCTTCACTTAGAGTCTCACTCAAAGGCTTGATAATAGATGAGGATTACCGCGCCATGAGGTTACAGGAACTTGAACTTCTAGATGAGAAGCGTAAGGCTTCATTTGATCATATGAGAGTGTATCAGAAGTGTATGTCCAAAGTATTCAACAAGAAGGTTCACCCTAGAGAGTTTCAAATAGGTGATCTTGTTTTGAGAGAGAACCCTAAGAATCAACAGAACAGAGAACAAAAGGGCAAGTTCGAACCTAATTGGCTTGGACCATATGTTATTACAGCTGCTTTTGGTACTGGTGCATATTTACTATCAGATCCCGATGGAGAACAGCTCCCTGATCCCATCAACATTGTGCACCTCAAGAAGTTCTATCTTTGATGCCTGTTTCTGTCTAGGGGCATTCTTTGTACATACTTTATGGATCCTGAAAAAATACCAAAAAAATTGATATATGATGCTGAAAAAATCCTGAAAAGCATAAAAAGTCCTAAAAAAAATACAAAAAAATATTAAAAAATTAAAAAATTAAAAAAAAATTAAAAAATTAAAAAAATTAAAAAATTAAAAAAATAGAAAAAGTGCCTTGGTGAAAACCTGGAAACAGGCGCCTTGGTAGCAAAAATACAAAAAAAGAAAAAAATTAAAAAATGAAAAAAGAAATCCAAGTGGTGAAAACCTGGAAACAGGCGCTACTTGAGGCCTTTGCACTCCTATTTGTTAGCATGCGTCCTCGACCTTATTTGACTTGGTTTGGAGTTGGTCTTTATTTTTGTCTAGGGGGCATAACTATTAGCATAGGTCCTTTAGGTGCGTTTGTCTCTTGGGGCATTTCACAACAGGTGTTTTTCAACACCAACCCAAACAGTGTTTTTCAACACTACCCTTGCGTTGAGTGTTTCTTAACACTTATTAGATGTCTTACCCTACAGTCTAGTATGATGCAACATCGCTCATTAGCAAATTTGATCCTCAAAGTTTGACTCTATGACCAACACACACGCACTTAAACAATCACCTCACTTGAGATATGTTGACTTTACTTTTCTTTGTGTGCTGTCTATCAGGATTTCTTTGATGAGTGGTCTCTCCCTGCGAAGTTTTCAATGAAGCATAGCTAGAAGACTGAGGGTATGAGAACATGTTTTATTTCTTTATCTACTTGTGGGTATATTTTGTTGGTCCTAATTGTCATGAGCATTTATGCTGGTCTTACTTGACACTATGGATTAACAAGGTATTATCCTTGACTATTTTTGCGAGTGCATGCTTCTAGTTATCCTAACTTTCATGTGTCCTGATACAAGCATAATCTCGCCATATCAAAACTTAGGTGATCTCACTACATTAGTCATCTTGACCTCCATGTCCTTGATGCCTAGGTGAGATTTCTACATTTTCTTCTGATAAAGATCATATTCATATCCACATAGTTATGCTAGTGTGCATTGTATGATCTTACGACGTTACCTAACGCTTGATGATGATAATTAGATATCTATAGGTGTTGTGACCTTGCAAGTCAACCACTTTCATAGTAGCTTGCATTTCTAGGTTCATGTTAGTTTAGTTTATGCACCTTGCATATGGAGAGAGCTCTCCTTTTTTCATTTTACGTGGACCTGTTGGTCAACTGTGCTCATTTTCTGATTCTTCTTGATCATATCTTTCATTTCTGATCTTTCATATCACATCATTTTCTATCCATTTTCAGACTCAAAATTGAAATCTGAGTCGCATTTTAAAAAATTTCCCCTTCTTCTGAGTAGTTGACTGACCTTTTGAGGCATAATTTGATTTTCGATGGAATTTCTTCCTTCCTTGTCTCTCAAATTTTCTAGTCTTTCATCCACTCTATTTCTAGTCTTCTATTTCTATTCTTCTACTTCCTCAATGGGGCATGTTTCATTGCCTAATGGTTAACCTATTGACCCTTCCCTTTGATTGTGATTTTATTATGATTTGATCAACCTTATCAATTTTTTGTCTCTCCTCTACTTGATTTCAATTTCGATTCCGAGGGGGCAGTACCTATGGGATTCTCATCCCTGATTTCCTTGATTTTCTTGATTCAGACATCTTTTGTGAGCTTTTGCTCAAATTTGAGATTCTTATCTCTTACTTTGAATGTGATCTCGAATCGACCTCATGTTCAAAGGCCTTTGTTTATGCTTTGTCCGAATGTGATCCTGAATCGACCTCATATCTGAGTTGTTTTGTGATCCCAAATCGATCTCACATTGCAACTTCATTCTTTGACTACATGTGTTCCCAAATCGATCACACATTAGTCAAAGAGGGGCAAATTTATGCACCCTAAAATGGTCACCTAGACTTTGGGCCCCATTTATTTGGTTTATCAATCCTGAATCATTTTTATCAATAATCAATATTTTCAACATTATTAATTTCTTGATCAAATCTTAATTTTGATCATATATTAGATTTTTATCCTTGGGCTAACCATTTATCCTAAGTCTTTATTTAATTAAAAGGAATATTTCCTCCCCTTTTGAGTAAATAAAAAGCCCCACTTTTCCTCTTATCCTAAGTTGCACAAATAAAACATTATTCTTATTTCACAAAAAGGAAAAAAGTACTTTTTGTCTCACATGAGGCTCAAAAGTCAACACTTCACTTTCATTGGAGGATACTTGTGCACATGGATTGCTCCTCTTTCAACCTCCACCACCGATTAAGACTTTTTCCTCTTACTCTCAATGGTTCGTTCCTTTGCATTTCTTATAAAAGGAAAGCTCTCTCCTCCATTTTCAAGTCATGATTTGAATACTAATCTTATGCTACAGGAATTCTTGGAGACTTTTTGAAGCTTTTGGAAACCTTATTGTTCTTAGTCTTTCATTCTTGCATTTTAGCTTTCATGGCATCTAGTTTAGTTTCCTTTGATGCAATAGATTTAACTCACATAACTTAATAGGAGGGATTTGTAACACTTGTTCTTTCCATTTCATAGCTTAGTTGCATTGCATTTTCATAGTGATTCTTGAGGATATTGGCACTCTTGCCCTTGTCCTCATTCGAATCTCTCATTGTATGGTTGACTAGCAAGGTCACAAACTCAATAGCTCTAGCTGAGAGCAAATTCATAATCTTGCAACTCCATGCATAGAGAGCTATGAGCCACTTTGTGAGGCCTCATTCTTGAGCAACCTTGCATGTAATGGTTCATAGAAGTGCACCTTTTTAGTGTGTACACCTACCTATGAGGGAAGCTTTGCTTAGTAGGTACTTTAGTGGATCAATTTTAGCTACCAAATGTGTGGTATGAGCTAACATATAGTGTCTTAGTTTCTATGATGCAAAGATCACAGCTAGACAAGCCTTCTCAATCATTGAATAATTCTTTTCTTATGCAACCAATGTTCTACTGATATAGTATATAGCTCTTTCCTTTTTATTCTCATCATGTTGTGCAACCAATGCCCCCAGTGATGTATCTATAGTGGAGACATATAAGATCAATGGCTTCCCTTGAATAGGAGGCATCAAGATAGGAGGATTTGATAGATATTGTTCGATATGGTCAAAGTTCTTCTCACATTCTTCATTCCATGCAAAGGTCACACCTTTATGTAATGTTTTTGTAAAAGGTTGTGATATGTCTGCAAGCTGTGATATGAATCTTCTAATAGATTGAACTCTCCTTTGCAATGTCCTCATTTGACTGATGTTCTTAGGAGGTTGCATCTCCATGATAGCTTTAACTTTAGCGAGATCAACTTCAATGCCTTTCTTTGAAACAATGTAGCCTAAGAGCTTTCTAGAAGTGACACCAAAAGTGCACTTCTTATGATTTAGTCTAAGACTAAATTTTTCTATTCTGTCTAGTATCTTGCTCAAGTCATTGAGATGTTCAACTCTAATCATAGATTTTGCTAAAGTGTCATCAACATAATCCTCCATAGTCCTATGCATCATGTCATGAAAAATAGAAGTCATAGCTCTCTGAAATGTAGCACCAGCATTCTTAAGCCCAAATGGCATGACATTCCAACAGAAGGTACCCCATGCACATGTGAAAGTAGTTTTCTCTTGATCCTCTAGAGCAATTTTTATTTGATTATATCTAGAAAAACCATCCATTAAGGAATACATCTCGAAACCTGCAGTCATGTCCACTATCATATCAATGTTAGGTAGTGGAAAATCATCCTTAGGGCATGCTCTATTCACATCTCTAAAGTTTGTGCACACTCTGATTGATTTATCTAGTTTTGAAATAGGTACAATATTAGAGATCCATTATGCATAATCAATAACTCAAATGAATCCGGCTTTTAGTAGTTTCTCTAATTCAGCTTTTACCAAGAGTGCCACATGAGGATGCATCTTTCTTAACTTTTGCTTAACAAGTTTAACATTTGGAGCTATAGATAAATGATGCATTATAAGATTAGGATCCAACCCTAGCATATCTAAATATTTCCATGCAAAGTTGATCTTCTTTTCTGTTAAGAATGTTGTAAAGTTTTGCTTCTCTTCTTCTAATAAAGATTGTGCTACATGAATCAACTGTGGTTCTTTTGTTGTTCCCAATTTGATGGATTGAGAGGTTTTCACCTTCAAATACATCTTTTATTTTTACTTTTGTAGATTCTGAGACTACCACAAAGTGGTTTTCACCCTTAGAACTCCTTTTCTTTTTATTCTTATTCTTATTTTTTTGACTAAGATACTTGATGTCCGACTACATCACACTAACGCTCGGTTCACTGATGGAAGTCCTCATAGGCTCAACTTCATTTAGGTAGCAAGCAAGGGCATAGTCATTCAGGAAGGTATAAATACCATGGCTCAGATTGGTGGAGGTTTGATCAAGAAGTTCAGGATGTTGGATAGTCAAGATGGGCAAAGATTGGGAGATAGTGTTTACGAATATGGATCTATCATCATCAGTCCTAACTCGACGCTCAAGTTCAAAGGTGATATTACAACTTAAGACATTCAATTCATGAATAGGCTCAATGTCATTATGGAAGTCCACTTCAGCCATTGGTGGATCAAACTCGATAAGTTTGTTACTTCGCTCTAGACTTACATTGGGTTTAGGTGCATATTGTTGAATAACATCAACATGTTTTTCTATGATAAGCTTATCTTCCTCCAAAATGACTCCCCATTCATAGTCATTAGATTCATCTTCTGACTCAGGACCTCTAGGAAACCTTAGAACATGTATAAAGTTAGGATGAACACCCCGAAAAGGGTTACCCTCGGTGTCTGATTTGAATTCATACTCATGAGAATCTATTTCAGAATAACTACCACCTTCCTCTTTGTCTATTTGATTTTCTTCAAGATTAGTTGGTTCTTGTGTTGCAACTATCTCTTGCTTTATAGTAGGTTCTTCTATTTCTACTACATTGATTCTTTCTATTGGATCATCTTTAGCTTCAAGGAGGTCTTTGATTTCCTTAGGCAAACGCTCATAAGGAATAAGTTCTGAGCTGTCTGAATCACTATCTGATGGTTTAGTTTCTTCCTTCTTAAGAAGGGGTTCTCCTAGTGCAATCTACTCTATGACATGAGAAAAATTACCTTTGAGGTGGAAGGGTTTCTTTTTAAATCCTAAGCCAACAGTATCTTTATTTTCCCTACCAGTATGTGAAATAGGTGTCACAAGACCTTTTCCTCTGACTCCTAGAGGTCCTTTACCTGGATATCCCATCTTAGCTATCAATTTATCTCCTGGACCATATGACTTAGAAGGGATTTTGGATAGTGTAGAGTCACTAGTTTGAACAACTTGAGATTTAGATTCATCCTTGTATAGCCATGTGAGCACAGCTTCATCTTCTTCAAATTCTTTCTTGGAGACTTGTTCTGCTACAAAATTCTTGTTATATGCCTCAAGAGGTTCTTTAGATTCTGGTTTGGACTATTTTAAAGACTGCCCATAAAACTTAGGTGAGATAGGGAGAGATGTCAAAGATAAGACTGGCTCTATAGTATATTCTCCCATACCATTTTCTTTGATATTGACCTCTTTTGCAATGTCTTCCATTTTAGATGTGGATGCTTCTTTTGTTGGCTTAATGGAAGATTCTCTGTTATTAGGCACAAGTTTATCCACACCTTCTTTCAATGTATTGCAAGTGGTGGATATGTCTGCTGGAATAGTGACCTCTACTCCTTCATAGGGAAATTTCAAACATTGGTGAAATGTAGAAGCAATAGCTTGCATTTCATGTATCCATGGTCTCCCTAGAAGAATGTTGTAAGCCAAAGGTAGATCAAGAACTTGACATATAGTATCCCTGATAACTGGACCTACTCTGATAGGTAAGAAAATGGTGCCTTTAGAAGATCTTTCTTGTTCATCATAGGCTTTTATAGTTATTTTCTTTCTAGGATCAATAGCCATTTCTGAAAATCCCAATTGTGTGACCAAGCTGTAAGAACAAATGTTTAGGCTAGCACCTCCATCTATCAACACACATTTGACTCTATGGTTCAGGATCAAGACTTCTATGTGCAAGGGCTGGTTATGCGGGTGACTCAAGGAGTTGTCATCTTCCTCTGAAAAGGAGATATATTGTGGAGATGTAAGATGTCCAACCATAGTCTGGAACCTGTCCAAATCAAGGTCATCAGAAACATTGGATCTGAGCAAAGCTTTGTCTAGAATAGCTCTATGAGCTGGAGATATTAAAAGCAACTCAAACATGGAGATTTTAGCATTAGTGTGTTGGAGTTGTTGAACAATGTTATAAGATGTTGGCCTCGTATCTTTAGGATTGGAATATTTAGAAGCAACCTTTTGTTTGGAAGCGGAAGAAAGATTGAAGGGCATCTTAGGGACATTTGATGAATCTGGGATTTGTCCATTTAGATGTGCCTGAGCTTGTGATCGAGTAACTATGTTAGCTGAAGGATGATATCTATCTCTTCACATAATTGTGATGACATTGCAATGCTTAGAGAGACACGGTTCAACCATATTGATAACAGCATTATTTCCAGGGTAAGTATAATTGACCTTTACCCCCATATTAGGCTAAGAAGATGAAACTTCTTGACCATGTATCAGAAATGGTTCTGTGAATGTTGTATGATCCTTATTGCTCTTATGATTGTCAATTGTGATGTCTCCCTTATGAATTAGATCTTGAATAGTATGTTTCAAGCATAAGCCGTTATTAGTTTTGTGACCTTTACCCTGATGGAAATCATAGAATTCATTCTCTCTCCACCATTTTGGTTTAGGGTCAGGATCAGATTTTTAGATCTCAGGAAAAGAGATGATGTTATTAGCTAGAGGAGTTCTCATAGCTGATTCCAAAGATTTTCCAAGAGGAGTGAACTTTCATTTATTATCAACGGACCAAGATTTATATTCTGGCTTCTTTTGAGATGATTCAGGCACCTTTTGTTCTGAAGCTTTGATGGCTTGGGTACCAATAGTTAGATTGAAAGCTAGTGCCTTTCATGGGGCACGGATAGTATCAAAAATGCCATCTATGATGATACCTTTATTCTTGTTCCAGTTTTTGTTCTTGTCTTTAGAATTGGATCTTGATTCGTACTTATCCTTTTGAAGTGTGATGTCTCCTTTTTTCACAAGTACCTTTTCAATTTTGATTGCATTGTCTACCATTTTATCAAAAGATGTATGATCTTGCATTTGTAAAGGGTAGTTGATCTCTGGGACAAGATTATTGATGAAGATTTCTAGTTTCTCAATTTCTGGAATAGGCCTAGCATATAGAGATAATTTCTTCCTCCATCTCTTGAGAAATGTCAAGAATGGTTCTCCTGGATATTATTTGAGATTGCAAATGTCGATCATGGTGACCAGATGTTGAATATTGTAAGAGTATTTCTGATAGAACAATTTGATCAACTCCTCAAAATTTTTGATAGTAGAAGGCAATCTAGAGAACCAATGAATGGTTTCTCCTCCCAGAGATTGAGGAAAGAGATGCATCAGATAGGTTGGTTCATGCATGAACTCCATAGATTGCATACAAAATTCTCTGACATGATCTTGAGGATCAGAGTGTCCATCATACTTATCATATTTAGGCACCTCCACTCTTTTTGGGAATCGTGGCATGTACAAGTCTTTGTCAAATGGAAAAGGACATAGGTCCTCCATGGAGAACTCCTTGGGTTCCTTTTCTTTCTCAAGTTTATTAATTTTGACTTGCATGGCATGCATTTGTTTCATCATAGCCAAAATAGGAGTTTCTTCCTCATGCGTAATGATATCTTCAACATTAAACTTGGGAGGAAGTTTAGCTCCTTGATGAGCTAATTGTAAAAAGTATGCTTCTCTTTCTTCTTTCAAGAAATGCTTCATCATTCTTTTGAAGTCATCATCATTTTGATACCGAGAAATTTCTTCAGGTGTGGGTTCCTAATCTACACCATGTTGAGATTGAGATCTTTGAGAGAGAAATTTTGTCCCTACTTGAGACATGGTAGGAGTTCTCCCTGGGATAGATCGAGGAGGAGTTTTTTTATTAACTCTATGAGTTGATGGAGGAGGAATGTAACCAGTTTTCAATCGAAAATTGCCAAGACCATCATCTTCATAAAGACCAGAATTGTAGAGTTGCTCAAGAGTTTGAGCCTGGAGAGTATTCAAAGGTATGGTATGGGATACTTCTCCAGATTTCTTGTGAGAGGAAGCTCTAGTTTCCACCATTAACCTTGGGTGAAGCAAAAGAATAAGATGAAGACAACTGAAAAAAGATCTGATTCAAGAAGATCAAATGACACAACCTTGTCAAGGTTTGATTGATTGAAGCTTAGATTAGATGTAAATAAAGGAGACTATGCCCTGGATGTATGGGTAGATGCCCAAAATATAGCGGACATGAGTTCACAACACTTAGCCATTTTGAAGATGGATTGAAGATTGATAGTTATGACAAGGTTTTGACACAAGATAAAAAGGACTCAAATCAATAAAATAGAAGGCTAAATCAGATTCAAAAGGCCACTTTAGGAAAATGATTGGATTCTCAATAGTTTCTGCTTTTTTCCTAACATAGTAATTTGTTTGATAGATTCTGAAAATAGGTTTAAAAAGTTAGATATCTGGCAATTCTGACAACTTCCTGGTAATTTTTCAAAATTTCTCAAATGACTTTCTCCAGGCTCGTACGACAGTGGGTATAGCATGAAATGAAAATTGAAAAACTTGTATGACTATTGCAAAACTCGCACGACAGTTGATAGCAGGGTTTTTGACTTTTCTGAATTGACTGGCAGAGAAACTCGTATGACAATATACTAGCTACCATACGACAATCTAGGGGTTCTGAAATGACAGTAGCAAAAAGTCATACGCCTTTCTAACTTTACAAGATGAATTTTGATTCCAAAAAGGTGTTTGACATTAGATTTTACAATTTTTGAAGTTTTCAGTTTCAAATTGTTCACAAAATTATCTATCTAGATTTGAAGATTGTAGCGGATTGATTCATTCTTAGTAACCAAATAGATAAATAGGCACGCAAAATAGAAAGCAAGTGATTTCAAGCACGTCTGAAAACAATGAATAGGGGACAAAGCAACCTTGTGCATGAACAATCAAGTGACTATATTATGCTAATCCCTAGGAGTGCTAACAGTGTATGTTCAAAAAAGTTTTGCAATAATGCACATATTCCTAGAAAATGAAAATTTGGCCTCACTAGGGTTTTTAGTAATGGTCTGACTCTGCAACTTTTGTGATCTCAAGAGGGGGAACTCCAATCTTGGTGCACTAGGGTTTTGACATCATTTGAGAAATTAATCAATCAAGGGCTGCTAGGGAGACCTGACAGCCCAACAAGAGACCACACCTGTGAAGATTTCCTCAACAAGGACATTTATATAGCGGCTACTGCTACCATGGCAAAAATGGCTACTACCGCTTGAGGTTCTGTCAACGTGGTTGACCCAATTAAGGGAATGTCCACTACAATTAACCCTCTCTAAAGGTGACTCACAAAATATACCACATGGAGACTGGTTCCAGATTCAAGGATCTAAGTTTCTGATACTACCCAAAAAGGGAGTAGAGCATAGTCCTCTAGCCTTTTCACTTATAACCCAAACAAAGAAGATAGATAAATCTGACATGCTAAGACTAAGATTATCTCACAAAGATCTATGATGTCAACCACTTATGATCTATCAACCTCTCCGGAGAGAGAATGTACCAATCAGAAGCTGAAGACACAAAAACCTAGTAGAACGTGAGACTCCCTTAGTATCCTCCCTACCTACAAGGGTTCCTTAATTGAGAAGAGTTTCATTGGAAACCCACTCTCTCAAGAACCATGAATAGTGTTCATAGGGCCTATTTACTATGTGTAACAAAGATGCTGAAAAGAAAATCTATGTTCATTTTTAATAGCCCAAAATGAAATCTGTGATATGAAAGCAATAAAAGGTCACACAAGCCAGACACATGAGATGTTCATTTTAGTCAAAATCGAAACATTCTCAGCTGAGAAGATTACCTGAATTCCTCGCAACATGCTTAGTAGATTTTTACCTATTTTTAGCAACTCTCATGCTTTTCCCAATCAAAATCAGAAGAAATCAATCAGAAACAGCAAATTTCAATTTGTTAATGTTAGCTGTCAGTCCAAATCTGGAAAACAAATCTAGAAAACTGGCTGAAAAAGTGAAACAATAATTGAAACTTGGCATTGAAACTCGTACGACAGTGGGTCACCTCCCAGATGACAATCTAGAAACTCATACGACACTGGGTATCAGATCATATGATAATCGAGCTTCCAAATGACACTATATTTCTGATGGTATGATCCTCGATCAAATAAAATATCGTACAATAGTGGGTATCTCCTAGTACAAGTTTCTAACAAAACTCATACGAAAATTGTACAAACATAAATTAAAAACTGCAGCTTTGAACAGAAAATGACAAGAAGATGATGAGATTGATAGAAATTGAATGGAAACCCATTTCAGGGCCCCATAGTGGGTGCCAAAAATGTGTGTGTGAATTTTGTACCTAGCTATAGACACAACACTTAAGTAAAACATTAGAGGTTAGTTAAAATCAAAATCATGCAATGAAATGGAAACTAATCTAACTAGGCGATTTACTGCCTTCTAGTAGATGCGTGTATGTATTCTCAGATTGGACTGAGATCAGTGACCTTGACGACACCTAAATGAAGGATTTGAATGATGAATCTAGATATGAGATGAATGCAAATTAATCTATATTTTTGGTTTTTTCTATGCAATAAGATGAAATAAATTGATATGAATCTATTCTAGATGAAAAACTGAATGATATGCTAAATATGAAACTAAAATGTTTAAAAATAAGATTGATCTCACAAAAGTTGTTGATTTGCAAAGAAGCTTCAATTCTTCAGATGTCAATTCACCAACATGCTTGTGCAATTCGAGATTGATTTTGGCAGAGTAAGTATGCAAATTTGTGAGATATCATTATGAAGAGCTGAGCCTTGATTTTATAGAAATCCAGGGCTTTGGGGATGCATGGAAAAAGCCATAAATCACTTAGATAAACTCAGGTTGATTTTTGAGTTATCAAAGAATAAAAGATAAATTAACTCACAAAATCATGCAAAATCATTCAAAAATAGCTTTTTAACTCAAATCAGAGTTGAGTTTATTTTTAAAACAACTTGAATTGTTTTTCTGATTTAAAGTTTTAACTGCTTTTTGAATGTGCATAATATTTATGAATTAAATAAATAAATAAAGTGATTTATTCTCAACTTAACTGATTTTAATTTAAAAATAATTGATTTATGGGTTAATCAATTATTAAATCAAACTTTTATTCAAAAACTATATTTTTAAATTTCACAATTGACTTTAATTAATTAAATAAGAATTTAATCAATTAGTCATAGGATATTTGATTTATTGTCAAAATGAAATAATCTAATTAGGAATAAATATAATTAAATCTAATTAAATAATTAAGTGGCAGTATTAAATTTAATTAATTAAATATTTAGAATATTCAATTAATCAAACTTTAGGATAAATAGGATTTATCGCCAAATAATCATTAAATTAAAGATAATTAAGATAAATAGGAATAAGAAATATTCCCCGATGCAGAATTTAAGATAATCAATTAGGATTCGATGATGTTTAGATGTGCCTTTGGTTAGGACTTTGTGTCGATTTCATTCAAATTATCGATGTAGAAGGTTAATGAACTTATAGCCCATTTTTGGGGTATTACAGTTGTTGTTGCTAATTGTTGAAGTATTGCATGGATAAAACAATTGTTGAAAGGTATGAATGAGGAAATCATTGATCCAATGATTATATATTGTGAGAACATAAGTGCTATAAACATTTCCAAGAATTTGGTGATGCATTCTAAGACAAAGCATATATCTATTAAGTATCACTATTTGAGGGAACAAGTACAAGAAAATCAAGTGAAACTAGAATTTGTGAAATCTAAGGAGCAACTTGCAGACATATTTATTAAACCCTTACCGAAGGATACATTTGAATACTTGAGGTCCATCCCCTATCTTTCGGTCACTAAGGTGATCAGGAGGTTTCATCAACCTATACTTTATCATAAAATCAAAATGTTGATGCAAAATTGTTCACACTTTAGGTTTCCTAAGGTTGTGAAAGCTGGAACAGGAAAATTGTATATTTGTACATTAAGGTACATGATCTAAACCGAACAACAAAGATATTTTTGGCTACTGAAGATTTTTTTATTCTTTTTGGCTTTTTTTTTTTTTTTTTTTTTTTTTTTGTGTGTGTGTGTGTGTGTGTGTGTGAGAGAGAGAGAGAGAGAGAGAGAGAGAGAGAGAGAGAGAGAGAGAGATTCAATGAAATATCAATTAGAGAGAACACAAAAAAAGGAAGAAGAAGATCAAATCTGCAAGGAGAGTCTGTTGAAATGTTGAGATGTTATGTAGTGATTAAACATATTAAATGATCAAGCTAGGGAGAGCTAACCGAGCTACAACATTTATTGAAAGTGTTGTAGTACAGATGTTTGGTATTCTATGGCATATTTCATATTTTGTTTCCATCAATGCCAAAGGGAGAGATTGATTTGATAATCTACAACTGATTGAATAACCTGATAAACTGAATGGGCAAGTGAAAGATAGTGATTAGAGATCATTGAGCTATTAAAGTGATATCTAAGGAAATTAAATCAGTCAATATGTTTTCATTGATGTCAACTAGTTTTTACTATACTTATCATGATAGTTGCAAACATCTAAAGAAGGAAAGTGGTAAATGAAAGAGATATCTATATGAAGAAGTGATGGATATAGAGATATGGCTAAGGTATACATTGGGTAACTTATTGATGAGTCTATGGCATCATTTTGTTGACTTGATTGTATTACATGAATTTGTTATGCATTGAAGATCATAATTGAACAAGCTATTTTGGTCGATAATTGAGGATTTATGTATATACCAAGCCAGAGCAGTGTATATCAAGTATCAATAATAACTGAGTTAGTATTCACCAACACATTCTATATTAATTGAGTAGGATGAAAACATTAAATGTCATAATAGCCAACTAAATTGATGATCTGGAAAATTGCGTATGATTTTGAGGTAAAAGATAAAGTTAGTTATGAGGATCAAACAACTGAAAAAATTCAGAGATGATCGAATAAAAGAGATTGAAATGTCTTATTGACACATTTATCAAGGAAGCTTGAAGAGGCAAAATGGATTATGAAGATTCAAAGGAAAAATCTAATGGATGAGATGAAAATGGTTTATGATATCTATTTAAAGAGACATGAGATTCATTGTTGAATCAAGTGGGATAATTGAATTTGTGGGATAAATTATGTGGAAGGAAGTTTTTCATGCACCTCTGATCAAACTAGTTGTGGACAAAATCGAGCTACTGCAGACAACACTGAGCATCAGAAAAGCATACACCGAATGGAATAAAAGTGAAGGATATGAAGAATTCAATTTTTTATTAATCAAGGGAGGTATTATGAGCTTAGCTTAGATCTAAAAATCTGCAATCTTAGATGTATTTGAATCAGATCACTACTGTATCAATTTAACCATTTTTATAGCTAAATCTCTTAACCGAGTAGACTTAATAGTCTTATTTGTATTTCAATATGACATTCTATGAATTTTGATGGTTTCCTTTTTGACCCTGTAAGCTAAGAAATAGTGGTTAAGGGAATGCAATGTCAAAGAAAGCACTCAAACAACTAAGTCAAAACTACATATATGATTAGACTAAAGAAGAGCTAAAAAACTATTAGTAGCCTAAGAATATGCAAATCTTCTTAAACCAAGCAAGCTCCCCTTTGATGTGTAGCTTTGTCCAATGAATGAAATGTGTGCTCAAATGATATTGCTCAAGCTTCAAATGTCTGAGGATTTTGGCATTAT
Organism: Chamaecyparis obtusa; assembly: GCA_027943335.1. Lineage (NCBI taxonomy): Eukaryota > Viridiplantae > Streptophyta > Pinopsida > Cupressales > Cupressaceae > Chamaecyparis > Chamaecyparis obtusa. Next base: position 1,292,205 of record BSBK01000736.1, read on the forward strand.
GATGGTATGGATGTGATTTTTGTTCTTCAAAATGGCATGGTAACTTTTCTCAAATGGTGGATGATAATGAAGGAGATGAGGGCTCAATTTATAGGCAAGAGGAGGGATGAATGGATGGCCAAGATGCAAACCTAAGGAAGGGCCAAGATGCATTTGAGAGAGAGAACATGGATTGTGCTTTCTCAAATACATCTCATTGTGACAATTGTCACAATGGGAGAGGTTGGAAGAAATGGGAGAATGTGACCATTTTGAGAGATGTGAGGGGAAAAATGTGTAAGAGAAGGATGGAGTGTGTAAGGGATGTGTAAGAGCATTTAAGGTTGACATGAAGTGAGGGAATCAGGGGATGTGAGGATGTGACATGAGAGTTGACTTGGGTTGGCTTAAGATTTCTTAATCCATGGATTATGATTGTGCAAATGTTTAGGAGGTGATTAGGCTTGGATTAGGAGGCAAGTGGGAAGTTTAGGAGGATGTGATGGGAGGAGAGAGAATGAGTGGAGGGTTGGATTAGCTAATCATGGGTCATTAGCTAATTAAGTTTGATTAGTATGTGTGAATGGGTTGGGTTGAGTATGAACTTCATGTTAGGAGTTTGGGATGGGTTTGGTTAAGGGTTAAAGTTAGGGGCCATGTGCTCAAATTAGATTTAAATGTATTATTTAATTCCAAGTGGGAGGAAAATGGGGTTTTATAAATTAATTTAAATAAATATGTGTATCTATTTGAATTAAGAGGAATAAGGATTTAATTAATTATCAGACTATAGATTTGTCATTTAGATAATTAATTGGACTATAGTTAATTAATTAAATTAATTAACTAGGGGATGACATATATTAACCAAATAATAATATTTAATTAATAAAATACCTTAGGAGAAAACTAAATAGGATTACTTAATTGTGTAATCAGATTTAGGTGTCTACATTTTGTCCATCTTTGGCATAGTGTTAAAATAACACTATTTCAAAGACGTTCAGAAATAATAGACGATGCGAAAAATTCACTAGATGGAAAAAATGCCCCAGATTGTGGGCCAGGAGGTTTAGGTTGGGTGATGCCCCTTCAAGAGGGTAGCAGGGAAATATAAAAGGGGCCTGGCGGTGTATCAAAAAGAAAGGTGATGATTGGGTGCTGCAGTCAAAAAGCGGGGATGAAAGAGGTAAGAAGGGGGCAAGATTCGGCAAAAGGGGAGGAAAGGGTGGGGAAAAGGCATTCAAGAGGGAAAATAGGGCTTGGGTGGGCCTTAATAACGGCCTAGAAGGCCAAAAATAGGTCATTTGTGCATTGGAGACCTTGAAAAGAGAGAATTTGGAGCTCTAAGTGAAGATAGAAGAATAGAAAATAGAGGGTGACCGTGTCATCAATCAGATATTGTGTGGCATGTACAGCAATGGGGGGTCCCTGACCAATAGGTAGGATCAAAAAAACATCCTTGTCCTTTGTTGAATTTAGCATTTATTACATGTTTTATGGTGAAAAAGTGTGATCCCACAAGTGTAGGATCGGCGGGAACGCTCTCCCACCTGCAAGAACGCATTCCTGCAAGAAATGCAAGAAGAGGGATTAGGGAAATGTCTTGGGATGAAGTTTTTGCAGCATCGCGTTCCTAGAGAAAACTAGGGGTGCATGGAAAAAAGAGCATTCCTAGGGGGAGGGGGGTAGGTTGGGCAGCGTGGGGATGCATTCCCATGCCGATATGGAGATGGGGAAATTTTGCAATCCCATGATGGCAAGATCGTGAGAAGAAAGTTCTCTACGGGAACATGAGAACTTTAGGGTTTGTGGGAATGTGAGAACTTTAGGGTTTGAGGGAATGCGAGAACTTTAGGGTTTGCAGGAATGCGGGAAGAGATAGATGGATGGGAATGAAGGGAAAAAGAGATAGGGATAGGGGGGAAAGAGAGTGTGGGGGGGGGGGGAATTTGCAATCAAGATAGAAAATTGACATGGTTGACTGGTTTTGGGTGCAATGGTCACTGGATTAGCTAACTAGTTGAGAGTGACACATGGCAGTGCTAGTGGTGGGAGACCATTTCATGCCTACAGAGTGGGTGCAAGTGGATGAAATAGGGTTGGGATACTTGGCTTGCATGCCATGGTGGTGGACTTTTATGGCGATGGTCACAGCTTTGTGTGAGCGATGGCATTCGTAAATGGGGATATTCTATTTGCCCATAGGGGAGATGATTATTTCTTTGGCGGACGTGTACCAGATATTTAGATTAATGATCTAGGGCACACTAGTGGTGGTGGGGACATACACATAGTAGCAGGCAATGGCCCCACTTTTAGGACCAAGTGTAGCGCTAGTCTTGCACCATGGATAGTTTTCTCTGGCACACCATGTAGTAGTAGTGCCGCCAGCACAATGACTTTACTTTTATGTATGTGGCTTGGTTTTAGGGTACATTACCCCAGAAATAGGGGGCAGGGGTGATGCTAGCACTGATCATGGGGATAGTGTGGATCATTGATGTCAATGCCCCAACAACTTGGGGCACACTAATGTTGGAAGAGATGTACAAGGACCTGCACCAAATCATCTACCATGGTGCAGATAGCATGGGAAGGAGTTTTGGCTTTGCCTCCCTCTTACAGGTATGGGTGTGGGAGCACATAGTAGCATTGAGGCCACTAGGGAGGACCGACAGGTAGCCACAGGAGCTAGTTGCATACAGCTAGGGAGAGTTATTGGCCTATCAGGCGGTAGATGACATTGACCACTAGAGAGAGACACTGGATGGGATCTGAGACAGGATCACCTGGCTACCATACCTAGGGCAGGCACCATGGGAAAAGTATCAGAGGGAGTTGTTGTATATCATGATGCTGACATACATGATAGGGTGATAGGAGTACATCATGGATAAGTACAAGCTAGATAGGGTCTCCTGATAGTTTGGGTTTACAAAGGATGTACTAGATGTTTCTCACTAGTACTAGAGAGCCACAAGAGAGAGTTTCAAAGTTTGGGGGGGGTGGATATGGTGGGGCTACTAGCTGATTGGCAGTTGATGCAGCCATTCTAGTGGGATTGGGTGGGAGGACAGGTAGATGCAGGGACCACCACAACTTATGATGCATGGTTTCAGCCACTGAGGCTTGTGGGGAGAGTAGGGTTACCTATTGGTGGAGGGGGAGCGCTAGTAGCTAGGGGCCAGAGGGGGGTAGAGGAGGGAGAGGGGGAGGAGGGGGAGATGAAGGTGGAGGAGAAGGGGGAGGAGGATATGGAGATGGAGATGGAGATGGAGATGGAGATGGAGATGGAGATGGAGGGGGAGGAGGAGATGGGATGGACATGGATGGAGGAGGGGATAGAGGGGGAGGAGGATGAGATGGGGAATAGGTACAAAACATGTAGGGAGCACCACCATTAGGAGGACCACCACCCAGAGGACCACCACCAACACTAGGGCAGTCAGCAGGAGTGGGGTCATCAAGAGGAGGAGGGGATATGGTAGGGTACCTTTCTTTGCTATAAGAAGCATATGATCGCATGATCCAGATGTTTTGTGATACACAAGGTGAGCAAGATTCCCTGATAGCACAACTAGCTCAAGCTTTGCAGGATGGACTTTTGATGATTGATGAAAGGGAGCAGCTAAGGAGATAGAAGGATGGGTTGATAGTAGAGAGAGACAAGTTGCGGGGAGAGAGGGACTAGTTGTAGGGGGAGAGAGATGGTCTATAGTCAAAGGGAAACTAACTATAGGGGGAGGGGGATATGGTGGTGCAATAGCTAAGGGTGGAGAGGTAGACTCCCAAAGGAGACTAAGTTATATGGATCTCTCATGAGTGATCTAGAGAGGTGGGTTGATTACAGAGGGAGCTGGCCAATTTGAGAGAGAAGATAGGGTGGTACCAGGGTGTATATCATGTGTCACTACCACCTGAGTGATGCCAGTACTATAGATATGTAAGCCACTCAAGGGCCATAGGGTCAGGGGTAGGTGGGAGTTTGGGCACAGGTGTTGGTAGTAGCTAGAGGATAGTGGGTAGCACACCTATGGTTGGTGCCTCTCAGAGGACAAGTCAGGACAGTCACTGATCAGGGCACTCATAGAGTCAATAGCGGTCAGTTAGTGGCTCTATGTAGATGGAAGAGGCTGAGGTGTCAAGGACAGGGATGGATTTGGACACAGGGACCGTACAAGTACCCACATAGGTGCAGATCACAGGTACACAGGGCACAATGGAGAGACCAATGCCCAGGGTTATGTGAATAGACTTTTTCATCATACCTCCATAGGATCTACCATAGGATGATGACTTAGCTGATGATGTTGAGATGTAGCCTCTCTCGGGAGAGGAAGATAGGCAGTGATATGCCATAGTTTTGATTATGTATTGTATCATTCATTGATGGAGGGCATAGTCCCTATGTATATTGTATCTTTATTTTTAATGGACATGGACTAATATACACAATTATTCTTTAATTCTTTTGGTATGAGGCATTCTTGTATTTTTTTTGTGATTATATATATACATGATGAGTTGGGGTAGGATATGATGCGTTATGATGAATGTATGGATGTTTATGATGCACTGACATGGGTGATGCAAGATGTGATGCTATTTACTATATGATGTGAGGCTGACATGTGTGTGATGTAGGATGTGAGGTGCCTATGTGATGCTTGATATGATGTGTGTATATATGAGATGTAGTTACTGATGGTTTGTGGATGCAGGATGTGATGTGATGCCCTATATGTGATGCATGATTTATTTATGTTATGATTTAATGTGCATATAGATGTATGATGTCTTAACAATGCAAGATAAAAATGAACCTAACAATGCAAGATAAAAATGAATCTAATCAATGAAGTAGATAGGTTTGCATCGAGATGATGTTTTTGGGAGGTATGAGGGAAACAGGTGGAAAGGGTGTAAGAGTGAATTTGTTGGGATTCTTGAGGATGATTGTGAGATTTGATATGGAGATCATTTTAGCAAGGAAGTTTGATAGGAGGGGGGATTTGAAGCTTGAGCATGGGGTATTCCAAAGGGGAATACCACCATGTAGTTTGAGTACTTAGATTGATATAGAAACAGAAGGGCCTAGCCAAAGTTACTGGGAACTTGAGGCTATGTCGCTAGTGTTGCATAGGAATAACTCAAAAAATACATGCAAGGGTTACCCCCACATCACACATGAACCCAAGGGGAAGCATGGTGAAAACTATGTCGAGGAACCCACAAACAAATGACACTTCCCAAAGGCACCATGTGACCCAAAAGATTACATGTAGACCATGCTAGGGTTGCATCAGACTAACTCACAAGAAGAAAGAAGAAGGCGAAAGGACCTTGCCTCAACAAACATCTCTCACCACAGTGCACCATGATATAGATGATTGTGGCAACCATGAGGAGAGAAGCAATAATGAGACTGCAAAAAAACAAGTCAATAAACCAAAGAAAGTAGTACAAAAGCACTATGATAAGACCAAAAAGATGCTCCTTTCCAAAAGAGATCAACTGACTATGGATGGTGGGATTAGGTCAGACATGAGGAAAGATACATCTTACAAGGACCTAGTTTTTGGGATTGGTTACAAACTAAAGTCATGACGGGTAAAGAGGAGAATCTCAAAGAATCACAGTGACAAGGAATGCTTGCTAAGGAAAATGTTAATATTGCAATCATGATAGGTCATGTGTTTGGGATCCAGATACTACTGAGAAACCAAGGCGATATATATGAAGGAGCTAAAAAGTGAGGACACTATATACAGTCAAATATTTACTAAATCTCAGGTGATCAGGATGGGTCAACAAGTGATAATTATGTACATAGCTCAATGTTCAAGGGATAGGTCATGCATTAGTATATATAGAAGCTCAAGATGCAAGATAGTAGTTCTCTTCTACTAATGTAATGGGAAGAACACCTAGGGAACAAGGGGGAGAGAAATGGATGAATGATGGGATGACAAAGGATGGTGAGTGGGTTCAGGATTTTGATAGATAATGATACGGTCCACTATGTGTGGCACCTATTTCTAGGTTTTCACCAACATACTTACCCAAGGTGCCTGATTGCCAAGTTTTCACCATTAGGTGATTATTTTCTCTTTACTTTTTTTCTTTTTGTATTTTTGCTAGATTTTTTACTTTTCTTTTTAATTGATTTTTTCAAGATTATATAGATGGTTCAAGCATAGAACTACTTTAGATGTATGATATTAATAGGATCATTGAGGGTTCCCCTTTAGGTGTGGATAACTAATAGGCTCCAGAGCCTAAACAAGCTGTCACAACATAGGGGCCTAGCTAGGTGGGCTCAAACTTCCCTTTCTTCTCACGATTGGCTTGCACTTGTTGGTTCTCTTTCAGGACCATGTCTCCCACTTGGAATTTTTGAGGGTGAACCTTTTTATTGAAGCTCCTCTTTAGTCATTTTTGGTACATGATCAGGTGATCATAGGCATGTTGCCTCTTCTCATCTAGCAAGTCCTGTTGGGTAAGACGTGCCACATGATAGTCATCATCTATGATGTAATTCTTCATGGACACGTGCAGTGAAGGGATTTCGATCTCAATTGGTAAAATAGCTTCAGCACCATATACCAAGGAGTATGGGGTGGTGCATGTGGGTGTATGGAATGAAGTGTGGTAGGCCTTGAGGATAGGATTAATTTGGAGGTGCCAGTCATGGCAAGAATCATTGACAACTTTTTGCAATATTTTTATGATGGTTTTTTTAGTTGCCTCAGCTTGACCATTTCCTTGCGGGAAATATGGGCTAGAAAAGCATTGGTGGATATGGAACTAGGCACAGAGGTCTTTGACATGCTAGTTCTCAAATGGCGTGCTATGGTCCTTGAAGATGGTGGATAGGATGCCGAAGTGGAAAATGATATGATAGAGGATGAATTTGGAAATCTGGACACCTATAGTTAGACTGAGTAGAATTGCCTCAACCCACTTTGTGAAATATTCAGTGGCTATTATGATGTATTTGTGTCCGTTAGAGGAATGAGGGGTAATCATACCAACAAGGTTGAAACCCCAACATGAAAAAGGCCACAAGGGCACAATGGGTTGTAGATCTTAGGCCGATGCATGGATCAAATTGGCATGTTGTTGACACTCTAGGCACTTCTTTATGAATTTGCAAGCATCATGCTCCATCGTTGCCTAGTAATACCCAACTCTAAGAAGTTGCTTTGCAAGGACCATGCCACTCATGTGGGCATCACAAATTTTAGCTTGAACCTCTTGTAAAGCCAAGGTAGCCTTGTTTGAGTCTAGACATCGGGAGAGGACATTATGATACCCATGATGATATAGGGTGTTGGCTACAAGAGTGTAGCAGGAAGCTCTACGAATGAGGTTTTGGCGTTGGGTGTTGGTGAGGTGAGGAGAGATGATACCATTCTTTAGATAAGCATGAATATCATGGTACCATGGGGACTAGGGATCAACCAAGATGCACACCATTTCAGAGTCAACATTCTCATAAGCAGGTGTGTGTAGCTACTCAACTAAAAACTCATATTGTGTTGCATCACAGGGGATCTCCAATAATGACCCAATAGTTGCCATAGTGCCAGTTGCCTTGTTTTAAAGTCTTGGTACTTATGTGAACTAGATGCTGACAAAATGTTCTTTGAATTTATCCATAAGCTCCTTGTAAGGCAATATCTTGTTGTCCTTTATCTGAAACTCATTGAGGATCTATTTGATGATTAGTTGGGAGTCCCTGAATACTTGTAACTCTGTGATGTTCCAGTGAATAGTTGTTTGAAGACCGGCGATGAGGGCCTCATACTCTACAATATTGTTTGTGCATAGGAATCCTAATTTGAATGATTTGGGGATGTTGTCACCCTGAGGGGTCACAAATAATATCCCTACCCCTGATCCATGTGATGTATATGATCTATCAAAGTATAGCTTCCACAAGAGTTATTCTTTGACCATACAAAGATGTTCATCTAGGAACTCCAACACCAGGAGGTATGCATCGACTAAGGGTTCTTTAGCGAGCTGATCTACAATGACTTTTCACTTGATGGATTTTCGATCAACATACTAGATGTCAAATTGATTAAGAAGCATTACCCACTTTTCCATTCATCCTGTGAGCGTGGTCCTTGAGAGTAGGTACTTGAGAGGATAAACCTTTGAGACTAGATTTACCGTGTGGCTGAGCATATAGTGGTGAATCTTTTGAGTGGATAAAACCACTCCCAAGCATACTTTTTCCATAGGGGATTAATTCAGCTCATAGCCTACCAATGTATAGCTGATATAGTAAATAGCCCTCTCCTTTCCCTTATCATTGAGCTAGGCTAGGAGTGCCCCTAATGTTGTGGTAGTCACCAATATGTACAAAATGAGGGGTCTACCTGGCGTTGGTGGTACAAGGATAGGTTATTTTCCAAGCATTCCTTGAGGTTCTCAAAACTACACTGACAGATGGGGTCCCATTTGAAAGTGGTATCCTTGTGCAATAGTTGTGTGAATGGTTGGCACTTGTCTACTAGTTGGGAGATGAACCTTCGGACCAACTGTAACTTTCTGTGTAGGCTTCTCAACTGCTTGAATGTTCTAGAAGGAGGTATTTATGTGATGGCTTTCACCTTCTTTGGGTCGATCTATATGCCTCACCTTGATACAATGAATCCGAGCAGTTTTCTTGATGTAACACCAAAGACACATTTCTTTGGATTTAGCTTTAGTCCATATTGATGTAGTCGATCAAACACATATTCAAGGATGTCAAGGTGTTTGCTCCATGTTTTGGATTTTGCAAGGATGTCATCCACATAGTCCTCAAGGATCTTATGTAGCATATCATGAAAAATTGTGGTCATTTCCCTTTGATACATGGCTCCTACATTCTTCAGCCCAAATGGCATCATATTATAATAGAAGGTTCCCCAAGATGTGGTGAATTTTGTCTTGTATTGATCCTCTTTTGCTATTCTAATTTGGTTTTACCTGGAAAAGGTATCCATGAGCGATAACATCTCATGGCCTACTGTGAGGTCAATGATTATATCAATGTTGGGTAGTGAAAATTCATCCTTGGGACATGCTTTGTTGAGGTCTTTGAAGTCAGTGTAGATCTTGATCTCACCGAAAGGCTTTGTGATGGGTACCATGTCGAAGATCCATTCTGAGTAATCTATAGCTCTGATGTTCTTGGTGTCTAAGAGCTTTTTCAGTTCTATTTTTACCAAAAGGGCCACTTTAGGATGCATTTTTCTCAGCTTTTGGTTGACTGGTTTGGTGCTAGGGTCCACTGCAAGATTGTGAACAACTAGACTTGGATCGAACCCCGACATATGCGCATATGACCATGCAAAATTGGTGGTAGCCTCTTGGAGAAGCATAGTGAGAGCCATTTCTTCACCCTCGGTTAGAGATGCTATGATGTACATGATTCTTGGACATTCTTCCATGCCCAAGTTAATTGGCTTGGTTTCCTTGATGAGAATGGATGACTTTTCTAGCTGGTAGTCCTGGATGGGGGGAAGAGGCAAGTCTCCATCCTATAGCACCTCAAAGAGGTTTTCACTAGAGGATACACCCTTTATTTTTACTATTTTGGAATTAGTATGTGCCCCATAGGGGTTTCCACATAAGGATTCTCTATTTTCTTTTTTCTTTTTTATTTTACGGCTGGAGGCTTCCTCTTCCCCAAAATATCCCTTGGGGTTGAGCTGATAAAATTCTTCTGAGTCCTGCTTCCAATCCGATTCTTGACTTGTGGCACCCATGAATTTTAGGAGTGTTGTCTCACCTTGAAACTCATCAATGTGTGCCATGCTCGGTTGATCCTAGTCTATGAGTTCAGGGTGGAGGAGTGGGAGGTCAATGAGGTTAATGGTGAGTTGGTGGAGGATAAAGTTTCCCAAGAATGTTTCGTCATCAAAGATATCATTGTAGGATAATTTTTCCTCCACTTCCAGAATGTCTTTGACTTCCACGAGGTCATTTTGGATATCCAAGAGTTTCTCACTAGGTGAATTAGTGCCCCCAGTCACGGCAGTGGGTCCTTGTATGTGCATGCAAAGGGTTTTAAAACTAAGGCCTTGATGTTGTTGATTCTTGGATGCCTCCATGGGTTCTTTCATTCCAGCCTCTGTAGGTCCAAGGCCACCACCTTGATAGTTCCATTGTCTGGTGGCCCATTTATGGGATATGGGGTATTTGTCCTTGAAATACCCTAGAAGCTCAGGGTTGGGAGGAGGGGGATCCTTGTATAGCTATTGGTTGATATTAGGTGCTAGCTCTTGACCATTCAAAATTCCATTGGAGATGAAAGAAGATGAGCCCAGAGTCTTGATCTCAAGGCCCTCCTGAGGGGCCTTGGTTTGATGACATGGGTGCCCCTAAGTGTGTGGATCCAAAGGGAGAGCCCCTACTGTGAAACCATCAGTGAGATTGTATACACCATAGCCCCTATTATTGATCTTGATGGTAGAAAGGGTGGAGGCTAGGATTGTCTCTAGATTGCAGTGGGATCGGGAGGAACTGGCAATAGATGTGCCAATGTCAATTCTAGGACAATGAGTGGAGTGGGGGAAGGAAGTTTCTATTGCATGATAGTATGTGAAGGGTTGGGGGTCTGCATGGATAGTTATTTTAGTGCCTTGATATGGGAATTTGATGCACTGATGATAGGTGGAGGGAACGGCTTTGATGGAATGGGTCCACGGGTGGCCAAGGAGAATGTTGTAGGGGAGGTCAGGATCAACAACATGGAATATGGTTTCTTGGATTATGAGGCTGATCTTGATGGTTAACAAAATGGTACCTTCAAATCTATTCTCTAGATTTTCATAGGCCTTGATGGTGATTATCTCATTAGAGATGTTTGCTTCTGTGAGACCAACCTGCTGGATGAACTTTAATGTATAAAGATTTAGGGTCAAACCATTATCTATCATGACCCTTTTTACAGTGAAGTCATTAACCATGACAGTGATGTGAAGTGGGAGATTGTGATCTGGTTCAACGGGTGGCATGTTGGAGGCTATGAAAGAGAGGGTGGAGGATGTAGATAGGTGTCCCACAAGGTTCTTGAATTGGATGGTGTTAATGTCTGTAGGGACATGAGTCTCTTGGAGGGCATTATTTAGGACTTCCTAGTGAAGAGGTGATGTGTGAAGGAGGTCGAGGATGGAGATTTGTGTGGGTGTATTCCCAAGGTGTTCTAGGAGGTTGTATTGCACACTAGGGATGGTCATGGTATTGGCACCAGCAACAAATATATAGCCTCTGCAAGTGGTAATGGTGTATTGACTGTAAGCACCTTTGACATGGATTACGTTCACAGTTGGTTTGACCTAGGAAATACAACTGATGAATTTATCATAGTTGATGTAAGTTGTGGTATAATCCTTCCCATCACCATGGTCTCCATGTTTTCCCTTGCCTTGGTTATGGGGAGGGTTAGCATTGGTTTGATACTTACAGGTATACAATTATATTAGCACTAGCCATGTGGAAAACAATAGCATCCAGGGGTTCCTCGAGGGGCGTGAATGTGCATTTTTGTTTATTCTGAACATAAGGCTTGTTCTATCCCTGTGTGACAGATATAGCATTGGCTTGATTGACAGGTGGCTGACAAGGTGGTTGTTGGTAGGTGGGTCTTGTTGCTGGTACACGGGTGCTTATTGTTGGTATGTTGGTAGAGGGGGATTGGGACTGGCTACAACAACTTGGACATGCTTGGTATTTGTGGTACCATTTGTAACCACATTCTTATTATTTTTCTAGTAGCAGGATTGATCATTGTTAGGCATATCTTGCGAGCTCTCCCTGTAATGTGGTGTAGGAGCACCTAGGTTCTTGGCCAACCTAGCTCCTATTTTTGGCTTGTAGTGACCTTAGCCAAGTCACTGTCCAATAAGGACTTAATGTGTCCCTAGTGTGTGTGTGTTTGGAGATCCGATAGGTTTTAGGAAGTTTATTAGGTGTCTTAGTGAAGGCTTGACTATGCCTAAGAGTGAACCTAAGGGATATGGCTTATATGCCATTTGATGTTACCAGTCAGTCAAAGTAGTGGTTTGACTATGAAAATTGGATAAATGAGTGAAATGAGTAAGGTATAGGTCTTAGAGTCTTAATTTAGCCTTAGACATCTTTTTAGACCTATGGACACAACCTAGGAAAAGTTGTCATGGCAAAAAATTGTCAAAGGGGTTGTCTGAGGGATAGAGGTAGTTAGAGGGTTCTAACTGACCTATCTCGGTTGTCTGAATCTATAAATGTTTTTTTTCGACCAAGACATAGGGTTGGATCTCAAATTTTATTTTTGTTTTCATTTTGTAAAGGACTGGTGTGACTGTGCTAGCGTAGCAGTGAATTGAAAGCTCATTTATACTTCATCATGGACTAGACCAAAGCTATTCCTTTGCATGTAGTGTTATTCATGTTTACCTAATTTGATTTGTGTCTTTTTTTAGTAGATAGGTTTCTTTTTAGCTTTGCCAAATAAATTATCCTCTATGACCAATTCACTAGTGTGTTCAGAACAGAGGTTGAATAAATGTCTCTAACATGAGTTTCCCTAGAAGGATTTGTATGGCCTTCTAGAACATTTTAGGGTATTGTACAAGCTTTTTAAATATGTATTTTTATGGTCTAGTTTGCAGGGGAAATCATTTTTAAGACAATCCCTAGGCAAGCCATAGCATGCCCGGTTAGTGAGCTTGTAGTTGATCCAGCAAATGAGAGAGGGCTTGAGGATTGAAGGAGTCAATCCAGTTGCAGAAAAGTGTTTGTTAGTGATAAAAGACTCAATCCTAATAAGGAGATCCTTTGACCAATTTGGTAGGAGGTGTGATCATCAAACCCTCGCTGAAAACTAGTGAGGCCTAATTAGGCCTAAAATCTAGGCTTGATTGTAGGAAGGCACTGTACGGAGGGCTTGAGAACCTAAGAAGTTAAAAATCCTTTGTAACTTCAAAAAGGGTATCTGCATATGTGATTTTTGTGTGGAAAGTTGTGAAGTTATGCCCTAAAAGGTGTGTTGGAAGACCTACAAGGACCTAGTAGGCTTTTGGTCTAGATTTTGGAGATCGTCTTGTGGGAGAAGGAAGATATATGGTGGAACACCTCAAAAACAATCAAAACAATAAAAATTGAGCCTTCTATCATACTTGCCACATGGTATCAAGTATTTGGGTTAGAGGATGAATTCCATAGTTGAATTCATATGAAGGGAATTGAGAACAAGATTGAGTTGTACTTCTTGGTAGTGAGATCTTGAGGAGAGGAGGAGATTTCTAAGAATCCCTTAGTGAGAAGGGTCAAGAGAACCCTAGGATAGGTCAAGAATAGGCCTAAGGTAAGTCCTAAAGGAACAGGACTAGTTGGAAGAAGATCTCCCTATCATAATTTTTAATGGCACCATCATCCAAAAGGCCTTGTTTGATGTCCATTCCTTTTCCTTTTATGTCTTGATAGGTCTGCATGAAATTCATTCGCATGAAGTGGGATAACTTTGGATGCATATTTTCAATGAATATCTTGGTGAGGTGTTTTTCTAGTGGTGGGTATGACAACCTCGTGGTGAAGTTTTTCCATCTTTGTAGGTAGTCAGTCATAGTTTCACCTCCCTTTTGTTTGGTAGTGCATAAATCTAACAAGGAGAGATCATTCTCGCCATTATGTGCATACTGGCCACAAATTTCTCTAAAATCTTAGTGAATGTGGAGATAGACCTGTATCATATTTTGTAGAACCACTCGATGGCAGTCCCTCCCAAACTTTTGGGGAAAAGGTGCATGAGGAATTTATTATTGTACGCCACCTCTTGGCATGCCATGTAAAACTCTTTAATATGGCTGATCGAATCTCCCTTCCCTCAATATTTGTCAAACTTGGGTGTTTCAAAGTGCTTAGGGAAGGGGACCGTTGTGATTGATCTTTTGAAAGGGTATGGAAAAACCTCTTCAAACTTGAACGCTTTGCTCTCATTGTCAGCCTTGAGTTCCTTGAGGGCGTTCTTCATTTCCTCCCATTCTGAGTTGACAAGAATTGGAGTGGGTACTCCCATTGGAAATGGATCAGAGGGTGCAGGTGAATATGGAGAGATGTGCAAAGGATACTGTATAGGCAGTTTGGAATGGATTTTGGATATCTTGTTGAGAAATGTATTTCTTTTGTAGTGTTGAGGCATGCTACTGCGCGGGGTATGGTGTGGCTTGTTGCTGTGGGATGAGAGGATTAGTAGGGGATTTCCCTACTGCATAGGTAGTTTGGAATGGATTTTGGATATCTTGTTGAGAAATGTATTGCTTTTGTAGTGTTGAGGCATGCTACTGTGCGGGGTATGGTGTGGCTTGTTGCTGTGGGATGAGAGGATTAGTTTGTTGCTCCAGAAAGTACCACTATTGTGGAGAAGGTTGGTAGAATGGTTTTTGTTGGGACTAACATTGGGCTTTCCTGAAATACGAAGGATGCATACCCGCATTACTAAGAGGTGGGATGGAGGCCTGGGTATGTACTATAGGTGGTCGGGTAAGAAAATTAGTGGGATGGGAGGAGCTAATTTGTTGAGGTAGTGGAGGTATAGCCTGGGTAGCAGTGGGTGGCATAGACAAGTAGTTGGTGAAAGTGGGAAATGATGCAGTGAAAGGGGGTGGTGGCGGTTGTTGTGCTACCTGAGGAAAGGATCCTTGTTGATAGGCAGGTTGGGATAGGTGTGATTTTGTTGGTATGCCTAAGGCATTCATTTGCACTTGGTTGAGGCTCCAAATGGTGTCAATCCCTATTGTGGGTTGCGATACAGAGGTTGCCACAAATGTGGGAGTGAAGGTGGGATTTTGTGATGCAGACAGAGGATTTTGGGATTCCATAAATGGTATTCCTATTATGAAAGTGGCTTGTTGAGCCTGTGTATTGGCGATGAAAGGTGGGGGAGGAACTTGTGTAGAAGTAGGCTATGTAATGGACTGGGTGAATGCAGGTTGAGTGGCTTGTGTTGCTCCTTGTGGAAATGATGTTGATGTGGAGGCTTGACTTATGACAGGTGGAGGTATTGTCTGTGTTGCAACTTGCATGGGGGGTGGTGGTGGTGCTTGTGCAGAAGTTTACAATTGTGTGGCCACTTGTGAAGAGGTAGATGGAGGTGTTGGAGCTCTAAATTTTGGGCAAAATTTAGAGTCCTATATAGTGATAAAACCCTAAAAAAATGGCCTCTTAAACTCCATGAAAAATAATTAATGGAGTACATGAAATGGGATTAAAAATTATATTCATTTTCAATTAAAAGTTGAGAGATTAATGAAGGAAGCTCTATGATAGGAACAATCAAAATTCTGTGATCAAAGCCTTCAGAAAATGTTGGAATTTCGACCTACTGCAAAGATGATGCTGAAAGAGGATGAATATGATCAAACTTTAAAAATCTAAAAAAGACCCAGTTCGAGAAATCAAATTTCCTATTTCCAATAAAAATCTTAACTCTCTACGAGGTGTTTTGGTTTTTCAACCTGACCCAAATCCGAAAGTTAGGTAGTTATTTTTAGTTAGTTTATTCTTTTTCAAAGTAATTTGTAATAAGGGTTGTGTCTTTTCACCCTAAAGAGGTGTGAAAGCCACTCAAACACATATATATACATAATGTAAAATGTAAAGAAAATACAATTCAGATTTTCATAAGATACAATTCGATCACAACTGCAATATGAACTCTAATGTACTATTTTTTCAACATTAATAAAGGTAAGTGCTCTTCTTTTTATTTGCGGTTATAAGTTATATGTTTTCAATTAGTCTTTCGGATAATCTATTAAATAGAGTGTTTCACTATGTTGAATTCCCTGAGTATCATAATTTAAAATTAATATATATAGTTTAAATATCAATTGAAAGATCTGTGTATCTTCTCTTATTTTTATCGGCCTCTTAATTTGAGTTAAACTCAATAAGATTAGCTATATAGATTGATTTGAATTATAAGTCAAGTGGAAGCCTGTGAAGTGATGGTCTTGTCTTATTAAAGCATGTTTTTTAAAATCATCTCTAATCGTACATAGGATTGAAAGTTTTATGACTCTATAGCCCAAGTATTTAGAAGGCACTGATCTAATCTTTAATTGGAAACTATCATGTTAGTTCATTTGTAGTTTGTAGATCATTAAATATTTATTTCAAAACATTACTTTTTAGTCTTAAGTATAATCCATTTAGTCAAGTATTATAGAATAGAGATTTTTAGGAGATTAGTTGTTTTGCTCAAAGGATCATTCACCACCTTTGGAGGAATCTTGTTTTGTGTACATAGTTGTGTGACACAGAAAATTTGATAGTTCAGAGTGAATTTAAGCCTACTAGCCTTGGCTTGATTAAGCCAAAATTGCAGAGGTATCAACTTGTACCTGTCAATTGGCCAAAAGCGATCGATCATTTTTGGTCACCAACAGGAGGTGTGCACCCATGACAGAGAAAGGGGCAGATTGGGTTGTTGTCTGACTTGCGGGAGTTGTTGATCCATGCTACAGGAGATGAGGAATTGATGAAGTTGTATGGGATATCTACATGGTGGGGTCATGGATTTTTGGGATCAAAAGGGCATAAATGCGGTGGAATGGGAGTACCCTCTTGTGCGTAGTTCTCAAAGATAGTGAGATGATTTTGCACAATAATTACGTTCACCATTTGTGCATGTCCTGGGAAGCATATGAATGCTTCCATGGAATTAGTGGTAGGTTTTTCATTGGAGTCTTCCCACACATTCTCAACCAATGGTGGTTGAGGATCATACATTACCATAGTGTCAGTAGGGTCATTTAGGTCTGCTGAACTAGTAGCTTGGTTAGGATCCATTCCTTTTCTCTTCTTTGATTGTGTCTCAACGGGCATGAAATGAAAAGGTCCTAGGATGGGGGAAAGGTGCATACGTGCTTAAGGGGATGCTTGGGATGAGCTTTTCTAGGCTTCAAAATGGGGATGTTTTGGATGTAGGACCTAAGATGTCTTGATGAAAAGGGGATTTTAGATGGTGTGGGATTTTAATGATGTACTTGGGGATGGGTGGCTGAAGGCTGAAATGAGCTACATTTCTTGATGTGGGATCAAAATATGAAGGATTGTCATCCTCAGATAGACTTGTGATCTTTGGACAATGAGATCCTTACTAGTGGGGGCCAATCTCTCGATCAAGATGATGAGGTCCACAAGAGTAAGTACTAGCTACCCTAGACAATGCTCAGTCAAACGGGTGAAGCTAAGATTTTGATTCTTTGGATAAGGTTAGAGCAACTCAAAATGAGTCTTTGGATGGGATGTGGATCTAGGATGATGATTTAGGATTTGAATAGGAGATGATGCTAACTGATGCTTTCTAGGGGGATGACATAAATGCAACTAAGAAATGATCTAAGATGAAGGGATGTTGAGACAACTTTGCAGTTTTGAGAAGGGATGGGATTATGCCTACTAGTCTTCACTTTCTAGTCTAACAAACCAGTGGTTAACTCAAATTTGAAATGCAAATTGTTTGACCCTTGCATTGTATTCCACATTATCTAGTCTTTCTTGGTATTTCTCTTCTTCTTGGGTTGCATTGATAATGGGTTGCATTAATAATGGGTCGCTTATCTTTGAGCTTTCTTTCGGCAACCTTCTTCTCTCGATACACACGTGGTGTTGGTAACTTAGCTTTTTTGTATTTCACTGGTTCAGTCATAGGTCCCAAAAATATCTTCACTCTTTGGATACTGGAGTAGGTCAAGCTAGGAAGTGACTACGGTAAGTATACCTTGGCTTGGTTTTTATCAAACTTGGGTTTCTTTTGGGATGATTGGACAAACAACCCCACAAGAGACAAAGAAATCTTGTGGGAGAATAGGAAAATGATCTTTTTGGTAAAGAACTTGTAACCTCAATTTTGTGTATGTTTGAACAAATGTTTTCACTGGGTTTGATAACTTCGAGAACACTCACAAGCAATTTTGACCTAAAAGACAAGCTAGTATCAAAACCTTTTCCCACAACTTGGTATCCCAAAAGAGGAATATATATGGTGAGTAATCTTTAGGTGATCTGAGAAACCACTTGGATCAGTCCTTGCACAAATATTCTGATATGTTTGGGAGTAGATCGGGTGGGCTTCTGATTAATGGCTTCTAGTAAGATCTGTGGTGACCCCCAAATCAGTTTGTACACACGTGACTCACTTAAGATCCTAGTTGACCATGCCAAAATCATAGGGATATTCACCTACCTTGGGCTACCATCAACACACCTTGCTTGAGCTTGAGGGGATAAGGCAAGATTTTTCTCAACACCTTGTTTATATATCGATCGGGGAATTACCGGTTTGAGGTCATTCTCTAAAGAGGAAGTGCTTCTCTCTAAATAGGCCTTTCTATAAGTGAAGTCAATCAGACTTGATCTTTCTCTTCACCTAAGATCCGCGAAGGCGAGGGGAGAGGATGCGGATACAAGTGGATTGCTTTCACTTCGCTTACTTTAACAAGGATTTGCAAGAAAATAAAAGCTTTAAGTGTTGAAAAACACTCCTTCAAACATGCCAAAAAGATTTCATTTCCAAATTGAACCTAAGATTTAGACTAATTTTTTTCTATCCTAGGACTTCAAGCACTCGTGTTTAGCATGAAAAGTTCATTTTTTGGAGAATAAAGGTACTATGAAAAATAAATCTTAGCAACTATTTTACTCCCTTTTAAGCATTCAAGATTTGTTTAGTTCTTTTTTAACACCAATTTGAAGTGTTTTGATTACATTAATTTATTTTCCCTTAAGCATTCAAGATTGATTGTTTGTTCATTTTTAAGCACCAAATGAAATGTTAAGGTTTGCCTTGTTCAATTTTAACCTTTGTTCATTTTAAGCCCAAATCAAAAAATGAGGTGGTGTGTATGCATTCACTGTTCTTTTTAGTGCACCAAATAAAAGTGTGTAAATTCTATTTTTAAAATATTAATCTGTGTTCCTGTCTATCCTTCCTACAATCCCTCAAACACAAAAGTAGCATTCAAGAAAACTGTCAAAAAATTAAAAAAAAGAACACAGAAAAACACAGGTCGAGTTTAATGTGATACATGCAACCATGATCCCGCAAGGTCAATGTGCAATCCCGCAAGGTCAACTATCAATCCCGTGACACGGCTATGAAGGCACAAATTTTGAGATTTTAGGAATGCCTTATGACTTACAATTCATACAAATGTGATTCCACTTGGTCAAACAACAGGAATGTGATCTCACAAAGTGTAACAGAGAAATGACTGGTGAAGTTTTTTTTGGGACAGAGAGCAAGATTTAGACATAAGAGAGAAGGGTCCTTCGCAGGAATGCAATCCTGCTAACCATAAAGTCAATCCTGTCGACCGTACTCATGTTCTCGCAAAACTATATTTTTTCTGTTGTTCAAAAACTGAGGATGGGAATGGTGGCACAAATGTGTTTTCTTTCATCCCAAACCTGCAAAATACCCAAAAATGCCTGCAACACCACTCAAACAAATAAAACCTTAGTTTTTGGTTAGTTTTGCAAGGTAAAACAAATGAAAAATGGTAGAGAAATGATCCTAGAAGTGGGTCCCACTGGGCATGCCAAAATGTAAGCTAAGAAATAGTGGTTAAGGGAATGCAATGCCAAAGAAAGCACTCAAACAACTAAGTCAAAACTACATATATTATTAGACAAAAGAAAAGCTAAAAAACCATGAGAAGCCTAAGAATATGAAAACCTTCCTAAACCAAGCAAGCTCCCCTTTTATGTGTATCTTTGTCCAATGGATGAAATGTGTGCTCAAATGATATTTCTCAAGCTTCAAATGTAGGAGGATTTTGGCATTATGAGGGTATGGATGTGATTTTTGTTCTTCAAAATGGTATGGTAACTTTTCTCAAATGGTGGATGATAATGAAGGAGATGAGCGCTCAATTTATAGGCAAGAGAAGGGATGAATGGACGGCCAAGATGCAAACCTGAGGAAGGGCCAAGATGCATTTGAGAGAGAGCACATGGATTGTGTTTTCTCAAATGCATCTCATTGTGACAAGTGACATAATGGGAGAGGTTGGAAGAAATGGGGAATATGACCATTTTGGGATATGTGAGAGGGGACAAATGTGTAAGAGAAGGATGGAGTGTGTAAGGGATGTGTAAGAGCATTTAAGTTTGACATGAGGTGAGGGAATTGGGGATGTAAGGATGTGACATAAGAGTTGACTTGGGTTGGCTTAGGATTTCTTAATCCATGGATTATGATTGTGCAAATGTTTAGGAGGTGATTTGACACAAGGGAGGATAGGGAGAGGGGCCAAAGGCACACCCTAACAAGGTCCACCTTGCAGAGATCACACGCGGAAGAAACAAACACACAAGTGAGAGAGAGAATACAGATATCTTTCATATATTTACTTCAATTGATTCATACATGTCGGGTTGTAAGGCCTTCCCAATTTTAGGCAAGATATTATAATCAAGTATAGAAGTCCTCCAACATGCGAGGATCTGAGACAATCTTCTATCTTCTAGATTCTATCTCGGATGTCCTAAAACTACAAACAAAGATTACATTATATACAAGAGGCTATCGAACAAGTCAGCCTTCAGATCCACCATCAATGGAAGGAACGACCAGATCTAGGTCCACACACTTCCCAATGATAGATACCATCATTAAATCCTTAACCATAATTAATTGCAAGAGTCACCCTCAACAGGAAACTAAAACAAACAACTCGGTAAGCAAGGATAATCGAATGCCAAACAAGCATCACCAAGCACCAAGGAAATTCACCGAGCGCCAGAGAGATAACCGACCAACCCTGGTAAACAAAGGAAACCAACCAACATCGAAACAACTCGGTCAAAGAAGGAACCAAGCAACATAGGAAAACACAAACATGTTTTTGGTGACACAGGATTGCCAAGGACCCGAGATGCTCCTGCATCAAACACCTGGGGTTATTTGAAATGATTCTCTGTATCATAAAGCAAGTATGATCTGAGCTGAATCCAACTCGGATTGTGAAATCCATGAACTATCTTCAATCGGTCTATTCTTCCACTTTACTAGATATTCTATATACTATTTTTCTCTTGTACTTCTACCAATTCTTTGCTCCAAAATCTACTCAACTTCTTATATTTGTTTCTTAGAATAATCATTCGGTACTGTCATTTCTTCATCTGACTCATGATACTCATACATATCAGCAATATTGAAAATAGGTGATATATCCATGTCATCAGGTAACTCAATCTCATAAGCATTTCCACTGTCAAATATCTTCAAAATCTTACAAGGACCAAACTTCTTCATTTCAGCTTCCCATATGTTCCAACAGGAAATTGACCTTTCTTCAAATGAACAATTACTTCATCACCGACTACAAAAGTCTTATGTCTTCTAGATCTATCAGCTTTGTCTTTGTATTTCTAATTACTTTTCTCCAGTTTATATTTCACATCTTCATGCAATGACTTCATGTACTCAGCAAACTTTACTCCTTCAGCACTTCTCTTTCTTTCATCAGCAATATCCCTCAAATCTGATATACCTCTCGATTGTATGCCATTTACAATCTCAAAAGTTTTTTTTTCCAGTACTCCTATTCACTAAATTATTGTACACAAACTCTTCTTGTGCCAACATAGAATCCCAATTACTCGGTGTGTCTCCAACTAAACATCTCAAAAGATTTCCCAAGATTCTATTCACAACTTTTGTCTGTCCATTAGTTTGTGGATGAAATGTAGAACTATATTTCAACTCAGTGCCAAACTTTCTCAAAAGGGTCTTCCAAAAGTATCCAACAAATTTACTATCTCGATTAGAGATAATACTCCTCGGTAATCCATGTAATCTGACAATTTCCTTAAAGAAAAGATCTTCTATATGTACTACATCTGATGTCTTTCTACAAGGTATAAAATGTACCATTTTAGAAAATCTATCCATAACAACAAATTTAGAATCATTACCTCTTATTGTCTTCAGTAAGCCAAGAACAAAATCCATACTGATATCAATCCAAGGTTTCTCAGGAACAAAAATCGGTGTATACAATCTAGTATTCTGACTTACTCCTTTTGCAACTTGACAAATTCCACAACTTTTCACAAATTTATGAACATCTTTATACAATTGTGGCCAAAAGTATTTCTCCTTAAGCAAATTCAATGTCTTGTCAACACCAAAGTGTCCAGCCAAACCACTACTATGTTTCTCTTTTATCAAATTGGTTCTCATTGATCCTCTCAGTATACACAACCAAATACCTTTAAATAGCATACCTTCTTGAATGAAATATTCTTCCCATGTAGTACTCAGTTGATCTTGAATATGTGTTCTACGCTTTCTCCATGGCTTAGAAAAATCATGATCAAATTCATAAGAATCTCTCATGTCATCAAAGCCAAGAACTTCAATTTTCATCTCGGTCATCAAATATATTCTTCTACTCAATGCATCAGGAACTCGATTAGTGACTCCACTCTTATGCTTTATCACAAATGTATAACTCTGCAAATACTCAACCCATTTCATATGTCTTCGATTCAACTTATTCTGACTACCCAAATATTGTAAAGCTTTATGATCGATATACAATACAAATTCACTTGGTATCAAATAATGTCTCCATTTCTTCAGTGCTTGAACAATAGCATAGAATTCTTGATCATACATAGAGTATTTCCTTTTTGCATCATTCAACTTTTCACTAAAGAAAGTAATAGGTTTACCTTCTTGACTCAACATGGCTCCTATTGCACTTCCACTTGCATCATATTCCACTTCAAATACCTTATTGAAATCAAGCAATGCCAAAACAGGCAATTCAGCAATCTTCTGCTTCAAAGTCTCAAAACTTTTATCATCTCCATATGTCCACTTGAATTCTCTTTTATCTCCTCTCATTGCTCAATCATAGCATTACAAATCGAACTAAAATTCCTAAAGAACTTTCAGTAAAAACCTGCCAAACCATGAAATGATCTTACCTCACTAGCATTCTCAGGTGTAGGCCAATTCAAAATAGCTTCAACCTTTTTAGGATCCATCTTCAAACCATCAGCTAAAATCACAAATCCCAAATACACAATCTCCTCTTTCATGAATGAATATTTTTCAGATTTATCAACAACTTTTCTTCTTTCAACCTATGCAATACTTGTTTAATATGTAACAAATGTTCTTCTCTAGTCTTACTGAATATCAGAATATCATCTAGCTATACAATCACAAATTTACCCAAGAATTTCTTCAAAAATTCATTCATCAATCTCATAAAAGTACTCGGTGCATTAGTTAAACCAAAAGGCATAACCAACCACTCATACAAACCTTCTTTTGTCTTGAAAGCAGTCTTCCACTCATCACCTTCTCTAATTATGATCTGATGATACCCACTTTTCAAATCAATTTTGGTAAAATAATTTGCTCCAGTCAAACTGTCCATTATATCATCCATTCTTGGTATAGGAAACCTATATTTCACTGGTATCTTGTCAATTGCTCTGGAATCAGTACACATTCTCCATTCTTCTTAGGTGCCAATATAGTAGGTACTGCACAAGGACTCAAACTTTCTCTGATCAAACCTTTCTGCAACAATTCTTGAATCTGTTGGTTCAATTCCTGATTTTTGGTAGGTGTCAACCAATGTGGTGCCTTATTCAATAAACTAGCTCTAGGGATTAGATCCATGCAAGGATCAATACTTCTCTTCGGTGGAAAACCATCAGGTACATTATCAAAAATTATTTCATTGTACTCAGTAAGTAACTTATCAATCTCCTCAAGGATTTTGTCCTCTATTTTCTTACTCGGTTTGTTAGGAATTACAACAAAACATACATCATTCTTCCTCAAATCCTTAACAAACTTTCTTACTTCCATCAAGAAAAATTTCACAGATGTCCAAACATTACTAATAGGTTCTTCAATCAAAGGTAACAAGATTTGTCTTCTTCCATCAACCCAAATAGTATATGTATGCAATATCTCATCATATATAGCATGTATATCATATTGCCAAGGCCTTCCAAAACAAAATATGACAACAATCCATACGCATGATATCACATAACACCTTATCATAGTACTTTCCAATTTTCAAATTCACATAACATTGTTCACTTACCAAGATTGTATGCTCATCTTTGATCCATGAAATCTGATAGGGCTTCAGATGTTCCAACCTTTTCAACTGCAACTTTGCAGCCATTTCCTCAGATGCCAAGTTCTCCGAGCTACCACTATCAATGATTACATCCCAAACTTCATCAGAAACTCTACATTTGGTCTTGAACAAACTTTTCCTTACCAAATCTTCCTTATTACTTTCACTCCAAAGTGCCCTCCTTACCATCAAGTTCTTTTCCTTCTCAGGTTCATTCAGTGATTCTTCTTGCACGAAAGCATTTCTACTGCTACCAACCTTCTTACTTGCATGTGTACACTCAAATGATCTATGTCCTTCTTCTCCACAATTGTAACAAGTTCCTTGGAAACCACCTCTATTATAACCACCTCGGTAGTTACTACTTCTGCCTCTAGATGAACTTTCACCTTTCCACTCAGTCTTGCCTTTATCCAGATTTTTCTTTTCATGTTCAGATCTATTATTTTCACCATAAGATCTACCTCTTCCTCTAAGGAATCTACCACCTCTACCTCTTTGTCTTTGCTCATGTCTTTTGTTCAATTTCTCCTTAGCTTTTGATGAAAATTGATAAGCCTCTTCAATGTTCTCCAATTTGACAAAATTGATTTCTTCTTGGATGGAAACTCTCAATCCATTCAGGTACCTAGAAATTCTTTCCACATCATCTTCATCATGTCCAGATCTGATATCTAATCTATAGAATTCCTCAGTATATTCTTTTATCGAGCTATCTTTCTGCCTCAAACTTTGCATTTGCCTAACTAGGTTAATCTGATAATCACAAGGTAAAAACTTTCCTTTCAATTTATTCACCATCTTATTCCATACCTTAATTTTGTCTTTGTCTTTCCTCTTTCTATCCAACTGCAAATGTTCCCACCACAATGATGCATGACTTTTCAACTTTGTTCTTGCAATTTTCACCTTCTTTTCCTCAAGTACATTTTCATGTTCAAAGTACTTTTCCATCTTGGCGATCTAGTCCACCAATTCATTAGAATCCAATTTTCCATTATACTCAGGATGATTAAAGTGTGGTGTAGACTTCAGATTTGTCAAAGCCTTCAACAATATTTCCTCACCTTGATCCATCATCAGTGTAGGTTCTACATCACCTTGTTCTTCCTCAATTTCATCATCACTAACATCTTCAAGATGTCTTCCTCTTCTCTGGGTTATTTCAACAGCTTCTAATCTAGCAAAAATTTGTCTCAACATGTCTGCCAATCCTAGATCTACATCTCACCTCCCACAAACCATCTTGAAACCCTCTACAATTGTGGGTCAGATTGTAATCTTCTACCCCACAACAAATCAACTATGGTTTGACAAGAAGGAACCCTCAAAGCTAGATTCGTAAACCTAGATCCAGATCTCACCTTGCTCGGATACCACCTGACCCAAGGGAGGTTGGGGAGAGGGGCCAAAGGCACACCCTAACCAGGTCCACCTTGCAGAGATCACACGCGGAAGACACAAACACACAAGTGAGAGAGAGAGAGAGAGAGAGAAAGAATGCAGATATATTTCATATATTTACTTCAATTGATTCATACATGTTGGGCTATAAGGCCTTCCCAAATTAGGTTTGATATTACAATCAAGTACAGAAGTCCTCCAACATGCGAGGATTTGAAATAATCTTCTATCTTCTAGCTTCTCTCTCTGATGTCCTAAAACTACCAACAAAGATTACATTATATACAAGAGGCTACCGAACAAGTCGGCCTTCAGATCCACCATCAAAGGAAGGAACAACTAGATCTAGGTCCACACACTTCCCAATGATAGATACCATCATTAAATCCATGACCATAATTAATTGCAAGAGTCAGCCTCAACAGGAAACTTAAAAAAACAACTCGGTAAGCAAGGATAACTGAGCGCTAGACAAGAATCACCAAGTGCTAGAGAGATAACTGACCAACCTCGATAAACAAAGGAAACTGAGCAACACAGAACCAACTCAGTCGAAGGAGGAACTGAGCAACATAGGAAAACACAAATATGTTTTTGGTGACACAGGATTGCCAAGGACCCGAGATGCTCTTGCATCATGATTAGGATTGGATTAGGAGGCAAGCGGGAAGTTTACAAGGATGTGATGGGAGGAGAGAGAATGAGTGGAGGGTTGGATTAGCTAATCATGGGTCATTAGCTAATTAAGGTTGATTAGTATGTGTGAATAGGTTGGGTTGAGTATGAACTCCATATTAGGAGTTTGGGATGGGTTTGGTTAAGGGTTAAAGTTAGGGGCCATGTGCTCAAATTGGATTTAAATGTATTATTTAATTCCAAGTGGGAGGAAAATGGGGTTTTATGAATTAATTTAAATAAATATGTGTATCTATTTGAATTAATAGAGGAATGGGAATTTAATTAATTATCAGACTATAGGTTTGTCATTTAGATAAGTAATTGGACTATAGTTAATTAATTAAATTAATTAACTAGGCGATGACATAAATTAACCAAATAATAATATTTAATTAATAGAATGCCTTAGGAGAAAACTAAATAGGATTACTTAATTGTGTAATCAGATTTAGGTGTCTATAGACCCCATAGTGAATGTTGGTCGAGAGTTAACTGGTAGTGATAAATCCTTTAACCAGGTCACATCTTACAGTGTGCATTGTAACCTTTAATAGGGTTGGCTCCTAACCGAGCTCACTTGAGAAGAGTGAAATATCTTGGGTTACTAATCCCAGGTGGTTTTTCCCTTAGCAGGGTTTCCACACTAAAATCCTTGTGTTATGTGTTACTTGATGTGATTGGATTGATAGTATACTTTACACATTTCATATTTTGGATTAATCGGTAATCACAGTATTAATTTTACCGGCATTCAGTAAATGAACAGAAAGATTTTTATTGCTATCTTACCAAGTTGGTTATTTGTTTGAAAAAGTTTTAATATATACATCTGGGAGTTTGGGACTATAGGATAACTGGAATTAACTGATTCACCCCCCCCCCCCTCTCAGTTATCTAACAAAACCAATAAGGCTTAATGTAAAGGATTGAGAGGGTAGATGTAGGGTTGTGATAGTTGTTAGAGGTCATTAAAAGACCATTGTTGTCAATGGATGAGGAGACATTTGTGTCTAGTTATCAAGTTGACAATTTAGTTGTCAACTTGACAATATTTTATGCATCTTTTGTAGTGGTAGCATTATATGACAATTAGTTTGTAATCGTTTGTAGTTAGTTTTGGGTAGTTGGGATTGGATATAGGTAAAGAAAAGTTATTTTAAAATAGGTAGAAGGCTGATCAAAATAGAGAGGAGAAGTAAAATGCATAGTTAGCATTCGTGGTTATACGGTCTATAGCATAGACCTTGTAAATACAATACCAAGACTTAATTTAGATTGCATTTTCCTTAAATACAGCTTGCTTAAATCTCATATGAATGGCTAAGAGGATCATTATCCTCTGTTTTACCATTATCATGAATTATTTTTCATATATTTTCATATGGACTTGACTGTTTGTGCCGTGATAGTGAGGAAGCCCCTGGTATGATTGCAATGTGTAGTTTAATCATTCTATGTAGAGAGGAAGCCAAAAGAAAGTCTCACAATCTCGGGCAGTGAGATTGTGCATTGACAAAAGCATTAAAAGAGTGTCATAGGTATAGCAGTGGGCATTCTAGCCACACAAGGAGGGTTTTTAAATATTGAATCCAACCATATAGATGGAGGAAAAGATGAAACAACCATTGGGAGGTACTGGAAGTGACTGTATGGTCAAGTTATTGAAAGCTTTAGTTTAGTGTTCCTAAAAGAGAGGGTTTGATGCATGGGGGATTGAAATAGTAGGGAGTCCCAAACAAAGTTGAAAATATTTTTTTTAGATCATAACCCTAGACTATTTCACAAGATAAAGGATTGGGAGTGACTTCTTTGGGTGTTTGCTTTGTTAAAGTGCCCAATTAGGCCTAGGGAGAAAACAGAGACAAAATTTTTTTGGAAAGGATGTTCCAAAGGACCAATAACCAAGACTAACCTATGTTACATAACTTGGAAAAGGGTATCTAAAACCTTTTGGGGTTTAGCAAGTTATTTGGGAAGGTTTGGAAACATTGTTTGAAGTATATAACCATGTTTGAGCACTTGATGGTGTAGAGCCAAGTGGTGAAGGAAGCTAGTTGTGGTGACCATAGATTGGTCTAGTTTAGTGGGTTGGGATAAGGAATTTGTTCCATTTGAGGGACAAATGTGAGCATGTTCCTAACACATGGTGTGATAGGATAGTCTCAGTTGAAGAAGTACTTTTCCATTTTTCTCTGCATCAGTTTGGGCCACAATATGTAATCCAAATCATCATTAACAATGAAACAAATTATGTGGAAATGGGAAAACTTATGATGTCATTAATATTGAAAGTCTTGGTTTCAAAGCCCTATTATATGAGAGTCACAAATTCGACATGGTAAGAGAGGTGGTTCAATTAGTAAGGTAGTCATCAAGCATTAAAAGTATTGGGAAGTTACAAGTTATAGCATTATGTTAGATGGGTGGTCTGATATAAGAAATCATACATTTATTAATTTCCCCACTCCATCCAATGCTAGCATGATCTTCTTGAGATCAATAAATACATTGGAAGGAGTGAAATTAACCCAGTTGTTTTCATAATTTTGTAAGGTTGTGGTGGAGGTTGAGCCATAATAGGTAATCCAAACTAGGTTGGGCAACAATAAGTAATCCAAACCATCACTAACAATGTATAAAATTATGTCAAAATAGACAAACTACTCAACAAGATGTATCCCACATTGTTTTAAAGCTTAAGTGTGGCACATTGCATTTATTCGACACTTGAGGTCATTGGAAAACTGGTTGGGTTAAATCTACAATAGAGAGAGAAATTCATCACCAACTTCATTTATAACCGCACTAAAGTGTTGGGCATGATGAGAATATTCACTAAAGAAAAGGAGCTCCAAAACTAGGCAAAAAAAGGTGTGGCACTAATTTGTTGGCACTATAGAATTTCTCAAAAAATGAGCCTCAAACACGTGTTTCATCAAATTGTGTAGAGTGATATTTTTTTAATCAAATGGACAAATATCAAAATTTCACAGCTTTTGTTTAAGAAAACATTTTAGATAGATGCACAAGAGATTGTGCAAATTTTAAAGACCTTGGTCAAAGTGCTAAGATTGGTTGATGGGGAAAAATTCCCCAAAGGTTATTTTTTTGAGACCACAGCTAAGGCAAATGAGGCAATATGGTACAAAATGCAAAATCATGTAAGAAAATGCATGCCAAAAACCTATTGGAGGTGACCGTGCACCTTCCAAGGTGATGAGATCTAAATCACTTTCTCCCAGTTGAGGTTTCAATAGATGCGCTTCATCATTGTAGTCTGATATAGTTGCAAGAGCCCTTGTCCTTTACCAGTAGCCATGACACCTCCTTCCTTCAACACACTTTCCTCCTCTGCAATTTTTTCACCATTTCACAGCACCAAGTGCTTAAACGTCAACAACCTTTACGATTGTGTTTGTTTTACTTTACTGGAGGTGATCTTGTTTTGTAAGGTTTTGTTCAACCAAGCCACAGATCTGGACATTCCATCGATTTTATAGAGCCTGGTGTGGTTGTGGGTAAAAAGCATTTGATTTAAGCAATTCTAAGCGAAATAGAGTGAAATGACCATAGTTAAAACACCTAAACTAATAAATGAGAGCCACCATGACTGAAATAAAATTGAAACCTTGTACCATAAATTTATTAATCTAGATTATAGTTAGGAAAAGCCCACTAAAAATCATATAAATTGCTGAGAATTTAGCTTACGTTCAGATGGGTTGGCTCAACGTCACTAAGATTTTGAATTCAAAATAAAAAAGATAAAGCTAAACCAAAGATATCTATGCCTCTATCTTGAAAAATAAATCTAAACACTCATCTAAAAAAATAAAATTAAGCATTAAAAATTACAGGAGATCACAAAAATCAAATAATAAATGCTTAACTATGCTACTATTTTCTAGTTATTGCAATCAAATATGATGAATGCCAACTTCCAATTCTAATGGGTGCTTACCAAGGAAAATAGCAGCTATTGTTGAAGAGTTCTATCACCTCTGCCACTCTAGTTTGAAAGAGAAACCTAGGAATCAAGCAAAGCTTTCTTTATGCATGGCTTGCAAAAACAACATCGCAAACCCTAATAATCATGCACAATATTAGAAGGTGCTCCACGTTAATGCCATCTACCTTCTAGAGTTGTTGACCAGTTAAAGGCACATGAAGATACATGGAGCATTCGTATAATAAAACTACTCTCTGTGTTGTGCGTAAAACAGCTCTCTCTGGCACGTAATAGTGAATAGAAATTTCACTTTTTTTTGTAAAGTTATGCTCTTTCTTGTCGAAATTCCGACGAACACGGGCATGGATTAAAAAAAAGAAAAATTTTCCTTCTATAATCTGACAAACCAAAAGAAATCCCATAGCTCGTCTAAACTGTTCATCAGAAAATTACCCCAAATGTATTAGTGATTCATCTTAGCAGGATTCTGGATCCTCCTAAAATCTATTTGTAATGGGTTTCGAGGCCCCATCAAAACCTGATTTTACATAAATCAAAAATACAATATATACCATATAGAACGATAATAAACTTCAAATTTTCTTACAAATGGACCATTCTTGTATTCCTTCACTAAAACAAGTTGATACACCATCTACTACCTCTCAAGAAAAACTCTTAGGAGATGATTGGGGGTCATTAAACTTTACACCATCATTTGTGAGAGAATATAAAGTTCCTAAATTTAAATCATGAACCTTTAAAGGTCCTAGTGTGTCACTTATTCAACCTTCTTTTTTAACATTTCAACTCATAATCTTGAACATGGTTTAGGATGTGTGCAATAAATCATTGAGAATCATGAGAAACCTCCTCATTGGTCACAATCAAATCCCTTGTCAACTAATACTTTTATATCTTTTATCCCTTAGTTTAACCAAGATAGTATTTTGTCTAACCTTCTTTGTGCCAAGTTCATTACCCGACCTAAATCAAAGAAGAAATATAGACAAGATCTTACGTTTAAAATATCAATTCTAACTACCAAATAATAAATCAAATAATGATAAATTCATAGAAAATAAAATGTTTTCTTTTGTTCTAATAAAAGAAGTAACTACCATCCTTTTCACATGAACTTGAAAACTAGTGCATTAACTAACCCATACAAACCTAAGAAAATTAGGGAATAACATTAATTGAGAGAAAAGGAAAGTGGAACAACAATGTAACTAAAATAACTACCGTCCATTTCCTATGAACATGAAAAGTAAGCTTCACATGCTTTTCAGATAGAAGTTACTAACTATTATTCGCATGAAGCTAGATCTAACTAATTCCATTTTTTTATTCAAGCATCAAAATATCTCATATAAGAATGTAACTCTAATTATCAGGGAAGATAACTAACATCTTAATATCATGCAATGAAAATAACATAATATTAATCAAGTATAAAATATGTACTTGTTGTCCCAATTATTGTTGTTCTTTTCATAGCTTTCGTCCTCTATGGGAAAAAGAGTATCATTAGAAATTTTTGCCATCCAACCTTGGATCTTCTAATCATGACCAAACAATCACTCGCGTGACTTCCACAAGGAAGTAGCCCAACCCTTCCTAAGGGCATGTGAACACAGCTTAAATTTTCTTTTTCCATTCAAGACTTCATGTAGAACCCACAACCATCATAGGAATCCATCCTAAAGACATCCTTGCCTACTAGGTAACCTTTCTAACCAAACATAGCACTACTAGTCCTAGGGACTAATGTATACTACCCATAGCATAGTACCACCATGGCCAAGGTTTTGAAAAATACAAGCACATACCATGTGCATTCAATATCACCACCAAACTTGTTTATTGAGTCCTTTAGACTTAGTAGGGTCTACATTACCTGTTTGGGACTTGTTATCCATTCCAGGCAAAACAAATGGTCCATTGACCCAAGAGTGATACACATTAGCATAAGCAAAAACTTTTATTGATTCCTAGTTTAACAACCAATCTACAAGGGGTCCCTTCCCCAAATGTTTACCATTGTTATACACATTTAAAATATGATTGACAAATGAAATCTTCTATGTATTTTCCCTTCCTAGGGTAGAAATGGAAACCCTTCCAAAAAAATTGTCACATTTTTCATATCTTACTTTATGACCTAATTATTCAAATTTAAATCATAACATTCCAAATAGATGAGTTAGCATATCAGTTGGAGACATGCTATTATATATTGATGAAGATTCCAATAGCCCACACAACATTAATAAGATTTACAGTACTTATTAACTGTAAACTTTATTATATCATAAATAAGTAAATAATTAATCACTTCGCGACTAATGAGGCCAATTAAACTCATAATTGAATTATAACCCTTCAAAGAGAACTTCAATTTTGAAAAGTTATCTTTATAACTTCCTAACACTATCCATAAAGTTATGGTCTAAAATTGAATTGGTTTCACCCTCTAGCTAGTTTGGTAGAGCTACACTTTAGCTAAACTACTATAATTGGGTGGAGCCAGTCCATCAAAACCATCCAAGAGTCAAACTTGACCCAATTGTACCTTCAAATAATATCAACATTAGTGAATGACACAATAAAAAAGAACATGCCATCGTCCTCACCAACAAAACTATAGGCCTTCCATAAAAACTCTAATTTTCAAAATGAACCAAGAGTTAAAATTGATTTTTTTGTACTACCAAAATATTTGAATCTTGGGGGATGACCTAATCAAAGAAAATAGCATCAACTTCAACAATTAAATTCAACTAGTTGAATTACAGCCCTTCAATGAGAACTCCAATTTTAAAAAAGTTGGCTCTATAATTTCCTAACACCATTCATAAAGTTATGGTCTAAATTTGAATTGGTTTCACCCTCTAGCTAATTTGTTAGAACCATGATTTAACTAGCTACTATAATTAGGGGGGTCGGTTTATCAAAGGGAACTAGTTATGAGCCATATAAATGGCCAGACATATAAGGGGCACATTCTCTGGTGTGTAATTTTATTCTTATATGACTAGCAACTTATATGGCTACATAGCAGCTTTTCCATCAAAGCAACCCAAGAGTAAAAATTGATCCAATTGTACCTTCAAATCATATGAACCTTGGTGAATGACATTATCAAAAAGAAAATACCATCATGCTCACCAATTAAACTACAACTCTTCCATAAAAAACTCTAAGTTTCAAACTACTATTAGAGACAGAAACAGTCATATCCATGCAATCAAATCGCAGTGACTAAGCTCCACACAGAATGCACCAAAGACAAAAAAAAATTGTCTAACTTTTTAGATTTGTAAAAACACAGTGATTTTTTGGAAAATTTTATGTGGTTTTCGACCACAAAATGTACAGATCATGAAGAACAGATACTGAAAAATTCGTGAAAACCTGTTGTGTTTTCCATTTTTTGAAATTTAGTCAATGAAGCATTTTGTCTAAAGCTTAGCCGCGTCCCAATCAAATTGAAAGTGCAGCTATTCTCCACATAGAATAGCATGCAAGTACAAATTCATTGGAAAACCAAAATTTACATACTATGATACAGATTTTTATGCCATTTTCATTGGTCTGATCATCCTAAGTACCACTGAAAACAATGTGAATTCAATCTTTTCAGTAATACCATTTTGTATGGGGAATAAGGAGAACGGCCAAGTTGGATTAAAAAAAACCTTTTTCATACATTCAATTTAATAAACAAAATGTCATATCACAGAATATAGCCCTGCCAATACATCCAAGGATTCATGGAATGGTCCCCAATTTCCAATCTCCCCTGCTCCAGTTTTCAGGCAATCACTCTACGCCGCCGTATTCTCTACTCTACTCTGCTACTGGATCACATTAGCATAGGAAGAGCCTGTGAATCTTTTGACGGCGGCAGCCTGACAACCCACAGCGCAGTTGGGCTGAATTCACATGCGTGGAGAAGGAAAAAAACAGGGTCTCTCTCTCTTTCAAGTCTCCCTCCCCTCCAATCTGTACTCCCCTGCAACAGTACTGTCTTAATGGTCACGTGAAAAAGGATTCTACTTTCTGCAAAAAGGGATTTAGATAGCGAAAGACTAGTTTACTGTATGAGTAGCTCGGCAGCTCATGTCTGAAAGTGTGACTCGAATTGGGTTTGGCGGGGATTGAATTTGGTACAGAGTAGACATGTTGTTTTGTCTGTCAGATATGCATAGAGTGCCGTGAGATCGTGAAGACCATGCCTTGAAGATTGTGGATGGATATTCCGAGACCTCTCATGGGTTTGATGTAACTCAAACATTCTTTCTTGGGTTCAGTTGGGTCGTGTTGATAGGACTGAGACAGGCTATAGGGTATAGGAGTTCAGGGAATACATTCAAGATGTCTCCTTGAGGTTTGAACTGGTACAGCCAGAGAAAAACGGCTTTGATCATCTCAGGTGATTACGAAATGGCCGTGACCTTTCCAAGGACATGTTCATGATGATTTTGTGGGTAGGATGGTGTGCAGTTCACACTAATAGAGATTGTTTCAAATCATTTTTTATCCTTAAAACACTTCACAATCTTTCTGTCAATTGCATTTTGTTGATCACATTCAGAAGTTTGGATGCTGGGTATAAGGTGGCTTTTGGGTTGTACTGGTATTTGCCTGAATTTGGACCTCACATAATTTAATCAATTTAAATAAATAGGTTAAAATAGTTTGAATTGTATGTTATTTGTGTGGATTCAGGTCTTACATAATTTAAACTATTTTGATTAGTGTTAGGGGAAAGTATCTGATAGGGGGTCCAATAACTGTGATCTTTTTGTCATCTTGACCTCCCAATTACTAATATTAAAAGACCCTAAAAAATGATCACACATGTACCAATAGCCGATCACACATGTAATAATAACCGATCATATATGTATTAATAGCCGATCATTTTTTAGCTTTTTTGGTTGGTAATTGGCCCATTTGTGCACTACTATTGGAACATTTTGTAATGACTACTGAGACATTTCGCCACAAATATTGGCATTTTTGAGTGAATGGCTATTGGTGCAAGAACATAGTGGGTATCAGGCGGCACTTTGAAATGACCCCTTTATGACCTTTCAGTGTTTGACAATCTCTACAAAGAGATTTGTGAATACCCATAAGCTAAACCCATAGCTTTAAGTAGTTAACTTGTATATGGAGACAACAAAAAATCGTTGAAATCTGACATGTTGTTTATGATCTATAAGTGCGCAAAGTTAGGGTGTGCGGATACTGGGTACTCTCCCCTACTTGCGTACACTTGGGTTGTGCATAATTTAATCAATTTAAACAAGCAAATAAACGGTTTTGAGTTGTACAATATTGTGTGAATTGAGTCTCACATAATTTAAATTATTTTGAGTCAATTCTTGTGAGAATTTGGGTCTCACATAATTTAATCGATTCAAATAAACTAGTAAGTTAGCTTCGGTTGTACGATATTTGTTTGAATTTGGGTCTTATATAATTTAAATTGTCTTGAGTTGTATGATATTGTTGTTTTTTTTTGTGAATTTAGGTCTTGCATAATTT
The DNA here is from genome assembly GCA_027943335.1 of Chamaecyparis obtusa. Classification (NCBI taxonomy): domain Eukaryota; kingdom Viridiplantae; phylum Streptophyta; class Pinopsida; order Cupressales; family Cupressaceae; genus Chamaecyparis; species Chamaecyparis obtusa. The sequence continues at coordinate 1,327,947 of BSBK01000736.1, forward strand.
AATCAGTTCAAATAAACTAGTAAACAATCTTGAGTTGTATGTTATTTGTGTGAATTTGGATCTCACATAATTTAAAGTGTGTTGAGTCACATTTGTATGAATTTGGTGTCACATAATTTAATCAACTCAAATAAACAAATTAACAGTCTTCAATTGTATACTATTTGTGTAATTTTGGGTCTCACATAATTTGATCTATCTTGAGTCATATATTTTTATGATTTTGGGTTTCACGTAATCAAATAATAGTATATAATCTTGAGTTGTATGACATTTGTGTGAATTTGGGTTTCACATAATTTAAATTGTCTTAATTCATATAGTATTTTTGTCAATTTGGGTCTCACATAATTTAATCAATTCAAATAAACTAGTATACGATCTTGAGTTGTATGCTATTTGTATGAATTTGGGTCTGACATAATTTAATCAATTTTAAATAAGCAACTAAACAATCTTGAGCCATATGGTACTTTTGTGAATTGGGGTCTCACATGATTTAATCAATTCAAATATACTATTAAACTATCTTGAGTAGTATGGTATTTGTGTGAATTTGAGTCTCACATAATTTAAGCTGGCATATGGTACTTGTTAGATTTTGGGTCTTTCATAATTTATTCAATTCAAAAAAACTAGTAAAGGGACTTGAGTTGTATGATATTTGTGTGCATTTAGTCTAACATGATTTAATCAATTCAAATAAATTAGTAAATAGTATAGAGTTCTATAGTATTTGTGTGGATTTGGGTATCTCAATTTAAATTGTCTTAAGTTGTATGGCATTTGTGTGAAGTTGAGATGTACAAAATTTGATCAAATAAAATATGCTAGTAGATTGTTCTTAGTTGTATGGTATTCGTGGGAATTTGGGTTGTACATAATTTAATCAATTCAAATAAACTAGTTGTTATATCATGTGAGACATAATGGTTATGTTGCATCATGTAGAACACAAATTTAAAATCTTTTATCTATTTTTTATTGGTTTGCCATTCCAATCTAAGATGCATTATAATAAAACCTATAAGATAAACACTTGTGGCATGAATATTGGAGGGATCCCTTTTCAGTCCCAATCCTTCTATTGTGTAAAATATAATCATGACCTTAAATGTTAAAATCTCAACTATTGAATGTGAGAAGAGTATCAATCATTTCAAGTTGTCTATTAGCATAAAAAATAGCATTACAAATCTAGAAAAATATATGAAAGAAATAATAGATCTCATTATTGCCATCTCTGAAATTTTAACATGCTTGTACTCTGTTTATAATTTTGTAAAAACAAATCTAAAACACAATTTAGAGTGTTAGAATAATTGTTGATGTTTATATTGTAAACTACATTATAACTACAGACTAAATATCATCACCTTATTTTCATATTTCCAAACAATATCCATCAAGCATATGTTTATAAAATAATATGCAACAATGTTACGACTATTTTAAGTTTGCATACATAAATAATGAATGAGTGCAAAACAGAGCAATCATTTCATATCATTTATTTTACACAAGTATATATTTGTAAATCAGCATCCTTTTACATATCCAAATACTAACTAATATGTTTTTAAAATTGTTGAAATAAAGGTGCAATCATATTAGTAACATGAAATTTACACGTGAAATAGTTAAAATGGATAATATATTTATTATTTTATTAAGTTTTTCTTGTGATAGAGGAAAATTATCATTTTCATTGTGATAGTGGATTTGATTTCCTAAAGCATTGGATGCCTAAGTATACGTGCAAATAGTTGAATGATGGTTTTATATACAATGCCTAACTTGGTATAATGGTTGGAATATCTATGTGATGTTCTACTCATTGATTTCTTATATTAGTTAATTAACTTCTATTTCATCAACATTTACTAACTTTACTAAACTAATTACTCTTGTTAGTTTGAAATTTTTTATACTGATAAGTATATGGATGATCAATATCTTATACATGTAATCGAAAAAAGAGATCATGCACTTATTGGTATAAGTTGTAAGAACATGTGATTAAACCTTCAATGCATGTTTTGGCACATCTATTGTGGTTATCAACACCCATCTTAACCTTGTGGTTGTATTTGAATTCAAAAGTTCATCATAAGGAATAGAGACCTTGCTCTCTTTAGGAGCCTATAATTTTATTACCATGTTATTTTTAAGGAGATAAGGGACTTGGAGCTCTACAATTTTGATGAGTACCTTATCTAGGAATAGAGCATGATATTTTATTAGTCAATTTGAAGCTCATTATTCTTCACCTTGGTAAATATTGAATAATTTTAGGGATGGTTTGCATTTTTTTAGGGATAGTTTATATTTTTTAAGTACAACATAGGTTAAACAAGCTATGAAATGTCATGCTTGTAAATGTAACCAAAAATTCTAATTAAAAAAATTACTCGAACAATATGAAAATCATTTTTTTTGGCAATTAAGTTTTGTAATAATTAGTTAGAACAAGACACAAATACATAAGCTCAATCACATGCTAAACATTATGTGAACCAAATTTAATCAAAATTTACTTTTACCATTTTTTTGCTTCAAATAACCAAATCATGTGTGCATGCTTGTGTTTATTTATTTTTCTTATGTGCTTTGGATCATAAAAATTGAAAGAGTTATCAAGATTATGGATGCCTAATAACTAAAGAAAGCATTAGTCTATAAAATATTTGACATGTCAAGGTGTATACATATTGCTTGAAGTTTTGAATAGCTTGATTTCTAAACAAACATTTATCGTCCTATCAAAGATACCTCTAATCCCAAATACTATAATCAAACTCTTTCTTTATTTTTTTAAAATTCATTGCCCCTTTTTTTTCCTTTAGGAATCAAGTGTAAGATTTTTATACCTAACACTACCACAATGTCAAGTCATCAACCTCTATTTTTTGCACCTTTTTTGTGTTATTTTCTATCACATTACCTCTTTGCATGCGGTGCACGAGCACCCATCTCTGATCCAGATGATGAAGGATAGTGTGTGGGACATATTGTGATGTCCTCTTTTGATGTTTGATTTCATTTTGTCAATGGTTGTAAGAAAGATCCCCTAATTTGTAACTCTATGTCATGGATAGGTGCATTATAAACCACCATGGACATAAGAGTCAAGGGGCAGTAGTGTTGAGTCCTTAGGGATTTTAGGTCCTTTAGGAGTGGTTTTTATGTTTTCAATAATGTTTATGCAACCCTATGTGAAGAGGGGTCAAGTTGCTTAGAAAGTGCAACTTTTCTAACAATTGTGAAAAAGTTGTCAAAAATGCAAAAGTTGCATTTTGACAACATTTCTTGCAAAAATGTGCAACTTTCCTCCCAACGGCTCTAACCTTCAAATAGTGGTTATAACCATTGTAGGAAGGTATATGTACCCCAAATAATCTATTTTCAATGGTTGGGGATGATTGTACGAACTGGTGAAGTCTGCAAGCAATAAAACTATTCAAATTCCATGTACCTTTGATGTTTCTGAGCATGTACAGATTGGTGTTGAGCTCTGATTGATTTAGCAATTTTCTGCACTTGTTTACGTTGCATCCTAAGTTGGTTTGGAGTGTTGAAACCATCGGGGGTGAAAGGGATCCAACTTTTGTGTTCACTGGACTGTGTCTTCTTGAGAAACCCTTTGAGATAAGGGTTTGGAGATCAAATGGCTCTAACTTGTATTTCCACCATCAAAATTTGATGAATCTTTATGGAATACAAGTTAGGCCTATGTATGTTAGGATTCCTAAAGATAGGGTTGTGGAAGTGTAGGGGTCAAAGGGAAATTTGGTGCCCTAGGTAGACATTTGGATGTGGCTACCTATTGTTTGGAGAAGATGTTGATGTTTTGAGAGATGGGTGTTGAACCAGAGGGTTTACCTTTGGATTTGGCAATGTTTTGGATGTCCCTTGAGGATTAGTACTTTGGTTTGGAGAAACTGTTAGTGGAGGTAGTGTCCCCTTTGTAATCAAAGGCCTAATAGCCCTATTAGGTCTCTGGTCTTTTGTATACTCGAACTCTTGCCTATGAAGATCAAAAGAATCCCCTCTAGGAAGTTGTGTAAGTCCCAAAAGGGTGTCTGGATATCATATTTGTTTTGGTGGTCTTTTGGCAGAATTTGGAATTGTGCCCCCAAAACCAGTGAGACAAGGCTACAAGCCTTACTGGGCCTTTGTATGGCAACTACCCTTAAGAACATTGCAAGACCTTTCCTAATGCCTAAGTCATATTGTTTGGGTCATTTTGGGATGAAATCCATGAAGTACTAAGTTGTGTTGTTAGAGGGGACATTTGAGGGTGAGTTGATGTCAAATCAAGCCCTTAGGGTCTTTTGATAAATGGAGTTGTTGAGTAGGGATCACTAAGTATTGATCGATGAAGTGTTTCATTTTAGTGTTTAGTATATTTACCTTAGTATGTGGAGCCTTGTCTTGTTAACACCCATCATTTGAGGAGAGTAGGGTGTTAGGGGTAAGAAGACTCTAAGTAAGAAGGGCTTTGCATCAAGTGGTATCAGAGCAAGGGAAAGGAACACTCTATCAAGTGTGTGCCTGAAAGAGTGTCCCAAATGAATGTGAACTTGTTGTCCCTAATCAAGTACCATTTATCATTACAAATCAAAGCATACCCCAAGACTTTTATCAGCAGTGTGAAATTCTTGATGACTCCATAGCACATATCCAAGCATTGATTGACATGGAGACCATGAAGCTTTCAAACAATGAAGACATTGTATCTACAAAAGCTCAAGGGCATCCAAGTGATGGTAGTGGTTTAAATGAAGAGTGCAAGGTTATTAATATAAGTGATATGATGCTTTCATTCTCAAATGGGCAACATTAGGTGATGTTGACTATGAGTATGCAAGTGTTGACATTTCAATCAACAATGTTTGTGATGCTCTTGATTCACCTTGTGTAACTTAGCCAAATGATATGAATGATACTACTTATTGTCCCATTATTCAAAGTGACTTGTATAAATTAGATTTGGAGTCACTTATAAATTCTAAATATAACGGTGATGTTAAAAGCCTAACTAATGATGTGAATGGATGTGTTGAATCTCCTCATGTCTTTTCTACTTATAAGGTTGATTATGTTGATTATGAGTCTAATTCTTAAAATGATGACATGATGAAAGTAGAAGTTGTGGATGTGTGTCAAAGTGAGATTGTACTTGAAGCAAGCAAATACATCCTTTGTGGTCAACATATAGAAATGGTATGTACAACTAAGAATGACTTCAGATGGTTTTCAAATCCATTGTATGATGATACAATAGAGGAAGGTCATATGATAGATTTCCAAAGTACATCTGAAAATAACTTTCAATTTTTCTCAAATCCATTTATGATGAAGTAGTGGAAGATTATAATGCAATGTTCTGTCATGAAGCATTTGGCTATGCTTTTCATTATTATTCAAATCCATTATATGAGGATGGGTCATTTACACATGAGGTGCATATTTTGTCATCTTGTGAAGAAGATAATTATGCTAATGAAATTGACATATCTAATTTGTCAATCTTTAATCACTATGCATATGGTTGTGATACTAAGTCTAATTAAGGTAAAAATAGTTCATGTAAATCCAAGCCTATTTTCCGAAAAGATGCAGTGAATAGTGATGTTGATTGTTGTTATTTTTCTAGTCAATGATGAGTATTCTCATGAAGTGGAAGTGAGTAAGGATGAACTCAGTGAGATAAAGCCACCCAAAATTCATTATGAAAACCATGCTAAATCTGAAAGTAAAATGGTTAATGAGAATTTTGAGCTTCAAGACAACATGACAAAGGTTGGGAATGAAGATAAGTTCATAGCAACAATTATCAGAATCAGAAAAATTGCTATGATGATCCTTATAATGAGATATTCTTGAACTTACATGAATCTTCTTTCGACAACTACTACATGAATGTAATGTTGGATTCAGGTGTGGAAAAGTAAGTACTGAGAGGGGAGGGGTGAATCAATACTCTAAAACACTTTTAAATTTATCTTAACATTCATTTGTTGATTCCTTAACATTTGCATGCATCACATGAAATAAATAAAACATGTAATAATCAACACATAACACGATTATTTTGGTATCACAAAAATCCTTGTTATTGAATAAAAATTGTGGTGAGGATGACACCCACAATAATTCACTACTGCAAAATAAAGTTGCTTGGTTAGAGCTACAATGCTTAGCTATTTCTGATAGCTTACCCTGTTAAAGGTATTAACCTGGTTAAGAGTTTTAAAGACTACTAAGTCTACTCTGTTAAGAGATTTTACAACTCTAATCTAAGAATTGTACCTGGTTAAGGGATTTACAGTTAAGATCTATTAGGATCTACTTGGTTAAGAGACTTGTACAATTCTGATTACTACTTAATCAGTAATAAAAAAATGTTTGTCAAACTTGCATCAACAAATGCTATTCAGACTCTATGTGCTCATCAATTTATTACCTCATACTGTGTATCCATTACACTATCAATTCAATACTCGATAGCTCTGAATCTTTGATTGTTCTTTAAGACTTTGTTACTTGGTAGCTTCACTATTCATTCACCTTATGCTCTGATCTGCAATCTCCAATTACTCTTCACACATACATATGCCACCTTAATGATCTTCATACTCTGATCTTCTTATATACAAAATTTAAGCGGTGCTAGATGTTCTAAAATATTCATTACAAGTGGTGCTAGCATTGGGTACACTTCCAATGCATATTTCATCATTAATTCTCATTGGTTGATCTCACCTTGTAATCATTAGATTTCAATCTCCAATGTTCTGTTATACGATATCATCGAGATTGGTAAACCATTTTCTAATTGGTGTTCAGCTTCAATGTACTTAGAATTCATCGTGTGTCGACTTGCTCTACTCAGTAACACATTTTATTTAACTCGGTAACTAAGTTCTCTTCTTGGTTAGGTGTTCGATAGAACTTGGTTCTCGGTGCTCAATTCTGCCTCGATCGGTGCCTATACTTTCTTTCTCTTTACCAAAATTCCATGTTTACTTATTCCTTTTACTGAATGCTTTCTCTACCTTACTGACTCATATTTTCTTCCTTACCGAATGACTTTGACAAACATAATTTCCTTATAACTAATGATGATCAAAATAAACTCTTAGGAGTATCAATCTCCCCCTTTGGCATTAGTTTGGTATGTTTGTTAAAAACCTTCAAAATATTCAAAATCATATATCAAAATTTTGTCCTGGTCTATTTCTCTTCCTCGGTAAAACTTATTACTCCCCTGAAGTAACAAGTCTAGTATATCACCTTACTATATAGATAATCTTCCTCTTTTATGTATATATATAGCCCCTTATATATCTATTCCCCCTTTCACTTAACAAAATCTTATATGTATATTCCCCCTTTTTTAACAAAAATGTCAAAATACTTGCTTTGTATCCGGTTTGGGGATCTTATCAAAAATGCTTTTATACTTCTCTTGTGCATCCTTCAATGATGCCTTGCAAGTGTCTTGGAATGTTTGTAACACTATTATTTGCTCACTTGTATCAGCAGTAAGACTAACCATGTTGTCCATAGCACTTACATCTGGTGTGCTCACTAGATCTTTAGCTTTCTGAATTTGTTTCTGCAGTGATTCACTGTTTCGTAACAAAATTGTTTGGAGTTCTAAGAGATCCATCCTGATCTAGTTCTCCTCCTTTCCTCAATTCAAATTGTACTCCCATCAAGTGTTTCATCTTCTCATAATACTATGTTATTGTCTTTGGTTCAGTGGAAATCTTTGATAATAGCTCAGTGAGCTCATTTCCACATTATTGTCCTTTTCCTTTATTTCCTTTGTAAATTTTGAAAACAAACAAATCTTTTGAAATATAAAAAGAATGGATTGCAATTCTTGTTCCAATGCAAGGATTAACTCTTAAAGAGTTACCTTGTCCAATGTTACTAATTGAAGAACTTCTTCAATCACCTTGGTCTCCATATCTTCCTTGTGAACTTTCATCATATACTCGGTTGTGTTAGTTCTAGGCTGATTGATTTGGCTGACAAGTTCTTTCAACTAACTATATATGTCTATCTTTTCATTGATTGTTGCCTTAGGGACAATCTCATTCAAAATGCTATTTATTTGCTAAAACACATCAGTTTTCTACTTTTTGGCTATAAGCTTATCTTGTGCAACTTTCTTTTTCAATAAGTCACCAAACTCAGAGAGTTCCTTCAGGCTCATGGTTGTATAATCAACCTTTGGTATGACTATAACCTCATTTATATCTACCTCTTTTTGGCTTTTCTTTTCTTTGACTTGCCCTGTGAACTTGATGCCTTCTTTGCATCTGATTGAGTTGAAGTCTCATTGGTTTTATCTTCCTTCTCCTTCTTTTGTTCTTCTAGCTTCTTCTCTTCTTTCTTCTCTTTTATTTCTTCCTTCTTTTCTTGTGTTTCCTCTTTCTTTTCTTCTACCTTTTTTTTTCGCTGGTTCCTGCTTCTGTCAAGTAGTCTCGGTGGGGGTCATCAACTCTATTTTCTAACCTTGAGTTGTTTATGTCTCTATAGTCTTCTCCTTGGTCTCTTTTGGTTTATTTTCCTTTGTTGGCTCAGTAGGAGTCTTAGCATCTATAGGTGCAGCATCAGTCACCTCTATCTCCAAAAAATCCATTACTTGTATAATTACTGGCTCTTTTGTCAATAATCTTGCAGTAGTTGAGTCATCTATATCCATGGCTTCTAATTCTATGGCCTCAGTTGCCATGACATTTTCATCTTCTTTCATTGTTTCATCAAGATCTTGTTCGGTAATGTCTTCTATGATTACTTCTTCCTTGTTTGATATCAATCCAATTGGGTTGGATTTATCCTCTTGAACTGTTACACCTTCAATTGTCGATTGGTTAATGGAAAAGATCTTTCTCCAAAGATCATTGGTATCTTTTTGTACTTCTTGCAGTTGATTGACCATTACACTTAAAGCTCTTCCTTTTACCAGAAATCTTGCCGAATATTCATTGAGTGTATCCTTTATTCCTCTCTCAGTAAGGTCTGGTACTGTGATTGCAAGTGATCTCTCTCATCTCTTTTTCAACAGCAAGTGCATATTTCCATGTGGCATCTATTTTCTTATACAATTCTCCTTCTAGATAATCTGCCACTTCAACTGGTATCATCCTAAATTTGTGTAGTGCAGTGATGATTGTTTCTTCTATTTTATCATTTTTGTCCTCAGTCCTTGTGTCATATTTTAATTGTTGCATGACCTTCAATCCACCATACTTTTTAAGTGTCTTGAGCAAATCATCAAGACTCTTCAACTTCATGCTCAATGCAACTTTGAATTGTGACAAGTCATCTGAACTCAATGTCAATTTCCTTTGGCAACTTCAATTTTCTTCTTGGCCTCCCAATGGCCTTATTTTCTCCAACATATGTTTTTGTCTTCACATGTTCAACTTCTACTTTCTTCTTTCCTCTCAGTGTAGAGGTAGATCGAGTAGATGGTCTTGCACCAGCAGGACTAGGGGTTTCCTTCTTGACTTTTATTTTATTCCCCTTTATTTCCAAGGGCTCGACAACTTCCTCAACTTCATCAACATCAACAATACCTAATTTCTCAAATAATTCACTAATCATTTTACTTATTTTCCTTATTGCTTTCGGTATCAATATACATGTTCTTATTTTATCCTTAACCTCTTCATAGGTTCCATACCGAGTTGTAGTTATATCCATTGGATTCTCCAATAGTCCTTTTATTTGTACAGTGGTTGAATCTATGTTCATCTCATAGCCCATCACTGGTAACCATTCAGTTCTAGGTTCCATTGCCCTTATGATACACACATCGGTATCAACTTCAAAACACAATTCATCTTTATACTCTTCCACTAATTGAGGTGGAATTCTATACCTCATGCATTCTAGATTGAAATTTAATGAAATAATCATCCATTATAACATTAAAATTACGACCCATACTTTGAATAAAATAAATAATTTGATAAACTATTGGTTTATCTACACTCTGTGTGACTTCATTGACTGTTGGAAATGAGTTTTGAAAATAAAAGAATATACATACCAACAGCGGACCAAACTTCAGTGTGTTTGACTTTGCCTTCCGAATGGTATTCATATTGTCATCTAGTTGTTTCAACGGAATCTCACATAAGTCAATCTTCATGTCCTTTTTCACCATTTTGTATGCAATATCCATAGCTCTACAGGGTACACTGTCTACCCGAGATGATTGGAATATCCTGTATGATATGATGTCTAATGCAAATTTCAATTCGGCGTCTTCAACTATAGATAGTTTTAGGCCTCTTCCATCCCACTTAACTTTCTGTAAGCTCACACAATTTGTTCTTATATGTCTTCTTATAGGCCCTCGATCTATAACTAACCGAAAATTCAATTACAATATGTAAAACATCCTTTGTTATCTTAACTGACCCATCAAGCCACATAAACCTATCATGAACTCTGCTCAGTACAATTCTCATCCACTCGTGTTTAAAGAATATTTGTACATGCATTGCATGAACCAAACCCTTGGTCTGCAAGTGTGTGTGATCATTTTTCAAATTAACATTAACACACAATTTCTTGAATGATGCATCAATTTCTCCTTGACATATATCTTCAATCTTACAGTGAATGAAGGCACGAACGTCTTCAATCAAAATAAGTCTTGGCGGGATCAAGGATAGGGCTACGATTTTATCTACTTCTACAGCAATGGCGGGTGGAAGCTTATACTTCAGGTTTACTAGGTCTATCTTCTCAACTACGACTGGCTTCTATAACTTAGGTCTCATTGATCTCAAAATGCTTCAACAAATACTAGGGTTTAAATAGAATAGCAAGTAGAATCTCTTAATTCAGCTCGGTGAACACTAGAAATACCTTAGATGATCTTGCAGATGTTCGGAATGCTCGACTGAATGCTTGGAATTTTTCTTTGATCTCATCTTTGTCAATGCTCAAATGTGCTCACAAGAATGTAAAGTAAAAATGAAGTAACAAACCCTCTATTTATAGTTTTTCCTTTAGGTTAGGGCTTCCAATGATTATAATATGCATTTAATGCTATTTACCTAACTTTATTTTACAGTTTAACCTAACTACACTTTGCTTCACCGAATAGAGTAACATAACTCAAATACTTTACTGATCAATATATGAAATCTTATAACTTCACAACTCTTATCCAAATGCATCTAGATATGTTGATATGGATCTTTGCACTAAATCTAGGAACCGATTTAAGATAAACTTTAGGTTATCAGAGGATGTGGTGCCATCACTAGATCCCAATTTTGTTCCATCATCTTGTGACTTTCTTCTCCAAGTATTATTCATTTTCTCTCAGATTTCATTAATGTTTACTGGAGTCTTTCCACTCGGTTGAATCCTTATTTTGGTACATGCAGTCTTTAGCAAGGTGACCAACTCTGTGACAATGAAAACAAGTCATTCTAGTGTTTCTCCATGATTTCTTGTTGTTCATTCCATGCATCCTAAAGCAATTTGCAACAATGTGACCAAATCTTCCACATGTAGTACAACTAATCCTTGTATTATAGTCCCATGGTATAGTAGGATCTTGTCAGTTGTTGTCAACATTATGTCGGTTAGGGACCCATTTCTCATTTTTCTTTATGACCTGCATTCTCCATATTTGTGAACATATCTCTTGCAGTTGTTTTTGATTGAGGTAAATACATGTTTTGAAGGGGCCTCGAAACCCTGAACAAAGTGGTCACAAAATAAATTCAAAGTAGCCCTCATAAACAAAACAAAACAAGATCAAGGCGAGGGTTTTACAATAGGAACCCACAACCTAGATGAAGCAAAGCATGAAACAACCTTCATGCAAACCCAAGCTAAGAAAATCCAAAACTAGGATTTTCCTTTAGCACCCTTCTAATGATTTTTTATTTTAATTTTAAAACCCAAGCAGCCCAAGACAAAATCTAAGATTTACCCTTACCTCCCTTCTTCTAGGAGTGAAGAGTCATATCAAATTGTAGAGAGGACTTTAAATGATGTTTACCAATAACTGGGGTCCACCCCTCCTCTATCAAAGAAGCCTTCTCCTGCCAGTCTTGAGAGGAAGGTCTCAAAAGAGAAGCAGAAGAAGAAGTCTAGATAGAACCAACAAAGGGACCTGCCTCCAAACGCAAGGGAGAAACACCAAGTCCTGATTTCTCCGCAACAATAGAGAGACCAGCTGAAATAGGACTAGCTGGAAGGAAACCAGCAGACCCAACAGGAATAGAACCAGTAGAATTACCTGTAGACTGTCCAGCACCAAAGCTACAAATGAAAATGACAGTAGTCCCAGCAAGACCAGAACCAACAGGAGGAACACCAGCACCAAAGGAATCCCTGGGAGCAATAAAACTAGCAGGACCAGTACCAGCAGAAGCACCAACAGACTGTTCAGTGGATCTAGCAAGACCGTTAGAAACAATTGAAACAGTGTCGGCAGAAGAAACGCCAGAAGACTGAACAACCACAGAACTACCAGCAGTGGTGATAGTAGACACCAAAGGAACAGTTCCTATAGGAGGAACATCCTCAGGCCCAACAATCTCAGCAAGATCAATATTTTTCTTTATTGTATAATGATCGAAAGAAACACCCTTCCACCAAGAAGCAGACCTTTTGGTCTTTGTCTTTTGTAATCTACATTGGGTCACCAAGTGACCTATTTTAAAACACTTCCTACATCTAAAAGGAATCCCTTCATAGTCCAAAGTTTGAATCTAGGAAGTATTTGAGTACTCTAACTTAATCTTTTTTGGTAACCCCTTAGAGATATCCATCTCTACCAATAAATGTGCATAAGTTGAGTGCATAATATCAGATGACTCTTCATCCACCATCAGAAAGTCTCCAATAGCCTCTCCCACCGCTTCAAATAGGGAGTCAACCCAAAAATGAAGGGGAAGATAGGGGAGCCTCACCCAAATCAGAATCTTGTTAAAGATTTCGAAAGAGGGGGAAAAATTAAGAAACTAGGGTTTCATAACCAGCATATAACGATTATCCCAATAGAAAGAGTTATTGCACATAATCAACTTTCTATCTTCAGCATTATCAAATTTAGCAGTTAAAAAACCATTTGCCATGCGGAAAATATGAACAGTGCCAGAAATAATAGGTTTCCAATGAGTAGAAATCCACTGGTGCAAATCAGAAAAGCTCGGCCACAAACCCAAAAAGTGACAAATCACACCACGAGAAGAAAAATCAAAGGATGCACACTCAATATCTTCCACCACCTCCTCATCCAAGTAGATCTGGATAGGGTTCAAGACAGGGAGAGGTCCCTTAGCAAAACCCAAACCACCACCAATCCCAACCCCACCAGAGCGAGTGGCTAAGGTCTCGGTAGAAACCATACCAGCATAGGATAATGTCCCCTTAGGCACTGAAGCACCACCAAGAGGAACAGAACTAGATACTGAACCCCCAGCAGGCCGAGAAACACTTGCAGGCTACGAAGATCCAGCTACCAGAAAGGGACAAGCAAAGGAGACTGCAGGAGTGGGAAACCCCAACAGTTGTCAGCAAGACCAGTCCAGCAGCCTGTGAAACCTCCAGCACCCCATCAGCCGCTACCAACAACACACCAACGGATACTCCAGCGGCCGGTGAGATCCTTCTAGCCAACTGCAAAACTGTCGGCAAAACCAGTCCAGCAGCCTGCGAAACCTCCAGCACCCCATCAGAAGCTACTGACGACACACCAACAGACACTCCAGCAGCTAGCGAGAACCTTCCAGCCGATTGCAAAACACCATCAAAAGAAAAAAACCCTAGCTGAAACCCCAGCAACCAGCGAGACCCTAGAAGCTCCTGCATCCAGTGAAAGATGGAACTTTCCATCTGATTGCAAGGCTCCAACAGGAGGAAAAGCCCTAGTCGAAACCCCAACATCCAGCGAAGCTCCAGCAGATAGCTCCATTCTAACATTTTTTCATATCTCTTGCAGTTGTTACAGTAACCCTCAAATCTTAGTTTCATTAGAGTATTCACAACTCTTGATCTACACTCAAATGCCTTATGTCCAAACTTATTGTAGTTATAACAATGACCTCTAAATTTAGAAGAATTTTTTGGATTACCTCTCTTGCTTCTGCAAATGTTAGATGTATGTCCTGGTTTCCCACAATGATAACATGCAGGCTTCTTAGGCTTAGGTGGGGTAGCATCTTTGTCTCAGTTGGTTGCTTGTTTGGAGGAATCACCCTTCTTGGTAGTATTGTTTGCATTGAAACCGAGTCCAAAGGTGTTATTTGGTTGCCTTTGATTTCTCAGTTGTTCATCCAAAATCTTCAATGCTTCCTCATTTCTTTTCAGGATTTCATTAGCATCTCTCTCAGCTTTCAAATCATTCTTCAAATGTTCATTCTCAGGTCTCAATTTTGCAATCTCACTAACTTTCCTAGCAACATCATCATTTTCTATAACAAGATGATTTGTCAAGTCAAGTTCTTTTGTCATCCTCGGCTTTTCCCTTTTGTTCCATAATTTCACACATCCTTACCGACTGTGCTTCTTATTCTCTTTCCAATGTTTTGACATGATCAGCTAGGTTATTGTTCTTTTCAAATAGTTATGATATGAGTGCATCAAATTCATCAGACATGCTTCCCTCATATTTTTCTTCAAGTTCCTCAACTTGACCTTGAGTATCTTTCAACTGTAGTGCAAGCTCTTTCCTTTTGTTGATTGAATGTTTCAGTTTCCTGCTAAAGTCTTCAATTTGCTCATTAGCCATCTTCAGTTTCATTTCCATATTGTCAATTACTCTTTTGTACTTCTAGCTTTCCATCTTTCCAGATCTTTCCTCTCAAGTGACTAAACTCCTCAATAAGAGACTGAGCTCTGATACCAATTGTTGGATTCATGTGTGGAAATATAAGTACTGAGAGGGGAGGGGTGAATCAGTACTCTAAAACACTTTTAAACTTATCTTAACATTCATTTGCCTATTCCTTAACATTTGAATGCATCACATGAAATAAAATATGCAATAATCAACACATAACATAATTATTTTGGTATCACAGAAATCCTTGTTAGAGGATAAAAACTACATTGGGGATGACACCCACAAAACTTCACTACTGCAAAATAAAGTTTCTCGGTTAGAGCTACAATGCTTATCTATTTCTGATAGCTTACCTTGTTAAAGGTATTAATCCGGTTAAAAGTTCTAAAGATTGCTAAGTCTACTATGTTAAGAGATTTTACAACTCTAATCTAAGAATTGTACCTGGTTAAAGGATTTACAATTAATATCTGTTAGGATATGCTCAGTTAAGAGACTTGTACAATTCTTATTACTCCTTAATTAGTAATAACAAAATGTTTATCAAACTTGCATCAACAAATTCAATTCAGACTCTATGTACTCATCAATTCATTACCTCAAACTATGTATCCATTACACTATCAATTCAATACTCGGTAGCTCTGAATCTCTGATTGTTCCTTAATACTTTGTTACTTGGTAGCTTCACTGTTCATTCGCCTTCTTCTCTGATGTGCAATCTCCAATTGCTCTTCACACATACATATGCCACCTTAATGATCTTCATACTCCGATCTTCTTATATACAAAATTTAAGGGGTGCTAGATGTTCTAGAATCTTCATAACAAGTGTTGCTAGCATTGGGTATACTTCCAATGCATATTTCATCTTTAATTATCATTGGTTGATCTCACCTTGTAATCATTAGATTTCAATCTCCAATGTTTTGTTATATGATCTCCTTGAGATTGGTAAACTATTTTCTAATCGGTGTCCAAGTTCAATGTACTTAGAATTCATCTAGTGTTGGCCTATTTTGTTCAGTAACATGTTTTATTTAACTTGGTTACTGAGTTCTCTTCTTGGTTAGGTGCTCGGTAGAACTTGGTTCTCGATGCTCAGTTCTGCCTCACTCGGTGCCCATACTTGCTTTCTTTTTACCAAAATTCCCTGTCTACTTATTCTTTTTACCAAATATTTTCTCTACCTTACCAACTCATCTTTTCTTCCTTACCGAATGACTTTGACAAACATAATAACTTCCTTATAACTAATGACAATCAAAATAAACTCTTCTGAGTATCATGTGAATTATAATTTAAGAGATGAACCAACTATGAAATCAAAAGTCCAAATGTATGAAGAATTTTTTGACTATTTGCAAGGAATGCACACAAGTGAATATAAAACTTTTTCTTTGATGTGCAGCAGGGATGACACCCACAAAACTTCACTACTGCAAAATAAAGTTGCTCAGTTAGAGCTACAATGCTTATCTATTTCTGATAGCTTACCATGTTAAAGGTATTAATCCGGTTAAGAGTTCTAAAGACTGCTAAGTCTACTATGTTCAAAGATTTTACAACTCTAATCTAAGAATTATACTTGGTTAAAGGATTTACAATTAATATCTGTTAGGATCTACTCGGTTAAGAGACTTGTACAATTCTTATTACTCCTTAATCAGTAATAAAAAAAATGTTTATCAGACTTGCATCAACAAATTCTATTCAGACTTTATGTACTCATCAATTCATTACCTCAAACTATGTATCCATTACACTATCAATTCAGTACTCAGTAGATCTGAATCATTGATTGTTCCTTAATACTATGTTACTCGGTAGCTACATTGTTCATTCACCTTCTTCTCTGATCTGCAATCTCCAATTGCTCTTCACACATACATATGCCACCTTAATGATCTTCATACTCCAATCTTCTTATATACAAAATTTAAGGGGTGCTAGATGTTCTAGAATCTTCATAACAAGCGTTGCTAGCATTGCAATGCATATTTCATCTTTAATTATCATTGGTTGATCTCACCTTGTAATCATTAGATTTCAATCTCCAATGTTTTGTCATACGATCTCCTTGAGATTGGTAAACTATTTTCTAATCGGTGTCCAAGTTCAATGTACTTAGAATTCATCTAGTGTTGGCCTTTTTTGTTCAGTAACATGTTTTCTTTAACTCGGTAACTGAGTTCTCTTCTCGGTTAGGTGCTCAGTAGAACTTGGTTCTCGGTGCTCGATTCTACCTCGCTCGGTGCCCATACTTGCTTTCTCTTTACCGAAATTCCCTGTTTACTTATTCTTTTTACCAAATGTTTTCTCTACCTTACCAACTCATCTTTTCTTCCTTACCGAATGACTTTGATAAACATAATAACTTCCTTATAACTAATGACAATCAAAATAAACTCTTTCGAGTATCATGTGAATTATAATTTAAGAGATGAACCAACTATGAAATCAAAAGTCCAAATGTATGAAGAATTTTTTGAATGTTTGCAAGGAATGCACACAAGTGAATATAAAACTTTTTCTTTGATGTGCAAGTTTATGTTGAGATAAAGCTCAATGTTCCCAAATCCATCATGGAGAATGATCGCTTTTGTTTTTCAATTCAATTGGGTGAAATTGTTTGAAACATGATAATGTTTTTTATTAAAATCAGCAGCCTAACAAAAGGGATGACCCTTACACAACCACAACCCAAAAGGGTCAAATAAAACAATAGCACATTAGCAGGGGTGCTTTCTTTTACAAGTAGATGACATCAATGGCTCACAAACAACACACTAATAGTAAAGGTGATGGAAGATACAAGATACAAAACATAAACAATATACTAGCATAAAGGTTAATAGCCCTCCTCAAGAGTGGGAGGGAAACTCACTCACCACTCGAGAAGAATGTGAGTTTAAAGAACTTATTTTTTTGTGCCTTTAAACAATTATCCAAGCAATAATGTCCTTAAGATCCCCACAACAAGAAAGAGCAACTAATGAAACTGTATTTGGACAATTGTTAACACAAAGGCTACAGTGTTGAGAAAGTTGTGTGTTGTCAACTAGAGATTGGAGCAAGGCAGAAGTAGCAGTCGAAGAAGGGACATCATGACCAGAGGGGGTCGCACCAGTAAGAGAAAGAGTGGTATTCTCATGTACAACCTGATCTACAGTAGGAGCATCAACCAAATTTGTAGCATCAGCCAAGTTTGTAGCAAGAGCTTCATCCTCATTATTGTTAGCAATTTTTATTGCTACCTTCAATCCTAAGTGAAATTAGAGGACCTAGACTATAGAATTGCAAACTTACAAAACATACCCAACAGCACTCACTAATTGAAGACAAGAAAATGTAATATAAACAAGGCATAAAGTCATCTTTACTTTGAGCTCCACTAACTTGGCAGGGTATTCATACTTCACATATTAGTATATAAGATGAACATGCTTTGAATAACAAATGTGCAATCTTCTATAGTGGACAATTCTTAGTTTACATATAAAGAGAGCTTGTATTTCACCATTTCATTACACAACCCCATTATAAGTTTGAATGTCACTGAGAATAAAATCTAACCTAACTATATTCCTAAAATAGAAATTTAAAATGTTTTAATTTTTGCCTCTCAATTGTATCCCTTCACATCCTAGACCAGTGCATGTTCCACTGGAAAATAGAGTCAACATAAAATAAATTGCAATCACCCTGCCTCCACAATCTAAAACAATTCAAAATCAAACTAACAAATAATGCTTTGATTTTTATAAACCAGTACCTCACAAATTGCACTCACAGATCCAAACTATAGTTCCACATTCATTGCTAACTATGTCAAGCATTTTAATTCTTTGTGAAAGAAAGCATGAAAATAATTAACACATATCTATAACAACAGATAGATGAACAAGAAATATACTTTACATTTTCTTCATATGAGATATCTTAGTACAAATTGGAGACAACAATATGACTTGAAACATTTTGTTGATTCATCAATGTCATTGTACTAGAAAAGCTTATACAACTTAAAATGTTTAACTACAACACCTATTTACCTAAAACACTATTCTATTATGTGCTCTCAAATATTAATTTCAGAAGAAGTAACAAATGACACTAGTAATCCTTTTATAGATCGAGGAATTCAACAAGCTACAAGTTAATCAAATAATAACAGAAAATACTCTATCATATCAAGTTGATCTCTAGCGAGGAAAAAGTTCCTACGAGACCTATTGATTTAGAATGTATTGAGGAAAATAGAAATTTTGATTCTTGAAAAACTATTGGAAAAGAAGTTGCAACTAGACGATGTGTCTCTCTTGAGCTACAAAGAGCACCTATAAAGAAAAGGCACTTGGAGAAGAATAAGGGTACCATACTCAGCATGTCGCCTTCAAGTTGATAGTCAACTTCATTCCTAATTGTGTGGCACACCCATGGCATTAGTTGAGTTGAGCAAGTTGTCCATTTAAATAACTGATCAATCACCTTGAAGTTTGTTTGTGACCCTATCACCATTGGTTCAAATGAATCAGCAAAAAGACAAAATTATGAAATTGTGGGATAGTATTTCTTGTTGAATCTTCTTTTTTGTGTATGTGTGCCAATCCATAACATCAATTTCATTGGGCCATTAGAAAGTTTATAACTGTTATACTCGATTAACTGCATCCTTCCATGTGGCATCCATGACTGCTCTAGCATCTACAAAAAACTTGGCATTCCCAACCTCAAAACCAAGCATCTTATCAATTATGTTGTTGAATTCCTCAATTTTAATTTCTTCATTATCCACAATAAGAGTTTGTACTGCAGGAACTATTAGATCAAAATCAAATTTCTATTTCTCAATTCTTTTCAAACTCTTATCATTATCCACAATATTTGGTATCAATGAATGCTTCATACTCAGCAATGTTTGAATTTTCTCCTTAATCAATTGAATCTTGCCCTCAAAGAAAGGCAATAGTGAAATTAAACGTTCAACCTTCCTTTTTGTTTCCATGATGATAAAGGGTAGATTAATAAATCGAGAAGCAAAGTTCAACTTTTCCATCAATTTTGTCCTAGGAAGCAACTTCTCATACAAAGGTTTGAGGAAATCAAAGAAACCCAAGCACAGTCACTCTACCTACAACAAGGAATTGTAACATTGATGTACAACATCTAATTTCATCTTCAATTTTGCAACTCTATGATAAAGCATATTCATCAATACATCTACACTTTTAACCAAGATAGAATCCTTTGCTTCATCCCTTTCAACCTCCAAATCTTCAATTATGCTTGTATATTCATTCATTTGTTTTTCTACTTCCTCAGGAAGTAAGATCTTTCCAAGAGCCTTTTGTGCATCAATATTGGCACTACCTTGTTCAGTTTGTCCTAGAGGGGTAAGTTGTTTGGTGTACATTGTCACTTGTTCCTTCAATATTGCATTTTCAATACATAAATCATTGTATTTTCTTCCTTATACAACTGGATCTCCTAACAATTCTCTATAATTGTTCTCCATTGCCACTATAGTGGCCTTGTTGAGCATGGAAACGTGGGAAACCAAATCTGAAACTTCCATCACTGAGGTATTCTTTATTGTCTTGATGATTGTATTTCCTCTTCTTTCTTCCTCAATCTCAATTGCATGGGGTTTTTGAGTTGGGGGGACAAAGCCCAAATAGCAAGAGTCTATGACTTAGGATCAAATCTTGATCCTGACACTAGTACATTTGACATCATTTTTCTATGAAAATTATCGACCATTAATTAAAAAGGTTTAGGTTGGTCGATTATAGAAGGAAAAAATTAAATTAAATTAAATCCATGCTCGTGTTGGTCGAAATTTCGACCAATACCATGTGTGTCGAAATTTCGACCAACACGGCCATATAACCTTAAAAAAAACATTTCAACCCATTTCATTTTTACGGGCAAATTAGGATTTCATTTTATGGTTGTAGCGCACAAAGAGATATACGAATGGAGCGAAGGGATATAGGAACGGAGCGAAGGGATTTCAAATTGTGTAGACCATAGATTACAGGAGACAGAGTTCCAGAGATTTGGCAGTCCATGAGATTGAGCACACTTCATATCCAGCACTCAACACTCGAGGTAGATTGCGACTCCCTGTCTATGGCGAAGTAGATTGTTAGATTGATAGTTTTGAAATTCGTTCTTATTCATTGCTGAGCATGTTTTGTTTCTAATTCATGTTTTGGCAAGTTACGACTAGAGAGAGTTGAACATCTCTGTGGATTGAGTTGTATTTCATTTAGGGTTTTTGAATTCATGTAATAAGTCTGTAACATTTCATAAAAGCTCAGGATTGTACCCGCAAGAATTAAAACCCCTTGACAGTCTGACCTGGAAACCCTATAGTCGGCCCGAACATGGGCATTTAGTCTTGACCTGCGTTTCTTCCATTGAAACTCGATGTCGACGGATGGAAAGCAGGGAAAGACCATTTGTTTCATTTTCTCAAACACTCAATGATGGATGAGATTGCACTGCTTCTAGATTTGATGGTTCTTAATCTTCATATGGGCCTCTTGTAGTGCGGACCTGCACACATGTAGATGGATGGTTCACCCCCTTTACTCCTTTTCAAAGATGACTTATTATAAAGACTGGTGAACAGTTTGTTGTTAAGCCGTTTCAATATATATATTCAAGAACAAGATTTAGCCTTTGACTCCACTTCTCTGTCACATAAATTCATTCCAACATCCCATTCAAAAATCAAATAAAATAGAGCACTGTCTTCATTCTAAACCAGAATGTCTAAAGCACAAACCCGCAACAAATTTGAAGTTAAAATGCATACAGTCCCACCATACTATTATGAACCTTCCTTTGTTATTGGGACTAGTTACAAACTAATTTCAATAACTATTAAACTTCTATAATACTTGATACATAAGCCGCCGATAGTTCTTGATTATCACTGTCAAAAACCCATTCATCAATAAAATAAACTCCCTTAATAATGTTTTCTCAAAACCGGGTTTCATCCAAAAATTAATATATATCTTTGAAACCGAACTGCATAAAAAATAACATTTTGATTACAACATAAATCCAACCTTAATCCATCTTACATCTACGCAATCATTTAGATAATTTAAAACAGAGAATTCGGTCCTTCATTCCATTATGCAATTTCCTGTTACATCTTTATTTTCCTTCTTTGATACCCAACATTCTATTCTTGGAGTGATCTGATTGAATGTGTTTGTAACTGGAATTTTGTGATTGGTTGAAGACAACTAGGTGTCACTTCAACATCTTTATCTTGTAGACTTGATCGATCTTTTGGTTAAGGAAAAATATCTCTTGATACTCAACATTATCAAGCTCTCCAATGTGATGGCATATTCCCAAATTGCTTCATCTTCTTGAAACTTCTTCATCTTCTTTCCTAGAAATTTTCTCATTGCTATGACTTGAGTCACTCGCATCTTCATGAACTCGGTCTTCATTTTGCCTTGAATTTGTACTTTGATAATCTTGATGTTGAATTTTCCTTCTCACTTGAAGTCCTCGAGCTTGAAATCTTGAGCTTAACTTCGCCATCATTTCCTCGCCTTCCTAGCTTCTCCTAGCTTCTCCTCCAATTCACCTTGCAAAACAAAGGAGAAAAAAGCATTAAGTTTCATAAAATTGACAAGTATAACAAAATGAATAGAGTTTCAAATAGTCATCGAATTGCAGAGAACAATAAAGTTTTATTGTCTTTTCGTTCACCAAAACATACACCAATCTGTTCTCACTGTTTTGTAACAGAGACTCCCTATGACCATTCATAACATAACCATTCCAACTAACAGGGAACATAACCATCCCATAACTTCCTAACATAACCATTCCAACCAACTATCATCGTTCCCTCAGTGTTACATCTCAGTGAACGGCAATAAGGTTCCTAATGCATCTCCACTTGGAATCTATTGTTCCTAATGTACCTTGAAACATATGAATCATTCCTGTTTGTGCATCCTCATTGTCTATCTCATATTCATGTGTAGTTGATTTAAACAATAGAGAAAGTTACCACCACACATCAAACATAAGGTGCATTTGATTGAAAGATTGGTCATTGTCCCTATAATGACTGTCCCAGAATGATAGCATTTTGGTGAGTTAATTTGTTTGTGTAGAAGTATGAATGGATTGGCCGGATCAATGGATTGGAATGGATATGGGCAGAGTTTAGAATGATGTTAGAATGATGTTAGAGAATCATAGGTGTGCATGTATGTGATGTCCCCTTCCCGAAATAGAAATTAATAATAAATAATTAAATAAATATATTAATATCAATCAAATGAATAATTGAATAAATATATTAATCATTATAAGAAAAGAATAATAATCACCAGCGTTGAATATTGAAGACTAACCATCGGCAACAGCGATATTATTGATGAAGCCAGTTATGTCACTTCAATCGCATAAGATGGATTCAATCACAAAAAAATAGATATCTTTCGATAATCTATGGAACAGTTAAAATGACTGTTAATATTAATAGTAATATATGCTGCACAATGATTCATTATAATATGCATAACAATTGCAGCACTTTATGTATGCAGTAATAGTACGTAAGAAGATAACCGACCAGTAATTGGTAATCATGTGAAGAACAATAAATAATGACAGTCGAAGGTAAACTATTGAAATGTTTTATATTGTTTAGAACTAATCCAGATTGGCTAACAATGATTGTTCTAAGTAACAAGCATTACCCGATCATTAGATGATCGACAATTATATGATGATTAAATTACAAAGGGCATAGTAATAATCAGTGAAAATAAATTAATTTGGAAAAGATGCAATATCAAGAGACACATCTTCCTAATAACACCCCTTTCTCTCAGGCAAAGTATATATATAAAATGAATCATATTATCGGAAGATGAATAAAATAGAATAATATAAGAAAGAAATCAGGCATTCATAAAAGGAAATAATACCATACGTATATATCTTATTCAAATAGAGATTACAGAATATAATTGGTGTTCATCACAAGGATGATGGAAGAAAAATTATTATTTATAAAGGGTATTCAGAAAGAATACATATCAATTGTGCTTATAAAAAAAGAATTGATATTATATTATTGTGCTTCCCTTCATGGAGTTAAAATAGTAATAAGATTGGATATGAGTGTTAAAGATAACTAAATCTAATAAGATAAATGACTAATCCTATCATGGACATTACAATCCAAACCCTAATTGATAAATTTACAATAAATTAAGTAAAGTCCCGACAAGGGACATTACTGTGAAAGATTGGTCATTGTCCCTATAATGACTATCCCAAAATGACAGCATTTTGGTGAGTTAATTTGTTTGTGTAGAAGTATGAATGGATTGGCCGGATCAATGGATTGGAATGGATATGGACAGAGTATAGAAGAGTTTAGAATGATGTTGGAGAATCATAGGTGTGCATGTATAGTTTTTTTAGACAGTAAAAATTGACATTCAAATAAAAAAATATATTGATTTGATGAGTACTTGGCAAGCTGATTTTTGACTTACATTTGGATTTGGACTTGGTTTTGGTTAAAAGAATTAGCTAGTAACTTGGCATTTAAAAAAAATACTGAATTAAAAATTTGATTTAAAGCTATTTTCTCTTTCTTTTCCATTGTATTCTTTATTTAAAGTGCTCAATATGTTTGACAATACTACAAATGAATATGAGACTGACAATGAGTATGCCATGATAAAATTGTTTGTGAATTCCTTAAAAGAAAGTGCCAAAGAATGGTACAAAAATATCCTAGACAGTAGTACTATTTTTTCATATTCATATTTCTTCATATTTCTTCTAAATAGTGTGATGACTGTCCCAACTAGAGAATCACAATTTTATATTATAGGTTCTTCATGGCACCTTTCAACTTGTCCAATTATGCAAATTGTCTTGCCTGGGGCAACTGTATCTAGTTGTGAGATTTTCATATCATATTTCTCTCAGTAAGAATAGTTGTGGCATAGGATCATTCAACTGTTTGTGGACCCTTTGTCTATCTAGGAGATTTTTGTACCTTGAAACATATGAATCATTCCTGTTTGTGCATCCTCATTGTCTGTCTCATATTCATGTGTAGTTGAATTAAACAATAGATTCGTCACTACAATGAGAAAGTTACCACCACACGTCAAACATAAGGTGCATTTGATTGAAAGATTGGTCATTGTTTACAAGACAAAGGGTCCACAAACAGTTGAAGGATCCTATGCCACAACTATTCAGCTTACTGAGAGAAATATGAGGGCTTCTAGAAAATATGTTAAGAGATCAGATATGAAAATCTCACAAGTAGATAGATTACTAGTATAGGAAGTATTATGGACTTGTAGAGGCAATTTAACAATTCAGGAAACTAAGAAATGAGTTGTCATTATGGTAAGCCACAAGAATGGTCTTGGGAGTATTATTGGAGGTGCTTAACTTTGGAAAGTTACCATGTTAATGTCATTAAAAAAATACAAAAAATTAAGGCCTGCGAGATTTTATGATAATGTTCTATTTGAAATAGGGTGCTCAAGTTAACAATGAAATAAAAAAATCCATGCTTGTATTCATATGATCCTACAATGTTATTCAGTTTCCCTAGTTATTTACCTGATTTTATTTATTTAAATCTACTCTTTACAACTGTTTTTCTATCTATACACCCTCTATTGCTATTGTAATGACAAAGCATCAAAACCGTCCATTTGTAAACTTTGATTTGGTATGATAAATATCCCTTTCCGTTGAGAAAATTATAGTTGAGAAAATGGTTGTTCAGTAATGATTTGTATTTGCAGGTTGCAAACAAATCATCCTTCTTCCACCAACGAGTCATACCATTCAAGAAAGACCATGTCTGACGATATCAACGCACAAAAAAATAGGGAGACAATTGCTAGACTGTGGTCTAACTTAAAAAGAAAAGGTGATGGAAAATGTTATTGTCCTTGCAAAATTTGTAAGGGCTTAAAGACTCGAAGATATCTAGTCAAAATAGCTAAGGAACATTGTAGGCAACATGGTCACATTGAAGGGGGAAATGAATTTCGTCCATTGGTATGTATTTTAATAATTTATAAAATACATAAGACATGATTTGATGATGACATCATGGTCATGGTTAATATAAGGTCATCATTTTCATATAGATCAATGTCCCTGAGTTTCATGTTATGGACCATGACAATCTGAAGAATGTGGATTTCCAAATGAGGGAACATGGAGGTGTGAATATAGAAGTAGAAGGTAATGATACCATGGAAGAAGACCACGATGATGAAGAAGATCATGATGATCAAGATGATCATGATGATCAAGATGATCAAGATGATGATGTTGACGCAGAGCTTGATGTACCTATACTTGAGAAGGCACACGAGCCCCTATATGAAGGCTCCGAAACAACTCTTCTTGCCGCTGTATTGTTGTTGGTGAATTTGAAGGTTATGAATGGTTTATCCAACGTAGCAATGACACATATGTTAAGGTATGTCATCTTTTTTCATTATTTTAGTCGTAATTCTCTTACAATTAACATTGGTTGAATCGTGTAGCAATTAATATTCTTTAAATTAACAAATTATATTTTTTATCGTAGGTTGATAGGTGAGTGTTTGTTACCACCATCAAACATTCTACCTTGCTCGTACCGAGAATTATCTGTCATTATGAAAGATATTGGAATGGAGTATCAAACAATACATGCATGTCCGAACGATCATATTATATATCATAAACAGCATGAATTTGCAATAGAATGCCCTATTTGTCATATTAGTAAATATCAATCAGATCAAATAACAAAAAAAGTGTCTCGCAAAGTTTTCCAGCATATTCTCATTATTTCATGTCTGCAACGATTATTCAAGTGCAATAGCTTGGCACAATTTATGGATTACCATGCACGCAATAGAAGTCAAGATGACATTATGTGAATGCCTGTGGATGGTTCGGCATTTAAGGAAATAGAGGAAAAATGGCCACACTTTAAAGAAGAACCTCGTAATCTCAAGCTTTTATTGGCAGCGGAAGGTGTCAATCCGTTTGGAGAGATGAGATCTACTTACTTGGTGTAGCCTATTTTTGTTATCAACAATAACATTCCTCCTTGGTTGTCCATAAAGAGGGAGCACATAATGTTGGCGCTAATTGTTCCAGGTATTTTTTGATTTAATGGTCATCTAAATTAATTTATTATTAATAATCTATCAAAATGGTCATAATAATTATGTAATATTTTTGTTCATTCAACTAGGTAAGTACCAAGTTAAAGATATCAATGTATATATCGACGAGTTGATAGTGTTATGAAATGGGGTCACTATGTATGACATCTCTAGACCAATAGGACAAAAACAATTTCAATTTCATGCAATGTTTGTATGGACAATACATGATGCCCCTGGGCTAACACATTTTTGTGGTATGTTCTCTTCTTAACACCTCTTTTTTGGTATGTTATAGTGCTAACACAAAGTTAACACATTTAATCCAATTATACACGATCTTGTAGGTCTTCAAACAAAGGGAAAATTTGTATGTCCAGTTTGTGGTCCAAAAATGAAATTTCGTCATTCAAAAAGTTTAAGTAAGCAGGTGTTCGATGAGAATAGACACTTTCTCCATAGAAATCATAAGTACCGAATTACCGAAAAACATCTTTTCAATGGGAAAGAAGAGACTACATCAAAGCCACGGAGAATGACACCTCGCCTATCAAAGTAGACATACAATAAAATAAATCATCGAGGTAATGTCATTCTTATCTAATGGTTGTTGTTTCAAATTTATATTTTGATATTATGTTTTGTTTACTGATGATGTAATTGATGCTTATGAAGGTCGTCAAGGCATCAATAACCAACTTCAAAAAGGACTAAAAAGCTATCCTACGCAATTTACTAGGTTGTCGTACTACAAGCAACTCTCAATTGTGCATTTGTTTGATCCTATGCATATTGGAAAGAATGTAACAGAGACATTATGAAAAATCCTGGATGGAAGGCTTGACAAAGACCAAATTGTCAAAATTTGTAGTGACATTGAAGAATCCAACCATGCAATGAAAAATGTCATTCGATCAAATAACAATGGAGACCAGATTGATACAAGTGCCTTTAGTTGGTTATTGTCGGAGCAGCACAGCAATGCTATAAAAGAAATTATAAAAAAAATATGATTTTCCACAAGATTTGCTGCGAACATAAACGATTTCATATCAAAGAAAAGTGAATTTGGGCCAGGGATGAAAACACACAATTGGCATACATTTATTAAGGTAACTCATGTTATTTTGTATTCACTATATATTTGTATACTGCATGTAGTTTTCATTGCATTCTTTTATAAAATATTGATAAGATCATTTTATAAATATTGCAGTACGTTCTACCTCTATCTCTCTCACACCACTTCGCCAACAGTGTCAAACAAGTTATATATGATCTTGGAAAATACATGAGGTGGTTGTCATCTAAAGAAATCAATAAAGAAGATATAAAATATTGGAAGAGAAAAATTTCTCTTCTTATGTGTGAAATGCAAAAGTGTCTACCTTCAACTTTTTTCAATGCACAAGAACACTACATCATACATCAAGTTGAGGAGATTGAATTGTGTGGACCTGTACCAACTAGGTCAATGTGGATGGTTGAGAGGCACTTGAAATTTTTGAAAGGTTTGATTCGACAGATAGCACATCCTGAAAGTTCTATGGTGGAGGGATATATGGTATACCAGACCATGGTGTACATTAGTGAATATCTTCCTAAGTTTGCAGCAAAGATCCATGTAGATCGTATTTGGGATCTCAACTCCATTAACAAATTCGAAGGGGAGTACTTGATGGGCAAAGGTAGATTGAGGAAAGTGAGAGGTAAATCTAAGATGTTATTGTAATCAATTAATTCTTATAAATCTTTAATATAAGTTATTTATAATTGATTTTTTTTTTTAATACAATTGGTCGAGAGTGGAATGCAATACATTTGTATATTGTGAACAATCTTGATTGGATGACAGTGTGGATTGAACAATGTCAACAAAATGGTTGCTCATTAACATGGGAAGGTGTTGCTTCATTGGTTTGAGAAGCTCATCGTAATGGAGATTCCAATGTTACGCCAATGGTAATTGATCTAGCATGTGGTTTAAGAGGTGGAGAGGTACGTACAAATTTATTAATGATCATGACTCGTATGTTTTGTATCAACTCATGATGCAAATAATTTACACACGCTTGAAAAATTGTAGGCCAACCACCACAAAGCTATGTACTATCATGGCCACAAATTTCGCATAAAAAAGTTGGATGACACAAAGAAAATTTGTGATTTTGGGATAACTGCAATTTTCGAGGTCACCAATATATCATCTAGAAACGACATACATCCTCAACAATCTCAAAATCAATACTATGGCATCTTGGATGATATAATTGAGTGTGACTTTAACTCCTTCAAAGTAGTTCTATTCGTCGTCAAATGGTGCAGACTACGACTGAATCAAAATGATCCAGATAGAACTGTTATTCAACATGATAATGGATTTGCGATGATTAATACAAGGTCGTTTGAGTCAGTTGAAGATGAGCCCTATGTTCTTCCAAGCCAATGTGAGCAAGTGTTTTACTCAAAGGTTCCACATAAACAGGGTTGGTCATTTGTTGTTAGACATGATCCAAGAGGAAGGCCGATAAACTATAATGTTATGGAAGAAGAAGATATTGAAGATGATGAAGAAGTAGATGATGAAGATCAAGATGATGGTGATGATGATGATGGTGATGATGATGAGATGGATGAAGAAGATGATCAATGACATGATTGAAATGTACAAGGTATATAGGTGATTTAATTTTATTTATATATATTTGTATTGATTAGTATATATGTTTAATATTGATTTATTGATTTCAATTCTAATGATTACATATTTATTGTGTTCAATTCTAATGATTACAACATATGATGGTGATGATGGTGATGGTGATGGTGATCATGGCGATGGTGATGGTGATGGTGATGATGATGATGATGATGATGATGATGATGATGATGATGAAGATGATCAATGAAATGATTGACATGATTGATTGCTTTCAATTGTAATGATTACATATTTATTGTGTTCAATTCTAATGATTACAACATATGTGATTTATAATTACCAATGTTTTGCTTACGTTGCTCAATTAATTGTTGCTGATACATGTATATATTATGTTTGATTATCACCCTTTTTGCAAACAAACAATTGATTATAGACATCGTCACCCCTTCTGTTGACGATCTTGAATTCCATATATAAGGTAAATTTGTTCATGTTTACGATGTTGCATATTGTTCATGTTGTCTTCTAAGTTATTTGTAGCATATGTATCATGTAATTTTTAGCTAACTTAAGATAAATGATTAACATATGCAGGAAATTTAACCTCTTTGGCGTGGATCATGCACAGTGACATGGATCAGCAGGTATAAGTCAATAAATAGACATAATTTTTTTATATTCTTCTTGTTTATCACTGAGCACGTATGTTATAAATAGACATATTATATAATCATATAATGTATATATAGATAAAGAAGAACCGTATAGAAATATAATTATATAATCACTTTCAACTTAGTACATTTTATAGCTCTCACGTATAGACAAAGAAGAACCGTACGTATGGGTCACAACTTGATTATTCTATATATATTATTTAAATATCATCAAAATTCTATTTGAAGCAGGGACGTGACAATATCTCATTTGATGGATTGCAGGACCCACCAAATAGGTACTTGTCAGATCTATCTACATCGAATGAGGGAAATGAGAGAATGCTAGATGAAAGTTCTACATGTAGTATGGCTAAAATAGGGAGATCAACTAGAGGTTAAAAGATTACAAAAAAATTCGATAAACGCATGCAATTTTTCCTTGCTAATGGGGGGTCATGTTCTTATGATGATGAGACCAAATGCGACATCAAGGTGCCCTTTCGGTACACACACATTGAGAAAGAATGGGTACCCAATGAGCTACCTCCAATTAACACTAATTTTTGTGTTAATGAGAAGATATATCGCATTGCTCCATCCTCATTACATGGTTTGGGCCTATTTTCTATGGATGGGATAAAGGTATGTTACAGCAAAGTTGTTGAATTGTTCAAGTATGTCGGTCCATGTTACAATTACAATGATTAGATGTGGATTGTTCAATATAAAAAAAGTATGCGTAGATATGCACTATCAGCTAATTATATACAATGGAAAGAAATTGATCAAAGTAAAAGATTTGCAATGTACATTGATGGGAGACCAAAAGCAACAGGTAATATTGTGGGTTTTATAAATAGTACGCGACCTTCTTCAACTAATAAGCAACCCAATTACATATTTGAGGCGCGTGAGGGGAATCAAATTTTTGTATGTGCAATAAAATCAATAAGTGCAAGGGAAGAACTGCTAATAGATTACCATTTAAATCGCAAAGATATAAACAAAGATACTATCATGAGGGTGGTAAGTACTATATACCATTTTATTAATTTATTTTTTTTTGCTAAGTCTGTTGCTTTCAGTTCGCTGAAGTTTTTATATTTAATCTTTGTCACAGAATGATATGGATCCCGCACATGATAGAGGCCACGAGAATGCTCCTCCCACCCATTCTTCAGCAAGGGTAAACCTTATTGAAATTGTACAAATTAGATAGTTGAAAAATGTTATATTATTATGTTTTATTATTTACGATTTTAGAGTTTTTATGATAGTTTTATTGATATTCCTGTCACAATTTGATGTTCAAGATAGGGGAAAAGCACCTGCAGTAAATATAGAGGCAATAGTTACCCCTTCTGATGATGATATTGCAGAAACACCCAATGTAACAATTATGTTGAAGGAAAAAAAAAACAATTTAGAAATAATGAGAATTTTGGATGAAGCAAACATTCCAACCGAGGAGACGATGAAGAAGCTATCTAAATTGAGAGCGCAAGCACGTCGTTGTGAAGTAAGCAATAATGAATCTTTAGTTATAACAAAAGTTCAATAAAGGTTTATATTTTATACTCTTTTATGTTGTGAAGTAAAATATGTAATGTGTTCTTGTTACAGGAATTTTTGGCAACTGATCCAGAACCTGGTCAAGGACAACGCGGTGAGGCCGGTACTAGCAAAGCTCCAGCCGCCTCAGGTAAAATAATCTTTTACTTGACAAGTTACAAGGAATTTTTTCTTTGGAACATTCAAAAACTTCTTAAGTTAACTCTTAATTTTATTATTTCAAAATGTCTTTGCTAACAATGTATTGTTCAGGTCATCAAGTGCAGGAGACTCCTCCTAGGAGGTCGACAGACGTCCATTTGAGATTGTCGAGTGCAATGTCGGCAACAAGGGGCATGCAAACATCAACGCCTTCACGGTGTATGCCAGTTGGTAAATCCTTGTTTTGCTATATTTGGTTTTGTGTTAATTATGATTTGATAATTTGTACTTTAATCTTGGGTGCATCACATAGTGGATTTTTTTTTGGAGTAGGAGATACACCGGCGGCACCATCTGGTACGCCAAATACAGATCAGAGTACATGTATTGGTGATAATTCACCATTATTTCTTGGATCTACCTGTGTTTCCACCACTGGAGTTATGCAGACGTCATTGTTGATTGACAATGACGAATCGATGCCTTTAAAATGTCCTAAGCTTCCAAGTACTTTAAATAATTATTTTTTATATTGTAATATGCATTTACCTATTCATAACAAGTTTTGGATTGATTATCCCATGACATTTTTTGCAGGAAATGATACATTTTATAAGAAGCTTTATGACCTCGCACTGCATCTATTTGAGCCCACCATACGTACAAGGTGGAACATCATAAGTGAACTAACTTTATCCCACTGTTTTTTTTTTCATATCATTAATTGGTACAGTATTTTTCTTTTCATTCGGGTCTTTTCTTTTACTAGCTATATCTAACAATTCTGTGTTTTTTCTTAAAAGGTGGAACTTGCAAGAAAAAAAATTAAAAGATCAGCTCGTTAAAAATTTAGAGCATGAGTTTGGTAATAATATTTTTGACGAGAAGAAAATTTTAGAAAGAGCTTGCAAACATCTTAAGACTATGAGGGACTCATATAGAAAGAGTCTCGTCCAGAACCCAAAGTACGAGCGTCCTCCCTTTATTTCAGTGAGGGATTGGAATGAGTTCATTTTAGATGCAAAGGAGAAAGGGGATGTTCAAAGAGGAATTACACCAGCAAATGCGAGAAGGTATGCAATAGTATTAACTACTAGTACAATGTAATAATGCACTAATTAGTGATCTTTATATCTATATCATCTAACATATTTCAAATTTTTCATAGGTTGCAGGACACATCAATGGCAACAAAGGCCAGGCTACAAAAGATTGGGCAGCACAAACTTGGCTCTGGTGGATATTCGAAAATTAAAGCACGAATTGTAAGTAGCAGTAAATGAATTGCAGAGAAAAATTATTTATAAAATGCAAATAATTTTGTTTAATCAAAAAATGCAGGGCTCTAATTTTAATTTAGAGGCCGTGGAAGAAAACAAAAAAATTGTCTTCAAGAAAGGCTATCAAACCGTGGCTAAACGCCTACAACAAGCTTCCACTGGCCCAACCGAAGAGTCTCCTGCATCATGTGCACAGGTAAATATGCCAAAAAATATATTAGAAATTGAATTCTTGAGCAACAATCTATTTGATAATAATGTGCATACGCCGCATCATGAAGCCCCTGATGTGCATCGTACTGTCCATGGAGGTGCTCATTTGCTATTTAAAACTAATTATGTAATTATTAATACAATTTAACATCTTAAATTGAACTTGGTGTAACTTTTTTGTGTATATTTTAGAGGATACAGAATCATGTCATGCTGAACGAGTGCCAGAGGATGTTCAGACTGATCACCATGTAGATCATGTGGCACATTCAGGTAAAGAAAATCTATGTTTTGTTCTTTTAAATTAATTTTTTGATTTATAGTTATTTTACTTAAATAAATGCTTGTTATTCACTAATATAAAATAGTCTGAATTTAACTCATGAAGTAGTTGTTATTGCAGCGAACCCCCCTTTGGCGCAGCGGCCTCATGTTCCTGAACAGATGAGGAGGAGACACGCGTTGGAATTAGAATCCGTAGAAGAGGGGAATGAGGAGGACATTGATCTTCCTCTTAAAAATTACATAATTAAAAAAAACAACAAAAAACCCAAAAAGAAATGATTGTAATTAACATTTTTTGCTAATGAAAGAACGGTGTCTTAATGGATGTAATTTTGTACTAGTAATGTTGATGAATGATGTGTTAATGAATTCTTCATGAATGTTGTGTCTTGATGAATTTTATGTGTTAATGAATTATTCATGAATGTTGTGTTAATGAATTTTGTGTTAATGAATTATTCATGAATGTTGTGTGTTAATGAATGTTATCATGTGATTATAATGATTGAATGTTATATTTCAAAAATGGATGAATGAATGAATGAATGTTATTAAATGTTAATGGGGAATTTAGAGTGATGTTAGGGGGGAGGAGGGGCCAAATGAGCTTCCACCTTCACGTGGTTGGCCTTGTTTAATAGAGAATATTAAACTATTCTCGAAACCAAGTGAAGCTCAAACTTTAAAGACAATCTTAGAGTTAATAGTGACAACCAATTAGCAAGTCGAAATGAAGTTCTTCGTTACAGGTACCTTTTTAGTTTTTAAAGCACAATGTCATGTTTTAATATTGTGTAGTTTTTTTCTTAAGTCAAAGTATTCTTTTACTATAAGAACATAATTTATGACCATTTTAGTAACTATTCTAACATCGTTTTATGACAAATCCTGTTTTGGCAAAGATGGCGATAAGTGGTGCTATCTATTCCTTGGGAGATTGGATTGCACAGGTCTGTATCTCAAAATCATTTTCATGTGGCAGAAATGCATAGTTACAACCATTTCATTCTACATTTAAAAACATTGATGACACTCTAGACACAAAATAATGCTCATGTTGTTGACTTGACAGTGCTATGAAGGCAAACCAATTTTTGAATTTGATCGAACCCAGATGTTCAGATCTGGTCTCCTTGGATTTAGTCTTCATGGTTCTTTGTCTCATTATTACTATCATCCTAGTGAGGTAACACCTTTGCCTTCTTTCTTAGTCTCTTACAATTCATACTTGTTTAATTTGAATAATTTTTGAGTTCCTTGCAAAAAGGGTATGACAAACAAATATAGTTATACAAGCTCTATTTCTTTTACTTGAACTTGATGTTATGATTTATCATTTGACATTTTAATATTTTGATGTTGAACTTGAAGCATATGATGATATGATGGTATGATCATGATGCTATGATTACAAGTTTATAGTGATTTTGTTGTTTATATGATATTATGTGACATTCTAATCTGGATTCATGCTTATAGCCTATATCCATTCATAATGTTTCTCCAAATCATCCCTTTGTTGTTGCATCTTTGCTATCAATTTAACTGCCATCTTCTATTGAGATTATGGATATAAGTAAGATCAAGGTTCATGAACTTCTAGAGCTTACTTTCTCCATGTGGACCTTGTGTGAGTAGACATGCAAAATTTGAAGAAGGATTTAGATGAGCAACTCCAATACCACTAGGATTTGATAGACAATAACGAGGTGCTCTGAAGCTATTGACCTGAGGCCAAGTTGTGCTATTCCACTTTTACAAAGCAACCCCTAACTCCACTTGCTCCCATGACTCCAAATACTGAAACAGTCTTTCTAGAGGTTGAGAAATAATGGATTCCAAACTTACAAGGTTCTGCCCTTCACCCAACTCATTTGCCACCAAACCCTTGGTTCTAGCTGGGTCACTAATCTAGGGCCTGTTCAACAGGACCTCTCCATGCCTCCTACCAAATAGGCTTCCAAAAGCAGTTTATCCTCCTGCATAACCATAACAGTCAGTTATCTGACTGTTGCTGGTTAGTTACAAACTAATACAAACTATATTTTTGTTGTCTAGTTGACACTAAAGTGTCAACTTCGACAACTTATAACCATTAAGTGTTTATCTCTATTCCTTAGCCTTCTTAAAGGCCTATAAACCTATCAAATCTCTATAACTTCCTAAATCTCCTATAAGCCTTATCAGGCCTTAATTGCCAACATGGCACATTACAACTTTGGGCACTCTTTGGTGCTTTCACAACCTTTTAAATTGTCTTTAGAGACCCTATTACATTGGTCAAAAACCTTATAGGCCTTTAGATCCCTTTGATAGACTAGGATCAACAAAACAACCTTTAATGAACCCCTTTAGGTACATGTTGACCTTTCAATGCCATTTGCTTGTTTTACATGCCTTTATAGTTTAGGCTTACTACATAGGAATATATTCAACAAAATTCAGTATCTCAGAGGCTTACTATAGTGAGGCTTACTACTAGCTTATGTAATACAGTCCCTATTTAAAGAAATTGTGCCAACTCTAAAATTAGAAATTGCTCATTGAAATCTTTACAGACATTCAAAATAAGAATGAATATGCTTTAAATTTAGCATATAAATTTGATCTTCTCATTCAACCTTGTTCTGATATCAATGTAGGCCTGGGAATGAAATGCAAAGAAAATATTGACAAATGTCAAAATACAATGTACAGGAAACTAGACAATTTGAAAGTGTTGAATGAAGCTGTTATTCCACTCATCTTATAGCTTTCAGTGGCTAATGGAGCTCGTCCTTTAGAGTAAAGGTTGTTTGTGCTCGTTATATGTGTGATGTTGCTTATCATGTAGTTACTCTCTAATTTGGATGAGGTGAAAGTCTTGGTCTATGACTTATTGTTTCATCTTCTCAGACAATCAACAGTATTAGTCAACTATTGATTATTGTTCTATTTTCTCATAGTTTGAAATTCTTTGGTTGTTAGTGGGTGTTGGAGCTTGTAGTTTTGAAAAAGTGTGTTTTGTACTTATTGTGTTTATGTTGATAGCTACAGTTACTTTGTACTTATTGTGTTTATGTTGATAGCTACCCATTCTTTTCATCTTTCAACATAATTGTTAATATCAACTTATTGCATAATAACTGGAGATTTGGGGTATGTAAACTGAAATGTGGACAGGTACAACTTTCAAATTAAGGTATATGAGTAATAAATGAGATTAATAAAATAAGCACAATGTTGATATATATTGCTTGATAAATCTAGAAATACATATGCTGAAGTGACTGCTGAGAGACTGTTATTCTGTTGTATGGTTTGGTGTAGGAAGATTAGTTCCAGATTTCAGATAAATAGTGAGAGTACTTTGTTGTTTAGAAGAAGCAAGACAAGTGTTCGATGTAATGTCTGTGAAGATCTAATAGCTATTGCTAGATATTATGACTAAATGCAATTTGTTTGATTAAATGCCACTATTGTATGGGTGTTTCTTCAGAATATAATGACTTGTAATGACAATAGTTGAATGTTCATTTCACACAAGTGTTTGCTAACTTGTGCATTGAGAACTTGTGAGACTATTATGAAGTTAGGTATCAAATTGCAGTTACAATCAGGCAATAGGAACTCAGAAAATTCAGACCAGACCCCGTACACCAACTGTTTGACATTATGTCTGTGGTATCTCTGAATATTATTGATTATTATTGTATGCAAAATGCTTGTCATTTTGTCATTGCAGAATAAGTGAACATTTCAGAACTTTAAAGTTATTTGACAACATTGATAGGGAGTATTTGTTAATCTAGTTTGATGCAAAGTTATTGGTAATATTTCTTTTGTTGGCATGTGTGAAAAACCACCTTAATCAAGAAACAAAACTAAGCATTAATCTCAGAGATCAGTATACAGTGACCTTGCATGTCAAGTGTTTGACGAAACGTCTATACACTAAAATTGAAAAATCCAGACAGAATTTAGAAGGGATCTTACGCTTGGTGGCTTGTATCTCCTTTCCCCTATCATATCGCATCTCCCTGCAAACAGTTGCCACCTTGTGGAATTTGGTGGAGGTTGTAAGGGGCGACTTGACTTATTGAGTGCCTTGTCCTAGGCTGCAACAGTCCTACTAGAACGACCTCCTCTCTAGCCCATCACAACCCTGGTCTTACAACTCAAGCCCTTTCCCTTGCAAGGTGGGTTTCAGGCACTCAAACACTTAACATCATTGTCATCTTAAGCAATACAATTATCAGCAATAACATATGACAGTCAACATAGGCTTTATCATCATTTATTGTGTATATATATACAATAATGTTTATCTAATAGTAAGAATGTTAGCACAATCAATATATTAATGAATTTACGACAGGTCTGTATGGGGTTTGTACAGCTGTAAGATCTCTTTGCTGACTGGAGTATTAGTTTGATATCTCCTTTATATTGTGGGCTTCTTGATTGGTGTCCTCTTTGAGTATACCCCCCCTTCACTCCTCCATGCCATCTGTGTCTTGTATCCTGTCATCCTGTTGAGGGAAGGCAACTATTGAGAAGAGCCACGCTTCTTCTTTCCAATATTAACTAATTGTGTTGATCCTTGATCACACCTCTTCCTTTAATTAGTTTTTTTGTTTGGTATCGTTTTATTTTATTAATCTGATTGTTGGGATTGTAAAGGAAACTGCTGATTTAATTAAGATTGCTGAGTAATTAGCACTGGCCTTAATTTTGGCTACAAGTCTAGTAGTAAGCCTCACTTACAAGGCTTAGTAGTTTAGTCTAGTTACAAGCAATACATTCAACTAAAAGTAGGAATATATTGAAAATGGTGTCACATTTTTTTTTAAACAAAAGTTAGTATTGGTCAAAATTTCGACCTTTTCACAGTACTAATTTCAACCAAGATGCTATACGTTTGACAGTACGTTCGACGAATTTGCATGGATAATTAGACAAAAAAATGGACTAAATTCGACCAAGATGCTATACATTCGACGATTTCTGCGACGAATTTGGGTGGATAATTTGACGACAAAATGGTCTCAATTTCGACCGTAACACCAATTGAGCGACGTCTTATTCTTCCAGTTCCAAGGGATTGTTGCAGTCGATAATTCGACCAGTTATGGTGTCGAAATTGCGATGATTATTTACCATGTAGAAAATTCGACGAAAAAAGATCAACGACAGTTTTAGTCGCCTATTCGACCAATTGTTGTAGAAAATTTGACTAATTCTCATCGAAATTTAAGATAAAATTTACTAGTGTGACAAGAATTGCCCAACCTCATACTCTAATGTAAAATAGGATCATTTTGGTTCCTTACTTGGTCCAAAGTTAAAGAAGAATCTAGATCCTAGCCTGAGAGCAATAACATACCACTATCTAGTACCAACTTTCTTGCTTCCTCAATAGATACTTTCATTTCATTAGGGTTAAAACCATGTAATATAGAAACTGCAACTTGCCTTTGCTGATAGGGGTTGACCTTGCTCTTCTTGCTCTAATCTTCTTTAGACGTCCCTGGTCTTCCATCTTAATAAAAAACTTTTAAATTCCTTTGTTTCAATAAATTTTTCATCTTCTAAAAGTGTCTATCTACAATTAACCTCTCATTAGTAAACTTTTCAAAGGGGCCTCTTGATAGATTTGCATTCTATCCTCAAGATCCTCATTCAGACATTCTCGCAACCTCCTTGAAATCCGATCCACTTCCATATCATCTTTAGCAATGCTTTCAACAACATCCTCATCCACAGAGTACTCAACAAGAGGATCAACCTTTTGTATCTTTTGTTTGGGTTCATGAGTAGGGTTGGCCTCACCAACTATAGTTGTATCCTCTTGTTGTTCTTTGATTTCTATTCCTTTCATTTTTTGTTGTGCAAGTTTACCACACAACTTGTCATAATCATTCATCACTGCAACAATTCTTTGCATTGGAGGTGTTAGGGTTTCGGTAGATATGAGCAATAAACAATATTAAGATAATACAGAAATAAGACAAGACAAAAATACAATAACACAGAGATTTAATGTGGTTCAACCAATATGGGGCTACATCGACCAGAGAAACAGTCCACTTATTTTATTATCTAGAGAAGAGCAAATTACAAGCTGATAATTTTTCATCACACAGCCACTTATTTATCAAGCCCTTTTTAGGTGGTTTACAATGTTGGCTAACAAAATAAACCCTAACCCTAAAAGAATATTCTAGTAATCTTTTCCCTGTACTCATATTCTCATACTCATATTCTTGTACTCCTATTCTCGTATTCTCATACTCGTACAAGAAAAAAATTCTACGACGATGCTTTGTGTCTATATTATGATGGCCCTTTGGGCTGACTCCTTTGCCCAACAAGTGTACAGTACTTGCATGATCAGTCGCCACATACCAACAAGAGGAAGATTAGAATAGAATCTCAGAAATTTGGGATCTAGATCCCTCTTTACTTTTTTTTCTCTCAAAAGATTATTCCATTTGTGCTTGATTGCATGCACATTTAACCTTCAAAACTAATTTCTTGTGATATCTTCAGAGTACAATCCCTCACGAGGATAAATGTCAGTCATGTTCAAATACTTTCTCCATATATCACCCATGAATCCCTCAGGATCACAGAATTTTGATGGGTTAGATTCCATTTTATAATGCTTTAATAAATTGTTCAATGATTGGAGGGCTTTCTTCCTACAAGAAAAATCCCAAATAACAAAACTAGGCTCAAAAAAGTTCATATCCCAAATTCTAGTCCAAGCCTAGATGGGAGCCCTATTCCCTTGATTGTCAGTCTTGAGAAGCTTCAATCTTATACCAATAAAATTAGAATTGAAGCACATAATCAAATGGCAAAGGAGGGCATGGTGTTTGAACTCAATAACCCCTGGGCTCTTTTGTATCCTTGTTAATCTGTCATGTACAACCTTGACCAAATACCCAACAATATAATTTGTATTGACATCAGGGTTTGGGATTACCATTGTCATGCACATAATTCCAACTAGTATCCTACTAACTAAATCACAACCTAAAATCTGACACAAACCATGATATGTGTGCCTAAGGTAGAATTTGAAGTCTTTAGCGTCGAAGGACTCAACATTTGTGCTAGCTAATGGGATGGGTTTCCTCTTATTGCTCTTAGGTCTATACCTAAGTACTTCTACTCCCCTCTTTGTTTCCTTATGCTTCCTCTAAATCTCATCTTCCCTCTTCAAATCAATTTATATACATGTAGCCCCTTCTATAATGAAGGCTTATGAGATACTCTTCATATCAATAGTTACCAGGACCTTGTCATTTCTTCTTCTAATGGTCCTAGAAGCCCAGCAGTATGCTTTGGCTAATTCCCTAAGGAATTCCACATCTATAAACACATTTGTAACAATCAATTTGGCCATATTAGGTTCAAGGGATTACACACAGAAGGAGGTTTGACTTTGTTCTGAAAAAAATACATAAATAAGGCCCATTTAGAAGACAGTGTGATAGGTCCCTTACATGCATGGCAATTGTCGTGCCAATAAAATTCATCTAGGGATTGTGCAGTGGAAGAACTTGGGAGTAAATCTAAGAAATCTTGACATAGGGCTCTTCCCTTCTATTGTGTACTAGGCCCTGAAGTAGATAGACTATCCCCACTGGTTTTTGCAAAACCCTAACAACCTAAACAACTAGGGCAATGGTAGAATTCATCTAAGATACAGA
Organism: Chamaecyparis obtusa; assembly: GCA_027943335.1. Classification (NCBI taxonomy): domain Eukaryota; kingdom Viridiplantae; phylum Streptophyta; class Pinopsida; order Cupressales; family Cupressaceae; genus Chamaecyparis; species Chamaecyparis obtusa. The sequence continues at coordinate 1,369,510 of BSBK01000736.1, forward strand.
TAAATTCACACATTCCTTCAACTAAAACTTAAAAGAAGTCAAGAAATGAACTTACTATTTTTGCAACGTCGCCTTTGAACACTTGACAAATTTTTAAAATGTTTATCTGCAACCAACTCCAAACTGTGGCTCTCTGAAGATTGCAATTGTGCATAATAATGGCAAAATCTCACATTTACTCTCAGCCAACTTGTGGTGATCTCTGCTATCTTTTCAAAATTAAATTTGTGTGAATTGAGTGCTTATTGTCGACTAGTCATGCAAACATCAATTTTCATATCTCAGTCGTTGATTTCTTTCATGTCAATTTCCATAGCAAAGTCAAAAGACTTTGATTCCTTGTTACTGTATTCCATCCAACAAAGATCCACATGGTGATAAACTATTAGTTTGACCCCTCCAAATTGGTCATCCCCTTTTTACAACCAAAAGATGAATAAACATCTCTTTGTTTATTAACCATGCAAGACACGTGTAACAAAAACGCAATGTTGCAGGTTAATAAGGGATATCAACCTTAACCATTGTGATGTTGCACTTAGCATTAACTATAACCTTTAAAGGTTAATCGCAAAAGCACAACTTCATCCATTAACAACTCTTCCATCTTGTGATGTCAAAAGATTTGAATTCTCTAGACACGTAATAATCTCGCAAGAGCACAAGGTATGAATATTGTCAGCCTTTACCCTTACGAGCTTGTGCTATGATGAAATTTGTTTCTTTTTCTTTTTCTTTTTCTTTTCCTAGATAGATAGATAGATAGATAAAAATTTAACGTCCACGAGGCTAAAAATAGCCTATGGGACAGCAAGGCAACCTAAACAGACTTCAGTAACTCCGTGTGTTTCTTGTGGAAGTTGATGATGAGTCCACCTAACTTCTCAATGTACTCCTCACTGAATAGGTTATGCCAAGAGCTATCAGATATATATCCACAAATTTATCCCTGTTGTCCTTGTAGGCCTCACATTCTAAAATAAAGTGTTGTTCGGTTTCCACTTTCCCAAATTTGCAAAACATGCAAATTCTCTCTTCCCAAGCCTCCTTTGGCCTCTTCCAACGCCTGCTCTCACATCGAAGTTGATGAGAGTTGGTTCTTAGCTGAGCAATAAAAATTTTAGCTCTCCAAGAAATGTTGGCTCCTATGTACACTTTTTTGAGTTGATCACACGCGAAGTTGAACTCATTGATATAATATATTTTCTTCCTACCGATCCCATTCCCCCAATTTCTCTTGTAAAATTTCTCCATAACAAAGACCTTTATTTCTTTGTTATTTGTGCAGCACATATTGAATTGGATATTCCATTTACTCATCCACTTGATGTTTCGTTGCTTTCATGTCCTTTTTCGTTTACACAATGTATCATTAAAGACAACTTTAGGCCATCTATCTCCTTCCATTTTTTCGATTATTTTTAGTTTTTCGATTATTTTTAGATAGCTTATGAGGCGAACCATAGCAAGTGCCTCGATAGGGGCAGCCCCCATTTCACTTGCATGATATCATATGGGACAGTGCTTTTGATTTTAAATTTGCTTGTAATCAAACGCTTTTGGATTTCCTCGATTTGCTTCCATTGTGCTATTGAAGTGTTGCTGGCCCATAATTCACACCCATAAAGAACAACTGGCAGCACAAGAAGACCAAACAAAGTTTGAATAGTTTTCCAATCCCATACCTCCGCTTCACAGCGCCTGTTTTGAAGAGCATAAAATGTCTTTCATCCACCTAATGTCCTTTTATTTCTGCAGCCAAACCAGCTTAGATTTTTGTTGAAATCAATGCCGAGGTATTTATACTCCGCAACTTCTTCAAGAACGCTTCCACCAAAGTAAAACTCATGTTGATGTTGTTTTGTATTACTAGAGAAAACCATATTATTAGATATGTGTTGTTTCCTCACAAGAGCGCGGGGACCTTCGACATACACCATTGGCCCCTCACACTCATGCGCTATGGAAGACATCTATCTTTTTCTCTAAGTCCTTGGACACACGACTTCTTCCCACAAGCTCGCAACCCACAATATGTACACATCAGGATTCGTTGTGCCTTTGCACTTTGATTCCTTATGGCTTTCTTCTACTATACAAATTCCTCATCCGTTCATCAACTTGCAACAAACACATCTCAATCACCTGCAACCTTGCAACTCAATTTGTGATGACATCATAAAACCTTGCAAGGTTGTGCTTGTCTTCTTTTCCATACTTTCTACTCCCAAATATGCCATGTGGCATTATCTCACAAGAGCGCAACCCAACCAAGAGATCAACACTTATTTGTGTGTCTTAGCATATTTTGCCATAATCCCAAAATGTGGCCACAAGAGTGCAAGATGACCATAAAACATCCCCTTCTAACTATGCTAGGTGTGCCTTAACATCTTTGATCGCTATGGCTTAACACATGGGTGCAAGCTTCAGTGGCAATTATAATTAATTGTTGTGATGTTGTGCTTTAGTACTTTTAATAACCCGTTGACTTGGCCACAACATCATAATATTCTTTGACTATTCCCATTGCTAGCTGTGTTTTTTGTAACCATTGACAACTAGGAGCAAGAGTGCAACATGATTCCAAAGTTCAATGTAGATATTGCACTTAGGTGTCTCAACATTTTTCTTCACATCCAACGGTTAAGCACAACCTCCCATCTCAACCCTTTCACATGTCAAACTAGTTGCGTCATATGCGCTTTGGTATCTTCTGTAATAGTCACTAACTAATTGCAACTTTGTAGCTCAATTAACTGGCAAACAATGATAGTTGTGCCCTACCTTATTTCACTTTGCTAAGGTTATATGGGAGTTAAAACGCAACATTGTAGGCCTTATGATATGACCAAGGTTCCAACCCACAAGATTGCACCCGGATGTACTTCAAGCCTTAATTATGTACGTGACCAATTTCACGCCTTTAAAAAGTTCATTTACTAGGATATAAAGACATTCAAAACATAAAGGCCCCAAAACTCAACAAATGACTTAGGCAAATATAACCATGAAACTTCAATATTTAAATTTGATTGGTTTAAAAGGTAACAAAGGCATGGGGTCGGTAAAGAAAATAGTTAAAAAGAAATGATAACATAACTTAACAAACCACGACCTAGCTAAGTAGGTAAATGACGAAATAGAAAACATACCTAGGGCATAAAGACAAATATACCATGAACTTCTAAAACCCTAGTGAATGAAATGCAAGATTTAAGACACAAGTTCACCTTGTCATCCTTAAGCATTTTTCCAATCCCAACAATTGTCAGCCTACGACTCTCCATCGGAGGAAGAATCAGAAGTCGAGACAGGCAAATGTTCATTGCTAGCATCTTTCCACAAAGGGGCAATGTCTTTATATTGCAAGAGAGAATAATTGGTTGCCAAGTGACCAACAGAGAAAAATCGGCGACGTCGAAAGGGGATGCCCTCATAATCAATCGCTTCGGTCCATGGCCTATCCCTCACCATGAGAACCACATCTCCAGGGAGAGGTGCGGAGATATCAATGTCCCCAAAAATATGTGCAAAGGTAGAGAGACCCATAGCAGTCTTAGTCGCATCCTCCTTTATGAAATGGCCAATAGAGTTGCTAATGGCCTCAAAATAAGAGTTTTCCCAAAAGTGGAGGGGAAGATAGGGCAGTCAAACCCACACAGGACACACGCTAAGTGGTTCTATAAGGGGGTTAAAGGAAATTGTTCGGGGTTTGGCTGAGAGAGAGTGAGTCCCCCAAACCCACAACTTGCTTAACACAAAATCTCAACATTCAAAAGAAGTAAAAAGAGCAATAAAAAACCCTTTAGCACAAGGAAAAAGTAAAATATTGCCAAGGACCAAGGATCTCCATGAATCTGTCACCCAGCGATGGAGATTTGGAAGAGAAGGTGAAAAACTAGTGAATCTACAAACCAACCCGCAAAGTTGGTAGAAATTCACATTTTTCACAACCTCTAGACCACACACCACCAAAGGGGATATTTTGGCACGAGCAAGAGGTCGAGATTTCTCCTTTGAAGGTGCAGATTTGGTAACACAAACAAAACTCAGTCCACCAACCACATTAAACCCAGTACCACATCTCTAAGAGAGATGTCATGTAGACATCGTTCCAACAGAACCATCATTCCAACAGAAACCCTACCCCCAACATTGCTAGGAATATTACCCCCCACCAAAGATTAGGTAGCACCCAACGCGCCTAGCCCATAAACCCTCAAGGTGGGTGGAATGGAACTAGCAACATTAGATGTTGCATCACAAAGCCTCAAGGCAAATGCAATAGCAGTCGCTGCTTCACAATCGGCAATCGTCACAGAAGCCCCCGACATAGGTAGAACAATAGAGTCAATGGGAGTCGTTGGAACCGAAGAGCCATAGAGAGATGTTGGAGTTATCCAGAATATCTTCATCCAGCAAACACAATGTTCAAACTCGTCAGACAATCCAAAGAAACATGGTAATGTTGTTGATAATGAGAGGTATCACGTTGTGGGTAAGCATGTACCATGCAATGAATATGAAAAATGCATTTCAGATTGGGATGTATTCCAATGTGCATAATTTTTTTACACCTAAAAAAGCAAGTGTGTTGACAATGATGAGTATGGTAGATGGATTAATGGTGTCACTTTTAATGTGTATGATCAGATGTTGAGGGATGATACTTTCAGAATGATCATATTGTTATGTGATGAGAATCACACATATGATAGAGGAAGATTGCAGTTTCACATCAATCGTGTCTCAGGACTGCCAACTAAAGGATATGCCTAATTTTCATTTATTGCATAAGGAACCCAATGGAATGAACACTTGGTTTGCGTCCCAAAGAACTAAATCCTTGCTATGTTCACAAGGGGCATTAATCCCCAACAAGATCCGATGTTCACACCTTCAAATTTTGAAGAAATTTGAAGTACTTATGATGTGAAATTCACTTGAGGTACTCTAAATACACCCCTACAAATTTTTCCATGTTGCCCACTTTCAGAATGAATAATTAAATCCCATTGATTGTCATTAGGAACCACTTTGGGAACGTGTTCACCTTTTATCACTAAGAGTGTTTGTCCATTTCCAGCCTCCCTTTATCATTTAGGATCAATTTTTGAGGCAACAAGTTTAGGGTTCAACAAGGGTCTACATTTTGCATTCTGTACATTTTCAAAATTTTCAGAGAAGCCTACTTTGGGGGCATACATTTCATGACCAATTGATTTTCAAGACAAACCAGTTGTTTCCCAAAATTGTCCGCACATAAATGAACTCTTGTATCTGTTTCCAAAGCCCAATGACCTCGTTTGATATTTTTCCCAAGCTCAAACCAAATGCAATTTGTTCTGATTTTCTGCATAAATAGTGTTGTCTTCTGGGTATCCATTTTCATATATCAGTATTTCATTACCAAATGACTTTCATGTCAAGTGTGTTTATTCTTATGATTGTTATTTTTCCAATGCCAAAACCGGATGCAGTTTACAGAGTTTTGACATCTGCTTTTCCAGAAAGTTTAAACATGGTCAACTTTGACCATTAATGTCTTGCACCAAAAGTTGATTCATAAAGTTTTCTTCAGCACACGTCCTCGTTGTACCTAAATGAACTAGTCCCTCATTGGTGGCATCCCAAAGCATGATTTGACATTTTTCCTGAGCACTTAGTTGGCAAGATTCAGATGAATTCTACATGTGCACTTTCAAAAACAGCTAAGTAGATGACTTCGACAATTAAAATCATTCACCTTAGGCAAAGTCATGAAAATCCACTTTACAATTTGATACCCATTATATCAGTTTATGTGCTTGTCAATTTCAATGGCCTCATATTGTCGCTTGGTTAGTTTTTTAGGACAGTTCAGGAGGTTCCAAGCTTGTTTTGAGCACTGTGGAAAAATGTCAAAAATCAGTTTTTGATGGCAACCCACCTAGTCATTTCGTCTCCAGAAATATGCAAAAATTGTTTAGAGGCCATGCAAGGATTAAGTTGTTTCCAAACAAAACAAAAAAAAATAGGCCAAGCCCACAATGGGACTCGGCATTCATCGTGGTATTACAATGACCTGATGAAAGAATAATCAAGTGGCTTTGAGTCCCTCCAAAGGAATCCTGATTCTAGTGATCAAAGAAGTTGAAGCTCCAAATCTATGATTGTGGAATCAATTCTACATATGATAGCGATCCAAATGGTTTGTATTTGCAAAAGAATTGAACAAGGCACATAATATGTATATGCACATCAAAACAAATTGAATTGTAATATGCGTGCAGGTGATGAGTCATAGGGCGTTCATGATAGTTTTTGGCACACTTTTGTTTTTGTTGTGGCTGCATTTTAGCAACATTCGCATTCTTTGGAAGTGAATGTGTTTGAACAAAGTGTTTGGTATTCATTCCGGGATGCACACAAATTGAATTTTGCAAGGATCTCAAAACCTTTGAATTAGTTAAACTCCAAAACGTATTCTAACATTGCAAGCTTTGTTTTTATTCATGATCTGCAATTTTTAGATGGAGTCTGCACACAGAGGTTGATTCTATTGTTTTTGTTTATTGATCGAATCATAAATGGCACGTAGGTGCAGATTTTCGTATTATGGGCAGTGCAGATCCTTTCAATACCCATTTGTAATGTTACTAATATTAATGGCCCTATCCAACAGCAAGTCGCAATATTATTTGTACAGTCTTGACGCGATGTGATGCAAATATGTGCAGATTTGATTGGATCTTGCACAGGTTGTAAGTATCTGCAATAAGATTGGTGGCAGCAACACTGCTATACGGGTTGTGTGCATACCAAAACATGATGGTTATGAACTGCTCAAATAGTATCGAGCCATAATTTTGGTACAGAATATAAGTGTGGAAGGCAGGGTATTTGTGTAAGCTGTGGTTTTAGTCTGATGATAAGAACTTCCAATGTTGAGTTATTTCTAAGTTGCGTCCATGGTATCTTTACACTGAAGACTGTGAGAGAGCTTTCACAGGCAATCTAATGGTTCTATGTTCATCCAAAGAATTGATGCTGATGATTTTAGCTTAGGCATTGCTCTTTTCAATGATTGACAAAGATGAACTTTACCTGAACCTTGTGCTGGAATATGTTTCTAATCGTGATGAAAAGCCACATGATCTTTTGGTTAATTTGCATATCCTTATTCACATAAGAGAGCAGAAAAAAATTAAATTAAAAAATAAGGACAAAAGTGATTATATTTAAATGTAAAAGATTAAAAAAGGAGGCAAAGGTTTTTAAAAGCGGAATTATTGTGAGAAGCAAAGTGCAAAGAGTGGCTTTACTTAAAAGTGAAATTTTTCTATATGAATAATGGGGGGAATTATGTTTTCCATCAGGGGGAAGGTTTCAGCAACATATTGTTTTCATTACAGAATGGTGAAATGCATTGAAGTGATTATCCAAATAAATGGATAGAGATAAATTGTTTCACTTTGAGGTGAATGTTATTTTCACACAATAGGTTTTACTGAGGTGTAAAGACATTTCTACAATGGATGCCAAATTGGTGAAATGGTTTCCCATAAATCAAAAGGGCCTAATTGGAGTGAAAATGACAAAATGCAGTTAGAGGTGTAAAATGAGCAGAGGAGGAGAAACTAAAGTATTTTCACCAAGATGTTAGAAGTTTTCACATGGAATTTAAATTAGAGTAAAAAATAGGTTAACAACAAGGTGAAATTTGTTGGTATAGGGGGAAACATTGTAGTTACATATGTTTTATCTTTCACCGAAATCATTGTGAAACAGAAAAGAAAAGCAGCTTCACAAGAAGTGAATGGTTTCACTAAGGTCAAATGAGTAAAGTTGCTGATGTGTAATTACTAATTATGAATAAAGGGGAGATTGTTTTTTCTTGAGAACGAAGTGTGTTTCTATGAGATTATTTTCTCATCATGAAATAATTCTCATGTGAAAAACAAAGAGACAATATTATGACAGAAAATACAAGGAATGTGCAAAAGGATTACAAGAAGAATCACATATTTTTTGTTGTAACTAGAAGAACAGAAAGCAAATCAAATATTTTCATATTAGAAGGCAGATAATTCAGTTTGATGAGAGAGCAGAGATGAAGCAGAATATTTTTCAGAAGAAGCGGGAAGAAGATAGAATCAGTTGCAAAACAGATTTCAAGGAAGGACAGGTGTCGACAACAAGCTAAATCTGGAGACTCCTGCTCTTCTTTGTATTCTTCTTTCTTCTCATTTCTAAGGGTTCCATTCTCCAATTTCCAATATTGTAATTGCTTGTATAGGATAGTTATTGGTGTGTAGTTTTCTTTGCGATTTCAGTTTTAGAATGTTGTAATCAGACTTATGGTAATAGCAAGCTAGCTTGTTTGAAATATAGTTATTAAACCATGCTATAATGATGCTTCTTTAAAATAAAAAATGTCAAAGATGTCTATGATTTTAATTTCACATTTGTTGTAATGAGTTTTCAACTAATTACATATGTTCAAACAGCAGATTGAAGTGGTTTTCAGTTGAATGTTGTAGAAGTTTGTACTTGTTAGCATATTCATGAGATCTCATTATTGTAATAGAGACTCGTCTAGTTCACTTCCCGCCATTATGACAATACATTTATTGAAGTTTTGTATTTTGTATTCAGAACATGTTTGCGTAACTGTTCCAACAGTCATTTTAACTAAGCTCTATTCACGGCTATCGTGATTGTGTGTAACTCGTGCCTTGGTCGTTGCCGTTGATAGACTTACTACTTACGTAGTATGATCATTCATCGTTCACCTGGCATTACCGTTTCACAGTATCGGATTTCCTTCAACTCTCGTAGCGGCCAAGCGGTGGCGCTCCACCTTGCTGGCTGTAACGCCAAGCAAGGTGAAGCATCACTTTGCTTAACGTTACTTTCGGGGTTGTGTGTAATCCCTGTTGGATGCGCTTATGATGTATGTGCTGATCAAAAAGGAAAAACGAATGTAATGTAATATCTGACGGAGGTGTGCGTTATGCTTTGTTTTTAAACTTTCCGCATATGCATTGCATTTTCTCACGGGAACAAATACTTCTGTTTTGGCATCATTCACTGGTGTGTTATCGAAGATTCTCAGCTAGTGAGCGGACGTCTTTACTCTGGGTTGATCAAGAAGTGAGCTCTCGATTGGTGCATATTATGATCTTCAGCGTATGCTTATGTTCAGTGTGATTGTGTTCACCCGTGTATGTTCACTCCTAGACAGCGATCTCACATCTACATTCAACCTGTGAGATTTTTATTGTTTCAATAATCTTCTTTACGGGATTATTTATCTCTTGTATTTTCATACATTGTATTATCAATAAAGAAGTACTATTTTCGTGGGCTGGGTTGTTTCCCTCTCTCTAGAGGGTTTTTCCCAGGATAATCTTGTGCGCTATTTGGATTATGTTTATTTACATCTTTCTGGTTCAGTCTTTAACATGGTATCAGAGTGGGTCTAGGCATTTCGATCCAGAATCAGAAAGATCAGATTTCATCTTTCACATCTCTTCTTGCTTTGCCATCATGGTGAACGGTTTAAAGGTCGAGGACAGACTTGACGGTTCCTCCAACTTCTCTTCCTGGAAGTTTAGGATACTGATCGCCCTAGAGGAAAATGCTCTTCTTGTCTACATAAATTCTGATCCGGAAGAACCTACTGATGATGCTGAGAAAGCACTTTGGAAAAAGAACAAAATTATGGCAAAGAAAATTCTCATTGATTTTGTAAAGGATCACCTTGTCCCCATTATTTCCAACATGTCTTCAGCCAATGTGATGTTTCAGACATTAAAAGATATTTATGAGATTAATAATACCAGCAAAGCCTTGGCTTTGAGGCGTCAGATTCTTCATATCAAAATGGCTCGAGGAGAATCAGCCATATCTTACTTCATGAAAATCTCAGAACTCAAGGACCAGCTTAGCACTATTGGTGACTCCATTCTTGACAAAGACTTGGTCATGCTTGCCATGAATGGACTCCCTCACTCCTGGGAATCGTTTATTCAAGGCATCAGTGGACGCGATGATCTCCCTAAATTTGACAAATTGAGAGCTGATTGCATTCAAGAGGAATGCAGACTTGAGGCTAGAGGTAATGGTCGCAAAAGTCACCATGAAGATGATCAAGTGCTGGCAGCCCACACCTCTAAAGGAAAAGGGAAGAAACCATTCTTCAAGCGATCTAGGAATAATGACTCTCATCCAGATTCTTCACACAAAAGAAAGGAGGTTGATGTCTCCAAAGTTCAATGCTTCAGATGCGACAAATTCAATCATTATGCCAAGCATTGCACCTCAAGACCGAAGCCTCAAGTCTCTACTGCACATGTTGAAGACTCTTCTCCCAAGGAAGAACCGTGTGATGAACCTGAGAGCTTTAGTTTTATCTCTGCTTTATCCAGCAACATTCCTACTAACAATGACACCTGGCTGATTGATAGCGGAGCTTCACGTCACATCACAGGTTACAGTGATCATCTTTTCAACCTCAGTGAAAAAGATTCTCACCTTCAAGTTATCATTGCGGATGATGCTAGTTATTCAGTGAAAGGGGCTGGCTCTACTTCTTTCCAACTTGATTCAGGCATTCCCTTGCACCTCAGTGATGTTCTATTTGTCCCTGGTATTAAGAGGAACCTGATTTCTATTTCAGCTCTTGAAGACAAAGGATATCATGTGTCTTCATTGATGGTAAGGTCCTGGCTTGGAAGAAGAACTCTAACTCCTCTTCAGCTCGTGAGATAGGAGTTCGTCATGGCAGCCTCTACAGACTTTCAGCTCGACCTATTCAAGCTCTATCTCTTTGTTCCTCAAATCCAAACATTCTTTGGCACAAGAGATTTGGTCACTTAAATTTCAGAACCTTGGCATCCATGGACAAGGCTGTCATTGGTCTCCCCAAGCTCAAAAAGGATCATAAAGGTATTTGCAAAGGCTGTGCTCTAGGTAAGAATACTAAGAGTACATTTCATAGCAGTGAATCTAGAGCTAAAGGTATTTTAGATTTAATTCATTCAGATTTATGTGGCCCTATGTCTGTTGCTTCCATTAGCAGTTTTTGGTACTACATTACTTTCATTGATGATTTTTCTCAGAAATGTTGGATATACTTTCTTAAATCTAAAGAATCAAATGAAGTGATGTCCCGTTTCAAATCATTCAAAGCTTTGGTTGAAAATTCTACTGAGAAGAGGATCAAGACCTTGAGATCTAACAATGGTGGGGAGTTTGTATCTGGAGTCTTTCATAGTTTTTGTACTGATGCTGGGATTAAGAGGGAGTTTTGCGTTCCCTACAATCCTCAACAAAATGGTGTGGTTGAAAGAAAGAACAGGACCATTGTTGAGGCAGCGAAAGCAATGATTCATGATCAGAATATTCCTATGTTCTTATGGGCTGAGGCTTGCAGTACTGCTATCTTTATTCAGAATCGCAGCCCTCATCAAATTCTTGGTAATATGTCTCCGGAACAAGCCTTCTCAGGATCAAAACCAGATGTTAGTTTCTTCAGGATCTTTGGCTGTCCAGTAGTGATTCACATTCCAAAAGAAAAAAGGTCAAAGCTGGAACCTTCAAGTATTAAAGGATTGTTTGTTGGCTACAGTGATTCTTCTAAGGCTTTCAAAATCTATGTACCTGGTCAAAGGCAAATTAAAATCAGCAGAGATGTCATCTTTGACGAAGACATAGCTTGTGATCCTCCCAAAGAATTTGAAGTTGTAAATGAGGAAGATCTTGAACTCCCTCAAGATTCCACCATGGCTGATCCGAACTCTCCTTCAGAGGTTGAGAGGGAGTGTGAAGATCTTGTTGAACTTGCTCCACTTTCTACACCAGCTGATACCACAGGTCCCCACTCTTCTTCCACGAATAAAAAGAGACCTCTATGGGCCAGAAATATTGTGGAAGAAGCCTCACCCTTTGCAGCTCCTAGAGGGACTTTCAGAGAAAGCAAACAGCCTCACAAGTTTGCTGGTTATGTTGAGTTAATGAGTCACATTATTTCATCTGAACCATCTAATGTTGAGGAGGCGTCCAAACATCAAGTATGCAAAGATGCCATGATGGAGGAATACAAGTCCATAATTCAGAATGATGTATGGGACATTGTCCCTAGGCCCCGAGACAAATCAGTTGTCTCATCTAAATGGTTGTTCAAGATTAAGCATGCAGCTGATGGGAGCATAGACAAATACAAAGTTCGATTTGTGGCTAGAGGTTTTTCCCAAAAGGAAGGCATTGATTATGATGAGACATTTGCACCAGTGGCTCGATACACCTCCATCAGAACAATCATAGTCATAGCTGCAATCAAAGGCTGGAAACTCCATCAGATGGATGTGAAAACAGCGTTCTTGAATGGAGTCATTGAAGAGGAAGTCTACCTGGAACAGCCAGAAGGATTCATCATCCATAACAAAGCATCTCATGTATGTAAGTTGAAAAGAGCCTTGTATGGACTCAAACAAGCATCATGTGCCTAGTATGAGAGAATAGATAAATATCTTTTGGATTTAGGCTTTCAAAAAAATGTGGCTGATCCTAACTTATACTTAAAACTTCAGGATGATAAAATTCTGATTTTGGTTCTATATGTAGATGATTTGTTTCTCACAGGCAGTGATAGTCTTATCATCATGTGTAAGAGAGAGCTGACTTCAGAATTTGAAATGAAAAATCTTGGCATGCTGCACTATTTCCTTGGACTTGAAGTATGGCAGAACTCAGATGGCATCATCCTAAGTCAAGGGAAATATGCTATTGATATCCTGAAAAGGTTTGGTATGTTGGACTGTAAATCCATGGCCACTCCTATGGAAGTGAATTTGAAAAGGCTGCATGATGACTCAATTAATTCAGATTTGATTGATCCTTCCATGTACAGTCAACTCATTGGTTCATTGATGTACTTGGTGAACACAAGACCTGACATATGTTTTGCTGTTAATACGTTAAGTCAATTTATGTGTGAACCAAGGCACATTCATCATATGGCAGCCAAACATGTGTTGAGATATATTCGTGGCACTATTGGATATGGACTCAAGTATTCTTCTTCTACCAAGCTCAAATTGCAGGGATTCTCTGATTCAGATTGGGCAGGTTGTGTGCCTGATAGGAAGAGCACTTCAGGTAGCTATTTTAACCTTGGTTCTGCTGTGATTTCCTAGAGTAGCAGGAAACAGTCTTGTGTGGCTCAAAGCACAGCTGAAGCAGAATATGTGGCAGCATGTATGGCTGCCAAGGAAGTCGTATGGCTTCGCAAATTGCTTGGAGGGTTGTTTGGACAGCCTCTTGAGCCTTCTATAATCATGTGTGATAACCAAAGCTGCATAAAGCTTTCAGTCAATCCAGTGTTCCATGACAGGTCCAAGCATGTGGAGATTAAGTTTCATTACTTGAGAGACATGGTGCAAGGGAAGGCAGTTGAATTGAAATATGTTCCTATTGAAGAACAAATTGTTTTAACCTTGGTTCTGCTGTGATTTCCTGGAGCAGCAAGAAACAGTCTTGTGTGGCTCAAAGCACAACTGAAGCAGAATATGTGGCAGCATGTATGGCTGCCAAGGAAGTCGTATGGCTTCACAAATTGCTTGGAGGGTTGTTTGGACAGCCTCTTGAGCCTTCTGTAATCATGTGTGATAACCAAAGCTACATAAAGCTTTCAGTCAATCCAATGTTCCATGACAGGTCCAAGCATGTGGAGATTAAGTTTCATTACTTGAGAGACATGGTGCAAAGGAAGGCAGTTGAATTGAAATATGTTCCTATTGAAGAACAAACTGCGGACATCCTCACCAAGCCACTTCCAAGAGTGAAGTTCTATTACTTTCGAGAACAGCTTGGTTTAGTGGAAAATGAAGCTCTTGCTGAGAAGGCACCTCAGGCGGATTGCTCCATTTCTTTTATGCATTCTTCTCTGGGAGAAGTTTGAGGTGAAAGCCCTTGACCCACCCTCTGCGTGTAGGCAAGGTGGTTACTGCATTCTTCTTTGGGAGAAGTTTGAGGTGAAAGCCCTTGATCCACCCTCTGCGTGTAGGCATGGTGGAGTCACCCTTTGCGTGTAGGCAAGGTGATAATACATTCTTCTCAGGGAGAAGTTTGAGGTGAAAGTCCTCGACCCACCCTCTGGAAGCAGCCATGGTGGGAGTCACTTGTGTGAACTCTAAATTTTGGTTTCTGATCTTTGGATGACCATGTTGAACATTTTATTATGATATTATGCTATAATAAATGTTTTGTCATTATCTTTCTTTCACCCTCTGGGATGAGCTATGGTGAGGTTATTTGATTAATGATAACTAATTTTAATGTTCATTGAGGTTATCTACTGATGATTGTTTCTTTGCAGCTGAGTGCATTTGTTTAGGTAAACCTTTTGCAGAAGTCTCCATCTTGCTAAGAGGGAGTGTTGAATCTTGTAGCTGCGATAGAGACTCGTCTAGTTCTCTTCCCGCCATTATGACAATACATTTATTGAAGTTTTGTATTTTGTATTCAGAACATGTTTGCGTAACTGTTCCAACAGTCATTTTAACTAAGCTCTATTCACGGCTATCGTGATTGTGTGTAACTCGTGCCTTGGTCGTTGCCGTCTATAGACTTACTACTTACATAGTATGATCATTCATTGTTCATTCATCGTTCACCTGGCATTACCGTTTCACGGTATCGGATTTCCTTCAACTCTCGTAACGGCCAAGCGGTGGCGCTCCACCTTGCTGGTTGTAACGCCAAGCAAGGTGAAGCGTCACTTTGCTTAACGTTACTTTCGGGGTTGTGTGTAATCCCTGTTGGATGTGCTTCTGATGCGTGTGCTGATCAAAAAGAAAAAATGAATGTAATGTAATATCTGACGGAGGTGTGCGTTATGCTTTGTTTTTAAGCTTTCCGCATATGCATTGCATTTTCTCATAGGAACAAATACTTCTGTTTTGGCATCATTCACTGGTGTGTTATCGAAGATTCTCAGCGAGTGAGTGGACGTCTTTGCTCTGGGTTGCTCAAGCAATGAGCTATCGATTGGTGCATATTATGATCTTCAGCGTATGCTTATGTTCAGTGTGACTGTGTTCACCCGTGTATGTTCACTCCTAGACAGCGACCTCACATCTACATTCAACCTGTGAGATTTTTATTGTTTCAATAATTTTCTTTACGGGATTATTTATCTCTTGTATTTTCATACATTGTATTATCAATAAAGAAGTACTATTTTCGTGGGCTGGGTTGTTTCCCTCTCTCTGGAGGGTTTTTCCCAGGATAATCTTGTGCGCTATTTGGATTCTGTTTATTTACACCTTTCTGGTTCAGTCTTTAACAGTTGTTAGCATATTCATGAGATCTCATTATTGTAATGCAATGATGGTGTGAAGATCACTGGTTATGTATTTATGCTGTTATCATAAGTGGTCATTTCATTTTGACTCTATGAATGGACAATGCACTAGTCTAGTATGTCTTTCTTTGTGCAAACCTTGGAAGGATCCAAAATCAAAAATCAAATCATCTTCTTTTTCATGTTGTTAGGTGTAGGAGTAGTTAGTTTTGTTCTCAGTAACAATCAAGCTAAATGGGATTATGCTTTAAGATTAGTCAAATATGGACACCCATTATATTAAGTCTACAAATTATCCACTTTTACAAGCCTATAGTTTGTTGTTTAAAATGGATTGATCATGTGTTTAGACCTGCAAATAGATACACCCTCTTGAGTTTGGTGGAACTTTAAGTGTAGAAGGCTTTCATGCCTTGTCCGTTACATTTTCTTGTCTTTAGTCTGTTGATAGGGTTGATTACATGGTCTAGGTTCCCAATTGCATGACCTGGTATTGTGTTTCTCCTTAGGACTGAAGGTAGCAACAAAAATGGCTAGCCAACCTTCAAGAGACATATAATACCATGTTGATTCCCTCATAGCAAGAATCATCCCAAAACTAGAGTAGAAGATTCAAAAGTCAAACCCACATAGGTTTAGAATTAAGAGTTTCAAAGTAGGTATTGAAGTAGATAGGCCAAGGCTTGACCAAGAGAGTGCCCTCTGCACATCCATATCCTATTGTCAAGCACCAAACCCACACCAACAAGGGTGTGGTAGTCAAATGCAAAGATATGTAATCTTGCTAAGGAGGGGGAGGGTTAGAAAATCCATGGTAGAGTCCACAAGAAGCAACATGACTCCAACACTAGAGGCATCTAAGATTGTATTAGTA
Organism: Chamaecyparis obtusa; assembly: GCA_027943335.1. NCBI lineage: Eukaryota > Viridiplantae > Streptophyta > Pinopsida > Cupressales > Cupressaceae > Chamaecyparis > Chamaecyparis obtusa. The sequence continues at coordinate 1,385,736 of BSBK01000736.1, forward strand.
TCTAGCGAAACAACCAAAGAAACAAAAGGAACACAAACACCTTTTTTGCAGTCATAGGTATTAAGCATAAAAGTACCAAAACCATCAAAGTTTGCAAGAGGAAGACAAGAAAATAGCATTCGCTTGAACCCACACCTACAATAGCCACACTACGACTATGGACCCATGCCAAGGAACATAGTCAAACATGATGAGGGGGGGCCTACAACAAGCCTTGGTATTTATTGCTTTATTCTTTTCCTCTGAATTTCTTGTGTTAAGCTCCCTTTCCTTATGATGGGACAAGACCTATCTAGACTTTGCGATTTAAATCCTCCCACTTATTTTCAAAGAAAGCCAAGGTTGGCAATGTTCAGCATTCAAAATGAGAGCTCGTGAAGATTTTTTAATTAAAGAGGTGATTGTGTTAGAAAGCACATCATTTTTTGTCCAATAGCCCATCAAATTCCAAATTCATCATCTTTCTAATTATTTGTAGCTTTACTTAGAGGGATCTTCTTCCAACCCCATATTGTATCCTTCCATTACTTTGAACATTATATTTTTAGATTCCCTAATTGCTTGCAATAGTGATAAGATAATCAGTGAAACCCGGGGACTCGCACCCCCCCCAAAACCACGAAGTACCCGTCCCTGAGACGTCCCTGCACCGGGTACTTGGAGTACCCGAGTACCCTCACCTCTACCATTTCGCAACCACGCCACCGGCGGGACGGGTACTTGATTTTCTATTTGAATTATTATTTTTGAATGTTACTATTGGGTATGTACTATGTTACTATGTTAAATATTCAATGGTTTTGGTTCGTGTTGCAATTTTTCTATGTTCAAGTATTTCAATTTGGTATGTTATACTAAAACATCATTTCATAACTAGCATTTCAAGTTCTATATATGAATAGTATACAACATCCCCATACCCCCCGCCATCGTCCCCCCACTGTTCCCCCGCCGTCCCAAAATTGAGGCCCTCTTTCCCCCCGTCTCGGAAACTCGTCCCGAAATCCCGACATCCCGACGTACCCAAGCACCGGTGTTACACTGAAGATAATTAAATTTCCTCCAATTTAAAAAATTTTATTGCATATACTAACTTTTCTCAAAAGATTGAAAAAAGCCTACAAGTAGTTTCTACAAATCAATCTTAGCACAAATGCAAGCATATCACCCAAACATCCTTCTTGAATATTTTCATCAATTGGCATGAATTTTGTCGAAGCATAACACATCCCAAAATTTTAAGGGAAGATTGTAAAGTCTAATTCCAAGCTGGAGTTGACCCTAACTTGCATGAACTTGGATTGTTCAATTTTCAATCTCCCATTCAAACCTTTAACCTTCGATTCTTTCACCATATTTGTCTAAATTATCAATTTCGGGAGGAAATTTAACAAGCCTTCAATATTGTATCGGCTTGCTTGTCCAAATTTAAAGCCTTTTGATTGCCAATATAGATTACATTTAGACCTATAATAGGGAGTAAATTTTAAACAAGTTTTGACAAGAATCTCCTCCCTCTAAAAGCAACAAACTTTCAAGCAATGGACTCTCTTGGATTGTCATTCTCCCATCACATAAAGCCTCTTGTCGTTGAATCTTCTACTATACCCTTTTGCTGTGATATGTTGTCACTTCTCTCTAGCTTCATCAACTCCATGTTCTCATCCACAGAAACTCCCTTTCTCAATCACAAGCTTACTTGTGCACTTTTTAAATAGATTTACTATAAAATATAATTATTTATTATGACTTCACTTCTAAGAACAATATAACACATATATAGGGTGCACAAGTGATCTAACAAGCATGATATTTTATAAACTTAAAAAATGGCATTTAATGGTTAACAAAAGGTTAAAAACCTTCAATATTGAAAAGGGAAATTCCACCCAAGTCTATCCTAGTTCAAAACTATTTCCTAATAAAATGGGGTAGTACTAGCCTACTAGGCATAAACCTAAGAGGAAAGCATCAAAGATATAGTGATGGAAAAATTTAAGGATTCCTACCTCTATAAAAGGTTGGTTTGTGTGTGGAAGGTAGGAAAGGGATGTCAATAAAATGTGGGGAAAGAAAAGCTGGAAAAACAACACATCCCTCAGTCGTAAAGAAAGAAAGAAAGAAAGAAAAAGAAGATAAAAGTGATAGCAATGATAGATTAAGATTCTAAAAAGAAAGTACGAGCCACCATAAGAATGCAAAAAAGGCTCCAGTTTTTTTCAAAGAAAAAAATATTTTTAAAAAGTATGCCAATCAAAGAGTTAATAGTGGCAACAGGCCCAAAGTTAGAAACTTAGAAATACAAATACATGAAAGCACCGTAGGGGAAGCAAGGGAAAACACTGATTAGAGAAAGCAATGCATGATGCTAGTAGTGATAGAACGCAAAATCCAATAGATGTGTACAAATCTCAAAGTGGCCCCACTACATTAACACAATTCTTAATTCATGTCAATTTCACAAGAACCTTTGATGTCAAACTATAATAAAAAAAATAGGTCGTGAATAAAAGCAATTTGTTGCCTATATTTAATGTGATAAAACACCTCCAAACAAAATAGGTTACTTTATTGTTATTAGACGTACATTCAAAATAGGGGATATCATTTACACAAGCCAAATAAATCATTATTTACCATTACACCTAATAAAATAGACTGTTGTTTTAAATCAATAGGCCACCTTTTGACACTAATACAACGATCAACATGAAAGAAATAAGCTTCAAGCTTCATTGTTCTAAGAGTCTTGATTACATACTTCATTAGAAGTTAAAACTAAATGATCCTAAACCACTCCCAAATATTTAAGTAAATTGTGCATTGCACATGTAAGCTACTAACATGAAAAAAGGCACACTGCAAACACTTGCCAAGTTATGGTTTTTTCACATATTTTTTTGGTGATAACTTAAAAAATATATAAATGCAATTCCATAGTAAATGATCAATCTAAGTCAAGGTACTATACAAACACTAGATTATATAAAGCATAAATAGAAGATGCCTTGGTCCTGCATGATGACTCGGGTTTCAATTGGAAAAGAAACAAAAGTTGTTTAATGCCACTATATATAAATATGAAATTGAAATAACCTCGCTACCAAGAAGTTATAACTCTTTTCAGAGTGCCATATCCCTATGAAAAAATTTCATTCAATGGTTTTAACTTCTATATACTGACGTCACAACTCATGTATCCATCCTAAGTGATTGAAATATCAGTCTCATAAAGCAGCACAACTATGATTGTTGCAAGAAACCGAGCTTTTGGGGATTACAAAAACAAAAATTAAGAAAGGAAAAATGACACTATCATGATTAGCTTGTAACAAAATTTTGATGCCTTTGATTCATAGCATATCACAAAACTGAAGCACTGAAAAATGTGCGTTTATATGCATTAATGCCTTTGTAAGATGAAGAAAAAGTATGTGCATTATGGTACATAACCTTGTGATTGTGTCTCCAAAACAGACAGAATATTGAAAGCGGAAGAGCCAAGGTTAATTCCTTGTACCATTCCTCCATGGGCCACCTTGATTCTGTGGCAAAGAAGTAAAATTGCATCCCAAAGAGCAGTTCGTCCCTGATAACACAAGAAAATAATTTTTTAGTCTGTAATAAATTAATTTAGATATTATATTAACAATTGCAAGGCACCATAGGTTGGAGGCAGGAGGCAGAAGAAACCTTTAAAGCTAGATGTCTATCTAGCAGGCATTGCTATCAATAAGAGAAGCAAAAGTCTAGTAAGGATGTGGCAACCCAAGTGTCCCTGATTATTCTCATTACAATAATTTAACAGTTAAGCATTGGAGGCCTGAGGGTCACTTATTTAACTGCAGTCCCAATTTCGAAACTCGTGCAATTTATTATTTGTTCTAGATATAGTTCACAGTAGCACTAAAATGCTTTCCAACATACTACTACAGCTTTTCAGGACTTCTACATAGGGGCCTGAAGTTATAAAATGGATAGCAGGCGTGTTCTCTGTCATACAGTTTATGATAGTAGATACAAGTTTTCCAATCAATAAACCAGTGTTTCATAATGAAAAGCCTCACATCTCCTCACTATTGACCCTTAATATACAAAAATTAGCAAACCTCATTCATAGAAAGATATTAGAGATAAGAAGATACCTGAAAGGAAAACTGCAGCTTTTTGTCCCAATATATTGCAAAAACTGGAGGACTCTGCTTTCCCACCACAAGTATACAAGCACCAGGATGCAAAACACTAGGGACAGTGGACAGAACAGCAACATATTTTTCTGGGAAGCGTTCCTTGGAAGGCAATTTTCCAATAAACAGGGGATTGTTACTGGACTGTGTACTAGGGTAAGCAGCAGGATCAACATGCAACATCCACTGAGGATGCTCAAGAAGTGCACAAAAAAGATAAAGAAGAAGATGTGAATCTGTAGGCAGCTCCAGAGTCCACCGATTGTGCACTTTGTCATAGACTTCGCCACCCCCAGCAAACTCATACTTCTTCACACATGTTCCTTCAGCAAGTTCTACAAATTGTACATAAACAATAAAATCATCAGGAAGTCTTTCACTCAAGTAAATGTTAGCAAATTTGAAGCCATATGAAACATGAAATTAAATTAATTAAACTAATAATAAATATTAATAAAATTGAAGTATTCAGTCCAAGAGATCCATCTGGAGTTTCCAGAGAAAAACTATTTTCTTTTGCATCAAAGTTTTGGATCACACTCCATGATCCATCATCAGGATGAAAAACAGTGACCATGAAGCATGTCCACGATATTGATGCAAACGACACAACTTTTTTCCAGAAACTCTTCAATTGGTCAGACTTTTGTTATTTAAAACACAAGCCAATTAGTTTGGGCCTGTTGCCATTGCCTAATCTAGAATTCCACTCGTAAAAGTCTACCTCTGATCCGCTGTACAGTGTAATCGGCACGAACACTACTCTGTGGTAGCAATCCCTTGACCCACTCCCCTTTCATTAGTGCACGAAGCCTCTGATGCTCTATTACAGCATCCAAGCATTCCTGTATAACAGGATTGAAAGGTTTCTCTTGTGGCGGTTGAAGGCCTAATAATGATGGCTGTGGAGCTATAATTAGGCAGAATGTTAGAGACTGTTGAATAGCCAACAATCAACTGAATACAATGAGTCATGAAATATCTTAAACACGGGATAGAAAAATGCTGTATTCTATGTTGAGCAGAGGACGTCAACATAATTGCAAGCACACTTCTAAACAAAGCAATTTCATTTATATTGGGAATGTGACATGAAAGTAAACAAAGTTAAACAGTAACAATACTTACTAGGAGGTGCATCCCGTGCTTGTATGAGAGTAGCCCGCAACTGGTGGAGGATACTATCCTCATCAAGAGTATAGGTTGTGTGCCATTCATTAGAAGTATTATCAGATGAAGCTGCAGCAGATACTCCGGAATCTGGTATGTTATTCCCTATTTGTGTGACAGTGATAGAAATACCAAGCTTTGCTGTTGCTTGCATAACCTATATTGTAAATAAAGAAAAAACTTGTGGGTCTCATTTGTATTCAACAATCTTAGGGAATCTAAGTGACAAGTATTGTATTTGACAAGATTTATGCAAAAGGAGCAATCGATAACCTGGATATGACTGGTAGCAATTTTTTGAACAAGAGGCTTTAGCAGAACTTTAGAAAACCACTGCCGAAGCTGGTCTCTCCATTGTTCTATATGAGGATATACTCCCAGATTTTGAAAGGCTTCTACTGATTGTTCTATTGACATTGGAGATGGAAGGTCACCCTCTCCCTTCTTTGGAGATGTGCTAAATTTTTGTGAACTTGGAGACATTCTGACAGACCTCAAGGGAGTTGTTCTTGGAGTGCCCAAGATAGATCCTGAGGTGACAGAACCTGGGGAGCTACCACCCACTCCACGAAGGGTTGGTGGTGGTGTCACAAGAGACTGGTTTGCAGGTGTCGTTGCCTTTGATGCAGAGTCTGTCATTTTTTCTTCTACATCGGCCAAAAACTCTTGAAGCTTTTCTTCTGTGGGTATATCTTCCTTTGTAAGAGAAGACCTCCGTTTGGACCATGGTGTTGTGAGATGCTTGTCTCGTGAGGGTGGGCTTTGACCTGATACCTGTGAAATAGGTGATACCGACAGATATGAGGTACCTTGAGATCCCGGTGATCTGTTTGCTAAAGGAGAAGCGAAAGACAAAGCCTTGCCAACACCCACATCCCGTCTCTCCAATCCAGTCCACTGAGATTGACCAGGTCCTATTCCGCAAGAACTTCTCGATGATGATTTATGAACAGGTGCTAACAGATTTGAGGGGGATGAATTAGATTTTTGTCTTGATCTTGGTGGCTTTTGTCTAGTACCAACATCTGAAGTTGATTCTGTGTCTCCCTGTTCCACATTTCGCTTCCTAAGCCCTAGGAGTTCATGTTGACGTTCTGTAAGACCACACGGTGGTGTACCTTCGTTTGATTTTGATTTTGCTGGTGAATCTTGAGAATGGCTTTTTAAAGCAGTAACTGTTGAATCTGCCCATCCTTGCAATGATAGGGCATTACGGAGAGCTGATATAGATGACAAGAATGCAACACCTGCTGCAAGCTCTGCTGTCTTCACAAAGACATCTTCAATCACAAGAAACAGATAAATTAGTCTTAAGTTTTAATGCAGTAAAGAATTCATATTTCTATCCAATTTAGTCTGAAAACCACAAGTGGATTGAAACGTTTCTGCGAAAATAAAACAGAGCTCAAAACTTACAACCAAAAGATTGGAAGATATCAATAGACTCTATGACTTCAATAAGCACTTCTTCCCTGCAAAAATCCATAAAAGCTTCTTGTCAGATGATGCTCAAGAGTTTAGCAATGACCCCACTTGTTTAAGAAAAAATCCAGACATTAGTTTTTGGGTTTTTATTTGAATTTTGGGAAATGTTTACTATGGTAATTGGCAATTGCCTATGCTCCACAGGGCTTGAAGTTCGGCAGAGCTTGAAATTGAATTTTGGTAGATGAATGACAGTTACTCATTTGATAGTTACATATGTGCCATAAAGTTTCAACTTTTAGGGTCGGGAAGGGATGATAGGACATGTCTTAGGGATAGGGTAACCATGGCTCAAAATTTCAGAAAAATGCTAAAATATTAACAGGGTGAAAACATGGGGGACCCAATCCCCTAGAAACTTGACGAATTTATAGAAAATGTATGAAAATCCATAGAATTACAAAAGTATACATCAAATAACACATAATTAAATCTTAAATACAGATATGAAATAAATAAACCCTTTTTATCTTAAAATTAGTGAACCAACTAAAAGTTAAAAGAATATAAAAATAGATCAATGATAGAAATCTATGAATAACTACATATGAAAATTAAGATATCAGAATTAGTCAGAAATGAGCAAGTGTCCAAGGTTAACAAGCTGGCAATACAATACAACACAACACCTTATATGGCATGATAATGACAATGTTTGTAACCAGACTTGAACAAAATATATCTGATTCTGTGTTTCTGTGTGCTAAAACAATGCCTATAACCTCAACATCATCAAAAATATTCAAAAGGATACTCAACCAATAATTGCAGAATTACAACATATCAACCCCACCTCATCATCTAACTGTGTTGCATCTTCTAGATCAACATGCCTCTGTATTCTAAGTGCCTCTAAACACTCCAGAGGATAGATGCTGATCACACAATGCATACATAATCTTTGAGAAGAAAGTGCACTTCTACTGAGTGGTGGAATTTATCAGCAGTCTAGTTCCTATCAGAAGTACAGGAAGTGACTATCTGAGAAATAGGAAAAATGGCGAGCATCTGTGGCTCTGGAGCTCTCCCTCCAAATAGATGTGAAAAATAGTGTCACATCTAGCACGAAATATCACCGTGGGGTGTAAGAACACAGAAAATCGCATGAAATACAAACTTCCGTAGGCACACATACATGAATAAATCACATAAAAAATCGTGAATCGCGGGCAAAAGTGGATTATGCGTGAAAAATGCAAGAAAATCCATAATCACGCATTATCACACATTTCTCATGATTTGGATCATCATCCAAATTTCTGGAACCAGCAAAAGAAGATGGTCACAAGACCAAATAACTTTATTAGTGCATGATAGGCAAAGTATCAATCCTTTCCAGGAAGTTAGCCAATAGAGGAATGAAGAGCAAAGACCTCCTACAAAAACAGATCTCCAGATTCAGGAATCCCTTGAGACGGTATTAGCTTAAGAGTTAGTAGAGCCAAAGATTCCCATCCCAGAGGAGTGTCACAAAGAGACAATGCCAGGGCAGGAATAGATACAAGCATATGATCATCATTCAGGCACTCCAGAACAGTTAAAGGAAAGGATGCAAAAGGATCCTGCGGAAGACATTGTTCCTGCACTAGAGTTATAGGAATTTCTTAACTGAATCAACAAACCAATGGAGAAAGGCAAGGCAAGGAAATACTCCAAGGTCACCAAGGATGAGTCAAGATCGAGAACTATACATGTAGCACTGCCAAAGGTTAACAAGGCTAAAGATAAGATTACACCAGAGGAGTATAATGTGACAAAAATTGACTTAGGGCAAGCAACCAAGGGACAGGCGATGGAGGAATTTGATGATTCCACCTAAGCACTGAAAGACGAATAAGATGGAGGAAAAATACAGAAAGTTGAAAAGTGAGAACAATGCTCTCTGTGGGTATTTACACCGTCTGACAAATTGTGTTAGACAAGAAGATCATGCATTTGTTCTCCCTGCAGCTCTTCCAAAAGAATCAGTGGATGGCATTGAAAGAATGCGGAAGATCACCCAAGGCATTGAAAAGCGGGTGAAGAACGTTCATTAAGTTACATATAAGTTTGTTGAAGATTTGACTCAGATGTATGGAAGAATCCTAGCTATCCTTGGCAGGATACAGTGCTTGGATCAAGCATGGGAAGACACAAATCTACCAAAATGAGACTATCCCGCACTTGGAAGCTTTGATGGAGATTCCAAAGCAAACATTGAAGGATGGTGGAGAATAAAAGAAAATGAGACATGATTTCTCCTATTGGTATGTCAGAGTGATCATGGGGAAGGAACTGTTTTAGAAATCAAATGAAGAGCCAACTTGACTGAGCAAGATGATCAGGAGCATCCACAAAGGAATCCTCGATGCAATCAAAGTACTATTCACAAAGAGGTTGACTAATAAAGAAATGACAGCAAATGGCTTGAGGAGCAGATTGGAGGAATTCTTCGGCATGAATTCCTTCTCAGAAGAGTACTTAGAGAATATTTTCATATTCTTAAACATTATGTACAAGGATTCAAGAGTCAGGGTCACAATGGGAGAACTTTAGCAAGTGTGAAAAGGATATAGCTATGGTGTTCAAGCACGAAACTGCGCCAAGCGTTCGTGTGGACGAGCAAGAAATAGTAATGTCCAAATTCTCCACATTCAAAGAAAGGGATCAAGCATAGGCTATTCTGCACAAAAGACATTAAATGCTTAGTGGGAATCTTATCTCATAAATGGTCGATTTGACCCATTTCTTGGGAGTGGATGACCTCTCTTCTCATTGGTCCATGTGGACCCAATACTTAATGACAAGGAATCTTTACATGGCCGAACCCTAATTAGGGCTAATGTGGCAAAATTTGAGCCCTTGATTATTTTTGGATCTGGGTCATCCATTGTATTTTAAACCTTTAAAAGGGGATCACCCCCTCTTTTGTAACAGAGTGAACTTTGGGAAATTGTTGTTATAAGCTACAAGAATAGTATTCATTGAAGTTTGGTGATTACTTGCATTATTTTGAAGTTTTCAAGTTGATTACTTGCATTATTTTGAAGTTTGGTGATTCCTCGATAGATTAGATTTGCTTTCAAGTTGTTAGATGAATGAGATTGATAATATTGTTATGGTGAAATCGTTTGTTCATACCTTTAGCAATTAGATGATTTTTATGCACAGTGTAAGGTTCGTCTAAGCCTTTTATGTGGATGCTTGACTTCGACCACTAAATGTGCATTGTTCTTATGATGGTGTTCATTTGCGGTGTAAAAATTCTTAGCCCAACCTATGAAGATTGCACCTCCTTTGTGTAGTTGATTTGGTGAAGTGTAGTAGATTTCACCTGAGCAATTGTTATCTTTCAAGTTCTTAGGAATAGAATAGAACTTCTCAAACCTTATCCCCTTTACTTTCAATACATTTTGTGAAAAGCTTTAAAATTCTCTTCATTGCCAAATCATTCAAATATCTCCCAAAGCCAAAACTGTCAGTCATCTTGAAAATTCACGTAAGTCCTGTTGGATTACCAGCATACATCAAGCCAAACGAGCTCATATCCACTACAAAGTTGCATGTTCACAATAGGAACCTTTGAGTCACCTTTATAATCTTCACAATCTTAATATCTGAGGGGTCTTTGTTGAAGAGAGGATAGAGTGTCTGTTGGCACTTTATTCTGTGTTGGTGTTGGTCATAGAACACTCATCAACAAGTAGTACTTATTCTTATTCCTCATCTAGCCTGGAGGATTCACAAAGCTACAATTACTAACAATTCACAACTTATGCATCTTTATGAAAGCAGGGAGATCAAGTTTGAATGTATTTTCACCTATTGTCATGTTCCTAAATATAAAGACTGCCAACTCACCCATTTATTAAATGTATCTAATATGCATTGGAAATTATGTGTAGGTGGTTGTTGGAATGCAAGCTAGGGTCAAGATGCCTAGCCACTAATCCTCTACAATTTTTTTGCCACTTTGAACTGTGAGGTGGTGAGGTTTTTTGTGCAAAAGATCTACTTCAATATTTGCGAGTGTGAGAGGCTTTAAATGAAGGTTTTGGGGCTTTTGCCCTAAATTTTTTGCACTGATTGGACTATAGAGGTGGTGTGAGGGATCTTGTTTATTCAAGTTTTAACGATGTACCAAGAGTCCAGGCAGGCAAATTGGCAATAGTGTCAGTGCGCTAGCAGTGTCTAGTAGAGGGAAGGCACAAAATCATGACAATCATGATCAGGGCATTCTTAAGAATGCAAAGCATGTGCATTCAGGGCACAAGAAAGGGAAAGAAAACTAGTGAAGCAAAGGACGGAGTTCGTGTGATAGATGGAGTTGGAAAGAAGCGATATTTGCTTCAATCTACTCTTGTGGTAGATCACCAAAGAACATCAGTTCCTGCATTTTCTTCTCTTGCATTTAACCCATTGAGAACTACTTAGGGTGAGGAGATGGAGCCTCGTATTTTGAACCCTAAATCCCTAAAAGCATGCAAAAATAAAGATAATCCATTTCACGAATGTAATGAGTATTGTTTGGAACAAATATGGCTGGCTAATCCTAGCCATATTCCTCCTAAGGAACCTTTGGATAAACCATCCTATAAGGCCCGCTTTTGAAATAGTTTTTAATAATCAATAATAATATAATATCATATGTTAATTATATATAGTGAACGATTATATAAATAATAAATAATGTTAGTAATAATCAAATGTTACTAGTAAATAACCAAATAAAGATTAGTAAATATTGACTATCTATTTATCTATCTATATATACACACACACATAATGAATACTCATTGATAATAAATATGTTATTACTGACAAATATATAAATAAAACCAATAATATATTCATTATTAATCAATGCTAGCAAATATATTATTATTAGTAATATTAACAAATATAACATTCAAAACTAATACAGTTCAAACAACCAACATTATATACTAATTGGCATCCTTTCATTAAGGAGACAAACATAAAATAGCGACCATTAGTTTTGAACAGTCGCGTCTGCAGAGGTGCAACATCAGTGAAGGGAATAGAAATAGGCAAGTCATCGAACAAGAAAAAGAATACGGGACAATCTAAAATCAGCGCTGACAAGAACAGCAACAGCATACAAACAAGGATTGGTGAATACAGTCAGCAAGGGAAGCCGAAGAACACAGTCAGCATGGAGGCCTAAACTCAGCGCTGGGAAATACAGTGACAGCAATAGCAATTCGGTCTTAAAGAGGAGTATGGTATGTACTCTAAGGACAATTCAATAAAATTTATATATTAACAGTAGATTATACTGAATATATAGATAGATATAGATATAGATATAAATGAATATGGACTAGTAATAATATATATATATGGATTTTCCTAATTATAAAAACAATCAGATCAACATAGATTATTTAATATAGACATACACACACACACACATATACTGCTAATAAAAGATAATCAAATATATGATAATTATATAAACTAAGACAAGATGATGAGGAAAGAGATATGTATACAATTAATATATAAATCTGATACACGAATTATAGATAATAGGAATATAACTCCTAGTTCTTACTATGGCTTCATAAGATAGGGAGTTTGTGGAAGGGAAAGGCAGAGTAATTTCAGTCAGATGACGAGTAGTCCCAAGCTGGGATTAAGCCTTGAGGGAGCTCATTTGTAGACTGTTTCACGTGCCCTTGGCACAATAAGTCTTCCATCTCATGATGTTGTTAGTAAGAAAGGAAGAAGGGATTCATACAATCTATATGAGGAGATCACTTAAATGACAAGTCTAGGATGCTTAGTGAATTACTTGTTTTGGTTTGCATTTCATTACATCTATACTTATATTTAGGATATAAAGATACAAATATTTACTATGTCAATTCCTTAACCACTCTCTAATACAACTAAGAGGATAGGGAGTTTTGTAGAGTGTTTCACGCACCCTTTGCACAGTAATTCTACCATCCCTCTTAAGGCTAGTGATTAGGAGTGAAGTAAGAAATTAGGACTTAAAGTATGTATTACAAATCAAGGAGTGTTCTTCATATAATCTAATTTAATGCATAATGGTGTATTTTAATCATTGGGAAGTGGCATTATCTTAGTAGGGAATGTTACAATTTGTCATTCCCAAATACAATCCAAACCCTAATTGGAAATTTTAGAGCAGATTAAGTAAGGTCCTAGTTGGGGACATTATTGTGGTATCAAAGCTATGATCCTGCCATCTTACAAGGTAAAAATGAGTCAATGGATCATCCTAGTCAATAAATTGAATCTAACAATGTGTGGATTATGTGTATACTCCATGTATGCTCCGTGTCTTCATGCATTATTGTGTATGTTTTGTGTCTTCATGCATTAATGTGTATACTTCGTGTATTCTTTGAGTCTTTATGCATTAAAGTGTATAATTCATGGAGCTTTGTGTCTTTATGCATTAAAGTGTATACTTTGTGTATGCTTTGTGTCTATATTTTCATGCATGTATTTGGCATTTTCAAGTGTATACTCCTTGTATGATTCCTCCTTAGTAAGAGATTAACTAGAGAGCAATGTAATTGAGGCATACTATCATGCAAAAGTGGTTTTGGCAAATTCAATTGATGATCTAAGATTATTTCCCTAGAAGACGAGAGGAGATTTGTATTGAGATAAGTTGGCAAACTTTACTATTAAATCATAAAGAGAAAACATATAATTGCTTGAGGACAAGCAATTTTAGGGAAGGGTGGAATTGTAATGTCCCGCTTCTAAAATAGTTTTTAATAATAAATAATAATATACAACCATATGTTAGTTATAACCATATGTTTTTATATATAGTAAACGATTATATAATAATAAATAATGTTAGTAATAATCAAATGTTACTAGTAAATAACCAAATAAAGATTAGTAAATATTGACAGTCTATATATATATGCACACACACATAATGAATACTCATTGATAGTATATATGTTATTACTAACAAATATATAAATAAAACAAATAATATATTCATTATTACTCAATGCTAGCAAATATAATATTATTAATAATATTAACAAATATAACATTCAAAATTAATACAGTTCAAATGACCAACATTATATACTAATCGGCATTCTTTCGTTAAAGAGACAAACATAAAATAGCAACCAGTAGTTTTGCACGGTCACGTCTGCAGAGGTGGAGCATCGGTGAAGGGAAAATAAATAGGCTGTTGAAGTATGTAGCTTCAGAAGGAATTTTTGTATTATCTTCAATTGCTGTTTATATATGTTCGTGAATGCCGAGTTGGTTATTCTTTAGCATTCTTGGAATTATGTGTTAATCACAAGTTGAGACTCTTCGGTTTTATTTATCCTACGTGGCCAAGAATGTATCATTTGCAGTAGCAAGAAAAGTGACCGCGTAAGGGTGATGTGTCGTTGTGTGGTCTCTGAAGAGTCACCGTGTTTGCTCATGAAGAGGCTGCTCTTCCATCCGAACAGTCAGACATTACATTATGGATTCATTCCTTTCACTATTCCTCCAATCATTCTTTTTGGACGTGTGTGTGTTCATGGGTAGTGCTCTCATATATATATTATGTCAACTGTATGCTATGTGGCGGTGGTTGAGGGAAAATTCTGAGTTCAATCATTTTGTGTTTTCTTCAGTATCTTATAGTCCATGTAAAGTGGCTTCAAGTTTTATATCTTCAGCATACATCTACTTCTGTACATGCTTTGTCGTGGGGTTACAACTTTTATTCTGGGCGTTTCATCGTTTGCAGAGATTACATTGTGATTAGTATTCACTTTCAGTTGTATATTTCTGAATATTTAGTGTGCAAAGAAGTTTTGAAAACTTTATCATTGTGAGGGTTGGTTATCATTCTGATTAGAATCTCAGAATGTTGAAGTATTGTATTTTGTTTATTTCATCTTAATAAAGGAGAACATTTTTGTGATGTATGTGGCTGGGTTTTTCCCTCTAGTAGGAGGGTTTTTCCCAGGATAATATTTGTGTTCTCTGTTAGTGTGATTTCAGTTTATAGCATTCATATATTCTGATTCAAAACTTAACATAGGCAAGTCATCAAACAAGAAAAAGAATACAGGACAATCTAAAATCAGCACTGACAATAACAGCAACAGCATACAAACAAAGATTGGAGAATCCAGTCAGCAAGGGAAGAACACGGTAGCGTGGAGGCCTAAACTCAGTGCTGGGAAATACAGTGACAGCAATAGCAATTCAGTCTTAAAGAGGAGTATGGTATGTACTCTAAGGACAATTCAATAATATTTCTATATTAACAGTAGATTATACTGAATATATACACATATATATATATGGACTTGTAATAATATATATATATATATATAGTTATGGGTTTTCATAATT
Organism: Chamaecyparis obtusa; assembly: GCA_027943335.1. Classification (NCBI taxonomy): domain Eukaryota; kingdom Viridiplantae; phylum Streptophyta; class Pinopsida; order Cupressales; family Cupressaceae; genus Chamaecyparis; species Chamaecyparis obtusa. The sequence continues at coordinate 1,400,945 of BSBK01000736.1, forward strand.
ATGAAAACAATCAGATCAACAAAGATTATTTAATACACACACACACACACACACATATATATATATATAAATATATACTGCTAATAAAAGATAATCAAATATATGATAATTAGATATACTAAGACAAGATGATGAGGAAAGAGATATGTATACAATTAATATATAAATCTGAAACACAAATTATAGATAATAGGAATCTAACTCCTAGTTCTTACTATGGCTTCATAAGATAGGGAGTGTGTGGAAGGGAAAAGCAGAATAATTTCGGTTACATGACAGGTAGTTCCAAGATGGGGTTAAGCCTTGAGGGAGCCAACTTGTAGGCTGTTTCACGTGCCCTTGGCACAGTAAGTCTTCCATCTCATGATGTTGTTAGTAAGAAGGGAAAAAGAGATTTATACAATCTATATGAGGAGATTGTTCAAATGACAAGTCTAGGATGCTTAGTGAATTACTTGTTGTTGATTTGCATTTCATTACACCTATACTTATATTTGGGATATAAAAGATATTAATATATACTAAGTCAATTCCTTAATCACTCTCTAATACAACTAAGAGGATAGGGAGCTTGTGAAGGGAAAGACAAGGTAATTTTGGTCACATGATGGGTAGGTTCCAAGATGGGGTTAAGCCTTGAGGGAGCCCGTTTGTAGACTGTTTCACGCGCCCGTTGCACAGTAATTCTACCATCCTTCTTAAGGCTAGTGATTAGGAGTGAAGTAAGAAATTAGGAATTAAGTATATATTACAAATCAGGGATTGTTCTTCATATAATCTGATATGCATAACGTTGTATTTTAATCATTGGGAAGTGGCATTATCTTAGTAAGGAATTTTACAAGTTGCCAGTCCCAAATGCAATCCAAACCCTAATTGGAAATTTTTGGGCAAATTAAGGTCCTAGTTGGGGACATTACACATCCTCACCCATTGTGGATTCCACTCAACAAAATGAAGGTGTTTTTTTTGTCAGTGATTCAGATGTTTTTTTTACGAACCTCCTGATCATATTTCTAATGATAATATCAATGAGATGGCTGTGGATATTAGTGAACACTCTTTAACTATAAGATTCATGCGAAGCTATACACTTTTTGATATGTCCTCAATTGGGCAAAATCTATCTAGAGCAACACGCCTACCCCTATGGTCAAACCCTTGGATCTTGGGTTTACTCTAATTACTTTCGTGGAGGATATGCACCCTGATTTTTTTTACCATGACATTGTTTTGACTCCTACCCAGAAATGTGAGATTTCTCAGACTTTGAGCAGCAAAGCCAAAACTGATTGTGGTGCTTCAAAGAAGAAAAAAGGGAGTAAGTCAGAGGCTGAAAAACTTCGCATTGAAGGCAACAAAGCTGTTAAGAAACGATCTCATTGGACCATGGATGATCTCTTTTCAAGGAATATTAAGAAAGTTTAGGTTTGAGTTGCATTAGAGCTTTTAGATGTTTGCTTTCTGTTGCTTTCTCTTCTGTTAGGCTTAGGTCTTTCTTTCCCTTGTACTGCTTTTTAGGATTTTCCTCTTCGTCTTAATAGATTCTTCCCCCTTCTTCTCAGTTTCTTTGATTCCTGCAAGATAGGCTTGTTGTAATCTGATTCCTCTATGTTTAAATAAAAGGGAGTGGACTCTAACACCACAACTTACTGAAAAAATATATAAAATATATCTAATAAAATAATAAATATAAAATTAAATAAAGTAAATTTCAATTTTGAATTTTGGTGCCCAAATTTGCAGCCTAGAGTTCTATTTAGCAACCACTATAAAACCTATTCCAGGCACCATTTGGAAGTCATGTTTTTGGAAATTTATCTTTCAGCGTTTGTGAATTTTATTTGCACCTAGGACGAAACCTCCTGTGGTGGATAGTAGTTTGGAGAGGCAACAACCCCTTCAGCTTGCAGTCAGAGGTAGGGCAGAAAACCCGGGCCTCCGTTTGTGAAGCTGTAGTACTATAGCAGATGCTGATCAGGGTAACTGTGATGTGAACAGGAGAGCACTGGAGGATGCCAAGTAACCTGGACAACGCCATCCACACAGGACCTGAAGACTAACACTAGTCCTGCACTTGAACACTCAGATCTGGTGATTGATTTCCTCCCACAGGGAAGTGAGAACATGATTGTCTGAGAGAATTTCAAGGACAAAAGACTGATAATTGGCAAGGAATACACCAGTTTGAGGGCTGTAACTGCAAAAAAAACAGAGCTGCCAACAGTTAGCAACTTACCATCAAAGTTGATCCTGACCGCCATTTTCTCCAGCATCCTAATTGCTGAGTGCCATCAAGTGAAGTGTCCAATTTCAAGTGGCAGATCTGTAGGTTTCCTGATCTGTTTGGTGCTTGAGTCTGCGCAACTTTGAAGGGCATCACTGGGTCTAACCTGATTACCATGTTAGGGTTTCCAAGCAAGGGACAACGAAGACTAGTAGACACCTAGAGCAACTTCGCCAAGAGGCTGGGCTTTCGGTGAAATCACTTCTATTCAAGGGACTGAGTAATAACAAATTTGTAAGAGCTGTTGTTTCATATTTACATCAGAAAATAATAAATCAGACTGTTTTCTGCAGATTATTCTCTGCTGTGCATTGTTTCTATGCCAACAAACTTCCTTAATATATGTTGTGAAACTGAATTCATTAAAGTGAACTCAAGAGTTGATTTTACTTAGATATTCACTTGATGAGAGTTTAACAGTAATTCAGTAATCTGAGCTGGATTAAAACAGTCCTTAAAACCCTAGGGATGTTACAGCTATGGCCTCCATAATTGTGAAGGGTCCGTGACTCAGTGGCTTAATTTTCTCTACTTGTTCCTGAAGACTTTCCTTACACAAGGAAATCCAAATTTAGACTCCTGCCTTAAGTTTGTGCTCATTGTTATGCTGATTGTTCCTTTGTAGATACAATTTGTTGTGTCTTTTCCCATTGTTATGTTACGTTTACTTTGACTTGTACAATCCTCTCAACAAATTTTACCCCTGAAGCACTGCACCAAGGTCCAACTGACCATTTTTGTCTAACGATCCATTTGTGGGTGGTAAGGTGTGCTTTTCTTTAGCTTTGTGTCCATGCTCCATAATGGAAACAAAAACGTGCCAACAAACCATGTATCTCTATCTAAAATTATCGACTTAGGAAGTCCAAAATGCACACAAATTATTAAAGAACATTTCAACCACTTCCTTCCCTGTAATAGTCCTTTTACAAGCAGTTACAATACAAGTCTTATTGAATCTATCAATTACCACAGACAAGTAATCATGCGAATGTCTACTTATAGGCAAACTACCTACAAAATCCATAGGGACACTTTCCTTGGTCTTAAGGTGACACACAAAGGTATATACGTTCCTTCTTTTTTGTTTTAGATTTGCTAGTGCAACATAATTTACAAATTCTAACAAATCTTGCTACTTCTGGATGCATGTTGGGCCAAAACACATTTTTGCAAATGAGTCACTATTTTTCCTATGCTGAAGTGACCCGACACTTTGGAGATAGGTGCTCCCCTTGTCAATAGAAGCCTCCATGCTCTTGGCACTTACAATTTTCCAATGAAACCCGGGGGCTCACACCCCCCAAAAAAAAAACCTTGAAGTACTTGTCCCCGGGACGTCCCCACACCAGGTACTTGGAGTACCCGAGTACCCCCACCTCCGCCATTCTGCAACCATGCCTCCGCCGAGACGGGTACTTGAATTTCTATTTGAATTTTGATTTTTGAATGTTAATATTGGGTATGTACTATGTTACTATGTTGAATGTTCAATGGTTATAGTTTGTATTGCAATTTTGCTATGTTCAAGCATTTCAATTTGGTATGTTACACTAAAACATCATTTCATAACTAGCATTTCAAGTTCTATATGTATGGTATACAACATCCTCCCTCCCCCCCCCTAGTCGTTGTCCCCCCACCGTCCCGAAATTGAGGCCCTTTGTCCCCCCATCCTAGTGTCCCGACGTACCACAGTGTTGGTGTTACACTACAATTTTCCTAACTCATAAAGTAACCCATCTTGAAGATAGAAGTTCTCTTCACCTTTAGCATTCACCTATAATAGAAGTTCTCCATATTTCTTTCCAAAATCCTCATCATGTTCATATTCTTCAATATAGGACTCTCTTTATAAATGGCTCCAAATGAGTTAATAGGTGAAATTTAGGACCCTTGCCCTGTTTGCAAAGGTACTTTATATAGTGCAAAGCTCTTCACAGGAGCAGCGTTTGACACTACCAATTTGAGATGTTTGGACACACTTCCAAGCAGCCAATGGTCTCTCATTCCAAAAGGTTAGAAGGTTTAGCCCTTTTTGGTCTCAATATGGCACTCTATGTAGATAATTTAATGGTCATTCTTAGAAATGGATGCCTTGAAATAGAAAGTCATTTTGCCCTACTATACTATCTAAAGACAAGGAATTTATGCTACTTGGAAGGACTTTTGAATCAAGAGCGTGCTGGTTGTGGCAAGGCAAGTGAAATAGCTGCCTATCCTAAGCCTTCGTTTTCTGGTTCTTTTTGCTCTCTGTTATAAGACTGTTATTTTGCAAGGTAGTTTTGGTTTATTTTTGTGTTTTACTTTTGTTTAAATCTGCTTTAAGTCTTTATGTAATAAATGTTCTCCTTTCAAGTATGGGCCCCTATAGAACCCACAACTAAATTATCTAAAAAAATAATATAAGCATATTTAATTCTTAAAATCATAAAATAAATATTAAATATTTATTTTTATAATATATTGATGTAAAGGGGTTCACCACTTAAGTGTGTTGGTTAAGTGGTGGTGGTATTGTTGTCCCCACCCAGATTCAAACCCCCGCTGGGCCATTGTCATCGCGGGCTTGTGCCTTCACTGATCCAATGTGCTCGCAGGCTTGAGCCTCAGCTTTGTAATAAGGGGATAAGGTCCCCCATTTGTGGCTTCATTGGTTCATAGCTCCAGGTCAAAAGCGTTTCGCATGGAGCCGAGGGTGTGTTGTGCCAGCGTGACCGGTCACGTTAAAAAGTTTACCAGGGACTTAATTTAAAAAAAATATATGGATATAAAAAATAAATTAATTTATAAGTTACAACTCATAATAATTTGTCACATATTATATTGTTTTCTCTATTTTCATTCAGAAAACTCTCTTATTTTGAATTTTTGCCAAGTGAAAATCTTTTGGGCACAAAGCATTCTTTCGATAGAGCCCAATAAAGAAGGAAGTCATCTGCTACACTCAACTTGAAAATAAAGGATGGAAAGTTGGAAACAGAAGAAAGAGTAGGTGATTTATTCAACCTACCATGTCCCCTTCATGAAAAGAAAATTTGCAGATCTTAACTGCAATTCTTTTATTCTTTTATATAATTTTCTTTTCGTTTTTTATTATTGAGTAATTGCAATATTTTTCTTTTGGTGATCTCATGTGGTCTTCTGTGGTCCCAATGATGGCAAGGAGTCCCCTGGCCACCTCTGCAAGGAAAAATATCCTTGAGGACATCCCCTACACTGAAGGGACATCAAGGGGTGTTCCCTCTACAGTGGACAATGGAAGGACACTGAGGAGACATCTGATCCTCATCCCCACATATTGAGGATGTTCCTATCTCAAAAACTCTTACGTGATTTCTCGCAGGTGACATTTTGTGTCCAATAATTATGGACCGAGGAGGCTTTCGTGAAATTGAAAAGAATTAAGAAAATTGAGACTTCTCAAAATGCTAAGGCTGGAGCTTTAAAAGTGGCTTGTATGTCTAGCCTTCTATTTAAGAGAATCATGTATGAATCAGTTCTCATTAATTTCTTTATAATGAACATCTAGTGTGATTGAAATATCAATCTAAAAATCATGTACATGGGTTCTGCAAGAAGGATGTTATGCATTTGCACAGTTTAAAAGTTTTAAGTCTCTAATAGTTACCCTAGATGAATGAGATCTATTCATAAATGCAACACCTCTTAAGTAGCCAAGTGTAAAGCTTTCAAATTGATCGCAGATCTAGTAAGGTTTCTTTTATCCAAAAACAGGTCATAGAAGTTGGACCAAAGGTGTCAAAGTGGTTCCACTCAGCCAAGGAAAACCTTACCATGCAATGGGAACTTTAATTTGTCAGAATGCAAGCTATTTTGGAGCATGGGCGATTGTAAAGAAGTCAGGAAAGTGTCTGGGGTGGTACACAAAATCTCAGGGAATCCTTGGAAACAAGTTACAGACCTCAAAATGACCTAGAAAACTTATTTTAGTAAATTATAGGAAACATAATTTGGCAAAATCATAAAAGCCACCAATCACAGCAAACTACAAATACCTGGGCAAAGTTTAAATAATTTAGCAAATGTCCAAACTTCAGTCTGTCAAAAACAGCAAAACCTTACAACGCAAACAGAATGTGGAGTGCAGAGGGCTTGTCTTTTGATCTCGCTTATTGGACATCTAATCTTCCTTTTTTGAGGTTAAGGAAGCGATAGGAGTTGGAAAGGCAAGTGAAATCATTTGACAAGTATTAGAATGTTAGCTCAAGAGTAAAACCTCCACGTTCTTGTAATTTTGGTGGATGAAAATAACAATGAAGTGTTTTGAAGATGCACAGAAGATTGCAGGTGTTAGGAGCTTTTGTTTCATTGCCATAAATCTTTCTAAACAACATTGTAATGTGGTGAAGATACTGGATCAAGAAGCATAACTCCCTCTTGCTGGAGTCTTCCCTGATTTTAGGGCTTCTCCTGGGTAATCCTTCGGCTGCACTCATCACTCATGTATGTGTAATCTTTTGCATGCTCATTTCTTTTTTGATCTTCTTGCATGCTTAGCACTTGAATGAACATAGTTAACCGTAATAAGCATCCATAGGAGCTAGATTGTTGCGTGTTTGGTGTAGTGATAATGAGTTGACATTAAAGATCCATTGTTGATGAGCAGCATCTAAGGTATAGGCTCCCTGTTTACAGATCAGTAAATCTCTCAAATTGGTTGCAGATTCAGTATTCTTATCTACATGGGGATCTTGAATTTCAAATCCAATCTTATGATTTTCCTAATGATAGATTGTGTAGTGTAACTCAAAACATTAATTTAAAGTTGAACAATATATAAGCAATTTTTATAAGAAATTATCTTATTCCAATTAATATGGTCTATATGAGGACCTTGTAACTTGTAAAGGATTTTGTAAAGATGAACCTTTTCATACCTATGTAAGGATCTTGTATTTGTAATCCAATCTAGTTTATTTGATGATGATGGGTAATGTAGTATGACATGCCAATGCAATCTAAAACTCCTAAAAGTGGTTTTTTCTAGAAGATATCTTCAATTGTCTAAATTATCTAACACTTAGCCTAGATGTGAGGGATTTATTTATAAAAGTGGATCCTTGAGAAACTTGGAGTAAATGATTTAAAGCAGTTGCATGGAGGAATTTATTGTCTATGTAAGGAACTCAAAATTGTAATGCAATCTCATGATTTGAGAGCATATATTGAGCTCTGATACGATGTTGGAGTTGACAGCTAGTCCCACAACTCCCAAAAATCTCAAGAAAATTGATCCCACTCATTATGATTTTGACAATTGGCACTAGCTAATTTAATCTTCCCCTAGGGTTGCATGCATCCTTTCTTTAAGGATTTCATTGTAATCATTAATTTTTTGTGCATCAATACAATTCTCAGGCTGTTGAGCAAGTCTATCTTGCTTGATCTCCATTTGTGATAGGTGTTTTGATTGCACCTGATTCATGGGCTTGTGGGGTTGAACAAATAACTCCAACAATGTCATCTACTGTGACTCTAAACTTGGATATAAAAAGCATTGTACACAATTTCTTCTAGATGATATCTCACATTCAATAATAACAAATTGCAGAAGCTTTAAGCATCTAGTAGTAACTCTTCATTGATTGGAACTGTTCCTAAAGACGAGTAAATGTATAATGAGTGGGTACCAAGCCCTTCCTTTATCTGATCCTTATTATTGTAGTGTGGTCCATATACTACCGAACAGACATTCTAGGTTACCAAATTTGTTCTTATTTGTTACAATTAAGAGGTTCACCTATAATGTAATATGCATGCAAAAATGAGAATTGCATCCATGGAGGACCGATCCAAGGGATTGTGGTATAATGGTAATGAGGACACTCCAAAGAGCATGAATGAAGATTAAATTATCTTCACTACAATAAAGGGGTCACAACTCTAGCAGGCAAGGTTGTGTTGTGACAAGTATGGATTAGATTCCAATGTAAATCAAAATTATGATTATTAGAATCTTCATTCAAGCTTACCTCATTGTGAATCCATGAGCCCTACAATCTCACGCAACATTTAACAGGCCAAAAACACAAAAACATAAGAAAACAAACTTGTTACAGAAGGAAAACAAGCTGAACCACAAACGAACGGATATACCTTTCAGTAACAACAAAACAAATGCGTGTAATTTAAGTTTAATGGAAACAAGTTCAACAATCAATGCCCTCAAAAGAAGCTCCTGCCCACTAAAGCTCGTCCTGATACCCTGCCTACGCTGTCAGCTCACAAGGAATTTATTGGGGAAAACTAAAATAAAAAATAAAAAGGAAGAAAGAAAAAAAACATTTTGCAACACTGTCAACTTCTCTGTAACATTCCAAAAATCCATTCGGGGTTTCTAGGGTCTAAGAAGACCCATTTTTCTCCTTTCAGAGCAAACCAAAAAGACCTTCCCATCCAATGCTAATATATTTTGGCTACTACTTCATGAACAAGCTGGCAAATTTTTTATCCAAAACTGGAATAAGAAATTTACTAAGAATTACCAGATATAAAAGCCAAGCGTAAGCACTGTAGAAGCAAAGCACGCGATGACAATGGCGACAATGTTAACCCTTGTCGGTCGAAGACTAGTAGCCGATAATGCGTTGGCTATAGCAGGGTTTTCGTAAACCATAAACTTCGGCTGATTTTTGAGAGGGCTTCCACGATCTGCCATAGCAGCAGTTGTTGAAGATTTTTAGTTTGTTATTTCCAATGAAAACAGTCGTTTAGCTCGAGCAGAGCTGCCATGTGTTTAGAACATCCGCTTCCCTCTGAATTCAAATAACGCCCATGTTTTAAATCTTTTGGCACTTTAAAAAGGTAGTGGATAAATCGTAAACTAAAACGTAAAATATATATCTAGTTTACGATTTAGACGTTGCCCTTAAAAAGACTTTTGGCTATGCAGGGCCAAAATGCACCTTATTAGACTATTTGTTTATATTTTTAAAATAAATTAAAATTCGTAAAATCATTATACTGTCTAAAACTTATCAAATAGTTGGAAGATATAGACTACAACCCCATGTCTTTATAACTTCATTTGGCTATGTAGGGGCCAAAATGCATCTAATTAGACAATTTGTTTGTATTTTTTAAATAAATTAAAATTCACAAAAACATTGTACTGTAATTTTTAAATTAAAGTAATAAATGCAAATAAATTATGTAATCAAGTGCATTTTAGCCCCCTACATGGACAATGTCTCTCTGTACGGCTGCTTAACTTTTCCTAATTTAAGTAGTTTAAGTATACTCATGCAAATTTTCAATTACAAGATTTAATATAGATTAGTTATAGTTTAGGACTTGAAATTAAGTATTGGAAAAAGAAGGTTGGAAAAAACATGCTTATTGAAATCATATATATGGTTTCCTAAATTTGTTTCCCTCCTTTTCTTTTTGTCTTTTCTCCCTTAATTTTTATCTTAAAAAAAATTGTTATTAGTTTTATTTAAAAATACAATTGAAAATGAGCAGCAAAATTAAATATTCATAGAGCCATTAGCTTCACAAATTACTCTTTAAAAAGTTGAGCAATGGCTCCTAGCCAAAATATGCTAAGTAGTTACATGGGGATCTGCTCTAATCCACAAGAGGATTTATTACAGAGAAAGTGAGCATGTAGAGGCGCTTGACATCATGACATGGTATGACAAGACAAGTAGTGTTTGATGGACAAAAAGATGGAATTGGACATCAACATGATAGATGATAGACGATTGCATGAGATTGGAAATGGGACGGTAGACTGTCACAGTTAGCAAAATTTCAGCCAACAAAATATTTGGAAAGTGGTGTGTATAAGCAATAAAATGGAACAATGACTATTTTCTCATTCCATACTTTCAAAGGATGTCGAAAGAAAACACACAACGAGTTGTCAATATCAAATGCAACCAGCTGCAAATATTTGTGACCAAGCGTGTAGAGCTTATGATTTTGTTGGAGATGAGGAGGACTATTAGGATTGTGTTCATAGAAGATTATTTTTATCTTATTGATTTGTGTTGGCCCCTTTCTAAATGAGATATTTGTTGCAGGGTGGGCTTGGAGAGCGACGGCTAGTTTCGATGGTCGATTGTGTGGTAGACGTGAGACAAAGTAAACCAAGTAATTTATATGCCCTAAATAATGGTTCTTGTTTTGCCATTATGTTAAAACTATGAATTTTGAGGATGTTCAAAAAGGGTTTTGGGATGTTGGGGTTTTCATGTGTTGTGATTTTTTAGGGTTTCAAACCCTACAATTTTGGGTCTTGTAAGGCAATAGTTATCTAGTTTAAAAAACCCATGACCCAGTAATCCAAGCAATGTGAAGAAACATAATAGATAATTTTTTTAGGGTTTGAGACCCTAACATTTCACACTCCACTGCTATTTTATAAAAGAGACAAGTTTTTTTAGGGTTTCAAACCCTAATATTTCGCACTAGATAACTATTTCACAAATGATGTATTATCGATTGTTGTCATGTTTGCCTTTTTGCTCTCTCTTAGGGGTTATTGTCCTTAGATGTCGTGTTATCTGTTAGATAGTCATATTATAGCTAATAATTAATTTATTTAATTATTAGTCTATTATTCTCTACACTTAAGTTAGACTTAGGCATCTTATTATTCTTTAGGGTTTTCTCCTTTAGGGTTTCGGTATCCTTTTTATAAGGATTCCCTCTTTGTATTTTTTAGTAACTCAATGCATTGTTCATAATAGAAGATTGTTTGAATGTGCATATGATGTCTCTGGCTTTTTGGCCTCCATGATTTTTTTGCTTTTTGTTCTTTGCTTCTTCCATGTGACAGGGTTATGCATGCAAGTGTTCTTGGGAGATTATTTTTTCACCTAATCTAACATGGTATCAAAGCCATCTTGCTGCTCGTTGTTCGTGTTTTGTTGAAGTGTTCAGAAGTAGGAGGTTTTCAAGGTTTTTAGAGCTTTTTATGTGGATTTAGGGGGGACTTTTGTTTGTGGTCACTTTGGGCTCAAACGGACATCTCCATTGAGCTCAGAGCACCCAAAAACCCTAGAATCCATATAAAACTTGTCCATTTTGGACAACTTGGCTCTGAGGCAAAAAAGTTTTGGTTTCCAATGTCATACAGGCACGGAAACTGAGAAAAAAAAAAATTTAAATTTTTTTTTTTAATGTTTTGCGTTAAAAATTAATGCAGCCTTTATTTTTAAAAAGGCGTCACCCAGCGGCCACCAGCGCACCGCCGAGCGGCCACCCCCGCACGCGCCCAGCCACCATCACGCGTGCCCAGTTGCAGCCTTTGCAGTCCGCTGCTGGAGACCCACCACCCTCTGCAGTCCGTCGCCGCCGGAGACCACCGTCGCTGCTTGCGTAGCACCACCCGCGCCCACCTCTCCACCGAGCCCCCAACGAATCAGCCCCCGGTCCTATGTGTTAGGAATAAGGTGTCTCAACCTTGGATAATTCCTATTCTTATTATTTGTTTTGTAAATGTATTTTTTGCAAATAATGTAATTAAGTGTGAGTGTACATGTCTAGTTGGCATGTTGATGTGTCACTCCACTTGATGTGTCAGCATCTTGTGCGTAAGGAGATCATGATTGAAACGGTCATGATGAATTCTTATGACGCGTAAGAACTATTTAAGGAATGTGCTATGATAGGTGTAAGAGCATCTTATGACTTGGGCCTATTTGGGATCCCAAGAAGAAGTGGTTGGTGTGTGTAAGAGAATATGCCAAAAATAGGTTGGTATGATAGATTCTCTTACACTTCTCTTGTGACCGTTATTTTTGGCGGATTCTATGACAAGCTGTCATAGTCTATTCTAGGGATGGATGCCTATTCTTGGGATTGCATGTAACAACTATGTACATGTGGCTTTGTGCATGGGTCTTGGTGGTTGTGCCTATTTTTGGGTCCAGAGGAGTCTATATATATGATGCTGCTCCTATGGGAGAGATATAACAAAAATTTAAGTCTTGTTGGCTTTGTCTCTCATTTCCTGAAAGAACTTGCATTGCAAGTGTATTGTAATCTTTGTGTTGAAGATAATACATTGTGCAGGTTTTGGAGTGCTGGGGTTTTTTACCGAAAGGTTTTCCCCAGGGTATATCATTGTGTCATTCTCTATTTTTTTGTATGCATTGTATGTGGTTGCAATATCTTTGTTAAAGTAGTTAACAAATCTGAAATTGTAAGGATTTATAAGAATTTGCACAATACTCTTCTATAGAGATTAGCATAGGAAGTTGTTTTTGCACCTGAGTTTCCTTACAAGTGGTATCAGAGCTTGATCAACTTTTGATCCTAGTTGTTGGGTAGGGTTTTTTGAGCTAATCTCAAGTTTGAGTGGGAGTTTTTTGCAGAGCATTCTGAATATTATTTGCAGATTGAGATGGCAAGTTCATCATATGGAAGAATGGAGGTGGAGAAATTTAATGGCACTAATTTCAAGTTGTGGAAACTCAAGATGGAAGACATGTTGGAAGATCGTGACCTATGGGAAGTGACTTCAAGTGCTACAAGACCAGCAACTATAGCTCGAGCAGATTGGGATATCAAAGACCGTAAAGCTAAGGGTCTCATAAGACTCTGTTTAACCGATGCAGTTCTTCTGAATGTTCTAGATGAGAAAACTGCAAATAGTTTGTGGGAAAGACTTGCGGCCGTGTATCAGGCCAAATCTCTGGTGAACAAGTTATTCCTGAGGAAGAAGTTGTACTCTCTACGAATGGAGGAAGGTGGATCCTTAACGGATCATTTAAATGCATTTAATCTACTGGCTACACAATTGACATCAGCTGGTGTCAAGTTAGAGGAGGAGGATCGTTGCTACACACTTTTGTGTTCTTTACCGGATTCATGGGACCATCTTGTGATGGCTCTCGGAAGCACTTTAGTCACCTTCAAAATGGATGATGCGGTGTCTTCACTGCTATCAGAGGAGATGCGGAGAAAGGCTTCCATTTCGGAAAAAGAAGCCCTTGTTGTTCGTGGGAGATCCACTGAAAGAGGGAAGAAAAATGACAATAAGTCTGACAATAAGGGTAGATCCAAATCCCGTGGGAAGTCAAAGACTTCTAATAAGTCCAAGGCAAAATGTTGGAACTGTGATAAATCTGGGCACTTCCATAAAGATTGTAAAGAGCCGAAGAAGAAGAAGAAAGGTTTAGATTTAGCTTCAAAAAGATCTCAAGAAGATGGCGATGCATTCATCGTAGCTTTGGCAGCCCATGCATCTAATGATGTGTGGTTGGTTGACTCGGGTGCATCTTTTCACATGACTCTCATCGAAACTGGTTCTCAAAATATGAAGAGTTCGATGGTGGAAAGGTGTCCTTGGGTGATGATTCTCACCTAAAGATAGTTGGACGCGGAAGGGTCACTATCAAATTTTCTGATGGACGAGTAAAGCGAATCAATGGAGTTATGAACATTCCGAGTTTGGCACGAAACCTATTATCTGTAAGTATGTTGAATGATGTAGGTGTGCAAGTTGTTTTTTTGAAAGAAGGATGCAAGATGATGAGAGGATCGATAGTGCTTGCAAGGGGTACTAGGCGAGGTACCTTATTTCAGCTAGATGCATGTATTCCTCTATGTAATAGTTCTTCATCCTCACCATCTGAACAAGCAGTGAAGAAGTCTGTGGCTATTGGTTCTGATGGTAGTGCAAACACTTTGGAAGGTAAGCTTCCTGCAGAAAAGACAATGTTGTGGCATATGAGATTTGGCCACATTGGTGAAAAGGGTCTCAGAACCCTGAAAAATAAAAATCTCGTTGAGGGGTTAAATGATTACAATCTCAAGTTTGACTTCTACGAACACTGTGTCTATGGTAAACAAAATTGTGTTCAGTTTTACTCTAGTTCTCACAAATCTTCTGATGTTTTGGATCTTATTCATTCTGATGTATTTGGTCTTGTAAAAGTTCCTTCAATCTCCAAGTCTGTATTTTTTGTATCTTTCATAGATGATTACAGTAGAAGGACGTGGATTTATTTCCTTAAAAGTAAGACACAAGTCTTTAGTTGGTTCAAGGAATTTAAAGCTCTTGTAGATAATCAGACTAGTAAGAAGATTAAGTGTGTGAGAACTAACAATGGTGGTGAGTTTTGCTCAGCAGAGTTTGAACAGTTCTGTAAAGAACAAGGTATCGAGAGGCATAAGACAACTCCTTATACCCCACAACAAAATGGAGTTGCAGAGAGAATGAATAGGACACTGATGGAGAAGGCTAGGAGTATGCTTAGTGGAGCTGGTTTAGAACAAAGGTTTTGGGCCGAAGCTGTGGCCACTGCTTGCTATCTGGTTAACAGATCTCCTACATCAGCCCTTGTTGGTAAGACACCCATGGAGGTGTGGTCTGGTAAGAAGCCTTCAATTAGACATCTTCGTGTTTTTGGTTGTGAAGCTTATGCACATGTTCCAAAGGAGAAAAGATCTAAGTTGGAAAACAAAGCTGTTAAATGTATTTTCATCGGATACAGTGCTGGTGTGAAAGGATACAAGCTTTGGGATCCCGTGACTAGTAAGGTGTTGTATAGTAGAAATGTTATTTTCAAAGAGCTAACATCTTCTCCTATTGTGCTACAACCAGATGAAAAAGAAAAAGAAAAAGATGTTGTTCAGTTGCCTCCTACCCCTGAGAAGACTGAACAGAGAGACCATGTTGGGTCTAATGATGAGGAGAGCTCTAGCAGCTCTGACAGTTCGAAAGAAGAGGAAGAACAACCTCAACCTCAGCCCTTGAGGAGATCCACGAGAGAAAGAAAGCAACCAGAAAGGTTTGGTTATTTTATGTTAGATTCTAGTTGTGCCTTTGCTTTGATTACTAACACCGATGAGCCTAGATCTGTAAAAGAGGCTTTGGGCATGGAAGATGCAGGTTCCTGGATTGAGGCTATGGATGATGAGATGGCTTCATTGGAGAAAAACAAAACTTGGGACCTTGTACCTTTGCCTAAAGGGAGAAAATCTGTTGGCTGTAAATGGGTGTTCAAGAAGAAATTATGTGCAGATGGCAGTGTTGAAAGGTATAAAGCTAGATTGGTTGCAAAGGGGTATTCACAGGTAGATGGAATAGATTATGGTGAAATATTCTCTCCTGTTGCAAAGTTGACATCCATTAGATTTCTATTATCTCTTGCGGCATCATATGATTTAGAGATAGAACAGATGGATGTGAAGACAGCTTTCCTTCATGGTGATTTGGAGGAAGAGATTTATATGTCACAGCCTGAGCACTACATTGTTAAAGGTAAAGAATCCTTAGTTTGCAGATTAAAGAAATCTCTATATGGTTTGAAGCAATCTCCTAGAATGTGGTACCTTAAGTTTGATGCCTTTGTGTTGTCAATTGGATTTGTAAGATCAAAATCAGATCATTGTGTTTATTTCAGAGTTGAAAATGATCGCCTTCTTATTGTTGCATTATATGTTAATGATATGTTGTTGTTTGGGAAGGGTAAGGGTATGATTTCTGATTTTAAATCTTAGTTGTCAGCACATTTTGAGATGAAAGATCTTGGGGCAGCTAGGTACATCTTGGGTATGGAAATCAGTAGAGACAGGTCTAACAGAAAACTTTGGTTGAGTCAGAGTAAGTATGTGAAGTCTGTGTTGGACAGGTTCAGCATGGCAGATTGTAGACCACTATGTGTCCCTATTTCTGTGGGAACAAAGTTATTTGTAGATGATTGTCCAAAATCTCCTAGTGAGGTGGAGGACATGAGTAGAGTACCTTATGCTAATGTAGTTGGCAGTCTTATGTATGCTATGGTCTGTACTAAACCAGACATTGCCCAAGCAGTGGGAGTCCTGAGTCAGTTTATGGCTAATCCTGGATGGGTACATTGGGATGCAGTTAAGCAAGTATTCAGATATTTGAGGGGTACATCAGATTACTCCATATGTTATCATGGTAACTCTTCTGGATCTTCGCATTCAGTGTGTATTCATGGGTTTGTGGATTCAGATTGGGCAGGTGATATTGACAGCAGGAGATCCACCAGTGCTTGTGTTCACTATGTTTGGTGGTGCCATCAGTTGGATGAGTAAGCGACGACCTGTGGTTGCTTTGTCCACTACAAAAGCTAAGTACATGGCTGCTACTCATGGTTGTAAAGAAGCCATTTGGCTTAGAAGATTGTGTTCTGATGTTGGTGTTGATGCAGAACAAATTACTATTTAGTGTGACAGTCAGAGCGCTATTTGCCTTGCAAAGAATCCAACTTTCCATGCTAGAACAAAGCACATTGATGTGCAGTTTCACTTTGTGAGAGATATGGTGGAAGATGGAAAGGTAGATTTGGAGAAGGTAGATACTGTGAAGAATGTTGCAGATGCATTAACGAAACCAGTGGGCACTGAGAAGTTCAGATGGTGTTCGGAGTCTATGGGCCTTTTGGCCTATAGCGGTTAAAGTTCCTATTATGTTCCTGTTGCTCTTACAAGGTGTTCAACAAGTGGGAGAATGTCAGGAATAAGGTGTCTCAACCTTGGATAATTCCTATTCTTATTATTTGTTTTGTAAATGTATTTTTTGCAAATAATGTAATTAAGTGTGAGTGTACATGTCTAGTTGGCATGTTGATGTGTCACTCCACTTGATGTGTCGGCATCTTGTGCGTAAGGAGATCATGACTGAAACGGTCATGACGGATTCCTATGACGTGTAAGAACTATTTAAGGAATGTGCAATGACAGGTGTAAGAGCATCTTATGACTTGGGCCTATTTGGGTGCCCAAGAAGAAGTGGTTGGTGTGTGTAAGAGAATATGCCAAAAATAGGTTGGTATGATAGATTCTCTTACACTTCTCTTGTGACCGTTATTTTTTGGTGGATTCTATGACAAGCTGTCATAGTCTATTCTAGGGATGGACGCCTATTCTTGGGATTGCATGTAACAACTGTGTACATGTGGCTTTGTGCATGGGTCTTGGTGGTTGTGCCTATTTTTGGGTCCAGAGGAGTCTTTATATATGATGCTGCTCCTATGGGAGAGATATAACAGAAATTTAAGTCTTGTTGGCTTTTTCTCTCATTTCTTGAAAGAACTTGCATTGCAAGTGTATTGTAATCTTTGTGTTGAAGATAATACATTGTGCAGGTTTTGGAGTGCTGGGGTTTTTTACCGAAAGGTTTTCCCTAGGGTATATCATTGTGTCATTCTCTATTTTTCTGTATGCATTGTATGTGGTTGCAATATCTTTGTTAAAGTAGTTAACAAATCTAAAATTGTAAGGATTTATAAGAATTTGCACAATACTCTCCTATAGAGATTAGCGTAGGAAGTTGTTTCCGCACCTGAGTTTCCTTACACTATGAGTGACCACTCGCCAACCCCCTGCGTTGGGTCTTAGCCCCTGGTCACTCATGTGACCAGGGCTTAATTTTTTCAGCCCCTAGGTGCTTTAGAGCCTTGACGGCCATTTAGCTGTCAATTTTAGGCTCTAAGATTGATGACGTCAATAGATTTGTTCATTTTTTTGAGCTTTTTAAGGGTACCTGGCCCTTTTTTGCAATATCTTGTGCATACGGTATCAAATTTTTGACTTCTTTATATTGTTGAAAAGCTCTTTTCGAGCCCAATCCAATGGAAGAGGTTTGATTCTCTGATTTTTCCATTTTGATGGCTTTTTTTTCTATCAAAGTTGATGTTTATTTTTGCCTTCCGAGAGCCATATCTTGGTCATCCGGACTCCTTTTTGGGCAAACGAGATATCGTCGGAAAGCTGGTTCAGTGATTTTTTCAATGGCAAGGGTCTTATTTTCCAGATTCTACTCTAGGTTCTTTCTCCTCTGAGTTTTTCAGTTTCACACTCTGGTGGATTACTTGGGTTCTACAGGTCCTGGGATCTCTGCTTCTATTCTTCTGGCTCACCCTTCTTTCTTTCTTCTGAGCATTGTATACTTCTCTTCTATAGCTTTTTTTCTGTAAACACACTAAGATAAAGTGCCTACTTTTGCATATCTGGGATTTCGAGCACCTTGTGTTTCTTGTACTCGCACTCAGTTATAAAGTGCCATGGGGGGTTATGATGTTTTGCCTTTTGTGCTCATCCACCTTTGTCAAGTGAGTGTACCTTCCATGACATTAGCCCATGTTGTGTGTCTGTGACACCACCCTTTATCCTGTGCTTGTCCTTTTGTTGCATTGTCGGTGTTCCTGATTCTTCTTCTTGCAAATGTTTCTGGTATTGCATTTCAGTGTTCCTGTCACCCCTCTCCCTGTTCAGCATTATGGGGGGGTTCACTTGTTGGCTCTATTGCTTCCTTGGTTCGATTGAGTGATCTACATATTCAATTTTTGTTCCTATGTACTAGGCAGATGCAGTGGCTAGGCACCTATGCATTTCGGTGAGATGGTTCATCTACTATATAGACACTCATTCTTTCCTACTTTTGGAGGTCACCTCTTCAATTGATCGGCTCTTCAGACTTTGTCTTCTCTACTTGGTCATGCACTATTTCAGTGGGGGTTCCAGTAGTTACTTCTGACAGTGTTTACAGCTTCATGCTTCAGAGATGCTTTACATGCTCTTTCTTTTTTCTTGTATTTGGGTACCTGATCAGGCCTCGTTGCCAGGACCCATTACTCTTTCATGCATTTTTGTTTTCATGCATCTTTTAGTCCTTAGTTGTTTAGCTTCTCCCTAAGTTACACTTAAGGGGGGGGTGTTAGAGTAGTCATATTATAGCTAATAATTAATGTATTTAATTATTAGTCTATTATTCTCTGCACTTAAGTTAAACTTAGGCATCTTATTATTCTTTAGGGTTTCAGTATCCTTTTATAAGGATTCCCTCTTTGTATTTTTCAGTAACTCAATGCATTGCTCATAATAGAAGATTGTTTGAATGTGCATATGATGTCTCTGGCTTTTTGGCCTCCATGATTTTCTTGCTTTCTGTTCTTTGCTTCTTCCATGTGACAGGGTTATGCATGCAGGTGTTCTTGGGAGATTAGTTTTTCACCTAATCTAACATTATCTTCCCTACTATTTTCGTACACCACATTTTCCCATCATGAAAAAAAATTGCATCTTCAAATCTAAAAAATTTAGGGTTATAATATTTTGTATTATTATAATGTAACTTGTACATCCTCATTGACATATCTCAAAATCTATCCTTCTTTACACAACTTTAAAATTGTTAGAAGTAATAGAAGTAACATTCCCAATATTTTGTGTAGTTCATTTCAAAGATAAAATGCATTGAAGGGCACAAACATTTAAGTAGTAGACTTGTTAATAAAAGAATTGAAAACTTCTAAAAGTAGGAGCTTCTTATTTGCTACAATTCATTATATGTTAAGGGCTATTGACATTTAATCCATTTAATGCTTTTGAATGTTATGAATATTAATTTTTAAAATTAAAGAAGAATGTCTAGATCTCTTATCTCTTCAATAGTTATTCCCATGAAGGTCATTTAGAGGAGAAAATTCATTTGAAAAGAGTTACTCTCAATAATCTTCAAAAAGATCACAATACTTCGCATAATGGCTCAAGGCCTAAAATATTTATTTCAAGATCAAGTGAAATTTTATTTATTTTTTAATTGCATAGCTTTTGTTGTTCCAAACATGTATGCAGTTAAGGTGACTTAACACTATCAAGGTTTCTAAAAATCTATTCGAAAAGAGTTACTCCCAGTAATCTTCAATAAGATCACAATGATTCACATAATGGCACATGGCCTAAGAAATTTATTTCAAGTTGTATTTCTTATCTTCATTCTCTCTTTCGCCATAATGTTGATTATGTTGTTGTACTCATTGTTGGTCCATATTGTTCGGCTTACTCAAGCATTCTATAATTTTATGTACATCTATCACTTACATTTTAATATTATAGTTTGCTCCTCCTCTATTCTAATGCAATGTCCACTTTGTGGTTCTAATCATTATCGGTAATTCTCTCTATACATATCTCTCTAAGGCTTTTGAATGCCAATGATTTTTGTTTTTCAATTTATGGAGGAAAGTAGATCTCTTATGTCTTCATTATTTATTCCCATGAAGGCTATTGTGAGGATAAAATCCATTTCAAAAGAGTTACTCCCAATGATCTTCAATAAGATCATAATATGTCATGTAATGACACAAAGCATAAGACATTTCTTTCAAGATTGATAGTTGATCTTCCTTCTCTCTTCTGTCATAATGTAAATTATATGGTTACACTCATTATTGGTCCATTTTATTCAGCTTATTGAAACATTCTAGAATTTTGCACGTACATGTATCACTCCTATATTAATATTCTAATTTATTTTATCACTCTTATGTTAATATTCTAGTTTGATCTTCCTTCTCTTTTGTAGACATGCAAATTCATTGTTAATAATTCATTGTAGATGTATCACCCATACCTTAATATTCTAGTTTCATAGTTAATGTTATACTTTTACTTCATTTGTTTTTGTAATTGCTACTAGTTTGTTTTGTACTGCTTTCGGAAGCATTTTGTAGTTGTGTCATTATTGGGTCACTCTCTAGTTTTGTAGTTGCTACTTATCTATTGCAAGTACAATATTTCATTGATGGTCTGCTCTTTATCATGTTGGAAACTTCCTGAGGGTGGTTACAAACATAAACGTGGATGCTCCTGCATAATAAATAATAAATGGTTCTTATTTAAATGTGACTATTTATCAATTATTATAGCATTGACTATATTCCATGCTTCTCTAAAATAATGACATTGATGCCCAAAAACTACCAGATCCGTATCCCTATCCAACAAGGGGAAGGTGTCATAGATTTTCCAGCACCTTTAGGTTATGTTAATTATTGGTTTAGATGTGGGATCTCTAATATTTGAGACACGATCCTCTCAATAATTATGGTAGAACTTATTTCTTTGGAGTCATGACACATATATCCATCACAAATTGTGTCTATTTTCTCATCACAATGCATGGACTTGTTGTAGTCTAGTTATGACCTTACGTGAATTATAACAGCTTATGCTTCATTTCAAGGAATACCTTGGAGGAATCAATCAAGTCATACGACCTGTATAAGGGAGAGGCCTATGTTGTAGGAATTTTCCCTCAGATAATGTTGAAGGAAAATAAAGAGGTGAGAATCATATTGCAAACAATTATGGAGGATATAAAACATCACGATAATGAGAAATTGAACGTCATCTTCAAGTTGCATGGGTGGATAGTGCCTTTATACATATTTCATGTTGATTTACAAAGGATTTCATGTGTAATTGCATTAATATTGTAGCATACAAGTCATCCACCACCCCACTAGTACAAACTGCACAACTATTGAAATCAAGAATGATGTTTTGCACATGCTCAGCAATTGAAATGAGTAGTGATGAATTTTTGTCTTAGGTGTTATCTACAATTATTTATGGTTGGTTGGGGTTCATTTTTGTACAAATGTTTGGCAAGGATGGGCTTTGTATAGCCACATATGATATGGCTTATTTTATGACTTGCCTAGCCTAATATGTGATCACTTGGTATTCTCTATGAATATGAATCTTTAGTAGGCATTGTGCCAATGACATTGACATTTTTGAAATGCATACGATGTAGCTACGTGGCAGTAAATAATATTTGGAATGCATATAATAGGGTAGTCGATACATTATATTAATGTGTATGCTTAATAAAGATGAATGCATTGTCATTGAAAATAATTTGAGATGCATTGAATGGAGCCATGTCAATGATAGATAATAAGTGTCTGTGCTTTGCATGTGACTATTTTTTAAGACATTATTTCATTGTAATTATTGGTAAATAGATTTGTCACTATGAATGCTTCTTCAAAATTGACTTGGTTCACCTGATGAGCAGTGACAATTGTGCCAATAGTTGGAGAGATTACAATCTTATCACAATCTTCCTCTATGTTTGAGAGGGGTATCTCCATTGTATGATAGGGATATTTGTGATTTTGTGTACTTTTCACCTAAACGTACAAAAGGAAACAAGACAAAACTAAATGAAATGGTTAACATAAACCCTAATAGTAGACATGCAAATACTAGCTGAGATTCACAATGAATAATGATTACAAAGGGGTTTTCAGCACATAATGTAATGATGATAAAATAATGATATAAAACTTTGACATACAAAAAGATATCGTATTCCAACATATTCACATTAAGATACCAAGAAATGAATGCATTTCATCAAATAAATTATACATTTCAGAAAGACCATTGGATTACGGAAAAAAAAAAAAGAAAAAAGGAAGGTAGGCCTCAATGAGACCCCCAAGGACAACTTCCTTCACCCCAAGCATAGAACGCAACTGAAGATATTGTGGGGATCCAAAAGGCTTAGTGAAGATGTCAGCAACTTGCTCCAAAGTGGGAACATACTCTAAGCTGAGTGAACCATCCTGAATCAGCTGCCTAATGAAATGCATATGGATCTCAATGTGCTTGGTTCACTGATGCTCAACTGGGTTGCATGAAATATGAATGACACTCTAATTGTCACACCAAAGAAGAGTGGGAATATTAGGAGGAAACCCAAACTCTGTCATTAATTGTCGAAGCCATAAAACCTCCTCACTAGCTAGCACAGGTCCTCGATACTCTGCCTTTGTAGATGATAATGCAACAATAGTCTTCTTCTTGCAAGACCATGTGATAGGACCAGAACCAAGACAAAAAAACAAATCCAGAAGTAGACTTCTGACCATCTATATCACCACCCCAATCGGCATCTATGAAACCAACAATGTGAGGATCTCTTGATGTATAGTGAATGCCATATGAAGTAGTGCCCCGAATGTACCTCAAAATATGTTTGACAGCTTGCCAATGAATCTCATGAGGATCATGGGAGAATTGAGAGACAATGACAACCGCAAAGGAAATGTCAGGATGAGTGTGTGTTAGGTACAACAAACTACCCACAAGTTTCTTGTATAAGGTAGAGTCCACTAAAGAATTAGAGCAAGTGGTAGACAAAAGAACACCTGACTAAAAAGGTGTGGGAGAAGGCTTGCAATCAAGAATTATGAATCTATGAAGCATGTCAAGATCATACTTTTGTTGTTGTATGGAAATCACATCCAAAGATTGAATAACTTGTAGGCCCAAAAAGTACTACAGAAGTCCAAGATCTGTCATCTCAAACTGCTCCATCAATGCTCTCTAAACACTCTGAATCATAGAAGATAAGCTACCTGTGATGATGAGATCATCAACATACAACACAATTATCACAAGATTAGCCCCATGATGTTGAATGTACACTATAGGATCAGAACAATAGCGGGTGAGGTGTGAGGCTAGCAAGAAAGAGTCCATCTTCTCATACTAAGCTCAAGGGGCTTGTTTGAGACCATATAATGACCTCTAAAGTCTACACACAAGAGAAGAGTCTGGCACAAAACCCTAAATTTGTTTCATATAGATCTCATCATGTAGATCCTCATGCAAGAATGCACTCTTCACATCCATCTGATACATTGTCCAACCCAGTGAAGTTGCAAGAGAAAGTACCAAGTGAATAGAATTCATCTTGGTGATAGGAGCAAAGGTCTCAGAGTAATCAATACCCTCCACCTATGAAAAGCCCTTCGCAATAAGACGTGACTTATACCAATCAATAAAACCATCTACAGCATACTTAGTACAATACACCCACTTACACCGAACTAGCTTTCTTCCTTTCAAAAGAGTACAAGGATCCTAAGTGTGATTCTTCATCAAAGAAGAGTAGTCCTCATCCATAGCCCTATACCACTCAGGATGTTCGATCACCTCTAAAATTTTTTGAGGATCATCTGAAATAGCATGACTCAAAAGACTAGTACCGGATCGTTGAGCACGAGTATGACAAGTATCTGAAGGATCTCTTACCAAAGAACCAACAACACTGACTATATCCCAAGCCTAATTAGGCACTCACAGAATATTTGGTGGAGGAGGGGATGGTGGATCATCATCTAAATCATCCTTAGAGGATATAGAATCCTAAAGAGGAGAAGAGGAAGTACTAGGAAATGAGGGAGAAGTTGGTGATGGAGGCTCCATCTGAGGATAGTGCTCATCAAACTGGATATCTCACTAAAATAAGACCTCTCTAGAATCAGGATCAAATAACCTATACGCCTTCATATCCTCATAGTAGCCAACAAATATCAGTGGTCAGCTCTTCCTCTCCAGGGCTTTCCTCTGAACATATGGAATAAATACCCAAGCCTCACTACCAAACACTCAAAATGTAAAACCATCAGGCTTGACATGGGACCAAGCCTCCTCAGGAGCCAAATGTTGTAATGCCTTATGAGGAATCTGATTATAAATGTAGCTGGCACAATTCATTGCATCTACCCAAAAGGAAGGTTTCATATCTCAAGACTATATCATACAATTGGCCATCTCTTGTAATGTCTATTCTTTCTCTTAGCAACACCATTATGCTGAGGGGTATGGGGAACTGTCAGCTGATACAATATACCCTACTCAATGCAAAAATCATGAAAAGACTGATTCACATATTCCCCCCATTGTTAGTGTGTATCCACCTAGCAGAAAGACCAGACTGCTTCTCCACAAATGTCTTAAAGACTTGAAATGAATTAAATACATCAAACTTGTACTTCAAGAAGTACACCCATGTGCATTTGGAGAAGTCATCAATAAAGGTGAACACATAAAAAGCACCAGAAAAAGGAGTGGGAAATGACATGAGATCACTATGTATCAACTCTAATGGTGCCTTAGCACGTGAGGATCTACCTGTCAGAAAAATATCTCTATGATGTTTTCCAAGTTCACAACCTCAACAAACACTATGAGTGCAAGAGATCTGAGGAAGCCCAATCACTAACTCTTGTGTACTCATCTATTGTAGATATCTATAGTTGACATGGCCAAAATGCTCTTGCCAAAGCTTGCTCACAGTGTCTACATGAGAAACAAGAGAAACACCTATATAATTAGAGCTCTCAAAGCCATCAAACCTATATAAGTGAGACTCTAAGTCAACACTCCTAGTAGCAACAACCAAATTAGGATCGTAGAGGTCTCGAATAACTACATCATGTGGTGAGAATTAAACTATCTTACCAGAACCAGAATAGAAAATCTGATAGACAGACATGAGATTTATAGAAATGGAAGGAACCAAAAGAACATCCTATAGAGAGCCACCATCCAATGAAACAATACCAGAACCTGTAACTAAAATTTGTGTTGAGTCATCAACTATAATCTATGTAGTAGCACTCTGAGCAAGTGAGGTAACCAAACTAGGTGTGTGTGTGTGTTATATGGTACGAAGAACCTGAATCAATAATCCATGTAGCAGTGGAAGTTAATGCTTGTGTAGAAAGAGCATGACCTTTCCCTGTGGGAGTAGGTGAAGGTTGTGGAGAATCAATACTATGTTGTTGCAAGGCTTCCTCTAGAGCCTCAAGATGTTTCCAACACCTAGAAACTGGATGTCCTTCCTTGCCACAAAAATTGCAAGGTTCACCTATGAACTTCTTAGTCTTGGAGGAAGACTCACCAGACTTAGAAGATTTACCCTTAGGAGTGGATTTCTTAGAATTTGTTTTCTTAGGTGGCTTGGAGGAATGCTCACTGCCAACTAAATCTTTTTTTGGCTTCTACTTCTTCTTATGTGTCCCCTTAGAAGTCTGAGCAACCAAAGCTTGGTTCTTAGTTCCAGATAAAGAATCCAACTGTGTGAGCTTGGCCTGCTCTCTAGTCAACCGATCACATAACACCTCAAAAGTGGTCATCTAAAATCTTTGACCCAATGCATCCATGGTAGAGTGGAAGGTGGAGGAGAAAATCTGAAAGTTTCCCTGAAGCTTTGACAAAATCAGGTAGATACACTATGTGTAAGTCTTAGTCTTTCCACATCCCTGTAATAAAGACCTCTTCTACTTGAACTTCATCAAGAAGTCCTCAATGGATGGAAAATGATCTAGTACAAGAGAGGTAAGCTTTGCCTCAATCTGAAGTGCCCCAAACTCATTCATTGTACCAAACAAGGTGTTAATCTTGTTCCATATAGCTAGAGGGGTATTGCACCCATCAAGATGAAATAGTAGACTATCTAATACATGTAAAGCAATCAACCCCATTGCCTCATCCATCATGTTCATGTGTTGTGTGACCTCAAAAGGCCTCTGTAAAACTAGTTGCACTATGTCTAAACAAGACCACAACCCTTTTGACCGAAGAAGTTGTGTCATCAAGGATTTCCATGTGTGATAGTTATGAGGGGTCAAAAGTTCTAGACAAGAAGAGGCCTCAGCCATATTTTTAGAAGGGGTTTTGTTTTGATATAATTTCAAGTTTACTGAAGTAAATTATAGAAAATAAGAAATAGAACAACCCCCATAATTCAATAAATTGAACCCTAGAAGCTGGAAAAGATTGCTTACAATGAGAGAGAAAAAAAGCTTCAAATGAGTATCATGTGCACCTTTGAATTTTTCTGATGAAAATATCCATAGATCTAGATAGAAATCACAGGTAAAAAATCTTGCAAGTCAAAGTATAGTGCCTGCGAGGGTTTGAAGTTCTGCCTTTTCAAATTTGCCAACGCATACGTCGACTCATGCACGACGGTCAAAGGAATAAGGTGTAGGTTTGGTAAATGACAGAGGAAAGGACACCATTGTAAACGACACCAGGAAGGACACCCAAAAAAAATTCCCTTTCACATGCATGTGCCTGTAAAAAGTGCTAATTTTTTTTTTTTAATAACGTCCTGCTAAGAATACCAGATCTGAAAACTACAACCAAAACCTCTCAAATTAGCCAAAAAATCCCAAATTTCTTCTGTCAAACCCTTGCTCCTTTTTTTTCTTCAAACATGAACAAGCTACAACAGATCCAGCTCTAATACCATGTAAGATTTGATGAAAAACAAATCTATTAAGCCCAAGAAACCTGCATGCAAAAAACCTGTCACAAGCAAGGAATCTGTAGGAAACAAACAAGGGTTTTGCTTTGACAATATGAAAGTTTATTATTATCAGCCAAAAGAATAAATTAAAATATACAATGGATCAATCCTTATAGAAGGAGATCAAAAAACCTAATGGGAAACCCTAATAGGTAAATAGGCATTTACTAATTAAATGTAATTATTAAATGACTAATGCAAGTGCATAAAGTGAAATCTTAAGAGGTAGCAAAATTAATTTAATCAATGTAATTAAATTAATTCTTTACTCTAACAATGAATGCATTTCATCAAATAAATTACACATTTCAGAAAGACCATTGGATTCCCTCAATATATAAAGATATTACCAATTTGACATACAAAAAATTAGTAATAATAATTGATGAACACATTCAAGAAATACAACTAAATTCTTTTTTCATTATCTCTTTTAAAATATACAAGTTCAAAAACACTTTGTACAAAGTGTAAACCCAAAAACCTATTTAAAAATTTTGCCATAGTTTCCCCTTACAAAAAGTCTCTTTGTTTACAATGCAAGAGCCTTGTATTTATAGATTATGCCCAATAACTCACCTATAACCACTTAGAATAACCACCTAGGTAACTACTTATGATAACCACCTTTTATAACCACTTAGAATAACTTCCCAAAATAGTTACTTAGGATAGATACCTAAGTTGACACTTAAAGTAACTACTGTAATACCCCAAAATTGGCACCTTGCAATTCTAATCAATTTTGGTGCATTTCATCAAAATTCTACATCATCAAAGTCCTATTGTACTAGGCAATTTTGTCTCCTAATTGACTTTACTTGACTTGGTGTCAGATGCAGAAAACCTCAAATTTGCATTAATCAAATACTATATTTAATTCCTAAATATCAACATTTATTGGCTAAATAATTCCTATGATTAATTAATTTAATTACAAAGTCCTAGTGCTTTTATTAAATTAATTCCACCCCTTTTAGCTAATACACATCAAAAGGAATTAAATAATTATTTAGTTCTTTAAGTGAAATATCCTCCTTTGAATTTAATTATTTAAATAATTCGAAAAGCCACCCATGTGACAATATTTCATTTAATTAATTAGATAATTCCTCCAATTTGTTTCACCTCCCACCAAGGAGATGAAGAGTCGACTGTTTCTTTGCAAGAAACTCTTCAGTCTCCACCCAGGCCCTTCTATATTAGAGACCTCTCATTCCTCATTTGAGGAGGCAATTTTTGAGTATCGAAACTATAGCGAATTGTTGTCTCACCTTTGCATTCTCAAAGCATTCCATTTTGCACATTAGATTAATTTCAATCTTAGATTATGATGCAATTTCAATTCTTAATTTAGTTTGTTTTATCATGCTCTTAGAATAACACTCATCTTTCTTATAAGTTTGTAGCTTAATTTGCACTATCATTCTTAGTTTAATTTCAATTTTGCATTCTCATGCTAGCTTAATTCATTTCAATTCAATCTCTCTAGCATTTAAATCCTCCATTTTAGAGTCTGATCTATGGTTGTTGGGCTCTCAATTCTGAGAGTGATTCAAAACCCCATCTAAATAGGAGGCAATAGATCAATTCATGTATGTTTATGAAATGAATAATTCATATTCATCTTCGTAATTTGCTTATGAGAAATGACTATGTTGAAGTCTATGTTTGAATTTGAGGTCCACGTTCAGTTGTAAACATTTTAGCACCCACCGTGGGGTAGAAAATTCATTTATGGCCTCATTCTTTTCAAATTTTCTGTCAGCATTTAATACTCTATTTGTACGATCATATAAATGTGTATGAAAATCTCACACAAAGATTCCCATTGTGTCGCATGAAGTTGTGCCTTCATTAGCACTTTCTCATGTGAAAAAGAACTATCTCACGCAGGTCCTTGCATTTTCTCGCGTGGAGCTAGGCACTTGCTCACGCGAAACTTGCTATCAAAGTTTCAAAAAAATTCAGTTTTCTGTACTTTTCCTATTGCTATTTTCTAACAAATCATTGTTTGCTATGATTTTCATATCTCTATTTTATGATACAACATAACAGTGGGCTGTAGGATGTTTGACGAAGACATAACTCACAAATGGTTTGCTTGCAGGACATTTGCCAAAGAGACTTAAAAACATTGTGCTTGTTTATTGCTTTATTCGCATAGTATAATTAGGGCCTTGTGAATATTTCTTAAGGGTCTTGATAGCAGGATAGGGTAATAGGCTCTCCATTACATGGAAGTGATGCCCATGGATGAATCTGAGACCCATATTTTGCTAGCATGATATATACCTGGGGAAGCAAGGAAAGGTAATGAATCTTTAGCACATCCATTTGTTAGGGGATTATGCTGTTCTCTCTTTGAGAGAACCAGAAATCCAAAAGCTTGTGGATTGGTTGAAGATGAGTTAGCTCGGTGATAGATATGTCTTGTGTGTTTGGGTAAGGTGAAGAGGTAGAGAAGTATGCTCTTCTCTCTTTGAGAGAATCAAAAAATCTGACCCTTGGATCCAAGCCAAAGTACGTGTCACCTTTAGAGGGTCTGCCGAAAGTTGAACCTCCGGGAACGACCCAAGTGAGTACACACCTATTGCCGATGATTCCACCTTACTATAATAAAGTAGCTTTATTGAGTCTAAAGACTCTAAAGCCATGTTAACTTCTTTCTCTTGATTACAACTATCATCTTGAGAAAGCTTTTTTTGTTGTACTGAGCGGCGTCGCTCCTAGCCCTGCTTGCAGGGGTGTATGACTTTCAGGTGTCGGTGTGGCTATGAGGCCCTAGCCCTATATCAGGGGCACTAAAGGTTAGTGTGAATGGAAGCCCACTAAACACTCTCTTAGTTAGTTTCCTACCCGAATCACCTCCTAAAGGAGACATAATCTTTGCGCAGGGAGGGGGAAGAATCTCTCCCCTAGATTCTCACCATAGGCATGCACCTAGATGTTTGAAGGTGGTATATGAAAATAGCCCCTACTTCAAGGGTAACCTTTTAACATATATTATTGAGTCCTTGGAAACACCAAAAATGCGGGTGCCCTCTAGGGGGTGACACGGTTGTGTGAGGTGAACGCATGCACATAAGTTATGAGGCATGAATTTTGTCTTCTCTACCATTTTCTTTGTATGGATAATTAAGTGTTTGTTTTGAGTCTTAAACTATCCAACATGATCAAACTTTTCAAAGACTCCCCTGATTCTTCTGAGTTTCTTTGTCCTTGGTAGAAATATTTGCGACTACTGATTGTGTCACTATTGCTTGGTCTAAACTTTATGCTTGTAAATGATTGGTTTC
Organism: Chamaecyparis obtusa; assembly: GCA_027943335.1. Classification (NCBI taxonomy): domain Eukaryota; kingdom Viridiplantae; phylum Streptophyta; class Pinopsida; order Cupressales; family Cupressaceae; genus Chamaecyparis; species Chamaecyparis obtusa. Next base: position 1,431,441 of record BSBK01000736.1, read on the forward strand.
AACATTCAAACTGAGATTTTCTGATTCAAACTATCCCAAAACTCAAAATTTTGCTAGATAATAGTTCACGCTATCTTGAAATCTGATTTTTGTCTCAAAAACTATGTCAATATGTCAAACCTTAGTCTTTTCCCATGTGAGATTTTAGGAAACTATGCATTTCCTCACACGAGACAACACATTCTCGCACGCAGTTCAGCATTTCCTTGCATGAGACAAAATTTCTTTGTGTGAGACTGTCCCCTGATTTTCAAAATAGTGAGCTATTTCCCATTGATTGGTCAATTTTCTACCTAATCTGGTTTTTGCCTGGGGTTTGTCTACCCATTCTCCTATTGTCCACTATCTGAAACTAGGTGTCTCAAGTCAAGAACCGAATGACTACTACTTAAACTCACATTATCTCTATGTTGTCTATCCTACCCTACTGTGCTTTTGTACCTTGTGACATGATAGTCACATCTTGGATATTCTAGCCTTACTCTCAATGATTTGTGCTAGGTGCATCTCACTTTTATCATCTTTTTGCTATTCTAGAGATAGAGTTCTGAGCATAATCCTAAGTCCTCCCTCATTACTTAATCTTTGTCTATGACTATTATGACTAGAAGTGGCAATTTATTCCCCATACGTGGTACCAGACAAGGTAGAGGTAGATCTTGCAATCCAGGAAGAGGTCATTCTGAACCTATCATGCAACCTGAGTGTCAAGAGGGATCTTCATGTTCCTCATTATCGAGAGTCTTAAGAGAGAGTCTGCCTCGATCCTCATCTCCTATCAATTGGCCTAGGGTCAAACAAATATTTCACGTAGACATCAGTCTGAATCAGAATCCAATGTTCTAAGAGCATTACAATTCATTGTCTTAAACACAACCCGACTTAATGTTTCAAGAACAACACAATCCATTGTTCCAAGATCAGCAAAACTCTGAAAGGTCACTTTCTCAAACTAGCCCTATTGACACTATTGATCCTATTGACCCTTTCGACCCTATTGATCCTATCGATCCTATTGACCATATTGAATATGTTGCCACGAACTATTGGTATACTACTACACATGCTCATACTAAGTTGGTGCGCTTTGCACACTCACACACCAATAAGATGGGAGACCCATTCTAATTCCAAGAGGGTGAGTATAGAAAAAGTCATGATCAATCTTGAAATGACCAACATCATGATCACTCTCGAAAAAATTGACATCATGATCAATCTCAAAACAAATAGCAACAATATCACTATCACTCTCAAAATGACCAAAATCAATATCAAAATGACTAGAATCAAGATCAAGCCCCAAGAATTTTTGAAATTCTTGGTAATGACGATGAGACGATAACTCAAAATGACATAGATGCTGCAAAAGCCAACAAAAGTCTTCTCAAGATGATGGAAATCCTCCTTCTAGAGGAAAAGGATAAATATTTTCTAGAACTAGCTAAACAAGGAGCCAAGCTACCCCCGAATTTCAAAGTAGAGACACTTGTGGCCAAAAAAGAGGAAACCAAGACTGCTAAGTTGCAAAGGTTAGTTTGAGACATGCAAGACCAAATTAGTCAATTTGTGAAGGATAAGGATAAACCAGTACAATAGTTCATGATGGAAAGCATTTTCCCTTTCCCCTTCGATAAGAGTCTTCGCATGCCACCTTTTCCCAAAGGTATAGAACTTCCCAAGTATGATAAATATATGGGTACTACTGATCCCCAAGATCACTTAAGAGAGTTTGGTGCTCTATCCATGGAGTTCATACATGATCAGACCTATCTCATGTGCCTCTTTCCTCATAGTTTGGGTGGGTCAGCTATGGAGTGGTTCTCTAGACTACCCACTGGTATCAAGACTTTTGATGAGATTTCTAATTTGTTCCTCCAACATTATTCGCATAATATCTAGCATCCAGTCAATATCTGAGATCTTTGTAATCTTGAACAATGACAGGGGGAACCTTTCTTGGCATTTCTCTAGAGATGGAGACAACTCTATACAAAATATCCTCGCAAAATACTTGAGTCTGAAAAGCTTGATATCTTCTTAGATAATCTCATCCCCAATTTTGGATATCAAGTACAGTTGCAAGGTCCCCTAACTTTTGATAATAAGATTAAATAAGTTGTGAGGATAGAAGCATTTATGGTCAAGAAAAGAGAATTGACTTTGAACAAGAATAACAAACAAGGGTCTTCCTCCTCGAACAAAGACAAAGGTAAGTTTTTCAACAAAAATAGAGATGTTGTAAATGATGGAGTTGTTGACAATGTGACCCCAAAACCTTCAAAGTATGTTTTCTACCTTACCTCTGGTTTACAGGTAGCCAAAGCCATTAAGAAGGCTGCGACAGATACTCAGCAACCTTCAAGGTTTTCCAAAAACAAACCTTGGGCCTCTTGACCCAAGCGTGAGTTTACTTCTGTGGGAGAACTCCTTGATGTGGTTTACAAGACTCTTATGCAAAACCATATACTCACTCCTTTGGAAAATTTACATCCCTATGACCCACAACCGCGACCTGCTTGGTGGAATGATACCGCATACTATGATTATCACCAAAACAAGGGTCATAAGACTTTTGGCTGCATTCAGCTTAGACATAAGATCCAAGATTTTATCAACAATGGGGATATTGTTGTGAGTGGTCATAATAAGAACTCAGATCATTAGGCATTTAAAGACCCCTTTCCTCCTCACAAGAAGGGTGAATCTTCCAAGACCAAGAATGCCAACGCCAAGGTTAACTACACATACACTACCAATGACAATGTCATTAATATGGTTGAACCCATGGAGGTCAAATATTGTGACATGATCACTATCAAGGGGAGTGAGGATGCTCCTAGGCCTAAGACTCTATTTGTCTTGCGAGGCCCTATGTCTCATCCTTCTAAACCAAAATCATCTCAGGATTATGTGAATGTTTTTACCCGATCTCATGCAAAGATCACCATTAAGGGTCCCAACCCTTCTACATCCGCACTGAAATAACCTATGGATAAAGTTGTTGTTGGTCCTACCAACAAGAACTCAAAATTGGTCTCTATGCCTAGTACTACTAATTACAACATTCTAGACTAGTTGCAACATACCAACACTCAGATCACTATCTTTGAGCTGTTGAAGATCTCGCCTGCTCATAGGTAGATTCTTGATAAAGCCCTCACTGAGGCAAATGTCCCAAAAGATTTGGATCTTGATTGGTTTCAATCCATGGTGGGTCACTTGACCTCACTGCATTATTTTTATTTCTCTGAAGAAGATGACCATTCGTTGAGCCATCCGCACAATGATCCTCTGCATATTAAAGTCATGATAGGCCCAAAGTGCATCTCCTGCGTCCTCATTAACAATGGTGTTGGTCTTAATATCTGCTCTGCTAAGCTGCTCACCCAATTAGGCTATGATGAAGATTGCATAGATGCCCGCAAGAAAATTACCATTAAGGCATATGATGAAAAGGAATGGAAATCCAAAGGTTTAGTTGTGTTGCCCATCTGAGTTGGACCTGTTGAGAGGGATGTCATCTATCAAGTTCTAGACATTCCCCTTGCATACAACATACTATTTAGTAGATCGTGGATTCATGAAATGCAGGTAGTTCCATCTACATATCATCAATGTATCAAGTTCTCATTCCTTGGAGCAGAAGTGATAGTACCTACCAATACAAACTATTCTTGTAATACACTCACACAATTTGCATACAGTTTTGTCCCAACTAATAGAGAGTCTACTGAATTCTATGATGCCAAACTCAAAGAAATGGAGTAGAATTTGAAACTCAAAGATACAGGCATGGGGGGTATTAGATAGAACCTATGTTATCATTAGAAGCTTTTCCTCCATCTCCGCATTCCTACAGGAGGCCCTCTAAGAGCAATAAACCCTCTGCCAGTTCTCCTCAAATAGTCTCTGATGGTGCCTTTGTACGAGCCACAACGCCACTAGAAGATGAGGATGAGAAAGAGCTATTATAGCTTGGCTTTACAAAGGAAAGGACACATCTGAACAAATCACTCATGCTCATGATATAGAACATGAACCAAATAGTGAAGGTTTCAAGCTCATGAAATGCTTCGGTTATAAAGGGAGTGGCCCTATAGGGGTGAATGATAATGGCTTACTTGAACCAATTGAAGCCATAGGTCGTCAAACTAAGGACACCACAGATCTAGGCTTCAAGAAAATCCCATTTCATTTAGGGATTAACAAATTTGTACTAGAACCAGAATTCCAGCCAAAACCTAAAGACACTACCATAGTTGCAAGTTCGAAAGACAAATCTGACAAGGATATCTTTCCCTATCCCATTCCTCTAGATTTTGCTACATTCCTTGCAAAACTAGATGATTTTGTACCATGTGTTAGTATAGTAGAAACTGATAGTGATTTTGATGAAATTGCCTTGGGTACTCCACTAACATACGAGCGGTTGATAGAAATCCAAACTACTGATCCTAATTATGCAGGTGAGTTGTACATGCCACCATCCTTTCAAGAGCAGTTTAAGAAAGAACAAAACCAGCAAACCATTAATACTACAAGAGATGAAAATGAGTCAGATGGTACAATAAGTGTTGATGGAATTCTCATATCAAGCATCTTTGATTCACATGAGTATGAGTTTGATTCTCTGTCTGATGCAACTTTTGATAAAGATATAGATGTTGTTCATGTGTATGAAAACCTTCTTGAGGTAGGTGAAGGGTCTAGTGTTAGGACAACCAAGTGTGATTCCACTAACGCTAACATTCCCTCTACTTCTACTGTGAGGACTCAAGAGGAATCAAACACACCTTTGGATGAGATTGCTCTAGGTCTTGACTTACTCGTCCACGCTTTTGATGACTATAATGTGAATGCACTTGAACCTACCACTTCTCTTTCACTCCAAAATCTTGAGCTCGTCGACTAGAACTCTCCCTCTCCATCTAGTGAAGTCCTCATGTTCCAGAATGACTACACTCTTGCCTGTTACCTCAATGTTGTCAAACCTATAATGTTCTCCACCAATGAAGATAGTGTCAACATGACTGAAGCTGATATCAAGTATCTTAGTCATAAAATTAAAAGAAAAAAGAATAGGTGCTCCGATGGTGAAAACCACATTATGGCAGTGTTAGAGCTGAAAAAAGTAAAAATAAAAGACATATCTGAGGGTGAAAACCTCTTCGAGGCACCCAAGGATGAGATAATTGATACAATTCCCAATCATTTTCAAGAGAGATCATCAATGCTAATTGAGCCAACCCAACCATTGAATTTGGGTACAAAAGCTGCACCTCAAATTATTCATTTGGTAAAGTCACTATCTACAAAAGAGAAAGAAGAGTTCACCAATTTCTTTCAAAGCAAGAAAATCAATTTTGCATGGACTTACTCTGATATGCCTGGATTGGATCCTAATCTAATCATGCATCATCTATCTATTGCACCAGGTGTTAAGCTTGTCAAACAAAAGCTTCATAATATGCATCCACATGTAGCACTCTTAGTCAAGGCAGAATTAGAAAAACTTCTCAAAGCTAGTTTTACCAGAGGCATTGACTACGTAGAATGGATTTCCAATATTCTTCCTATTTCTAAGCATGATAAATCCATTTGAGTTTGCACAGACTTCCAGGACCTGAATAAAGCATGTCCTAAAGATGACTTTCCATTACCCAATATTGACATGATTGTGGATATGATGGTAGGCTATGAAATGTATTCTCTAATGGATAGCTTCTATGGTTACAACCAGATAAAGATCACACCAAAAGATCAAGAAAAGACTACTTTCACATGTGCTTGGGGAAATTTATGTTGGAATGTCATGCCCTTTGGACTTAAAAATGTTGGAGCTACATATCAAAGGGCTGTCACGACTATCTTTCATGACATGATGCACAAAACAATGGAAGATTATGTAGATGACACTTTGGCTAAGAGTATACAATGGAAAGCACATCTTATAGATCTAGGTCCTATAATAGATCGAATGAAATAATTCAGTCTAAGGCTCAACCCAAAAAAGTGTGCATTTGGTGTCACTTCTGGCAAGCTGTTGGGTTATATCATATTTGCTAAAGGCATAGAGGTAGATCCCGAGAAAGTTCAAGCTATCATTGAAATGGCTCCGCCAAAGAACATCAGTTATATGAGAGGACTTCAGGGAAGACTACAATCCATTTAGCACTTCATTGCACAACTGGTCGGTAAGTCACAACCATTCACCAAGACTCTACATAAATGTGTGACTTATGAGTGGAACAAAGACTGTGACAAATGACACACTCAGATCAAACAATATCTTGTAAATCCACCAATCTTGATGCCTCCTATTCATGAGAAGCTACTCATCCTCTATATCTCAGCTACAGACACATCTCTGGGTGCCCTGTTGGCTCAAGAAGACCAAAATAACAAAGAATGATCCATTTATTACCTCAGTAGAACTCTGGTCTCTTATGAGATGAACTATTCAGTCATTGAAAAAGCTTGTCTAGTAGTGGTGTTTACTTCATAGAAATTATGACACTATATGCTTGCTCACACTACAAGACTCATTGCTAAGATTGATCCATTAAAGTATCTACTCAGCAAAGCTACCCTCATAGGCAGACTGGCAAAATGGGTTATGATACTTAGTGAGTTTGACATTGAGTATGTAGAGAGAAAGGCTATCAAAGGACAAGTGATTGTAGATTAGTTGACAGAAGATCCTCTCAAGGATCATCAACCATTGAACATTGAGTTTCTAGATGACTCCATTATGCTTCTCACACATCAAATATGGAGCATTTTCTTTGATGGATCTTTCACCCAGTAGGGGTCAAGTGCTAGAATATTATTCATTACTCCACAGAGATATTCTTTACCTAAAGCTTACAAAATGTTGTTTCCTTGCACAAATAACATCATTGAGTATGAAGCCCTCATCAATGGTATGAAGATAGCCATAGAATGGTGTGTGGATGAACTTAAGGTCTTTGGAGACTCACAATTGGTCATCAATCAGGTTAATGACATCTATCAAACAAAGGATGAAAAGCTAGTGCCTTATAAACAGATGGTCGATGATCTGAGAAAATACTTTGCACATATCACTTTCCAATAGGTTCCAAGAGCAGATAAAAAAGCAGTTGATGCCATGGCTACTCTTGCCTCTATTTTATAGATGCCGAAAAATGACTTCAAACATGAATTCCTGGTGGAGACATTATGCTACCCAGCCTACAATACTCCTAAATCTAGCATGATTTGTTTAGTCATTGGACATGATTCATCCCGCTACCATCATATCTACTCCTAGATCTGAGACTAGATTATTCCAGACACCTGCACCCAAAATGAAAAATGTAACCTAATCTATAGTGCTTCACGCTATGTCATTGTAGCTAATGACTTGTATAGGCAAGGTCTAGATGATACCCTCCTTAGGTGTTTAGAGCCTGATGAGTCCAAATGTGCGTTAGCTGAGGTGCATGAAGGCATATGTGGTTCTCATTTGAGCGGCCTGACATTAGCTCATAAAATTATTATAGCTAGTTACTATTGGTCAGATATGGAAAAAGAAGCTACACAATATGCCAAAACTTGCAAACAGTACCAGCTCCATGAAAATCTGATCCATGCTCTTTCTAAGGAGCTCATTCCCTTCATCAATTTATGGTCATTTCAACAATGGGCCTTTGATTTGGTGGGTCAAATTCATCCCTCTTCCTCGAGAGGACACAAGTTCATGATCACTGCTATAGATTATTTTACTAAATGGGCTAAGGTAGTACCTCTGACCATAGCTGATGGCAAATCTGTAGCTTGGTTTATACTGAATTACATCATCTGTAGATATGGTGTACCCTCCTCAATAATCACTAACAATGGGGGGTAGTTCAAGAACAAGTATCTCAAGGAATTATGCACTAAGTTCAAAATCATTCAGCACTAGTCTTCCATCTATTATCCCCAGGGTAATGGACATGCAAAAGCATCTAACAAGACAATTCTCAAGATCTTATATTGCACAGTTCACAAATCTGGTAGAGATTGGCACCTCCAGATTAATCCAGCTTTATGGGCCTATAGAACAAGAATTCATACACCAACAGGGGCCATGCCCTTTGCCTTAGTTTATAGCATGGATGTTGTATTGCTTGTTGAGGTTGAGATTCCTACATTACGAGTCTCTCTAAAGGGCCTCATTACTGATGAAGATATTAGAATATCTTGGCTACAAGAGCTAGAGTTATTGGATGAACGTTGGCAAGTGGTGTTTGATCATCTCAGAGCATACTAGAAGAGAATGTCTAAGAGATATAATAAGAAGGTCAGACCAAGGGAATCCCAAGTGGGTGATCTCATCCTGAGAGAGAACCCCAAGAACCAACAACAATGGATCCAGAAGGGAAAGTTTGAACCAAATTGGCTTGGTCCGTACATTATCACTGGAGAATTTGGGTCTGGTACTTATCAACTCTCTACTACTAAAGGAGAATAGCTCAAAGAGCCGATCAACACTCTGCAGCTAAAGCGGTTCTATAGCTGAGACATTTTCTATGTGCTCTTGTACATACTCTATTTTGAAAAAATCCTAAAAATTACAAAATGTGCTGAAAAAATGATCATCTTAGTGAAAACCTGGTAAACAGGCGCTTTGATGTATCTATTATCCTAGTGAAAAACTGGTAAATAGGTGCCTTGATAATACAAAAAAAAAAGAAAAATACAAAAATACAAAAAATAAATAAAAAAGAGAAAAGTACAAAAAAAATTGAAAAAGAAAAAATGTGTAATTGATGAAAACTTGGTAAACAGGCATCATGGTAGCAAAGATAGAATCTCTGCCAAGATGGTGAAAACATGGTAAATAGGCACCTCTTGTTTCCCAATGCTATACCTATTACAACATCGCTTGGCCTTGTACAAATGCTCATTGCTTTCCTGCTTTAGTTAGCTTCCTCGCTTTCCTGCTTTAGTTTGTTTTCCCGTTTCCTTCTTTAGTTCACTAGCTCATGCATTCACTCTTAGTTACCTTTGAGAATTTGCCTGACTCTACATGGGTTGAAATTGGTCACACTTGGGGGCACCTTCTTGGTCTAAGGGGCATTTTCCTATCATTTTCAGAGGATTTCCCTTGCATCAGTCACTAGTAGTTCTCACTGCATCTGCCTGTTGATGTTTCGTTCACTCTTAGATCTCTCTCCTTGAGGATCTCTTGTATCAGTCACCAGTGGTTCTCACAGTGTTTGTCTGCTGATACTTTGTTTAGTACTCTAATTTCTCCTTGAGACTCTCTCTCGCATTAGTCACCAGTGGTTCTCACTGTGTCTTTCTATTGTTGCCATCCTGTTGAGACTTCTCGCGCTATATACTTCTGATCCAACATCAATCTGCTGAAACTAAAACTAGATTTGTAACTTTCTAAAAGCATGCTAAGATTTTCTTTTGCATTCTTATTCTTTCACTTCACCATTCCTCCTCGAGCAACTCCAAGATGTCTATCTTGACCGAGAGAAGCAAAGACTGGGGGCATGATCTTTTCTTTGTTTTTTGTTCGTTGGTTTAGTTCCAATGATCCAAAGGATCCATATAAGAGGGGTGTCCACTATGAGAGCCTTCATCTTGTATTGGATGGCCATGTGTACCTCCACTCCTTTTATATGGAAACTTTGGTGAGGTTGGTTCTTCTCCTTGTTTGTTTGAGTGACTTCTTTCTACTACAAGTGAAATTGAAAATGCTCATACTGTGAAGTGAACATAAGGGTCACTGCGAGCACCTTTGATATGTTTATCATTCACTTAGTAAAAAGAGGAAATCTTGCGTGTCTAACGTGATTGTATGCAAGCAACATTTAGGTCATTCTAGCAACTATTCTTTGATGCTTATGTTAACTTTCTAAATCAAAAGGAATAGGTGTTCAAGTCATTCTAGCTTCTTGTGCCTTAATGCTTACACCTCATTCCAAAAAATTTAAGACTAATGTCATATTCATATTCTCATGATTATAATGTTAGTGAGGGTTGTATGGCATCCCATGATCATCTGATACTAAAAAATCTATGATGATAATTATCCAATGGGTCCAACAACCAAGTCCTTGGGATTGCATCTAGCTTGGGCTTACATTTTCATTCTAGGCTTGCATTGAGACAGTATTCTGATGCTCACTTCATTTTTCTCTTTTAGATCTATTCACCAAGGGTTCTCATCTCACATCCCGGGTTCATCTTGACTGCACAAGTGTCTAATCCTCACTCTCGATCTTCAAACATTCTTTTGGTTAGTACCAGTCGTATATTGTAACATCCTGCATGAGATTATTAGTACCATATACATTGCATTTCCATTGCATCCACAAAGTGCATTACCATAACTCATATGCATACATTCTTCACCTACATATCCAAATACATGTGCATCCATCATAAGCATAAATTAAATCATACATTGCATTTATCTATCATTACATTGCATACATATATACATATAAAGTATGTGCACATACATTTTCATATTCATAAAGAACCATGTACATCTCATATCTATCCATACATCTAATCATTTAGGAAACATCTCACAAAACATCAACATCCAAAGCAATATGTAATGTGTACAATGATATCAAAAGATGAGCTCATATATATATATATATATATATTGATCAATGGAATTTTAGCGTATACAAACAATGGTGCTACTTGAGCACAATCTATCAAAAATGGGCTACAATGTATCATTATATGTCATAATCTAACTCTTCCCATCACCACCTGGAGGAGGTGGAGGGGGTGGCGTATCCTGCTACACTGGTCCCTATGGTGGAGGCCCCTGTGGAACTATCCATGCCTCGGTATACTTTGAAAATGATGAGACCTTCTCTGCTAAATCTGGAACTACATTGATATATGCTGCATAATAATATGCTACCTATGCAGCCTCATATCGGGCCTCTATTTGAGCCCTAGCCAATGCCTCATGTAGCCCTTTGATCTCTTAATTTCTCTATGCTACTTGGGTCTCCTACATGATTACCTATGTATGGAAATCATCTCTCTCTCTGCACCTACCAGACCCTATCTTGGCTCTTTCGTAGAGCCTCCTACAACTGTGCAACCTGACCTCCAGCGGGTGGTCCCTGTGTAGCCTGATCCTGCATATCTGTGTCCTTGACCTTTGTCTCCTTGTTAGGATACTGCTACTGCTATGAGGAATTGTCTGTCCTCTGCCTAGTAGATCTCTACTGGCCTCCGCTACTCAGTATACTAGAATCTATACCCATATGTCTCGGTGGAATAGCCATTTTCCCAATCCTCGGTCTGAGTTCCTGCTGCTGTTGAGCCACCTGTTGTGCAACCTACTGCTGTGTAGGTAGCTTGACGCAAAACAAGGCAGGGAGGATCCAATTAAGAACAATCCAACCTTGCAGCTTTAGAATTACACAACAAAAAAGATAACACAACAAGATGTTTCAACTCAATTTTCATTAACATGCCTGACTGTAAGGCCTTTCGGGTTAGGGCCAATTACAACAGAAACAAGTTCTACAAGATCCACATAGATCCAATACAAACTTAACTAGTTCAACTTTGAAAACAATCAATAATTGATGGAAACCCTAAGGTAGATCTAAACTTGAGCTCTCAAGCCTCCAAGCAATCTCCTTGTCTCCAAGTGTGCAAACCACTAGCTTTGCAACTACAAACTCTCAGATAACAATATGATCTGCAAGATCATGCAAGATCTTTTCCACAACTTCACCAACTCTAGCTTTCAAAACCTTAGATCTAATTTGCTAAGTCTTCCAAGTCATGAACTCCTACTCCTGTTGATGATGCCTAAACACCTACCCAAAACATCCTATAAATACTAATCATTAGCCACAAGTCGGCTGGATGAAACCATTAACTCCCCCCCAAAAATTATTAAATGCAATACAAGTCAGCTTCAAATAGCCTTTCAAATATTTAATTCAATATGTCAGCTTGTAACAATAACTACCAACAATAAATGCACCAAGTCAGCCCAACAAATCACACAGAACTCCAGTCGGTAAACCAGAACTACTAAGCAATAGTGAAATAATCGAGCATGCTAGGCATCACCGAGCACCAGTGTCGACTAAGCACCACATGCATCATTGAGTAACACTTTCATCAAGTACCAAAGATTATCGAGTTCCTTCAGTGACTGAGCTTCCTTCAATGAACAAGACCGTCAGTTAAGGCTGCAACTGAGTAACACTGGCCAAACAAACACCTCCCATGAAGATCTACCGAGTACCCTAGAATGCCCCTACATCAGACACCCCAGGTTCAAAAATATATTCATATGTGAGAAGAACATCTTCTAGGATTCAACACATAAACCCTGAACTGATTCTTCACATACAAGTCCTCCACCTTTTTAGTTTGCATACTCTTCCACTTTAGCTTTCTCTGTCTCTTCAAGTCTTTCCTAAAAAACACACAGGTTTATCCTCCATACTGATCATTCATTTTCTCTGGATCTACCAACTCAACTTGGCTACCAATACTCAAGCTTCTCCTACCGAGTGTTGTATCCAGCAAAGGCATCAGGGAAAACTTCTTGTCATCCTTCTCAACAGTGAACACATTTCTGACACAGTTATACATAGCTCTACAATCATATTGCCAAGGTCTACCAAGCAATATATCACAACTATTCATCTTCACAGTGTCACATAACACAAGATCCTTGTACTGGCCAATCTGAACATCAATAAAGCATTGTTCTCTTACTTCTAGAGCATGAACATCTTGTAACCAGCCAATCCTATAAGGACAAGGATGCTTCATTATATTCAACCCAAGTTTCTAAACCATGTCCTCAGCAACAAGGTTATCAATACTACCACTATCAGCAACAACATCACAGAGTTTACCTCTAGAATTGCATTGGGTCCTAAACAAGTTACTCCTCTAACAAGGTTCCTCCTTTGTATCGAACAATGTTTTCCAAAGCAACAAGTTCTCAGATTTAGGTTCATTCTCATTCACCATAGCAGTTCATTAGTCACCAAGCTTCTTTTGTGTACACTCAAAAGAATGGTGTCCTTCCTCTCCATAGTTATAGCAAGTACCCTTAAAGATAACTCTACCTGTCTTCTTCTTCGGTTCCACAGGTTTATGTTCATCTTCTGCATCAGTTGGTTTATCCTTCACCGAGTGATCAATCTTATCTTTCCCTCGGGGATTACTATGTTATTTCCTCTTCAAATTATCTTCTGCCTTCAGAGCATACTGATAACCATATTCAACAGAGTCAATCTTCAACATACCAAGCTCATCCTGAATATTGAATCTCAAACCATTCACATACCGAGCTACCTTTTTCCTTACCAAGCTCTCGATGTCCAGACTGAATAGTAAGTTTGTAGAACTCCTCGGTATAATCTTCAACAGACAAATCCTTCTATTTTAGATTCTGCAACTTCTTAAACAAGTCAAGCTCATAGTTAGAAGGTATGAACTTAGCTTTCAATTTTGTCACCATCAACCTCCACTGATTGATCTTCATTTCACCTTCATCTTCTCTATCTCTTTGTAGTTCTTTCCACCAAAGAGCAACATGTCCTTTCAACTTTTTCTGTGCTAATCTCACCTAAAGAGGATCCTCAATTTATTCCAGCTCAAAGAAATCTTCAAGTTCACCAATCCAATCAATCAAGTTCTCGGGCTTCAAATTACAAGAGAAAGTAGAAACTTCCATTCGATAACTACTACTTAACCGAGCTCTAGATCTAGGCAACCGATTAGTTCTATCCTCACCAGATCTATCCATCTGGTCATCACCACTAGATCTAATAGGTTCAAAGTCTTTAGTAGCTTCCTCATAACCATCTTCAGTACCAACATTATGAGGTACACCAGCAACAACTCTCATGATCTTGACGACCATGTCATTCTTCATCAACTCCATCTTAGATCTGAAATCTGATTTCACCTTCTCTGTAATCCTAGATTCAACAATATCACATAGATCTACAAGTACTCTAGGGTCCAATCTTCTCAGAGGCATCCTTAAAGATAAGAGAAACCCTCTACAACAAACCCTACATCGACCACCTTGTGGCAATCTCCAAGTTGTATACAAGTCAGATCTCAACCCGTCACCTTAAAAAAACAACTAGGGCAAGATCCACAAGTTCAGTGCTCTAGATCTGCAATCCAGATTAGATGATCTCTTCACCAACAAGATCAACTTCACAAGATCAGCCTTGCTAGGTCAACCTTCACTCCACAAGATCAACTCAGCTCTGGTACCACCTGATGTAGACCAAGGCAGGGAGGATCCATTTAAGGACAATCCAGCCTTGTAGCTTCATAATTACACAGTGAAAAACACAACACAACAAGATGTTTCAACTCAATTTTCATTAACATGCCTGACTGTAAGGCCTTTCGGGTTAGGGCCAATTACAACAAAAACAAGTTCTACAAGATCCACATAGATCCAATACAAACTTAGCTAGTTTAGCTCTAAAAATAATCAGCAACTGATGGAAACCTAAGGTAGATCTACACTTGAGCTCGCAAGCCTCCAAGCAATCTCCTTGTCTCTAAGTGTGCAAACCACTAGCTCTGCAACTACAAACTCTCAGATAACAATCTAATCTACAAGATCATACAAGATCTTTTCCACAACTTCACCAACTCCAACTTTCAGAACCTCATATCTGATTTGCTAAGTCTTCCAAGTCATGAACTCCCACTCCTACTGATGTTGCCTAAACACCTACCCAAAACATCCTATAAATACTAATCATCAGCCATAAGTCAGTTGGATGAAACCATTAACTCCCCCAACAATTATTAAATGCAATACAAGTTAGCTTCAAATAGCCTTACAAACATTTAATTCAACATGTTGGCCTGTAACAACAACTACCAACAATAAATGCACCAAGTTGGCCCAACAAATCACACAGAACTCCAGTCGGTAAACCAAAACTACCGAGCAATAGTGAAATAACTGAGCATGCCAGGCATCACTGAGCACCAGTGTCGACCGAGCACCAAAGGCATCATCGAGTAACACTTTCACTGAGTGCCAGAGATTACCGAGTTCCTTCAGTGACCGAGCTTCCTTTAATGATCGAGACTGTCAATCAAGGCTGCAACCAAGTAACACCTGCCAAACACACACCTCCCATGCAGATCTACCGAGTACCCTAGAATGCCCCTACATCATTGCTACTGTACTAGCTGTTGCTACTATGGTGGAAGCTACACCACCTTTTGTGCCCTCTGACCCATGCCAACATGATCTGTAAATCTTAGGTAAGGATGTGCTAATATGTGATCCTTGTATGCGGGTGTCATCCCTACATTGGTCACACCTGCTAGATAATCCCACTAAGCTAGTGGTACTCATGCCTCAATCATACAATGTCTCTGATCTAGCCTCAGCTACTAGCCCTTCTTTGCCTCATCGGTGAAGCGAGCATAGGTGCAATACTCCTGGGAGATGTCTTGTGGCCTCCCAAACTGCCTCAAGACCCATGATAGAGGGAATCTCTCAATAATGCTAATAGTGTGCCCAATCAAAGGACATGAGAAAAACATGTGGTAGCTCATTCTAGCATCATCCCATACCTTTATAGCTACCCATGGCTGCCAAACCATTGCTATCATGTCATCAATATGTGCCCACCACTGCTCAGTCTTACCCAGTGCTGGCTAGGTCATCGGTCCGACATACCTGTATATGTAGGGCTCTAATGACTATTTGGTATCATAAAAAACTAGCCTACATACGGGGAGATGCTCCCAGGCCCATATCTATAATACAAAAACCCCTGTGGCCATGGTCCAAGAACCCTGATACACGATCTCGTGCATTTTGTGATACATCTGGGCTAGCATATACTCGCTCCATCTGAATCTCATAGCTGGCCTATCTAACATCCGCTATAGCATGCACCCCCAACCACACTCTAGCCTGTGCTGTCCCCAATCCAGCATAAGATAACAACCTAGAAATGCTGCTAGAATAACCACCAATCTATGCCCTGCTCCATACTAGCCGACTAAGTCATCCCATGCAATGGCCTGACCCATCACCAACTCATCCTGAAAGATGGCCCTCAATGCCAAAGTTCCCTCTCTTGGCTAAACATCATACTCCACGTGTGCGCCATGGAAGGGTACTCTCAGAATCTCGTATATATCCTCTGGGTGACTGTCATCTCCCCCATAGGCAAGTGGAATGTGTTCATCTCCAAGTTGAAACACTCAACTAGTGCACCTAATAGACCAGGATTTACTTGAATGTCGAGTATATCACACAAGTAAGATAATCTCAATCCGTTAAGATGTGCCCCCTCTGCATCATCTAATCTCCACACCAGCTCTCCTATGACTAGGTGATGAGATCGAAACACGATATCTGGGAAGTCAACCTACAATGCAAGCGACGACACTTGATCAATATTTCAATCATGATGGTTTTTAATGCAAAGACAACAAGTGAAAGTATGCACCTATCCTAAACTGCCTATTAGAGGCTCTACTTGGCTGAACTTATGCAATTTTGATGCAATTTGGACAAAAATGATAAAAATTTGCAACAATTTTTTGCACGAGGAAGTAGGATCCTCAAGTGAGGTTTTGCAGCCACATGAGACTTTATCTCCATTCGCGTGAGAAATCCTCATTGAGGGAGGTTTCTCGTGTGACATCAATAGCCACCTCACGTAAGCTCGTGGAGGTGCCCTACGCGAGGAAGCCCTCTTTGGGTCTTTCCTTGCACGAGACGCGCTTGAGGCCCACGCGAGGAAACTATTCCCTTGCATGAACTTTGGCAGGAAAATCCTAAGAAATCCTTAAAATCTAATCTAAATCTCCTAAAAAGCAGTAAAACTTGAAATGCAAGGTAAGTTTTCAACTACTTACAGGTGGGTCGTAATCCACTAGCTGACTGTGACATTGGGAGCACTCGAATCGATGGGATCTCATTGGCACGCTCTCCATTTTGCTCTGAGCTCTCAAATTGCTAAAGACAAAAGTGAATAATGAATTGAAAATGACCCCTTCGGGCCTTATATAGATTTTGACCTAATTTTCAAAAGTGCTATGTTCTGCACAAAAACTTCACCCTTGGCTAAATCGACCACTCTGAATCCATTTTTAGGATTTAAATCAAAATCTGACATCTCTAGATAGCTCAAAATCATGTTTTAAATATCTAGGATCAGCATGATCGAACGCTTGTGCAGTTAACCTTGTGGTGATGTTTTCTTACCATAATCTCATCTCATCATCATTTTATCAGCTCTATCTTTTTCATCAAAAGTCAACTCTAGTCAACCATGGTCAAACTTGGTCAATAGGACCTCCATATCACTCCAAATCACTTCTACATCATCTCGATGCTTCATTTGTTCTAAGTTCTTTTGGATCTCTGATTTTATCTCTATCTATAACCTATTGCTGTCAATCATCTTTCAGACGTGTCATCTTTCGATTTCGCTCCTGAGGGGGCAGGATGATTGCATCATTAAATTTTATCGAATCAATTCTTGAATCAGTCTGATCTGAATCAAAATTCCTCATCGCTTGGGGCATCTCATCACTAGGGGCATCTTTGTGTCTCACATCTTGTCATCTTGTCATATATCTTTTAGGTATCTGAGCAACCTAACTCGGATCCTCAAGGACCAAGCTTCGTTCTGGAGATGGTTCTAGAAATCTCATTGGGTATTGGGCCAATCTAACCCTAATTCCTGAAAGTCAAGCTTCATTTTGGAGATGGCTCTGAAAACTCTCTTTCTAACTGTTATCTGGGCAATCTAACCTGGGTCTCAGAGGACTAAGCTTCGTTCTAGAGATAGTCCTAAATCTACATCAGTTATCATTTAATCAATGGGTACTGGGGCAATCTAACCCTGACTCCTAAAGATTGAGCCTCATTCTGGGGATAGTCTTATCTAAAGTGGTAATCTGACTGATGTCTTTGCAATCTAACTTAGGCTTCGAAGAATCAAGCTTTGTTCTGGAGATGGTTCTGCAACTCAATCTGATCGGTGTCTTGGTGATCTAACCTCGACTTTTGAGGGTTAAGCTTTGGTCTGGAGATAACCCTGAAAGCCTCATCAATTGTCACATCATACTATTCTTTGAATCAACGCGCTGCTCACACATCAATTCAAAGAGGGGCAAAATGTAAAACCCCAAAATTGGCACCTTGCAATTCTAATAAATTTTGGTGCATTTCTTCAAAATACTACATCATCAAAGTGCTATTGTCCTAGGCAATTTTGTCTCCTAATTGACTTTACTTGACTTGGTGTCAAATGCAAAAAACCTTAAATTTGCATTAATCAAATACTATATTTAATTCCTAAATATCGACATTTATTGGCTAAATAATCCCTATGATTAACTAATTTAATTACAAAGTCCTAGTGCTTTTATTAAATTAATTCCACCCCTTTTAGCTAATACACATCAAAAGGAATTAAATAATTATTTAGTTCTTTAAGTGAAATATCCTCCTTTGAATTTAATTATTCAAATAATTCGAAAAGCCACCCATGTGGCAATATTTCATTTAATTAATTAGATAATTCCTCCAATTTGTTTCACCTCCCACCAAGGAGATGAAGAGTCGACCATTTCTTTGCAAGAAACTCTTCAGTCGCTACCCGGGCCCTTCTATATTAGAGACCTCTCATTCCTCATTTGAGGAGGCAATTTTTGAGTATTGAAACTATAGTGAATTGTTGTCTCACCTTTGCATTCTCAAAGCATTCCATTTTGCACATTAGATTAATTTCATTCTTAGATTATGATGCAATTTCAATTCTTAATATAGTTTGTTTTATCATGCTCTTAGAATAACACTCATCTTTCTTATAAGTTTGTAGCTTAATTTGCACTATCATTCTTAGTTTAATTTCAATTTTGCATTCTCATGCTAGCTTAATTCACTTTAATTCAATCTCTCTAGTATTTAAATCCTCCATTTTAGAGTCCGGTCTATGGTTGTTGGGCTCTCAATTCTGAGAGTGATTCAAAACCCCATCTAAATAGGAGGCAATAGGTCAATTCATGTATGTTTGTGAAATGAATAATTCATATTCATCTTCGTAATTCTCTTATGAGTAATGACTATGTTGAAGTCTATGGTTGAATTCAAGGTCCACGTTCAGTTGTAAACAACTACCCATTTAAAGATAAGTTGGGATTTACGTAGCTTTTACAATGATAGAGCCTAAAAGATAACTTTGATTAAAATGAATGACATAAGTCACTTTTACAAAAATAAAATTGGCAAACTTGTAACTTTGATGAAGACCGAGTACTGAGTTACACTGAGGTACTTATCCATCTTTATATGATTCTTTTGTACTCATCATCATTTCACCATAAACTCTTTGTTTACACTACAAACTATAGCTATACACTGTAACATTTGTGCCTTTGGAACAATCACAAAAAGTTATAGAGGTTGATTCTCAATAAGGCATTCAATCAAACACTTAGTGCACCATTTATATTCTCTAATCACAAAACACTATAATACCACATTTCTTTGAGGAATTTTGGTGTCATTGCGTAGGAATCCACATTGTGTATGCTTGAATATGGAAATACCATTATCTCTTCATTTGTTCATTTCATTCCATGAGATGATATTTCTTTGGAGAAAACTCTCAAATTATTGAAATGCATATTTCTATTCAAATTTTGGATGAACGTCTACCAAGACATTTCCCACCATGATATATGATAGAAAAAAATTCCTACCAATATGTTGTGATGCATGTTGATAACCTATTCAAAGTTTTCATTTTATCATGGCAAGGTGTTGGCAAGTTTGAAGAATTTGGCACTACTCATGCCATTACATTTTCTTAAAAATTTGAAAATATTTTTTCATAAAATCGCACATCCTTGTTTCAAAGCATCCATTTTGCACATTTTGCAATTAGTCCATTTAATTCTTTAAGATGACAATTGTGAGGGTATTATGTCAAACAATTTAGTCTTGGTATCTTTTCTCCGCATGCATAGGATGTTACAAATATTTTCAATGATGTTGTATGTGCATGCAATCGACCAAAGAATTGACAACCTTTAGTTTTTCAAATGCGTTAAATATTCAAAGAATTCCAACAAATTCATGTTGTGCTAATCTCCCAATCATTGCATTCAGTGAGATAAGATCTCTTGAGGCATGTTGTTAAATTGTTTACATAATGCATATGTGATTAACATCTTGCATACATGTTTATGGGAGGTATATGATGAAAATACTTTCCACCTTTATATACTTTACACTCAAAAAATAAATAGGTCCACCTTGCTAGGAAAAAATGGAGCTATAGTGCAAGCAAAGGTCAAGGTTTAGAAGACATCAAGGGTTGTGTTACAATGTGTATGCCCATTCTGGTTGACCTTTCAATAGAAAGAACCAAACCAAGTTCAACACAAGAGTAGGTAATCAAAAAGATAAGGAATGGAAGGCTCTGACAATATTCAAGAATATACATTATGACTCAAACAATGGTGGTTGGAGACCTGTAAACAATCAAAGATCACATTTCATTGAGTGCATGATGAGGATTTAAGATGGGTTTGATTTTGGGAAAATAGAAAAGAAGTTTTGGAGGCCAAAATCCAAGGTGAGGGTGGTTGATCAACCCCAACACGTAAGTGTGAATTTTGAACATGCCCTTGTCACATCTATGTTAATTGATAAGAAAGAATGGAGTGACTGTGAGTTTTTTAAAAGAAAATTCTTTTTACATGAAATGGTCGAGCCTTTGGCCATCTTTCAACAAGGTTAGGAATTGGTGTGATGCTCATTGGGGCAGGGATTACATTCTAAAAACTTTGGCAAACAGGTTATATTTGGTTATTTTCTCTTCTATGAAAGAGAAAGATTGGATTTTTAATAGTGGGTCATTTTTATTGATGGGAAGGGTCTATATATTGTAGATTGGGTTCCAAACTTTGATCCAGTGTCAGAAAAAGTCAAAGAAATTCCAATTTGGGTTAAAATGCCAAACTTACCGCACAAATATTGGGAGTAGGAGACTTTGATATTAATTGGAAATAAGTTAGGGACCTTCATTAAATATGAAGAAGTTGTTGACGATAGAGATTTTCCTATCTACCCACAAATTTTTATCTTGTGGAAAGTTGTTCACCCTTTGCTAGATATTCATGACTTGAGGTTTGGAGAGGGCCTATGGAAGCAATAGATTAAGGTGGATAAAAGTGAAGACCACCCCAAATAAAAAGAAGAGAGTGCAGGGAAGAGTAATGTGGCCAAAATAGGAAAAGGGAAAGGATTAGACAAAGATCTCTTAACTGACATGATTTTTTAAGTCTCAGAGGAGAAAGATAAAAAGAATTACTTAGAGACTCAGACTCTTGGGAAAACCCTTGACATCAACTATTATTTAGTTGGGCTTTAGAAAGTGTAGTCATAGTAGGGAGAAGGGAATAAACATGAGATAGATTTAATTTTTGAAAATGACTATTGCAACTTATTAGTGGATTCTAAAGAATATAGATCTACACATGAAGAAGAAGAGCTTTTATTCAATAATGGAAATATCCCTAACTCCCTTATTCAAGATAAAATGAGAATGAATATTTTAGTACATAATGCTAGAATGGTAAATCATTATGATGGTGTTGAGCAACAACTTCTGATAGGAGTGGAGGTAGATTTAAAAGATTGCAGAGATTAGTTAGAGAATGGTAGGACAAAAAATTCAGAATCGGACAATGACTTGAAGTAATTTTTGGCAAAGCTAGCATTAGGAGACTCTTCTAGAAATGTGGTGTTAGGTTCAGTTGGGGGTGGGGAATATTTTGGGTTTAAAGATATTCAAATCTATCCCATTTGCAACTTAGAGAGTTCATTTAAAGGTGTTAAAGACAATAGTGGAATAATGGGAGATTTTGATTTGGAATATGTTTCCCAATATGAGGAGGGAGGAGAGGATGATTTGGATCTAATGGAAAATACATAAATTCTTGATGCTAGATTAATTGAAAAAACCCTGACAGTGAATAGAAAACTAAACATTCGAGAGAAGAAAAAAAGAGGAGCAAGAACAACCAGAATGAAGCTAGCTTTAGCTGGAAGTGCAGTAAACTAAATAAAACTATTGAGATTGGGAAAGGGATATGCCCTTTCCTGATAACCATAAAGATCCTTTCATGGAATATCAGGGGTTGCAATGCCCCTGACAAGATCCGCCTGATTAAAAGATGCATTGATCAAGTAAGTCCAGATATTGTTTTTGTGCAAGAAACTAATCTTAGTGGTGATGATATTGATTCCTTTAAGATATATTTTTCAACATGGAAATGATTCTTTTCAAACTCTATTGGAGCTTTAGGGGGTTTAGGAGTGTTATGGTTAGATGTTTCAGTTGATATCCAGTTGAGAGGGAAGGATAGGAATTAGATGTGGGTGGAGATTGACTCCAAACAAATTTCAACTAGGTTCAATGCCATAAATATTTGTGGTCCAAATAGCCTTTCCATGAAAAGGTGGTTGTGGCATGAATTAACAATAATTTTGAACAATAACTCAAATGAGATGTTTATTCTTGGGGGAGATTTTAATGTCATTCTCAGTCTAGCTGAGAAGATGGGAGATAGAGGGTGGACAAGTCAAAGCCAAAAATATTTTGTTGAATTTATAATGAAGAATGGACTGATTGAGTTGGATTTGAGAAATGAGAATTTCACTTGGACTTATAGAAGAAGTGGTTTTCTTAACATAATAGAGAAATTGGATAGGTTTCTAATTACAAGAAATTAGGATGGCACTAATTGGACTTGTATTACAGATGTTCTCCCTATAACTAGGTTTGATAATTATCCTATTAGTCTGCACACTTAGAAAGAGTTGGTTTTGGATAGGGCTTCTTTCAAATTTGAATCAATGCAGGATGAAGGTATCAAGGACAAAATTAAGGAAAGGTGGTCTTTGAATCCTTTAAGATCAGGTAATAAGGTTTTTATCTTTTCAAGAAACTACAGTTAATCAAGGAGCAACTGAAAATTTGGAATAGAGATGTTTTCAAAAATGTTTTTAAATCTAGAATTGAGAATGAACTTGCAACATTACACTCAAGATTTATTGTGAAAGGCATGGTGGAGGAGGATTTTTAGATGGAAAAAAATTAAATAAATAAGATTTAGAATTTTTGTATAGAGAGGAGATTTTCTAAGTCCCGAGAAATATGGTTAAGGAGGGAGATAGGAATACAAAGTTTGTTAACAATTATGTCAAAGTTAAGAAATCATGTAATAAGATTTATTCCATTAAAGATTTGAATGGCAAGTTACTGCAAACTCTATAGGAGATTAATACTGAGGTGGTGAGATATTTGAAGGACATATTTCTGGGTGATCCAACAAGTTTAAATATTGATTTGAATATTTTAGATGTTATTCCTAGACGTGTTTCTGATGCAAAAAATAAAAGTTTGATGTGTTCCATCTCTAAGGGGGAGGTAAGGAGGGCTCTCTTTAATGTGGTTAGTGAGAAAGCCCCAGGCCCAGGTGTTTCTTAGCCATTTTCTTTTAAAGGTTTTGGGATATTGTTGGATCAGATATTTGGGAGGTTGTGGAAGAGTCTAGATGTGGGGGTTTTATGTTAAAATACTTTACTAATACTTTTGTTGCTCTCATCCCAAAATAGGTGGAAAGGTCTACCTTTGGAGATTTTAGACCAATCTCATTGTGTAATACCATTTATAAAATCATTACTAAGATTATTGCTAACAAGTTAAAGGGTGTCTAGATGTGGAGGTTTTATGTTAAAAGAATTTAATAATACTTGTGTTGCCCTCATCCCGAAATAGGAAGAAAGTTATACCTTTTGAGATTTTAGACCAATCTCACCATGTACTACCATTTATAAAATCATTACTAAGATTATTGCTAATTGGTTAAAGGGTGTTTTGGATTTAGTAATCTCAAATGAACAAAGCGGGTTTTCTCAAAATAGATCAGTTTGTGAAGGCGTAATTATTGTAGATGAGGCAATTCATTTTGTCAGGACAACAAAAACAAAGAGGATGATGATCAAAATTAACATTCAGAAGGCTTATGATGAGGTAAACCACAAATTTATTTTAAAGGTGTTGGAGAAATTTGGTTTCTACGAGGAATGGGTTAGATGGATTGAAAGTTGCATAGGCTCCCCCAGGTTCTCATTGCAAGTGAATGACAGTCTGCAAGGATTCTTTGAATCCAACAAAGGCATTTTTCAAGGGGACCCAATGTCTCTGTTTCTATTTATAATCATGGGTGAGGCTTTGGTTAGATTGATTTCAAGAAAGAGAAATGAGGGACAGTGGAAAGACATTAAAGTGGCTAAAGGCATTGAATCATTATTACAATTGCAATTTGAAGACGATGCATATCTCACAGGGGAAGCTACAATGAGGGAAGGTAGGGTCATAAAGGCTACAAAGGTATATTTTCAAAATTCTTGGGATGAGGATTGACTACCTTCTAGGTAAATATTTGGGGGTCCCCCTCTTGCATGGAACTTCAAAATTCAACTTTTGGAAGGATCTTATAGACAATTACTTTAAGAGGTTAGAAGGTTGGAAGAGAAAGTGGCTCACATAAGATGGTAGGATCTTAATGTTCATGTCTGTAATCTTGGTCATTCTAGTTTATTCAATAATGTGTTTGAAAATTCTAGGGAAGGTGATAAAAATGGTGGAGAAAAGAATGCACAAAATCTATTGGAATGGGGATAATGACTAAGAAAAACACCCCCTTCTTGCTTGGATTAAAATATACAAAGCTAAAGGTAGTGGGGGGGGGATGGTATTAGAGATTGGCATTTGATGAATATAGCTCTAGGGGAAAATTTAGTTTGGAGCATTTTATCAAATCCAAATTTTCTTTCGGTAAAAGTGGTTAAGGATATATATTTGGACAACATGGAGGACAAAAAAATATTAACTATAAGGAATCCACCTAGAGGCTCAGCTATTTGGAATTTCATAGTTGAGTGAAGATCGTTTATAACCAATCATCTTACTTGGGAAATAAGGAATGGATGAAATGCTAACTTTTGGGATGACTCATGGAATGGCCTTCCAACTTTAAAAGATTTAGTAGAGTTGCATGATATTAGAAATTTCTTCCTACAAATGTGGGGTGAAAAATTTAGTAATTACGTAGAATTGAAAGATGGCATTTTGGGAGAGGAACGAGGTTGGAGAATTTTGGATGGTTTAGGCCTTAATGATTAGTAATTGGAGTTAATGATAATGTTGTTTCATAATAGAAAATTTTTACTCACACAAAGGGAGGACATGATTGTAAGGTGTGAAACTAAGAGTGGCAAATATTTTGTGAAAATTGGATATCAAATTTTGGATAGGGTAGAGGAAGAGGAAAGTTGGCCTAAAAAAATATTTTTGGGAAAGGAGTGCTTGCTAAAGGCTACATAATTTGCATGGTTGGCAGTGAAGGGAAGAATATTAACCAGGGAGAGAAGAAAGAAATTTGGTATTCATGGCCCAATAATATATGCAATGTGTGAGGCAAAGTAGGAGGATGTGAACCATCTTCTTTTAAATTATAAGATGGCAGTAGACTGTTGGGATATGGTAAAGTGTAAATTGGGATGGTAGGGCCCTTTACAAAACACCTTAAGGATAGTCTTAAAAAATTGGACCATATATCATAAGAAAATAGCGCTATCACAACCCTTCAATTCTAATTTGGGAATTTTGGAAGGAGAGGAACAAGATGATTTTTTTAGGAAAACAATAATCTTTAGAGAGAATCAGATATAGGATCAATCATATGATTGAAGAGGTTGTCAAGGCTACTACTTATTATTTACATATCCAAACTCCTTTCACTCTAGGAGATCAAAGAATCCAATCAAATTGGCCAAGCATAATAATTAAAGTGATGGGGGTTGTAGGTGGGGGGAGGAGAGATAAGATGTGAATGAAGGAAGTTAGATGGAATAATTTTTTTGGGAAAACAACAATCTTTAGAGAGAATCAGATATAGGATCAATCATATGATTGAAGAGGTTGTCAAGGCTACTACTTATTATTTACATATCCAAACTCCTTTCACTCTAGGAGATCAAAGAATCCAATCAAATTGGCCAAGCATAATAATTAAAGTGATGGGGGTTGTAGGTGGGGGGAGGAGAGATAAGATGTGAATGAAGGAAGTTAGATGGAATAAGCCTGAAGATGGGTGGGTTAAAATTAATCTTGATGGTGTTGCAAAGAATAATCTGGGCACATCTGGTGCAAGGATCATCATTTGAGACAACAAAGGGGAAACCTTGACCATAGGGGCACAAAAGTTGATGGAGGCTTCAAATAATGTGGCAGAAGTAAAGGCCGCTTTGTTAGATATGAAGCCTGGAAAAATGATGGGTTTTAGGATAATCCACCTTGAAGGTGATTCATTGATCATTGCTCAAGATTTTGTAAAACAAAGATCAAAGACATGGTACCTACAGTCTTATATAGATGCAATTTCAGAACACTTCACTTTTTTTGATGATTTTCTTGTTATTAATGTGCTTAGGGAGGGAAATATGGAGGTTGATGCTCTATCAAAATGGGATTTAACCTTTGATGTAGAGGATGAGCTAAGATTTGAGGATGTTAGAATGTAGCAGGTTATGGGCTAAGTGGTGAATTCCATAAATTTTAAATAGATAATTATTGGCTAAGGCACATGCAATGAAAATGTTTATATTAATAATTGAATGCAATGGCTATCAATGATGTTTACGTTGGGAAAAGGAGGTAAGTTTATATGTAATTAAAGCAGCAAGAGGCATGATGGATTTGAATTATTATGATAAATAGTGGCTTTTGTATATTTATGAGGAGAAGCATGTGAAAAGCCAAGGTGATTCAGATATTGCAAGTTTCCATTCATGAATTGATAAGCGGAGGTAAGTAAGGAATTTTTTTGCATGGTGACAATCTATTCAACAATTAATTAATTCATTAGTTGTTGGTTAGGACTCTTTTAAAGAGATGGTCTCAATTTATTTTGGGCTCATTCTTCCCTCTAAGTTAGTTGCAGTGAATGGTGTGAAGAGTTCTGTGTTTGGAATGGAGGCTAATTTTACTGTGTTGACAAAAAAATAGTAGAAGGGTTTCCCAATATGGAAGAAGGGTTTAATAATATCATTATTTTGGTTAGTCTGGTAATGGGCATTAGTTTGGTTTAAGTTACAAAGTAATTTTTTAGGGTCTCTTCATAAGTTGTTTATTTAGTCATCTTTGTGGGTTAGCAACACTATGCTGCAATGTAATCTAGATATTAGGTATAGGATGGGGTTTTTTTGGTGATGGTTTTTTAAAATATTGTTGTTTTTTTGTATAGGGGTGAATGCATTGAGTTTTCAATATGTAGCAAATATGAAAAAAGTTGGGGTGATTCATAGGTGATAGGTGTGGTGTTAGAAGGATTGTTATATAGTAGTTTAATGATTATCAAATGTAATGATGTAAACTCTTTTAACTATTAATAATATATATATTACCGAGATAAATAAATAAATAAAATAAATAGGTCCACCATAGGTTTAGTTGGCATAATAGTAAGGTTTAGAGTGTCTTTAAGGTAGATGACACGAAAATGAAGGTCATCTCCTCTCAAAAAATATTGCAATGATAACAATCCATGCCACCACTTGATATCTCTATGAGACATATGCTAAATGATTTGGTTTATTGTCTATGATTCCACATTTTACATCTGATAATATTTGCTTTGAAAACAAATCCATTTTGTGCATATCACAATCATTGCATTCTTTGAAGTGAATAACAATGAATTTGAAATGTCAAATGATACAAGCCCTTTGATTGAACTTCCACTCTTTGTGTTCTTTTTCTAAATAGATTTTTGCATCCAAAATATCTGATAAAAGCTTCACAATGGGCATAAAGGTGAACCATTACCAACTTTTTCCAAAATTTCATAATAACTAGTCAGATTTGGAATTGCACATGCCATTTGCCTCTAGTTGAAAATATCTAGAGCCTATTCCAAGAATTCCCCAACAAAGTGATTTAATGAAATAAAAAATTGATAACATCCGCTCCCAAAATTATCATTCCCAAAAGTAGTTACTGTAACTACCTCCTTTTTGAAACTCTTGAAAACAAATATGAAACTTTCTTTGTTGGGACTTTGTGAAAGTTGGCCAACTTATGTTAGTTATTAAAGTTTCCAATGAATAGATCCCAAGAACATGTTGGTACTATCAACAACTTAGCCAAATTCTCTTAAAGACCGAAAAATGCTAATTGGCTTCTTTGCCAACTCGACCAACTTGTTGTTGATACAATATAAGTTTATCTTTTTGGTAAGTTGTGAATCTTATCCAGAACACCGATTATATATATTTATTGATTTGAAATTCTTTCAATATTATTCTTCTATTCAACATTTTGAATTAACTAGAAATGAAACCAAGTCATCATTTTAGTTGTTCTCATGGGTGTACACGAGCTCATTAGAAACCTTGTATGAGGCTTAAGTCACTTTGAAAAGCTATTAAGATGATCAATTGACATATCATGATCAACATTTGGAGAAATATTATCAACAGTTGCAAATGTGCCAGGATCCAAAGTTTCTTTTCAATATTAGTATTTTAAAAGTTGGTATCTAGAACCAACAACTTGGAGGGTTTGGGTAAAATATTGATGAATATTAACCTTTCCTTTTTCATTGACATTAGAATACAAGTTAACAACTTGAACATCACTATTGATATGCTTTGCATAACCAATCTTTGTCTCTTTTATTAGTCATTGATGAAGAGATATAATATTTTAGATAGTAGTGGATGATGAAGACTTCATGCATTTTGGGAGGTTATAATATAATTTCTCATTGTGTGGTCAACACAAATGGCTTGCACTACTTCAAACCTTTTAGTTTTATCGAATCTATGGAAGACTTGAATATACTGCATTCAACATGGGTTTTTTCATCGACCTTAGTGCTATTCATCACTTCAAACTTGAAATTTGTGAGAAATCATATCTTTGTAGTATAACCTCATAAGGCATCATGAAACTTGTCCACAAAAAACTAAATTATTTTGCATCATTCATCACAAATTGTTAATTTCAATTGTTTGTATGATTTTGTTTTCTTTCAAGATGCATCACTACTATTTAAAGCTTTGCTCATGAAAATTGATGATTCTTATTTTGAAATGGAAGGAGGCTCAACATTTGAGGTTGTTTGGAGAGTTTTTACTCACAAGTTCTAGCCAAGGGCTTTAATTTAAAATTTTAAAATTTGACTAGTTTAAAATAAGGTCTAATAGTCATTTAAATATTTTT
Source organism: Chamaecyparis obtusa (assembly GCA_027943335.1). Taxonomy (NCBI): domain Eukaryota; kingdom Viridiplantae; phylum Streptophyta; class Pinopsida; order Cupressales; family Cupressaceae; genus Chamaecyparis; species Chamaecyparis obtusa. The sequence continues at coordinate 1,460,792 of BSBK01000736.1, forward strand.
GAAATCCATACATTGCAATACTTGATATGTGTCTTCAATGTGTGTGTGTGTGTCTGCGCACGTATGTATGTGTTCACACACACACACACATAATATACATACATACATTCACATATACATATACATATGTATGTATCTATATATATATGTATATACACATACACATACATATACACGTACACGTACACGTACACACACACACACACACACACACACACTAGAATGTATTGATTTGGGATAAAAGTGCCTTGTTTTGCAACAAAGAGACATAGGTAGGGTAAGAAGGAAATCAACAAACTATAAGCCTTCATATTGTAAATAGGTAACATTATAAGTGATATAGTTTTCAATGTTGTTATGGATAATATGTCAAGGTAGATTGTGTTTATATTTATCTACAGTTAAATTTCGTTAGTATTATAGGGAAGTTCTCATGGATTTAGGAAGGTCTTTGGATAGCAATTGTAACCATTGTTTATATTAATAGAATCAATATTTTATGTTAAAATCCTTTTCTTTTCTTCGTATGAATTTATAAACAATATTTTTTTCTCGTAAAAAAAGGCTCTCAATATCAATATTTCGAGAAGACTTACTAATGGGTGGCTGCAAGAAGTTGAGTCCCACTTTTGGGCAAAAGGTGGAAGTGTTTTCCTTGTTTTTCAAATTTTCTCTCAATTGATGTCAAAAATTGAGGAACTTAAAGATCGAATCTCAAAACACTTCTCTAATATTAAATGTAGTGCTCAGAGTTTATTTTTCAAATATGTAATTTTTTTCAATACCCACATGGTAGAAATTGCTTTTTAGTAGGCATGTCTAAAAACTACTTTTTCAAAATGCTTGTTTCAGGACCATACCACACACATGTACAACCACCATATTTTGACCTAAATAAAGGAATTTTTGTGAATCCTTCTGTAGAAAGATACGTAAGACACCAAATATTGATTAGCATATTTTTTCTTTTTCTTTTATTGAATATTTTTTTATTAATGTTTAATTAACTATAAAGTCTATTTTTTTAAACCTCTGGTGTACGACCACCATAAATTGATGTAAACTTAAAATTTTTCAATTTTTTTTAATCTTCAAGGAAATTATATTTAGATTAATGTCATATGATTTATTTTCCAAAAAATGTAAAAACAAAAAAGTTATTAAAAATTTAGCACCGAACCTCACTATTTCAAGTTAATGTACCAGTTTTCATTAAAAAATAATATAAAAATAGTAAAATTAATCAAATCACCACAAAATTACATTTAAAAATTTTTTACAACAAGAAGTCTAATGGGTTTTTATTTCATCAAAAAATTCAATCGGGAAGGCCTTCAAAAAATTATGGCAAAGTAGAAATCTGGGATTCAAGTGCCTTAGCCATTATTTTGCAAGCCCAAAGCATAGGCTTGGTCCCACCAAGCCTATCTCAACTTGAAAACCAAAGTGGAGGTATGTGCTCCAACACAAAATCTAAGAAACATAAATGCATTATTTAAAATTAAAAAAATGCGTACATGTTTTGTTAATTACTGTTAAGTTAGAAACATGTGCCTATTTTCAAAACACATACAAGTTTGGTTTAAATAATGTGTACATGTTTCTTATATATCTGTTGCCTACAAAAGATAGACCAAAAAGACAAAATTCAATGATTCAATGATTCAATGATTATTCAATCAAAATTTGAATCATCTACAACAATAAAAGGAATGTTTGTAAAATTATTCTAAATTCTTGTCTATTATGGATTTGACATGAGCAAAGCCATTTAAATTCAAATTTTTGTGCAAACATTGGAGTTTTTAAAGATGATTAAATATGGGATCAAAGCAACATAGAAAGAGGCAAAGGAAGGTTCTAACACCCAAAGAGGTTGTAGAAAATAGGGAGAAGGAGGCAAAATGACAAAGAGAAAGAAGATTAGGAATTAGAGAATTGAATAATGTTGGAGCATTGAGTTCAACAATCATTTTAAAAGAGGAGAACATTGAGGACATCATGATGGAAGTAGATGTTGAAAAGTAAAATACAAAAGAAGAAAATTCAGGTGCAACTACTAATCCAATTTTGGATACAAGTATGTCTTCACAGCCACATGCTTTTTTCTGATAAAGAAATTGGTGATTTTCTACAAGCAAGATACTCTTTGAATGATATAGATTTTATTCTTGAAAATAGAGAAACAAAAATTGAACATCAAAAACCAAATATTAGTAATAATAATCCTAATGATAGAGAAATTGAAATTGAAAATCAAATGCCAATTTTGATTAATAATGTGGATGTAGACTTAGAAATACCAATTGAGAAAGAAACGCCTTTGACAGATAATGAAAATAATGAACATTTTCAAATTAAAAGTAATGTGTTGGACAATCTTCATGGTTTGATTTCTTGGAGATAGATTAGGACACATGCAAGTAGATTGTTCAGACAAAATTTTAATAATAAAAAATGTAGGTTTCTATGTCAACTAATGTTACAACTAATGAAAATGATAAAAATGTGAAAAGTGATAAAGAGGTTAGGCATTTATTTCAAACCCAAGAAGAAGGACGAGTCTTTAAAACAAGTCATATCAACTGTTGCTAGCGCCTTTGGTACAATCAGAAATAAAAGTTGTTCTAAAGATGGGAATGCGACACAACGAGCAATAATAGTAGCTTTAGTAAATAAAACAACTTATGATAAAAAGAATGATGACTAACATAAGTGGATATCTTAATATCCATCATAAAACTTTGACAAGAGATGTAAAGAGAAGACTTAACTTCAAAAATGATATGGAAAAACAATTATGGAGTTTTAGTGGCAGACTATCGAGGTTTGACATGAAACTTAATAGTGAAGTCAAAACTTTGATTAAAAAAATTTGGTTTGATAATACAAGAGTATCACCTAATGCCAGAGATGCTCTAAAATTAAGAGTCGGGTAAAAAATTCATGATCCACATTGAAAACACCTTTTGGACATGACTCAAACTAAACTGTACAAAAAATCTTTGGCTGATAAGGTGTTATCAAATATTAGCATAAGTCAAAGATCTTTTGAAAAATGCAAATCTTGGTATGTAAAAATTAACAAGGAAATAATCTTTTGTTGTTGCAAAACTCATGTTCAGTTTCGTTACCATTTTGACGTATTTCAATGTATATGTTCTACCATGCATACTAATGAAATGTTATAGGAATGTGGTATAAATATACCACCTCAAATTTTAAAGGAATTATTATCAGGTTTGTTTTCTAAACCACCTAATGAGAAATTATTTCTTTTGAATGCAAAGTTGCCACATATATCATGAATGCATGCATGTGTTTTTGGTGTATGTGATATATGTGGAAACCTTGCTGTAATATCCCCACTAGGGAACCCATAAGGAATCAGGTCTTTGACCTAAAATTACAACTATTTTTTTTTTTCTTAACATTCTAACATATCATCATTACCATTCACAAGTACATTCCTTAAGTTTCCCTTAATGAATTCATTTACCATTATCAATTAATGTATTTTATTACTTAATCTAATGAAATTCTATTTTTGTTTCAACTTCAATTTACATTGAGACATTGCTTCCATTCCTCATCAAAACCAATTACATTAATGAGCTAATTGCATTCATTTTCTTTACCTAATTTGCATAAATATTCACTTTTAGAAATGAATCAAAAGCCCATCATTTATAATACACTAGATACATTATCCTTTCCTCTTTCATTTATTTTATCCTTAACCTTATCTATACACTATCATCACATAAACTTTCTATTAAAAGTCCTTACTTTCCATTTTCATTTCAAGGATCCGAATAGAAAGAGTGTAAATTACTTAACCATCTAATGCTAACAAATATAACCCATTCACTGAATCATCTTTGTCACAATTATAACAACCATAAATTATCATCTATGTCATTGTATATATCCAGTTTAAGGATTAAGATAAAAACCTAGTTTAAATAACCTTACATCATACACATTGAACTTAAACATTTAAGAGCATTAGCAAAGAATTACATCTTAATACAACTTTCAATAACATACATGTTTCCTTTCCCTTATTATTTCACTTGGAGATACCCTTCAACCCTTAGCATATCTTTTCACTATTCCACATTTCAAAACGAGTTTCCTTTAAGAAGTTTCCATTTATCTTATTGCCAATACTTACATATTACTTTCAATTTCATTTTAAAATGCATAAGAGAGATAGTGTAAGAATTACTTAAACATAATCCATGCCTGATTTACCAATATTCAATCCCCTTTTGAAATTCCTAAAACTACCCTTCCCAAATATATAACTTCTTTCTTACAATTTCAACACAATTACAATTACAGTTACTGCATATGGCCCGAAGGCATACAAAAAGATAATTACATCAAGTTTCCCAAAGGATTACATTACATCTTTACACCTTGATTTCAAAAGATATAGATACATGACACATGATAGGATAACTTCATCACTGAACAAATCAGAATCCAAGCCATGACATGAACCACAAACAATACCTTGAAAGAGATTTGCCACCCAACCATGTGAAACTGGTAAAGTTCCACCCCCCATGCTAGGAGATAGAACCAAGGCACTCTCAAGACCCTAAGGCAATCTAAGTCTCAAGAACCAATAAATCCAAGACTCAAAAGAACAAGAACAAACAACATAAAATATCATCATACTATAACATCAAGGTTAAGGTTCTAGGATACCACCTAAGTGAGTGTCATCACACAACTTGTATATTGGGATCCTTCCTGGAAACCATGTAACCTCAGTCCCCCCTTTATGAATAGGGATCCATCCTAGCATTTATCCTTGGTCCTGGTACTCCAATCAGGTCTGTGTGGCCTTTATTATATTTTCTTTCATTATCTTTTGAATCCCCCCTTCCCAGGTTAATTTTTAAGGTTATCACTTTTTACAAACCCACCCATAGGATCATTTGGCAACCACTTTAGGGTTCCAACACCTATGATGAGCCACTCACTTAGGGTTCCTATTCCCTTACCCCATCACAAGCCAAAGATACAAGATAATATTTCCAAGTCTTGTTTCATAGGTATAGGAAACTCCCCTGCGCACTCAAGCCCTCAGAGTGAGTCCTAACCTTATCCATATACATAATAGGAACCATTGGAAGGATATCTATCACAAGATACCTCAAATCATAGCATAAAACTTTCCACATGCATAAATAGAACTTTCCATGGCTAATTTATAGGTCTAGGGAACCCTCTCGTGCACACATGCCACCAAGATGAGTACTAGCCTCATAAACTAAGCTCAGGTATATGCCAAGTGCAGAAACACCATATTACATAAAAAAACCATTAATGAACATACATATGTGATACAAATTTCCACATGCATTAACACAACATTATGATAAATTTAAAGCAATAAAATGAACATTAAGAGAGGTACAAAGATGTAGACAGAGGCCAGGATCAAGGTTGGAAGATACAGACCAAACCCCAAGCCAAACATGCACCTAATACTAAAATCCATGACTTCAAAGTTTCCAAAATAGGTCCAAATAGAACATAAAAGTAATATAAATTATAAACTAATAAAGATTGATGGGGAAATGACTAATTCTAGAAACATATATATGACTGTCATAAAATATAGTCTCAGTGCGGTGAGTAAACTAATTTTCACATATGTTGGATAAAACCTAATTGCGCACATTCTCACTGAAGTGATTTTCATAATAAGGTCAAGTTCAAAAGTTATGCACAACGTAATACAGATATAGGAAAATAAACCCGAACACTTTTTCCATTTCCAATTAACATATTCATTTTCATTATCATCCTAATTACAAATCATTTCACAAAATAAACTTTGCAGATCATATGAACAATATAAAAATTTAAGAACACACACATATACATAGATAAATATGCCAAATTATAATTATATAATCAATCATAGACTTCGAGGAAGGAATTTAGCAATTCCATTAACACAATACACATCATATTTTCTTGGTAGTGATATTTTTAATACAGCTAAATACAATCTATATCATCCTATCATTAATAGAATAAAATACATATAAATGATTCCATGAATACACACACAATCACACAGGAAGAAGTAGAATTTTTTGGATCCAAATCCTACCTGGAGTCCTGCGGAGAAACTTCACAATGGCTAGAGTGCACCTCTGCAAGTCCTCCAAACTTTGAGTGAGATGGTAGCCTTCTGGATGAAGTCTCCTCTGACAACCAATATTCATTCCTCATAGACAACTTTCCAAATACACTCTCATAAAGGTGATGAATAATACACACAGAAACAAAATTTCCCCCAAATAACTTCCGGATTGATATTTGCATAAACTCCCAAATTCTCCTCCAAAAACTCTCATCCCCAAAACTCCTAAAATCCAATAAATTTATCCCCCAACTATATGGTTGGAGGAGTTGATTTATGGGAAACAACTTCTCCAACTTCCATAGTTGGTTGCAATATTTAACCAAAACTTCACGTAAATCATAATAAAGATTTTAATTATTTTAATTAAAATACCCTTCTAAAAACTCTATAACAACTATAATTGACAAAATGCTGTCAAGAAAAATACATAGCTCAATTCGACTCCAACTAGCCTAAGTTCTAGGAGGTCTCGAGTTCAACTCCCTCCTAGATAGCTAGTTTTACTACAAAGAGCATTTTCTTATTAATATTATTATTTTCACTTTTTATTTAACACTTTTTATTTAATTCACTTTATTTAATTATTATAAAGAACATACCGTTTACACAATCAATCAAACATACAAATATTATTATTTATATAAGCATGGGTATATGCGTGTGCACCCACATATACACATACCTATATAACATAGATATAAAATAAATTATATATATATATATATATATATATATATATATATATATATATATATATATATATATATATATATATATATATATATATATATATATATATATATATATATATATATAAGGACAATTCTAACTCACAACATAAATCTTAGAACAACAACGAATCATAAATCACAAGACCACATCACATACTGCATTCAAATCCCCCAACTAGGGTAACCTCCTAAACAAAAATCTAAGTCCACAGGTAACCTTGAGAGTAATCTTGGTAATATCTCCACACAACAACAATTCGATGATTTTGAAGGCACGCTTAGACCTGTGTAGCTAGGTGGAGTTGATGCCTGGTACTTGCATCCTGCAACACCAACCGACATGCATACACACACATAAACAGATAGTGAAAAACAAGGAGGGAGAGTGCGACATCATGCGGACCTCCTGTAGGAGTAACTATGACTTCCTCCCCTCATCCTACACTCACATCAGACTGTGACATCAACAAAGCATAAATGGGTTAGTTTGATTAGTACTAGAATAATCTCTATTCCATATTGCATCATAACATAATCATGTAAATGTAAATCATCTATTGACTTTCACAACCCAGTTTAACCATTAGGCATGTACTGATAATGTCTCATTACGAAATCAAGACAAAAAAATCATACAATCCTCAATATAGAAATCATGTCTAATCTTGAGTATAACAAGTAACATAATTAGAGTAAGTAACACATCTAACCCCTTTAGGTGATTATAATTAACCTAAGATAATCTTAAATATAAATAGTGAGCATAGAAGCATGAAAGCATATAAGTATATCAGGTGATCCTTTTAGCATTAAGGTCCTAAACTATCACTGACACATAGGAAGATGTATAGGAACATACCTATGCAATATTATTTTTTCCCAGATTAAAATATGAAGTTATCATGATTAGGAAGCAACCATCTCAAGAAGGATCATTCTCATACAAAAAAACCATGAAATCACTTATAGCATGATCTAACACCCTAATGAGCATAACCAAAATTTTTTAGGGTTGGAGGGGCATTACACTTTCATTGTTAGGTGAAGGTTTGCATGAAAATCTTTCGATTGATTTTGGACAAAAAATAGTTGATGTAAAAATATTTAAAAATGTTGAGTATCCATTAGGATGGAAAGGTTGGAAGATGGTGCAAACTAATTATTGAAAAGTTAGTGTTCATGGATTTATGAATGAATTTAAGAGTAAGATCATACCCAAATATGTGAAACACTCCCAAAATGCTCGATGACCTGATGGGTAGTTTTGCATATGCAAGAATACATTTCCACTTGGTGGTATACTTTTGTTCATTGACATTATAGAGAACTACATGCTTGCATCACAAGATGAGATCCAAGAGTAGGATTATAATTAAGTGCAAGTAGCATTTTTTGTTCATATTGTCTATAGGTATGAACTTGATAGTACAAAAATGAATCAAAGTTTTTTGAGGGAGTACCATTTCTATTTGAGTGATTGTAAATTATACCCATTAAAGTTTGCTTAGTATTGCTTTAAGACTTTTATGACAATTAAAGGAAAAGATAAATTCATATGACACAACATCTAATATGGTCAGATAATTGCATGGAGTAATTTAAGAATGCTATCTAATGTTTTATTAGTTGAGTAGGACACATAAGAAAACTAATATCCAAAATATGTGGAGCTTTTTTGAGGCTGCACAAGGGAATGGAGAACATGATGGAGCTAGTGCATGTGAAGAGAGCCCTTTGTAGAGAGAAACTAAAATTTGAGGAAAAAGCCAAATTTAAAGATACACATGCAATTGTGGAATGGTGTAATTTAAGTTTGTTTACAAGATCCAGTCAGAACTCTACAATCAGACACTTCTTCTGGCTAGTTGAAGAGAAGAATATATTTTCTAGATATGATTGTGATACAATCAATAGGTCATCTTAGAAATGACATTCATTTAAGAGTTCTAATTCTAACACTTGGACTATATAGACTAGGGAGCTTGCATGTTTTTATCAATTTTGTGTTGTAGTTGATTGGGAAGTATGCGAGAATATAAAATGGGTTGAAGAATGGCAACATAAATTCTTAACACTTAGTGAGACACAAGTTCAAGATGATACAACAAATGAAGACCTAGATCATGCATTTGTATTAGAAGATTATGATTTTGTTTCAGATCTCATACAACCTAGTAATTTAATTCAATTTCTTGTTTCTTTAATTTAATTCAATTTCTTATTTCTTTAATTTAATGATTGTATTTTAATTAAATCTAACACTTTGTGTACACTTATTTTGGTTTGTAGGACATGTGTATGATGTTGTTGCACCTGAGGACAATGAAGAGAACATTGATTATTTGTTAGCTCGATGTGTAGAGTGCAAGAAAAAGTTAACATGTCATCAATTAGATGATGATGGTTTTGAGTATCCAATTGGGTCCATTGTAGTAATTGGTAAATGACTATGAAAATACCTAACAAGAAGAAATAGTTTGCCAAATTTTGAAGACTACCAAATAGAAAAGAAGATTATACACTATTCCCATTTGGTGGTGGCAGCAAATATTAAATTAGAAATATATAAAGGGAGACCTTCTAATAAAATATTATGGACACTTTCAATGGAAGAGCACGAGACAATCATAGACACATTTCATAAGAGAGAGGATGTAGATGGTACATTAGGTTGAATAAAATACATGTTAGTTTTTGCTCCTATTTAAATTTGATATTGATAACTTTCTTTGTCCCTTTAACATATATATTCTTCTTATATATAGCTAATTATTTTTTTATTCAGGTGTCAAGTACAACTTGATGGCATGTATGACAACTACAACGACTACATTCTACAACTTTTGACTAATCAAAATTCTATTACTCGGTGAGTAAAATTGTTTTATTTAAGTTTTTGGTCCTAGATTTAAATTTGATTTTGACAACTGTCTTCGTACCTTTAACATATATATTTTTCTTATATTATTTTGGTATTCAGATGTCAAGTACAACTTGACGACATGGATGACAACTATAAATTGTGCATTTTACAACTTTTGACTAATCAAAATTGTAACACTTAGTTAGGACAATTGTTTTATTTTAGTTTTTGGTCCTAGATTTAAATTTGATTTTGATAATTGTCTTCATCCCTTTAACATATATATTCTTCTTATATGTAGCTAATTATTTTGGTATTTAGATATCAAGTACAACTTGACAACATGGATGACAACTACAACTTGTGAATTTTACAACTTTTGACTAATCAAAATTGTAATACTCGGTGAGTACATTAGATTGAATAAAATACATGTAACATTTTTGTAGCATTAATTTAACTTTATTTAAATACACATTTTCTAATATTTGAACATTCATTTTTATGTTGCAGGTCCCCTAGAAGAACATACACATGTTATATGCAACAATGCACACTTGTATTCATCCAATTTTGTTTTATAAACAATACTTGTACTCATCCAATTTTGTTTTATAATCAATGCACACTTGTATTCATCCAATTTTGTTTTATAAACAATGCATACTTGTATTTGTCCAATTTTATTTTATAAACAATGTACATTGGTCCTATGTTGTTAATTTCAATTATTCTACTTGATTTGATATTTATTCATGATAATTAATTGGCCTATGGACTAATTGATGATAGTTAATTTAAATTTAATATTCTATTTAGATCCATGTTCAATAGTTCAAATTAATATGTCATTATTTGATAGTTAATTATTTTTATAGTTAATCAAAGTCAAGATTAGTTATAGTTATTTTTTAATGTCAATTATAATACTAGTTAGTTAATGATAGTTTTGAAATCAATTTATCGTCAATTATGAATAAATAATTACTATTAATGATCAAATTATTTATAATGTTAATTTTTTTTAGAAATTACAATTGATATTTACTGATAAATATAAGTTGATGTTTACTTATATTTTTGTAAGAAATCAAATCTAGTCCACATTACATATAAATTCAAAGCACTATAAAAATCCATGAAATAGGATAAAAAGTCCATGAATAACATAAATAACATAACAAGTCCATGATATAAGTCCATTATATCAAGTCATTATAATCACGTAACAAGTCCTAAAAATGTATAATAACAAGTTATATAATAACACATGATAAGGTATGATAACAAGTCCTAATAGCATGATAACACATCTATGATAATAACATAACAAGTCCATGATAACAACATAACAAGTAACAAGTCTATGAAATAATACAAGAAACTCAAATAACTAGAATGTACAATCTAACTCTCATCATAAAGTTGATTTGTAGTCCTCTTCACTCCATGTGAAGGTGTCTGAGATGTACCATCTTGCTGTGTCTTCTCACTAGCAACATCATCATATGTGTCTAGTGTATGATGAGTAGCTATATCATCCCATACATGTTAAAATGAACATACAAGGAGACCATGTGTGTATAATTAAAATTTAATGTATGATTCACTTACATAGTAATCAAATAATGAATATTTAAAATTTTACCACATGAGCATGGTGAGTAATGTCCTCTACAAGATGTGTAGGTCCACTCTCGTCAACAAAAAAAGTACAAGCAGTCAACTCTTGTACAGAAAAAACATTACAAAACACTAAAGAAGATCATGTGGGTTGATTTTAATAATCCCTATACAATACCTATAGATTAGACAAACTACAAATTTAATTTTAATTAGTGACCTCAAATGATAATGTGGACGGATACATTTGAATCAAACCAATAGCCATACCAAGAGTAATGGTGGTGTCTACCTAAAAAACATCTATAATAGTCTAATATAAATTTTTGACATGTCAAATGATAAAGCATGAATCATAGTTGTGCATAAATTATAAAGTATATAAAAACTTAAAAGTTATGGAAGAAAAGCATACTACAGGTGTGTGACACCAAGCCATTATGACTGATGGATTGGGACATAGATGCGAGCCACCCTCAGAAAATGCAATACCCTACAATTGCAAAAAATAAACATGAATCAATGCATGCATCAAAGTTGTACATAAATTAGTAAGTATATGCACACTTAAAAAATATGGATGAAAAATATAATATGGGTATGTGAGGCTGAGTCTCCATGGCTAATGGCCTAGATAGCAAAGGAGAGCCAACCTCATAAAATGAAATACCCTAGAATTGTAAAAAAATAAATCGAACACATTATTAAATTAGAGTTTTAATTGTTTATTTTAAATGTATAGATCATTGCGCATACCAAGAACGGTGCACTGGCATCTCTTGGTGTGGAGGTAAAATGATAACACTCCATCATGCTCACAACTATAGATGACATAGGATCAACCCTCCTCTATTCACCAAAAAATCCATATATTATGGAATTTAATATGTATATATAATCTAATTGTTGATATTGTACTGTAATTATAAATAAATTTACCTTTGTAGGATGAACATCCTCTGTGTAGAGAAATTCAACATATGATGTGATGTCATCTCCATCATCAACAACATCATCTCTGACATTAATGGGGGTAGGATCACTCCCACCTAGAAATATATCCTTTTAGCTCATGCAATAATGCAATGTGCTAGAGGGAGCCCTCATCTGTGTCAACTGCTCACACAAATTGCCTGAAAGGGAACTCAATGAACCAAGTGCAGATTGCACTTCTTGATGCCAGATATGTGTAGGAATAAGTGGAGAAGGATGAAAAACAATAGGATCATCATGCACATGATCTTGAATTGCATCACTCAAACTAGCCTCTGGCCTGTCTTGTGGCATACCACCACCAACCCTCTGAAATTCTCTCTTGTCAAACTAATTGCGTTTCATACCCAATTCAAATTAAGCCCATACTTTTCTCAAAAAATACATAGGCACTTCATTATTAGCATATGGTGGATGGTCAAATACCATCCACCACTACTCCCAAAAATGTGCAACAATTTGTGGGTACTGGCACTACCTAATATAAATCCTTTTCTTATCTACATGTATTGGTTCTTGTTTACAAAATATCGACATATATCATTTTTGTAAATTTTCAATTCATTGACCTCTTTATAAGAGAGGCCATCAACATAAAAGGAACACATATGCTCCCTCCATCTACCAAAACTATCAATCTTAGAATCAAGTGCCTAAACATAATCCACAATGCCTTGCGTAGAATTTGCAAGGCATAGTAGGTGAGCTGGTGGATGTGGGTAATGTCTAATGGTATTAATGTCTTGTATAATTGCATTTAGATTTTTCATGATATTTTATTGTAATTGTGCTGAGTCGAGTGGAGGTGGAGGTGTGGGTGGAGGTGGAGGGGGTTGAGGCAAAGAAGGACGTGGAGGGTTTTCAAGTGGAGGTGAAGGTGGATTCTAACCTAAAAGGTCATTTAGGGAAAACTCATCCATGTGAAATACTCTATGTGTAAATATGTATATGAATGTAACCTGCATATATATAGAAACATGTAAACTTACAATTACTAAACGAGGAATCTATTTACCGTACATTTTACCTTACAAAGAAAAACTTATAATTAAAGAGACCATTTAAAAATATATTTAAATGCACTTTTACACAACTAAATTAAGCGCTGGTAAAAACCATGCCAAGAAATTTAAACTAAATCTACAATCACTAGAGAGAGAGATAATATATATGTATATATATGCATATACACATACATATATGCATATACTTATACATATATGTATATGTACATACATACATACATACATACATACACACATACACACATACATATGGCCCAACAATTTTTTTAGATTAAATATACATACTCTTTTTCTCTATGAGCCAATTAACAAGAGTTGACATCTCAAATCAACAATTTCTTGTCATTCTTGGATTGAAATGCTTATTGGATGCCCTCATGTTAGACACAAGTATCACAATATATATATATATATATATATATATATATATATATATATATATATATATATATATATATATATATATATGCATCCTATGTGTTGGGTCAGGAGATTAAAGAATACGATTCTATGAAAACTCATATCATCACCTTGTCATGTGTTGAAAATGGATACATTTAAACCAAGTTGATGAAAATTCCCTTGTTTTCTTGATCACCAAAAGAGGCCACTTATTTTGAGTCTATCGCTACTCTAAAGAGAAACTAAAGCCGTTGAAAATATCTCCCCTGCATGCTACAAAGATATTTATTTACCAAGTGAGTTGGCCAATTTTTTTAAAAATCATCTCAATTACCGATAAATGTTGATAAAGCTAGAACAACTCCTAATCTAACCAATCAGACTTTTAGCTTATTGAAAAAGTTGTCTAAATATTTGAAAGAGTTGATGAGCCTTTCAACTTTCATAATAAGCACCAAGTCAAGCAATTTGTAAACTTTTGCAAACAGCTTAAAAGCTCGATGAATGTATTGTCGGTGGTTTAATTAAGTTTTGAAAATCCCTCTAAAAGGCATGTATATTGCTATTATCTAGTTACTCAAGGACTTTCAAAAGCAATCCAAAGCCCCAAAGGAAAAGTTAGATTGTTAAAGATATTGAAGGCACCAACCAAAGAAGTTGATGAAGACTCTTATTTAGGGTGTGTTTGGTTCCTAGAATTAAATAATATTGGAATTGTCAAATTTTAGTATTTGACAATTCTAGAAGTTTTAAATCTAGAAAATAGTTTTTGGAATATGGATGGAACTGTTTGGTTGACCTGGAATTCACCTGAAATTCATAATCAGAAGATGGAAAATGTTGTTTGCATATGGATTTTTTTTTCTTTTTTTAAAAATCTATAACAAGTAAATATTATTAATAATCAAAAGATATTACATAAAGCTTCAAGCTATTCTGATTATCCATCCACCAGATTTCAATTTCTAACTTCTAACACAGTCCTATCTCCTACTAATATAAACAATCCATGAATTCTCTATAGGACATTACATTAAGACAATTTATATTAACTAATAGAATATAAGCATAAGTCATTTTCATCGACCAGATCGACTCTGGAAATGCCTCCTTTCTCTTGATGTTGTTTATCTAGTTTCATCTACTTCACTGGGTACCTTCATCTTGTTGTTCTTCAGTTCATTGCCATAAGTTTTCTAAAAAAATTACTTTTTTCATATTCCTCATTTCAAAATATAATATTTTAAGCTTTAGCTTTGATGACCCACAAAATTTCAAAAAGCCAAAATTCAAACTTAAAGAATGGGTCATTCAGTCACTCCTTTCCTGCATGTTTTTCACATCTCTATCCCCATTTCTTTCTTGGAACATTTTCATAAATGGCTATGTGCTTCTCATCTGCATTAACCCTGGCTTTCTCAACCTCCATCTTTGAATTCTGCCATTTATTACTGATGTCTGCTATGTAGTCTTCCTTATTCACCTTTCCCCACAACCTCAAGAAAGGGAATCGACCATAATTGGTGAAGGGCACCTAAGGCATCATCCGAGATGTTGCTTATGTTTTTTGGTTGTTTTTACTTTGTAATAAGGTGGATGGATCCTAGAGATCATCCCTTGCATGTTTGAAGCCATTTGTGTGGTCAAGGATCCCATAGGCATGTCTATAAGCCTTGGGATGCCTTAGTCCACTTAGCTTATAGGTTTCTTAAGGATATATGAGATAGGATTTTTAAGTGTTTAGGATGTTTTAAGCATGATTTTGATGTTTTTCAATCATTTAGGGTGTATATTCCTTGAAACATTGTTCATGATCACATTGTGAGTCATTTGGTGAGCAATTTGTCAATTTTGCAAAACTTGCAAAACTTGCTCGAGACACTTTTCAAAAGTTTCTCAAGAAGTTCAAATGTGGTTGCCAATGGTCACAACTACTAAGGGATCAGTTGGAACCCATTTTTGGATGTATTTAATCATCTCAAGACCTTTGCAAGAGGTTAGAACTTGTAAACCAAATTTGGGGTGCAAATTGAATGAAAACCAATCAATTTCCTATGATATTCTGGTTGTGTATGGTCATGTACAGAAGATTTGGTAATAGTAACTGACATGGTTATAAATATTCATGAATCTATGTTTTGATGCAGGTGGTTTGATTTCATTTGGGTTTGTAAAGGTAGAGTTATCACCTAATTTATGGAGACAGTAAGAAAAGAGGGTTTCACCAGGCCTGTCTCACAAATGGGGGTCTAGCTTGCAATCCCTCAGGTGGAATCCATTAATTCTTTGGGGAATACAATTTATATGTATATTATGTATGATTCCAAGAGCACTTAATAGGAACTGGTCGGCAAGGGGGTCCTGCACCAAGCCCTAGACTGAACATCTCAATGTGTTTAGTCAGACAGTTAGAAGAAAGGGTGTGCAGTCTGAGGAAATGAATGAAGTGATCAGTTTGAGAGTGGATTTGGAGTGTGTGAGGGGTATTGAAGGTTCTTGAGACACTTCATTTTTCTTATGCACCCATCCTTAACCACCCCTAGTGTAAACTAGGGATAATTTGGCCAATTAGGCATGTGTACCTAGTGTGGGTTAAGTGTTTCCAGAGTAAGATCAGGGCTTGTGGACTTGGATAAATTTGAAACCCTCAAAAGGGTATCCAAATCTGGTCTTATTTTTTCTAGACTCTTCAGGGGTCAAGGATTGCATACCCAAAACCTAGTTTGAAGACCTACTAGGATTTATAGGTGAAGTTATGGTTGGAGACTTGTGGAAGTGGGGGGGACAATCCAGTGATTGATTCTATGTGTTTTTGAAACAAATAAGGTGTTCCAATCCTTATATTGGTTAAGTAACACCTCTTATGAATATTTCTCTTATTTGGCCCAAAATAGGGAAACTGTCCCTAAAGCCTTAAATTGGAGAAGTTAGAAAATAACTCTAAGAGTTGGGGTCTAGATTGGAGAGGGCTTAGACATCCCTAACTAGTTTCTATCTACCATATTCAAATTTTTGAAGGATTGGTTATTGCATAGAATCAATTTGTGAAGAGTTGTGGGGGATTGGTCCTTTGTCCTAGTCTACCACTGTGAACTTTGCATCAATAATCCCTTCCCTCATTCTCATCCTTGAAACATTCCTCATAATTGAAACCAATTCCAGGCACTTCCCACTCAAGGATTGAGTCCAAGCCTACTAATAATTCCTTATCAAACATTTCATTTATCACGTGCTTCACCTCCCTTTCTAGTTCACCCAATTGCAATGCCCATGCTATCACCATGGAAATTACATCAACATTTGCCTGCCTTTTCATTTTCCTTTATTGGAATTGTTCACCCAAAACTTCAATGGAAGCAAGAGCTACCATTTCCTCCATATTCAACAATCCCATCATTCTTTCCTTGTGTACGAGACCCTTAAAAGCCTTTTATTGCTTCTTAGTATCCACAGAGAAAGAAGCCTCCATAGCTAACTCTGTCACACCTTGCCCTGCATTGTAATTTTAAGAAGAGTAATTTTCCTTTTCATTTTCTGATGGTGGAGATGAAGAAGTAGTTAATGCCTCAAAGAAAACTACAACTTTAACATAACACCTATCACCTCCGCACCTGCCGGGCATGCCATCTTAATCATGATGTAGTTAAGCATCATCATATTTTCACTTTTAGATAGTTGCTAATAATTTCTCTTCAAGAGCTTTCCTATCATTTATGATGGGTGCTTTTTACAAAAAACCCACTTTCCAAGATGACATCACCAATTAATTCAATTTTGGCTAATGTGAAAGGGTCTCTAACAACTATTTTTACATAAGTCTTGGAGTAGAAACTTGCGACCAGACAATTTAAAAATTAAAAAACCTCAGCTCCTCCTGAAAAAAATTCCTCAAGATAAATTTAATTCACATTGATAAAAGAGGAAGGCCATTTTGAGAGAATGTCTTCATCCTGATTCCCTTCACACCTGATATGGTTGATTCTAAAGTCTTGGAAAGACTGAAGTAAATAAATAATTTATGAAACTATATTAGCTAAATGCCATACATTGGCAACACCATTTCTAATTTAACATTCACACTCACTTGTGAGTCCCCTTCTAAATGAATTTTTTAAACCTTAAGTTTGAGACCCAACTGAATAGATAGTACTGTCGCCCTTACCTCAACCAAATTTTTGGTCCCATCATGAAGCTTCTAGGCAGCAAAAGCCACCAAATTCCCATTCCAATCTCTAGCTACAACCCCTGCACCAGATGGCCTAGGATTTCCTTTGGAGGCGACATCAAATTGTTTTTAATCTATTCCATATCCAGTTTAATCCTCTCTACTTTCTTCCACTCCTTGACTGTATTCTTGACTCCACTTAAATCACCATTTTTTATTCTTAAGCCTGGCCACTCAACATGAAGCTTCCTATCATTTTCTGAGTAGACTAGATAACTCCTCTAATTCAATAGTGTAACCATCATGACTTCCTCAATAGAGGCATTGATTTTGTCTTTTACTCTATCCAAAGATTCCTCCTTCACCTGGAAAATTCTCCTATTTCATTCCTTCCATATTTCCCATATGATGATGGAGGCAAATGTTACAAATAGGAGACATGAATGTAGCTTTAAGTGGAGTAGGCCAGCACTCAAAAAGCATTTTAATTGTATATGGCAATGGCCCAATCTAGTTCAATTTTGATTTAATCATTTTCCAACAATCACTTGTAAATGGGCACTAAATAAAAAAATGATCTACATCTTCAATGGTAGAGTTACATAACATACATTTGGTTGGCCCAAAAAAATCAAAATGTTTCCTTCTTTCTATTGTTAAGATCCTTCCATGAACGACCAACCAAGCAAAGCTGCCCGCTTTAGGCAAGCAATTCCGGTCCCAACAAAGCTTCAGCAACCATCTCCTATAAGCATCATTGTTCTCTAAAGTCCTTTAACCCATCTTTACTATGTAGGTGTCATTTGTTTTCACATACCATATTATTTTATTAGCTTTAGATGTTCTAACCACACTCCTAGACTGAAATAAGACCACCATAATCCCCTTTTGATGCTCATTTAATCTAGAGTTATCTAAACTCTTCCATGACCACTAAGGGCCCAAAGATGCGATATTGATAGTGTGATCAGAGAAAACCTAACCTATTTAGAACAATCATAGACATTCAAACATTAGCCTAAAATCATATTCCTAGCATATAGTAAAAATAATTTGCAAAGACACTTCAGATAGAGCTCAACGGGAGCACCCTATCACTGTTCGATTTGGTCTCAATTTAGGGATGTGGGTGTGCTCTCAAAACACATGGAGCATGTCCCTAATGCAGATTAGGAAGGCACATGATCAAATAGGGACCATGAAAATGTTGGAAAAATGGTCAGCGCTCCCCTCGAGATTTGTGACATGGTTTAACAGTCTCCTGTGTCTTCTATAAGTCTAGTGGTTGTATCGGGCATTAACAGGTTGATCTTTTGGTACAACGACAACCATTACTTTTAACAAGTGGTGTCAAAGCTTGGTCATAGGTTCGAATCTCCTCGGGTAACGCTGAGGGGGAGATTGTTGGCAAAATGGTCAGCGCTCCCCTCGGGATTCATGACATGGTTTAACAGCCTCTTGTGTCTTCTATAAGTCTAGTGGTTGTATCGAGCATTAACAGGTCGATCTTTTGGTGCAACAACAACCATTACTTGTAACAGTGAACCCTATAGTGGCACATAATCAGGTATAGAACACCTAATTTTCCCCTAGAGCCTCAAGGAGCTTAGTGAAGCTCAAATGTAGATTAAGCTACAAATGCTTATGGTAAGGTTGATTTTAAACCAAATGAAGTGTGATGTGATTCAGAAATGCAATGCAAAAAAATGAAATAAACTAGGTTAATCCATTAATGCTAAGCTAAGATGTGAGTTAGAAAGCTTAGAAATGAACTAAATCTAACAATTAGGATTTAAGCTATGATGATCTAGACAGAAATGAGCATGATAACAATGCATGAATGATATGAAGTAAGATAATACTTTTCTCTTGGAAGGAGTATTTATAGGATTTTCCTAAGGGTTTGGGTTAGGAAGGAGAGTTAGGGTCAGAGTCAGGGTTTGGGGTAGAGGTAAGGCTAGATGAATGAGGGTTAAGGGTTTCTCACATGTGTGAGCAACACTAGGGAAGTATTGGTAGGGAACCAAGGTGAAAGAGAAGACATGAGATTCATTATGAGGTTGTAAGAGCCTTAATGAGGGTGTAAGAGGCCAGTAATGAGTCTATAAGCCTCATTAATGAGGGGGTTTGACCAAAAGTCAAAGGAAAGTGATTTAGACTAAGAAGGTTAGGAATCACCTTCTAATCAGGTTTAGGAAAGTTCAGAAGGGTTTAGGGTTCTCTAGAAGATTCTAGGGTTTTTAGGGTTTTAAATAAATAATTTATTTATTTAAAGGGTTTTGGGACAATTCATTAAATAATTAATAGATTTTGGAGGGAATGATGTTCAAATTGGATTTAAAATTTTTTGGAAGGGATTTCTTAATTAAATGTTTTTAATTAGAATAGGAGAAATTAATGGCTTAATAATTAGTTAATTAATAAATGATGATGTCATCAGGGGTTTTTGCAAAATAAAATATTTTTATTTAGCAAAGGCATTTTGGGTGTCTACATTTCCCCCCTCTTTGATGCGATGCCGCAAGTGGCGTGGCATCAAAGACAAGAAGATAAGATGCCTTGGGCTAGAATAGAAGATAAGGGGTTGCGCCCTCTCGCGAAAATAACGCAAAGAAGAAATGTTGTAGAATTTTTTCAAAAAGGATGCAAGCGGGAAAGGAAAGGAAGACAGAAAGGAGGCAGAAACAAATAACCTTTCAAGATAAAATATGGATGAATGCAATATGAAGTGAAATGCAGGATGTAGGATGCAACTATATGCAAGATGCAAGATGCAATATTAATCTATATGATGCAGGATGAGGGGGATTTCAGGAGCTCCTTGTGTTGGATTTTTTTGTGAGCACAACCTAGTTTGATATAGCAATGCTAGAGACCTTACAAGGTTACTAGGAACTCAAGGCCTTGTCACCAACATTTCATAGGACTGACACACAAAACAAGCACACAAAGGGTTGCCTCAACATCACACATGAAACCTAGAGGAGGCATGGTGGAAATGATACTGGAGAAACCACAAACACACGACTGACTCACAGGTAGAAGAAAAAGATCAAAAGACCTTGCACTAGATTGTCTTGATTCCTAGTGCACCATGATATAAAAGATCATGGAAAATTTGAGTAGAGAACAATGAGAATCCATAAAAGATAAACAAGATCTAAAGGACAAAATCCAAGATCAAAATGATAACTCCAAAATACATCCTTTGACAAGGAGAGAGATTGATGGTTGATTAATAGGGGGAGATTAGGTCTGAACATGGTGAAGGATACATCATCATGGAATCAGTTTGATTGCTTAGGTTAGAAAATATATAAGGATACATTTGTGTAGACCTGGTTCGATGGGGAGAATGATGTGTTGTTTTCTTGCAAATGATGAGTCAAGGATAATCAATTAATCAAGGATAGTCGACAAAAGATGTTGTTGAAGTATGAGTCTGGGTGGGACAAGATATCTGATCAAATGCTAATGCAAGACTAATGGGGATATGTACAAAGGATGATGACAATATGTACAATAGGCAAGGAGATATTTATAAAGGAGCTCAAAAGATAAGCAAAGATCCAAAGGAACAAATGAAATAACAAGTATCTCATGCACCTTTTGCCATAGGTAGGATGATGGAGGATGACTGATTTGTTGAGGATTGATGGTGGAGGATTACCAAGTATCAGGGATGAGT
Source organism: Chamaecyparis obtusa (assembly GCA_027943335.1). Classification (NCBI taxonomy): domain Eukaryota; kingdom Viridiplantae; phylum Streptophyta; class Pinopsida; order Cupressales; family Cupressaceae; genus Chamaecyparis; species Chamaecyparis obtusa. The sequence continues at coordinate 1,482,457 of BSBK01000736.1, forward strand.
CACTTCTTCCTAATGTAGGATCGAATAGGATTGGATTTGTCAACCTAAGATAGATTGTTGATCTTCGAAAGATGGGATTCTTGCTAGTGTATGCCAATCTCTTGCTCAAGATGATGAGGCCTAAAAAGACAAGTACAAGATGCCCTAGATAATGCTTAGTCAAAGGGTAGTGTTGGGATGATTCTGATTTAGGATAAGGATTGAGAAACTCAAAGGATATGACACAAAGTGGATGGTGGATAACTAGATAAGGATTCCTATGACAAGAGATAGGTAAGACACTCGAACCTCAAAAAGGACCAAGGGATGATTATTGAGGCACCTAGTTGGATAGGTCACGATGATGCAAGGGCTAACTAACACAGAGGATGAAACCTAAAGAAACATATGTACAAATGAGATTAGGTGGAGACATAACTGACGCTAGGGTATAAGACTGAAGATAGGATGTACAAGGGATCTGGGGATAAAGCTGGTGCTGCAAAGATATGTAAGATGATGCCCCAGTTGGGCTGAAAAGCCAAGATGGATTGACGGTGGATAGGATTAATGATGGATGATGTGTCTTGAAATGACACAGATTTGGGAAGGACACATCCCACTGATGATGATTGGATTGAGATCAAGGCTTGTAACAAGACTAAGGATTTGATTGGGTGGGTTGGCTTGATCTTGGATGTTGAATAGCTAGAGGATATGGATAGGATTTACAGATGTTGGAAGACTGCTAGGAATAATTGGATATGGATGAATGGAATTAGATTGCATGGGGGTAGCCTGTAGCTAGATACCAATGGAAAGGGAAGATACCAGGTGATGGAAAGATGGAGGAAATTCTAAGGATTGGGATGGAAGAACTACTTAGGAGTGCTGATAGAGGATTTGGATAGGGGAAGGCTAGGACATATGGATAGAGGAAATGCTAGGAGATGTGGATAGAGGAATGCTAAGGGATTTGGATAGAGGAATGCTGAGGGATTTGGATAGAAGAATGCCAAGGGATTACTTTAGATAGAGGATTGATGAGGATTTGGGTAGAAGATATGCTAGGGGATTTGGATAGAAGAATGTCGAGAATTTGGAGATGGAAGATAAGGATTTGGATAAAGTCTCCAAGGAATTTTTCATCAAGGAACAAGATGCCCCCGTGTAAGATATTTCATGTATTTCCTGGACATTAGGAGGATGGGAAAGGTAGATGGAAGCTAGGAAGAATGGATGGATAGAGGATAGGTGGCTAGAAGATGTGATAGGAAGATGGATGCAGGAAGGTGCCCAAAAGCATGTATATCTGGTGGTCTCTATTTTTCTATCAAGATCCAAAGGAGGATGAAGGAGGTAAGAGACATTGGGATGGAGGAAGATGCTAGATAGGATGTGATAGAAGGGAATTGCCCCCAATTGTAAATAGGAGCTGGGGGGATTATGCATGACGACTGTTTGCCAGGATTTCATGATGAGGCCTAAAAAGACAAGTACAAGATGCCCTAGATAATGCTTAGTCAAAGGGTAGTGTTGGGATGATTCTGATTTAGGATAAGGATTGAGAAACTCAAAGGATATGACACAAAGTGGATGGTGGATAACTAGATAAGGATTCCTATGACAAGAGATAGGTAAGACACTCGAACCTCAAAAAGGACCAAGGGATGATTATTGAGGCACCTAGTTGGATAGGTCACGATGATGCAAGGGCTAACTAACACAGAGGATGAAACCTAAAGAAACATATGTACAAATGAGATTAGGTGGAGACATAACTGACGCTAGGGTATAAGACTGAAGATAGGATGTACAAGGGATCTGGGGATAAAGCTGGTGCTGCAAAGATATGTAAGATGATGCCCCAGTTGGGCTGAAAAGCCAAGATGGATTGACGGTGGATAGGATTAATGATGGATGATGTGTCTTGAAATGACACAGATTTGGGAAGGACACATCCCACTGATGATGATTGGATTGAGATCAAGGCTTGTAACAAGACTAAGGATTTGATTGGGTGGGTTGGCTTGATCTTGGATGTTGAATAGCTAGAGGATATGGATAGGATTTACAGATGTTGGAAGACTGCTAGGAATAATTGGATATGGATGAATGGAATTAGATTGCATGGGGGTAGCCTGTAGCTAGATACCAATGGAAAGGGAAGATACCAGGTGATGGAAAGATGGAGGAAATTCTAAGGATTGGGATGGAAGAACTGCTTAGGAGTGCTGATAGAGGATTTGGATAGGGGAAGGCTAGGACATATGGATAGAGGAAATGCTAGGAGATGTGGATAGAGGAATGCTAAGGGATTTGGATAGAGGAATGCTGAGGGATTTGGATAGAAGAATGCCAAGGGATTACTTTAGATAGAGGATTGATGAGGATTTGGGTAGAAGATATGCTAGGGGATTTGGATAGAAGAATGTCGAGAATTTGGAGATGGAAGATAAGGATTTGGATAAAGTCTCCAAGGAATTTTTCATCAAGGAACAAGATGCCCCCGTGTAAGATATTTCATGTATTTCCTGGACATTAGGAGGATGGGAAAGGTAGATGGAAGCTAGGAAGAATGGATGGATAGAGGATAGGTGGCTAGAAGATGTGATAGGAAGATGGATGCAGGAAGGTGCCCAAAAGCATGTATATCTGGTGGTCTCTATTTTTCTATCAAGATCCAAAGGAGGATGAAGGAGGTAAGAGACATTGGGATGGAGGAAGATGCTAGATAGGATGTGATAGAAGGGAATTGCCCCCAATTGTAAATAGGAGCTGGGGGGATTATGCATGACGACTGTTTGCCAGGATTTCATCATGGTACTTGTCTAAGGCACTTGAATTGCCAAGTTTTCACCATTAGATGAACATTTTTCTCTTTTCTTTTCTTTTTTGATATTTTTCTTGATTTTTCCAATTTTAATGGATTTTCTGATTTACCGCTGACTTTTTGCTAATCTTTCGCTGAATTTCTAATTTGTCGTTGACTTTGTGCTGATATATTGCTGACTTTCTGATTTGTTTTTGACCTTCTAATTTTTCTGGATGTTGGTACAACCTTATTAGGATGGATGGATTATGAAAATGCATGGATGGGATGGGGTAGATGGGAGATATGGTGGTAGAAGTGTTTGGATGGAATGATGGAAAGTGATCATGATAGGGAGATGTTGCCAAGATCAACATTGACAAATGTTGTGAGGAAGGTGGATGAAGTGGATGGGATTTGGAAGATAGATGCAGATAGGATGTAGGATTTTTGCTAGGAGATCTTGGGACATAAGGACCCAAAATTGATTGAGGAGATGGAGTAGAGGAATGAGTAGCTATTGGACTAGCAACCTTGGATTCCATTAAGGATATTTCTTTTAGATGCATTGCATCTTTTTGCTTTGGGATCCACATAGTCTTTGTCTTATCTTTGGTAGACCTTTGTGGCCATTGGGATGTAACATATTTTTATTTTTATTTGCTGGGTCTTTGTGGCCTTTGGGATGCATTGGATTTCTATTTGCTTGAGCATGTTGTTTAGAGTGGACATGGCAATCTTTAAATCTTTATGGATAATTCCCTTTGTGCATCTTTGATATGGCATCCAAATTGCGAGAAGTGTTGGAAGGAATATGAGGAGCTATGTGGGATGGAGGAAATATGGATAGAGATCGAAGGAGACTGGCATATAGGGGATATGGGAATGTGCCTTTGTTGATCCTAACTAGGAAGTAGATTTTTAGGATGGGTGAAGGATTGAGTAGGATAAGACGGGGGATGATATTTTGGGATGTAAGGCCCCAAAATGGATTTGGTATGTAGAGGATATGTGCTGGTAGATTTTGGGACATAGGGACCCAAAATGGATTTGGAGGATAAAGGAGGAATGTGATAGGTTATTTTTGGTTGCAATGATGGAGGAGGAGGAATGACATTGTATGCTTTGAAGGGATGATGGGGAGATGCAATGGTGTTTCTAGAAGGATGATTGAATTTAGCTTTAGTTGTACCAATATTTCTGGATGAAGTACCTTTGGATGTGTGATCAATACCACATGATTTTGGATGTTTCTTGTCTTGTATGGGATCCATATTTCCTTGTTCTCAGACACCTAGGCCTTTGCCTTGATAATTCCATTTCTTGATCATTTTATCCAAGAAAGGATATTTTTGACTTGGAGAATAAGATAAACATCCAGTTTTAGGTGCTACAGTGGAAGATATTAAATTGATGTCTTTTTCTTTGAGTGAGATTTCCTTGACAAATGTGAGTGGACCAAGAGGATAGAGTGATGGAAGTGGGATAGTTTGGTTTGGAGGATCATCAAGTGGAGAGGATGGGATGATAGGATCTTGACTGGGATTGGGGGATGGTGATGGATCTTGAGATGAACTAGGATGGGAGGATCTTGGATTCGGGGTGATGGAAGCAATAGAAAATGCAATAGAGGAAGTGAAAGGATAGGATCTTGATCTAGGTCATTGGATATTTAAGCATGCTTTTGGAAAAGATCTTTTCTTGATAGGATTAGTGTGGATAGAGTGTAGGGGGATTTATGGATGGTCTCTTCATAAGGAGTGGATGGAAGGATGGGAGATTCCATAATTGTGATAGCAGGAAGAAGGGTGAACACTTGAAGCTTGTTGGATGAAAGGATGAGATTTTCTACAATTGTGATGGCAGGAAGAAGGGTGAACTCATGAGGCTCATTGAATGTGCTTTGGATAATGCTAGGAGGAGGATATGTGGATGGAGATTGGATGGAGTCAATAGATGGAAGGGACTCAATGATTCTAGGAGATGGAAGAGGACCAATAAGTGGGATATATGGAAGAAGGATAACATATGGGAGTGATGAAGGAGGAATGATAGATGTAGGAGATGTATGCACATCATCACTAAGGGCTTCACATGAAAGATTGAGATGACATGGATCATCAACTTTAGGAAAGGGATTTTTTGTTGGCTTCCTTATGAAACTCCTTGGAGACATTCATGATGGAGATTGAGGTGAAGGATTAGAATGTGTAGGAGATGGGGAGCTAGGATAGTCCTCAAGTGAAAGTGGGGTGGAAGATTGTGAACTTTCTTGAGGGGATGACGGTGTAGACGAGGAGTTGGAGGATGATATGACTAGATAGTTCACATAGGTATGTTTAGAGGAAACTTATGAACTTGATGGACTATCTGATGAGGTAGGGGTGATGGGTTGAGATATGGGATATGAAGAGGATTGAGGGATGCATTCTTCTTGTGGAAGGGGATTTGTGGCAATGTAGGTGAGAAGGGAAGATGTTGGATTTAGATAGGACATTGTGGATGATGGATCAAGGTGGGATGGGGGATTAAGATAATGGATTGGAAGACTAGGATTTTGGATTTGAAAATGGGTTGGAGGATAAGGGGATGGAGGATTTGGATAAGGGATGTAGCTAGTAGGGTTATAGTGAAAAGCTGGTGTTTGGGACACGACCATAGAAGGAGATGGAGGTAGGAAGGATGCATACAGAGGATATGTAGGCTCAACATAGGAAGAAGGTATGGATGGATAGAATAATGGATTTCCCTTGTCAAAGGTAGGATAACGATAACTAGTGGATATGCATGGAGGCATGATAGGATAGTTTGGAGGAATGATTGGATCATGGGCCCTCAGATGTTTGGAGCAATCTTGTTAAGGTTTTCAAAATACTCATCATTATCAACAAGACTTTCATCATCATCAGGATAAGATGGAGGAATGCTTGGATTCTAGAGGATGTTTGGAGCAAGACTTCTAAGGTTTTCAAAGTGCTTATCATGATCAACAAGACTTTCATCATCATCAAGATAGGATAGATTCAGAGAAGAGACATAATAACCAAACTCATCATAATGGTTTTAAGACGTGCTGACTTGTGGATGATTTTGGATAGGGATGAGGGATGAAGATGGATTAGAAGATTAAGGCTTGGGTTTGGGATGACTTGACAAGATCAGACTAGGATTGGATGTGGCACTAGATAGGAGGAAAGATTGACTCTGGAAGAAGACATACATGGGATGGGGGGATGACTAAGATGACTCTGCTAACCTAGGATAGGAGGAAAGACCAACTCTAGAAGAAGATAGATAGGGGATGGGGGATGAATAAGATGAATCTTCTAACCTATGATAGGAGGAAAGGAGGACAAGACTGGATGCAAGATGATCGGAAGACCATGATTATGAGACTAGGATGAGAAGATTCTGAAAGCTTGGATGACTTTGGGATTTTGGAGGATTTTGACTAAAATGGTAAAAGGATTTGTGTGTAGAACTCTTCATTGTGTATGTTTCAACATATGTTTTGCACTGAGTTTGAAACTTCAAAAAATACATCAAGAAAGAACTACCTAGAAGACATGCTATTATCAAAATCTTTGCCCATAGCTTGATATCCCAAAAAGGAATACAAATGGTGAGTAATCTTAAGGTGATCTGGGAAACCACTTGGATTGATCCTTGCACAAAGATTTTGATATCTTTGAGTGTAGATCATGAATCCTCTAATTAATAGGTGTCTAATTTGGTCCATGGAGTCCTCCCAATCAGTTTATATGCATGTGAATCACGTAAGAGCCTAGTTGACCATGCCAAAATAGTAGGGATATTCACCTACCTCGGGCTACCATCAACACACATCGCCCGAGCTTGAGGGGATGAAGTGAGATTTTTCTCAACACTTTATTTCTATTATGGCTAGGGAAGTATCGGTTTGAAGTCATTCTCCAAAGAGGAAGCACTTTTCTCTCTGGATAGGCTTCTTTAGAAGTAAAAATAAGTGAACTTGTCCAAGTTCAACCTTTTTTACACCACTTAGCTAACAAGGCTTTGTAGAATTGAAACTCCTAGAATCACACCATGAATATTTTTTATGAAATTGATTTAATGTTTCAAATGAAAAATTGAAAACACATGTGTTTATGATTTTGATTTATTTCATATTTTGAAGACAAGAAAGCTTTTTGAAAGAGATTTTGCAAGTTTTTTACCTTTTGCATTCAAGATTGAGTTTTGATTTCAATTTAGGACATTAAATATTTGTGTTTTCTTTTGGACTCAAAGAAAATGAATCTTTTGATTTGGACTTTGGTTCATTTCTTTAGATCCATTCAAGATTTTATGCTCTAGATTCAGTTTTGTGCCCAAAAGAAGTGTTCCTAGAGTGCTATATGCATGAAATTTTTTGAGCACAGTCAAGATTTAAAAAGAAGAAGTTTGTTTTAAACAATAATAAAGCATTAGGATTGATTTAGGAAAGTTAGGATAGTTCAAAACTGCTTAGGAACCAATTAGGATTGAGATGTAATTTTGTTCCTAGATTGCATGAAACTTGGAAAACACTTAAGATGTTGCAAAAGGAGTTCACTTTAGTTAAGAACAATGCACTAAGTTTTATTTAGGAACAATTAAAATGGTGTAGGATTGATTAGGAACCAAATAGGAATGAGATGCAGTTTTCTAGTCCTTTTTAAGCATCCAAAATTTGAAGTGTTCCTAGTTTGCATGAAAGACCCTAAAACACTTAGATTTGCATGCATGAAGTTCTTTTTAGCCAAATGAAAGACATTAGAAGAGATTTTTATTTCTTTAGGATCAATTATGAATAATTAGGATTGTTTAGGAATGATTAGGAAATGTTTAGGAATGATTTGCAGTTTGCTCCATTTAAGGCATTCAAGAGTGAATAAAAGTTTGTTTTAAGCGAAATAAATGGAGTTTTTAGATTCCTAAACATTAAAGAAGGTTCATGAGCCTTAAGGCTTTAGTTTTTGGGTGAGAAATTGGCCTCCAAGAAGTACCTACAAGAGCATGGGGTCATAAATTACAAGTTTGAAGCCTAGGGTCATTAGGATCCCCAAACAGGCCCAAAAAGTCAATAAAAACCCAGTTTAGGGCTTCATACAAGCCCTTTGCTTCCCATATGACACTTGAGACCAGGGATTTTTTAATGTTTAGTGTCGTATGACATTTTATGAGCTCCCATATAACATTTGGGCACAAACAATATGATATTTGAGCTAGAAAGTGGTGAAAAATGTGAAACAATACCTTAAAAACATGCAAAATGGCTCAAACGACTATTGGGAACTACCCATACAAAACTTGGGCACTACCCATATGATGATCCATGCCAGGGATGAAGTCCCCTAAAAAATGTAGTTTAGAGGCTTGTGGGGTCCCATCAGGTGTGCCAAAATGTGATCAGAGAAAACCTAACCTGTTTGAAACAAGCGTAGACATTCAAACATTATCTTAACATCATATTCCTAGCATATAGTAAAAATAATTTGCAAAGACACTTTAGATAGAGCTCAATGGGAGCACCTTGTCACCGTTCAATTTTCTCTCAATTTAGGGATGTGGGTGTGCTCACAAAACACATGGAGCATGTCCCTAATGCATACTAGGAAGGATTAGGATCAAATAGGGACCTTGAGAACCCCATAGTGGCACAAAATCAGGTATAGAACACCTTATTTTCCCCTAGAGCCTCAAGGAGCCTAGTGAAGCTCAAATGAAAATTAAGCTACAAGTGCTTATGCTAAGGTTGATTTTAAACCAAATTAAGTGTGATGTGATTCATTAATGCAATGGAAAACAATGAAATAAACTAGGTTAATCCATTAATGCTAAGCTAAGATGTGAGTTAGAAAGCTTAGAAATGAACTAAATCTAACAATTAGGATTTAAGCTATGATGATCTAGATAGAAATGAGCATGATAACAATTCATGAATGATATGAAGTAAGATAATACTTTTCTCTTGGAAGGAGGAGTATTTATAGGATTTTCCTAAGGGCTTGGATTAGGAAGGAGAGTTAGGGTCAGAGTCAGGGTTTGGGGTAGAGGTAAGGTTAGATGGATGAGGGTTAAGGGTTTCTCACACATTTGTGAGCAACACTAGGGAAGTGTGGCTAGGGAACCAAGGTGAAAGAGAAGACATGGGATTCATTATGAGGCTGTAATAGCCTTAATGAGGGTGTAAGAGGCCATTAATGAGTCTGTAAGGCTCATTAATGAGGGGGTTTGACCAAAAGTCAAAGGAGAGTGGTTTAGACTAAGAAGGTTAGGAATCACCTTCTAATCAGGTTTAGGAAAGTTTAGAAGGGTTTAGGGTTCTCTAGAAGATTATAGGGTTTTAAATAAATAATTTATTTATTTAAAGGGTTTTGGGATAATTTATTAAATAATTAATAAATTTTGGAGGGAATGATGTTCAAATTGGATTTAAATATTTTTGGAAGGGATTTATTAATTAAATATTTTTAATTAAAATAGGAGGAATTAATGGCATAATAATTAATTAATTAATTAAAAAATTAATTAATTAATAAATGATGATGTCATCAGGGGTTTCTGCAAAATAAAATATTTTTATTTAGCAAAGGCATTTTAGGTGTCTACATATAGCAAGGTAATCTAATACCTTATCCCCCTATCTTTCAGTCAAGATTCTGCTCACCTCCTCATAAATATCCTCATTTTTAAGAGTTTCATAACCATTCCAAGAGTCCCTCCAAAAGAGGGCTTTATTGCCATCACCAATATGCCATGAAATGTGATCAGTAATAACACTCCTGCAATCTAGAATAAAATTCCAAAATGCAGACCCCTTTGGAGGGTTTCTAATTGTCAAAAATCTCTCATTTTCATTAGAATCCAAATTTATAACCCTTACTCTCTTGACCCAGAGTCTATTGGGCTTACTATAAATACCCCAAACTAACTTAACACCAAGTGCATGGTTCATCCTCTTCTAGTTATTCAAACCTGCTCCCCCTTCAGACTTTGTGATACAAATTTTATCCCAAGAAAGCAGAGGCCACTTATCCTCTTCACCATTGCCACTCCGGAAAACATTTCCTCATCCACTTTTCAATAAAGCTGAGGACTTTATTAGGTATCCTTAAATAGCTCATTGAGAGTATGGGGATAGCTGAGATCACAATTTGTAGAAGAAGAATTCTCCCTGCTAAAGTTAGCCATTTACCCTTCCAACCATCCATCCTCTTGATGCAACTATCAATAAGATCTTTCCAGAGATGAGGCTTATAGATTCCTTCAAAAAGAGGTACCTCAAGATATTTTATTGGCAATTTGCCATGTCTGATATCCAGAATATTGCTCAACTACCTTTGTTGATCTAAACTTGTGTTAAAGAAATAAATTTAAGATTTTATCCAATTTACTCATTGTCTCGAAGCTACATTGAAAGTGATCAAAGCGGATTTGGTGACCTTGGCTTCCCTTGTTGTAGCATCCCCCATTAAATAGTTATCATATATAAATTGTATATGTGTTGTAGGTTCCAGCTCTATAGCTATAGAAATGCCTTTCCAAACTCCCTCTTGTCTTTTACTAGCTATTAATATCCCCAGGGCTTCAGCCATAATAATGAAGAAGAAGGGTGATATGGGGTCCCCTTGTCTTAGACCTCTTGATGTCTCAAAAAAACCTTGCGGGCTGCCATTCACCAGGATAGATATTCTAGATGTGTTAATGCAACTTGATGTCCACTTCAACCAATCCTCCCCAAAACCAAACTTCCTTAGAACATCTATAAGGAAGGACCTATTAACATGGTCATAAGCATTTTTGATATCCAACTTAATCATCATTTTGGCCACCTTCACCTATTTGACTGTGTGAATGGCTTCATGTGCAATTATGATCCCTTCAAAAATGGATCTATTGGGTGAAAAACCACTCTATTCCAGGGATATGCTATATTCAAGTAGGGGCTTAAGTCTATTTTCTATCACCTTAGTAATAACCTTATAGGTGGTGTTACACAATGCAATCGAGGTCTAAAATCATCAAATGTTTTACTATCCCCCTTCTTTGGGATTAGATAAATGAAGGTGTTATTGAAATCCTTCAATATGATTCCCCCTTTCTAGGACTCCTCCACCACCTCCCACAGATCATCACCCAGAATATCCCAAGTTATTTGAAAGAAAATAGCATGAAAGCCACCTAGCCCTAGGGCCTTATCACTCCCAAAACCACACAAAGCTTGCTTCACCTCCTTTTAAATTGGAGCCATTAAACTGTTGTTTTGAGCCTCTATTATTATTTTGGGAATTGTGTTTAACAAATCCTCTGATCTCCTTAGCCCCCTTGTGTTATTGACAAAGATGTTTTGAAAATAGTTAACAACCTCCTAACTTATAAATTGTGCATCAGTGATTAAGTCACCCTATTCATTCTTAATAGAGAAAATTATATTCCTTTCTCTTCTTACTTTGACAAACTTATGAAAGAATTTTGTGTTACAATCACTCTCTTTAAGCCACATTTCTCTAGATTTTTGCCTCTAGAAAGTCTCCTCCCTAGCCAAGATCTCTTTATAACTTTTGTGGAGCTCTCATTCCTCCACATTCCATTCCAAAATAAATAATATTTTCATTTAACATAACTAAATTATTTTCCAAGTTCAATTTTTCAACAAAGATATTTTTAAAAGAAACTCTTCCATATTTTTAGTTGATCCTTAAGGAATTGTAAACGCTTGAAGAAAAAAAAATATTTTTTATCTTCCCAATAAGTGGCATTTTTCCACCATTCCACAATTCTAGGCATGGACTCAACATCCCTCAACTACATTAATTCAAACTTGAATAGAGAACATTCTGGTGTAATATCCTCTTGAATGTTGCAACATATAGGAAAGTGATCTAAACATCTGATTGGGGGGATGTCTGTAATACATAATCAATTACATTGATCCCACTATCCAGCTTGTAAAAACCTATCCAATTTCTCAACTTTATTAAGATAACATTTTCTTTTATTAGTCCAAGTGAAATCCCCCAACTTAAAATCAATGTCTACTAAACCATTATTCAGAACAAAATTAGAAAACTCTCTTTGACTGTTCCCTGCCCATCCTTTACCTCCATTTTTTTTTAGTTGGGCTTAGAATTGCATTAAAATAACCTCCTAATAGAAAGAGATCCTCCCTCCTTTAGTCCAAAAAGCCAGAGATAACATTCCACAACTCTTTTTTTTTGAGGAATTATTAGGTCCATAAATATTGAAAATAAAGAACTTAGAAATAAGTTGTTTGGATGTAACTTCAATCTACTGCCAATTAATAGATTTACTTATAATCCTAACATCAACAACACTCTTATCCCATAAAAAACAAATCCCTCCCGAGGCTCCTCTTGAATCATAATAAAAACCTCCCCATCTACTAAAATCTCTTCTAAAAATATCATTATCCTCCTCTTTCACCTTGGTTTCTTGCATTAGCACTATGTCTGCCCTCGCCTGATCCAAACCCCTCTTGATCGTGCAAATATTGTCAGGGGCATTGCATCCCCTGACATTCCATGAAAGGAGCCTCATTGTTGCTAGGAAAAGGCACAACCTTTCCTTGATCTCAACAGTTTTGTTTGGTCTGTTGCACACCCAACCATTTCAAGTTTTTCTCTATTAGAACGTGCACCTCTTTTTCTTCTCTCTCCTAACTTTGTCTGTTAAGCATAAAGTATGATTTTTCTAGACCTCTTGGGTCCATGATGTTTGGGGTAGCATAAAATCCCAATTCATCCTCCTCACCTTCCTCACTCTATGAGTTATAAATAGTGTTATATTTAATTAGGTCCACTCCACTATCTCTTACATCATCAAAAAGTCCTTCTAGGTTGCAGATTGGAGAGATCCTTCCATTAGTGGCCTCCCTTTTATTAGCCTCATCCTTCCAACTCTCCCTTAGCCTGATCAAGGAATATTCACTATCATGGTGTTCCTCCTCTAGAGAATTTGCCCCTCTGTTATCATCCGTTTGTAGCAAGGCATCAAGTCTCAAGTCTAAAGAAGGGTAAGTGTCAAGAATGTAGTCATCCTCCCCTGAATTAATGGTTGGACTTACAACCTTTTTAATACATTTTTGTAAGTCAACCACATCCATTATTTGTAAACTATTAGGATCCTCATTAAGATGTGCTTGCATACATTCCCCTATCCCCAAATCTTTGATTCTACTCTATGATAAAGAGAAGGGAGTCTCACACACCATTTGGGTAGACATTTATTCATGGGGTTCCTCTTTCCATATATGAGATTCCATCATTCAATATCTATCAATCTCCTCCTTCTTCCCTCTTTCTACATAATCATGCCATATGACCATTTTGTAGTCATTTTTCTTGAAGGCCTCCAGGTCAAACATTGAGCTGTCTAAAGGCTCCTTGCCTTCTATCAAATGTAACAAATAATCAACCATTCTTGATTCCTCTATGATCTTCCCACTATCCATGCTTCCAACCTGATCTATTGTGACCATCCCAACACTCTTTACTTCTTCTGCTACCAGGGGCTACCACCAATCCCCATTTTTATTGTGGATGATAATGTGGGATGGTAGGTCATAACATGTTTGTCGCTAGATCCTAGGGGTGACTACATAGTTTGTTGCATTGATTCCATCCTCACATCTTACATATTATCCCAACGAATCCCCTAACATATGCATTATTTTTTCTCCCCAATATTCTTGTGGCAAGTTATCCATTCTAAACCATTTTGGGGTTTCCTTCATAGTTTCCTTTTCTGGTTTAAAGTTTATTGTCCATTTCTTGAGGTAGCGTATCATCTTAAAATGGATGCACTCCATGTTGAGACCTTTTAGCCCTCCTTGGTAGGCTGTTTTGATCCTCATTCAGACACTTTCATGCTTTTGTGCTTATTTGTATGTTCTGCCCCTCTTTTCTACCTGTTCTCTCTACTTTTGAGACTTGGGCACATTTCCCAAGGTCCTGACCCTTTGGGTCAAGGTCAACCTCAACCTTGACCTAGGTCAAAGTTGACCTTGACCTTGACCCCAAGGTCCAGGATCCTCGGGGTTAGGTTCCAGTTTTGGGGTTTCATCAAAATTTTATCTTTTCCCTCTTCGAGGCCACTATTTCTCAGGTTAAGTGTCGAATTCTCAAATTAATATTTGAGGTGGACCTTTCTCAAGATTTGTATAGGATTCCTAATTTATTATTGGAGATTATCCTTTCTCGATTTTTGTGCCTAATGCTCAAATTAACTTTGGGGTTGGCCTTACCTCAAATTTTGTGACAAGGCTCTTAAATAATTATTTTTATCTCTATCTTAAGGGTGGACCCCTTCTAGAGTTTTGTGTCAAGACTTTAATTTAATTTCCTCTCCATGTGCACCTCTCTAGAGTTTTTTTCCATGGACCCTTAATTATTGTTTTCTATGTGGCTTGTCTAGAAGTTTGTGCCCTAGATCACTATAAAAGGGAGCCTCCTCCTCTTATTTTCTCCATCCACTTTCATGCTCAAGAACTCTCAAGAAAGCATTTAAGCCTTCAAGAATTCAATCATTCAAGATTCAATTCATCAAGGAGATCCATTGGTAGCCATTGAAGGATTCAAGCTCTATGGAGCTCTCTTGTTGAAGATTCCTCCATCTATTTCTATTCAAGCCTCTTCCTAATCCAAGATCCATTCAAGATTGGTATTGAAGATCTAAATACAATTGATTTCAGACATCTTACATTCAATTCTACATTCATTTGGAGCATCCATACTTGTGGATTCAAGGATTCAAATCATCCACAAGGATTTTCAACATAAGCAAGGTGAATTGTTCTATTTACTTTATTTATCTCTGCAATTTCAATTCAATTTCAAGGTTAATTCCTAAATTGGGGTTTGACTAAGGAAAACCCCTCCACCAACAAACAAAACCATTTTTATTGTAGGTACAAGTGTGGGACGGTGAATATAAGTGCATATCTAGATACCCTTTTCGCCGAACTTTTAGGATTCATAAATAGAATTTTCGTCGGAGTTGTGCAGGTGAAGGTCAAATTTTTGTGGTCAAGGTCGACTTTTGGGGTCAAGGATGACTTTTTCTACTTAGGTCAAGGATGAACTTTCTTAGAAAAGAAAAAGATTTCTGGGTTTTGTAGATCTCACAGTTTCCGTTTAAGAACTTAAAAAATCAACAATTTCTGAGACCCTTTGACAGGGTTTTCAGCTGATTCTTTTTCAGAGGTAAGTACCTTTATTTCTTCATTTCAATACGAGTCTTCTGCATTTACTTTCCATATCATTATAATTTTATGTAAGTGTAAAATATTGGTTTTGGGGTCTCTTTTATGGGCAAACCATTGTCCTAGACCCCACCGCATATTTTATATCTTATATTTTGGTGAACCCATGTTACGATAACTCTTTCTTTTTGGTGTTAGATTTTCCTTTGTATTATCTTGTGTGTACACCTTCATCTTACATTTTGGTGAAACCAACAAGCTTACCCCCTATATTTTGTGGAATTAGATGCCCTATTGTGTTAGATTTCCCTTTGTATTATCTTGTGTGTTCACCTTATATCTTACATTTTGGTGAACTTGTTCACAACAACTCTTTCTTTTTGGTGTTAGATTCATATTTTATGTTAGATCTTACATGATTTCTTTTATGCTCTTACATTTCAAAAATACAAATTTTTTTTGCAAAATTTCTTTAAAAATACAAAAACATTTACATTTTTCATGCTTGTAGTATTACTTTGTGTTCAACATGTATGATTTTTGTTTTGAATACTTTGATGAGCTCTTTCTTACAAAAGAGGATACATCCGTTAATGAGGTACATGGAAGTGAGGATGAAAATTGTTTGAATGAGATGTCCATTGATCCTATTCCTATTTCACCCTCCTCCACAACCTCTTCAATTGACCTTTACAGAGATGAGTTGAGGATTGATGTTAATTCTTCTCCTAATATATGTCTTTTCTATGAGCCTACTTTAGAATATAATTTACCTTCTTTCCCCTTTAGGGATCAAGATTTAGTGACTTATGGTGCTCCTAAAATGTGCTTTATTGATAGGGATTATAATCCTCCCATTTGGGATGAACCTTTGGATTGGGATGTTGATTACTCTCTTCCTCATGAAACCATTGTGGATGATTCTACTTTTTGGGATGAACCCTTGGGTAAAGAAATTGATTTATCCCCTCCTCATGAAAAATATTTGATACAAGAGGGTGATTTATTAATGGATGACATATTCATACATGATGATAACTCTTTTTCTAAAACACACTCCCCTTATGCAGACATTTTAGCGAAAGAAGATGACATTATAGATGCTTTACCTCCATTTGGGATTCCTTCTAGTGATGAGGCATTAACAAAAAATGATATGAATTCCCTTAATGATCTCCCTCTTAGTGATGATCTTATGGAGAATCAAGATCCCACCTCATCTCCTCCTAGGGTGTCTTCTTTACTTCCTTCTTATGAATCTGTTTGTAGTGTTGAGACAACTAACATGATTTATCCAGAACCTTTGTTCACTATCAAAGGTTGTCCTCGCATTACTATCAAAGGTAAACCTATGGAGTCTTTAGAGTCTTTCATTGACCAAGATTATATAGCTCACACATATCATACAAGGAATAACCTTTAACCTAATCCGGTGGTTTCTACTTCTTTTCCACCTTCTCAAACCATTCTTCCTCCTCCACCCCATCTTCCTAGCAAGGAGTATGATTTGATAAACCAATTGCAAAATACCCCTGCCAAGATTTATTTATGGGAGCTTCTTCAAACTTCACCTACCTACTATGAAGCCTTGAAAAAAGCTCTAGCGACTCTTCCCACTCCATCTCCTAATCAAGATAACATCAATAACTTCTTACAATGCATGCATGCTACCCCGGGTGCTCCTGACATTGTATTTACTCAAAAGGATTTACCTTCTAAAGAAGTTCATAATCAATATTATGCTCTTATGGTTGTTGTTAATATTAATAAAAGTATCATTCATAGGACCTTGATTGATAATGGATCTAGGCTTAATGTTTGTAGCATGGACATGCTCAAAGCGATTACAGCCGATCTTTTAACTATTCAACCTAATGATGTTCCTATACGTGGCTTTGATAACATTGCTAAGAACACTTTGGGAATCATTACCTTACCTATCAAAGCAGGTCCAGTCATCCTAAATACACCTATTCATGTTATGCCTAGACCTCTCAATTATAACCTCCTTTTGGGAAGACCTTGGTTGCATGAAATGCATGCTATTCCTTCCACCCTTCATCGTAAAGTCAAGTTTATACATAAAAATACGATGCATACACTTTATGCAGATGATGCGCCTAATCCTTGTTTCAATATTCAAACCTACAATACTCCCATTCCTAATAATAATCTTTCTTCCTCTAATGCTCTTCCTGGCGATGATTGGGGAACCTTGGATTTTGATCCTACCTTTATTGGAGAGTATAAAGTTTCTAATCTTGATTTTATGAAGCAACGAAGAGAGTTTGAACAACGAACTTTTACTTCTACTTCTAATGCCCTTTGTAATAACTTTTTTGCTACTTCTACCCATTATAAATCTGTCAAACCTACTAATGATGACATAGTGACTACTAAAGTTCCATTGACTCCTTCTAATAGGGCTTCTTGTTATGGTCTTGGTTATCATTTCCTAGTTAAACAAGGATTCCATGGTCAAGGATGTGGTAAGCATAAACAGGGAATTCAAATGCCCTTACAGAATGGGGGGCATGAGCATTCTTATGGATTGGGATTTAATCCTCAACAACAAATCAATGTTAACAATATCTCAAATAATACTTCAAAACATGATGAAACTATGAAGGAATTTGACCAAGAAGTTCTTTTTCCTAAACTCCTTCATGCTAAGATGATTACTAGACCTAAACACAAAAAGAAACATAGTTCACACTTGAAGACTCTTCCTTTTTGTTTGTATCATAGATTTCATGATCACTCTACTAATGAATGTCAAGCTTTACATTATAAGATTAGGTAGCTCATTGATAGTAAGGTTATTTATATATCATGTGGCAATGAGTTGTATTTAAATCCCGCTTTCTCTAAATAACATTTATGTTCCTATTATCAAGCTCCACATTATGTAAACAATGTTACCCTAATCTTTGGGGGCTCGTTGTCTTGTATAGTGTTGTGAGCAATATAATAGGTCCCCTTCCATCCTTGTTTCTATGCTTGGGGGGAAAGGATGCCATCTCCTTCCTTTCTATCTTTCTGGGATCCTCCTTTCCCTTAGTTAAGCAATATCTATCTATTATGTGATATCCAATCATACATGAAAATTTTGGTTTGAATTGGGGTTCTCTATCCTTGATCATAACCTATTTTTGTTATTTGACATTGGGTTTCCATGGCTGATAAATCTCTCACCTTGGAAGCTAATTAGTGTGTTATCCCTCACAAGGGTTACTTTTCCCATTCATGATATCTTTTTGCATTCATCCCTTCCATGGCCTCATAGGAGTTGTGAACTTCTTGGCTTGGACTAGGTGTTGTCTATGGATATTGTCTTGATGTTGAAGAAGACTTTATCCTTGTTCTTTTCTTTCCTTAACATTGGGTTTCCATGGTTGATAAATCTCTCACCTTGGAAGCTGATTAGTGTGTTATCCCTCACAAAGGTTAATTTTTCCATTCATGCATGATATCTCTTTGCATTCATCCCTTCCATGGCCTCATAGGAGTTGTGACCTTCTTGGCTTGGACTAGGTGTTGTCTATAGATATTGTCTTGATGTTGAAGAAGTCTTTATCCTTGTTCTTTTCTTTCCTTAACATGTCAAAATAGTATATATTTTTGCCATCTTAAGGAGGGGGGCATAAATACGGCCTCCCTCATTCTATATTTTTTGCAACATGCTAAATCCTTGGAAGGTAACAGACATAAGTTGGTAAATCTTGAAGAGACACGCATTTTCAATTTCAAATATGCTAAATCCTCGGAAGGTAACACACATAAGTTGCTAAATCCTGAAGAGACACGCATTTTCAATTTCAAATATGCTAAATCCTTGGAAGGTAACACACATAAGTTGCTAAATCCCGAAGAGATGCACATTTTACAAATGTATTCTATGGTGATATGAGGATATGGATCCATGGGTACTTCATAAAAGCCATCAGAAGATGCACTACATACAAGCACAAAGCCGCCAGAAGGTGCACAAATTTATGGGGGTGACTATCAAGTCCTGGCTTGGTGGGCCATCCTATCCTTTTGTGGTTCATAGTGAGATACACACATCTTACTAGGCGAACTAGCCACTCCTCACTCTCCTTTTCTCTCTTTTTTCTAAGTGATGTCTCTCTTATTGCAATCTTGGAGTTGACAAAGACTTGAGTCCCTGGAGGCTTGAAAATTCCTTTGTCCTTTTTGATTTCAATAAGATTGTCTTTTTCTTTATGATCTCCTTTACCAAGAGTTTGCATCGAGTCCATACTCTTGCTAAAGTGGGGGCTAAATGTATCATCTTAAAATGGACACACTCCATGTTGAGACCTTTTAGCCCTCCTTGGTAGGCTATTTTGATCCTCATTCAAACACTTTCATGCTTCTGTGCTTATTTGCCTGTTCTGCCCCTCTTTTTTACCTTTTCTCTCTACTTCTGAGACTTGGGCACATTTCTTGAGGTCCTGACCCTCTGGGTCAAGGTCAACCTCAACCTCAACCTTGACCTTGACCCTAGGGTCCGGGATCCTCGGGGTTAGGTTCTAGTTTCGGGGTTTCATCAAAATTTTGTCTTTTCCCTCTTTGGGGCCACTATTTCTCGGTTAAGTGTCAAATTCTCAAATTACTATTTGAGGTGGACCTTTCTCGAGATTTGTATAGGATTCCTAATTTATTATTGGAGATTATCCTTTCTTGAGTTTTGTGCCTATGCTCAAATTAACTTTGGGGTTGGCCTTACCTCAAATTTTGTGACAAGACTCTTAAATAATTATTTTTATCTCTATCTTAAGGGTGGAACCCTTCTAGAGTTTTTTGTTAAGACTTTAATTTAATTTCCTCTCCATGTGCACCTCTCTAGATTTTTGTGCCATGGACCCTTAATTATTGTTTTCTATGTGGCCTGTCTAGAAGTTTGTGCCCTAGATCACTATAAAAGGGAGCCTCCCCCTCTCATTTTCTCCATCCACTTTCATGCTCAAGCACTCTCAAGAAAGCATTCAAGCCTTCAAGAATTCAATCCTTCAAGCCTTCAAGCATTCAAGATTCAATTCATTAAGGAGATCCATTGGTACCCATTGAAGGATTCAATCTCTATGGAGCTCTCTTGTTGAAGATTCCTCCATCCATTTCTATTCAAGCCTTTTCCTAATCCAAGATCCATTCAAGATTGGTATTGAAGATCTAAATAAAATTGGTTTGAGACATCCTACATTCAATTCTACATTCATTTGGAGAATCCATACTTGTGGATTCAAGGATTCGAATCCTCCACAAGGATTTTCAACATAAGCAAGGTGAATTGTTCTATTTACTTTGTTTATCTCTGCAATTTCAATTCAATTTCAAGGTTAATTCATAAATTGGGGTTTGAATAAGGCAAACCCCTCCCCCCCAACAAAAAAAACTATTTTTCTTGCAGGTACAGGTGTGGGATGGCAAATATCAATGCAGATCTGGATACCCTTTTCATTGAACTTTCAAGATCCGCGAACATAATTTCTCTCGGAGCTATGTAGGTGAAGGTTGACTTTTTGGGGTCAAGGTCAACTTTGTCTACCTAGGTCAAGGATGACCTTGCTCAGAAAAGAAAAAGATTTCTGGGTTTTGTAGATCTCATAGTTTCGGTTGTAGAGTGTAAAAATCAACAATTTTTGAGACCGTCTGACAGGGTTTTCAACCGATTCTTTTTTAGAGGTAAGCACCTTTATTTCTTCATTTCAATACTAGTCTTTTAAATTTACTTTCCATATATCATTATAATTTCATGTAAGTGTAAAATATTGGTTTTGTGGTCTCTTTTATTGTCCTAGACCCCACCGCATATTTTATATCTTACAGGTAGATACTTTTTCCATTGATCATGTAAGGATCATTTCCAAGGATCCATTCTTTATCCTCCTTAGAGGAACATATAATGAGGTAAAATCCATTATGCATAGTTTTCATTGAAATAAAGGAGCCTTGCCATTGTTGCTCACACCACTATTTGATTTTGCTATAGGATGGCCATGGTCCTAGCCATTTCAGGACTATAGCTTTATCCTCTAGAAAAGCTCTATTCTTTATCCACTGGGGATTATTGAGCACTACTATTACATAAGATGTGGCTACAAAAACATTTTCAATCACCTTTGCATAAATATATTGCATTTGAATCGAAGCATTGTTTGACTCAGAGCTAACAGCGGGTTTCTTTCTCCAAAAATTTCCAACAATTCGTTGAAACTTGAAACCATCACCACACACATCCTATTATCCCACCTCCATCCATTCCTTCTGTCAACAAGCTGGCCATTGCTCAGTGAGCTGGTTTCATTCCTCTCGTGAATGAAATTGATGTAAGAGTTTTGCCCCCTTCTATTGAATGGCCAACACTGTTGTGACCTAAAACTGGATTGATAGCTCCCCTACTGGTTGCAATCTCCATTTCTCATCCTTGGTTTCCAAGCCGACCGTTGCAGACGCTCCATTGGGGGGGGGGGAATTTTTAGACAACATTTGCATATGGATTTCATAATATTATAAATATTGCTTTACCCCCAATTCCCATTTAAGTGGAGTTGGAATTGATTTTCCAATTCCACCTATTTAGATGGAAGATTCAAATGCTGGTTTTGGGGGTAAATGGGAATTAACAAATACCTATTCTAGTTTCATGTTTTGAACACAAACATCGAAAATGTCAATTTTGGGATTTGACAATCTCAATTCCAGTCTAATTCCAGCAAACAAACGGGCCCTTATTATTGACAAAGAAGAAACCGATTCTAAAGAACGTCTTGTTATCGGGCATTTTAAAAAGTTGTAGAAGTTGTTAAAAAGCCCGATAACTCGGTAAGGGGATAAGCGACCACCTCTTCAAGACTCAACAAACATGTATTGAATGTCGTCTATCATATCAAGGGTTATTATTTTTGTGAAAGAAGCAAATGTTAAGGGAAGGAGTATCAAAGCCTTCGATAATAAAGACATCATTGATAAATTTCTTGAGTTCTCAAATGTACCAATATGCTTTCCTCCCAGTTTCATCAACAAGTTAGCCAAGTTACAAAAGTTATTGAAGAAGCCCACAAGCCAAAACGTGGCGCCGATTATTATAAACCAAAGTTGGTAGTTATCTTAACTGTCATGTTATCTTCCAAAAGATCTTCTTCTTTGTAGAAATATATATGTGACATGGATTTTTCGAAAATACTTTAGCAACTTTTCCGCCACCCTCATTGCAAATGCCATGCACAAAGCACTTGAAATAATGTTCTTCGGAATGCCTCAAAGAAATATGGTTCATGGAAGAGAAACTGAATTTTTGAATGCATACCTCATAGAGATGCCACCATACAACATACCATGATGTCCAAATTTTTTTTAAAATGGAGTGACTGACAGAACATTCAAATAAATTCAATGTTTGTTGGGTATATACACAAAATGGATTTGTTGAAAAAACTCAGCCACTTGGGCCAACACCCCACTCTCTGCAAGCACTACAATGGATCTTTGGAACAAGTTACTTCCATAAAAGCATTAAGTATAGCAACAATTTGTTTAATTTTGTAGCTTAGTTTGGTGAGAAATCCTTAGAAATGTTCAATAAGATGCGATTGTGTCATGAGCCACCTTGTGCGACTCTAATTTTTTTTTATTTTACTTATGCGACATTTTGACTTGTTGACTTAGTCCAATGGGAATATACTTGTGTCAACATGCTATTTAGTCGTTAAGTTGGACTTTTTAGTCGGTGTGTTTGCTAGAAGCTTTTCGACTTTATGACAATCATGTGTTGACCTCTTGTTATGATGGTATTATGTTGTGATGTTACATTCTGATAATGATATATTTAGTGACGGTCTTACATGAAATGATGTAATATTTTTTTATGATTTGCCTTATAAGTTACATGCATATATGATGTAATATGACGTATCTTACAGTTGGATATGATGTCATTTCACTTGATTATAAATTTTATTGACTTGTTGATGTGGTTCAAGTGTTTCTGAGTGTTTTGTAGGAAAGAAGATGAGAGTGTGGTTGAGGTAGAGGAGGCTAGCTCCTCGACAATGGTGGATACAAATGATCTAGCCTACACAGACACCACATAGAATGCTTATGCGTTTTGATAAATACAAACTTTTGTCTCTTCTTTAAATCTTATGTGAATAAACGTGGTATTTGAAAGAACAAGATTTTTCTTCCTCTTATTTTGAATTCCCCCTTGATACAATTGTCCTATTTTCCAATTCTTGAATAGCATTCGACACATTCAAGCTTCGTAAAATAGATTAGAAAATAACATTATTGTAATGAAATTTGTCTTATTATAGGAGATGTAGGGAATTTTACAAAATATATAATAAAAAAACTAGAAACTAACATTTGTTGCAATAAAGATCATCGCATGTTAGATATTTTGTTTTAGTTGATTTTAAGAAGAGATTTATATCAACCACTAAGGGAGTGCCTTGGCAAGAAACGATTATACTGGGAAGTGACTATTAAGAGGCCATAACTCCCATGTCTACTGGAAGCTCTCCTTTTTGGAATGATCTCCTTTTGGGAACGTAGTCTTCCTTAGGTGGACAGAAATACACCTCTTAAGTTTCTTGCCTGTACCATTGTAAAATTTGGGAAAAATGTTCACTATGTAATAGATTTGGCTCAACCTTGACTCAAGTCTTTCTTTACTGGAAACATATTGTAATGTTTCACATAGGTTCTTTTTATTAAGATGTAAAAGGTTGTTCTTAAGCCCGTGGAATGTTAAATATTGACCACGCTTTAGCTTATACTTTCATACCCAAATGTGATTTTGATGGTTGTGTATTCGCATAGTTATAAGATGGCTTGGTCTCTCTACTTTGTTCTACCATGTCATGGTAATATCAGTGTGATCATAATTTCCCTTTAATTTCATATCAAAGACTTGCGCAGCATGTTTTAAATTTGAAAACTCAATAGTTTTGTATGCTGGAAATTATTTTAATTTTAAAGGCTTAAATTCTTTGAGTGTTTCATTATGCATATGGACTAGTGAGTGTTCTCCTTAACTGAAATCTTATGTGAAGATTTTATGCAAAGTAATGTAGTTGGAATCAATGTGTTTTGTTGTCATATGTGGATAGAAATACTAGTTGGATGCTTTATTTGCCATTGGTAGATGAGCAAAACTATAATTGTCTACCGTCCTTGTGATAAAAAAGACAAAATATCACTTGAAGTTGTGATAGGATTGTATATATATTTTAATATATATTGCTACTTCCAAGCTACAAAAGTGTATGAATAGATTTAGATACATTTTGAATCAAACTCATATTTTTTGGTTACTTTTCTATTCTAAAGAATTCTGTGATTTATTTCTTGAATATTAAACATTGACTCTCCTTTGGCTTGCTACCTCGTTGATGAAGGTCATAACTTTATGTACCTTGAATTAGAAAGATTGTCTAAGAAGAGATGTCTAAATTGTTACTAGTAAAAAATGCTTCTAGGATGTGTATTTCTCATTCCAGTTGATTAGTTTAGTTTTCTATATATCTTTAAAGGTTAAAGTAATATTTTGTTTGGAAAGACATTTCTTTAAATGATTGAGTGTAAGGAGGTTGTGATGAACTATTTTGGTAAAGTCCAATAATGGTGTGCTTTATTGCCTCACATGGTTAGATGTTAAACTCTACCTTTACAACATTATGATTGTGTTAAAGTTTAATGATCTTCAAATCTGATTGCGATTATAATTGTTCAATATTTTTATTGCATGTTTTTCTTGTAATGGAGGGGTGTTAAATTTTGATCACCAGGGAAGGGTAGGAATGAAATTATTGTACTTTTTCTTTCCACCTGCCAATAGAAGTCTAGCATTTAAATGCTTTTTCCAAGGATATTTTTTGTATATGTTTGTCTGATATATGCATGGTTATGTTTCATCTCCCTACCACATCCATGAATATGTTCTACTTTAGGCATATGTGCATGTAGTTAGTTTCACGGTTGCACTAGATCCTTCTGATCCACCACTTCTGGGTTGCTAGGGTTTCTAGGCTTCTTGGGGAGGGTTAGTTCATTCTTCATGTCATGAAGAACCCAGGTGAGCTAACCACTCCACGGTGGGTAGAAAAAGTGCCTAAGCCACACTCCTATCTCGAGATAGTAGATGGATAGATGTCTGATGGCTTAGGAGACATGGACATGCATATGGACAGAGGTCTGATGGCATATATGTTTCACGTATATGATTTGACCTTCATGTTCTTGTACTTAATTAATGTACTCATTATTTTATGTTGTATATGATGTTCGACATTCTAGTCAACTTCCTTGTTGTCTTTGCTCATATTTATTATAGTCATGTGATGACATTATGTGTCAACAATTTGGTCGACCCTTCTATTTTAATTTATTTCTTATGTTGTACATTCTTAATTTGATGTGTAGGTTAAATTCTTATAAATTTTCCTATTTATGTAATGGAATTACTTGGTTGACTAGCCTATGTGTTAGAACGACTTTGACTTTCATTATTGACATTCCACATTTCATTTTGTTTTCTTATGTCATTCTGGAGAAAAATATAGTCCTTACAGATTGGAAGCTATAAATTCACGATCAACAACCTCTTTGAGCATCCTCCATGTTCATGCCAAGATGGGAAGCTTCTGAAACAATGTATGAACATTACTAAAGTGGAGTAGATACTAGTGTTTTATATCAAATATTTGGTGGGAATATTATAGAGATGTGCATGTAAAATGTGGAATCATAGTAGATGCCATTGATTTGTTTGACCTAGTGCCTCAAAGAGATATCATCTCATAGATATACATGAAAAATGTGGAATTATATACCAAGCATAGGAACTGGTAAATGATATTCCTCAAAGATATGTCATTGTAGTTTAATTGCACAATATGCAGATAATGGACCTATTTGAAAGAGCTTCAAAATTTAAAAAAAAACCAAGATAGCACATATGATGGATATAAAGTACATGTTCCACCATATTTTCGGTTAATTCTAAGATCAGACTATTGAGAGGGGAGGGATGAATCAGTAATCTATCAATTTTTAAATCTTTAACAACCACTTAAACTTTATAACAACATTCACAAGATTCACTTTAATAGCAACAAATGAAAATCATAACCATAAGCACAACCACAAAATAATTGAAACACATGACACATGTTTATCTCGTGGAAACCCAAATCGGGAAAAAACTACGATGGGGATTAGTACCCATTGGATGTTGTACTTTTTTGAAGTACGCCCTATGAGGAGCTTAACCCTGCTAGGAGTTTACAAAAGCACTGTTAGATGTTACCTAGTTAAGGGATTTACCTTTAGGCATATTAGAACCTTTACCCTGTTAGGAGTAGCCTTGTTAGAGGAATTTAAACACAAACTAATGTGCCACCTTGTTAGAGGATCTACAATAGGGACTTGTTAGGATCCACCCAATTAAGGGATTTTGACTGTTGTAACTATCAGGAGATAACACGAACAATGATTTGTAGAATAGCACTACCTCTTCTTGATCAGATCCACTAAAACACAAAAATACTTCTTAACACACTTATCTCTTCTCTAGCTTGATCAAAATTCACACTCCACAACACACTTGCCCAACACACGATCAACACTAAAAAACTCTCAACTTTATTTAATATATAATGTTCATCAAGCCTTTAAGTTTTTCACCGCCTTAAGATTTCCCTAAACGACTTACAGTTTTAAATTTTAATCTTCACACTCAAATCCAACTCATCAAACAAAAAAATTTAATGTACACCATAAATTTCCAACACTGCATTGGCCATCACTATGATTTACATAGAATTTTGTATCTAGGGGTCAAACACATTTCCACCACACACAACCTTCATCTAGCATCTTCTCGACACACTAGCATTGAACAACATGATGCCAGATCATCACCTCTAATATTTAAGACACCTCACTAGATCATGATTGACTTAACCGAAATCACTGTGACATCTTCACCAATCACTGATCAAAGATTTAACAATTGTCGCTCAAGAACATAAATACTTCAACTTGTTAACAGTTTTGACTCTACTCACCGGTCATCTAACCTTCACTCTAGTCATCCAAATTTGTTGCAATTTCAACTATAGCACCCAAACACTGTTAGCTATCATATCATGTAACCACATTAAAAGAAACAACAAAGATTTGACAAACCAATCAAATCACCTATCACTTTTTACTAACTATTCTTAGCAGTTGCACTGCTATACTTCATTTGATCATAAATTTCTTATTGTTTAATCTCGACATTAGAGGTTATGCATTTGACATTCTAAGACATCTATGAGTCTCCCATATGAATCACTACAACTGAAAATTACTGCACCACTTTGATCATCAACCTTATACTCAACAACACTAGCAACACTAGGACAATACTTGACATCAATGAAAACTCGATAAATGATCACCATGCAATCAAATATATACCATGAAAAATTCATAAATCACTTACCATCACATCATTAGTTAGCATCAATTATGAAAACAATATTCCCCTTTGACATTGATGGCAACACTCTCTACTCTTTATCGTAACACTCTAATTAATACCAACAATAATTAGGAACAAAAACATGTTCCAGCTTTTCTCTTTCACTTGAACTGGCAATTAATCCCCCTTTTACTAAATCTCCTTGCATCTCTTCCTTCCGTACTCCCCCCTTTGAAAACAATGCCAAAAGCATCAAACACAACTTATGTCTTATTTGTTGTACCTATCTCATCTCAACACATCACTTCATAGACTGACCCCGCTAAGGACTAGCCTCCCAACATCAATCCAAACATACAATTATTTACTGGAATGCACTTGGATTGATGCAACTGCATCTTCTTTTAATTCAGGTTAGATAGGGGAATAACCCCTAACTTTCCTCTTAGATACTCAAAATCATCCTTAGGTAATGGTTTTGTGAAAATATCAACAACCTATTCCTTAGTTGGCACATATTCCAATTTTAATTCCTTCTCCTGTACCCATTCTCTAAGAAAATGATATTTGATAGCTATATGCTTAGTCTTAGAGTGCATTAGTGGATTTTTAAATATGTTAATGGCACTAGTATTGTCACAATAGATAACTACCAGTTGAATTACCTTTTCCTGAATTCCTTCCAAAATCTTCTTAATCCACACAACTTGTGTATGTTATCTCTATTGAGCATTAATGATTGTAATTAGTACCAAAGGTTATCAAAGACATTGGTCAGTTACATATATGAAGCTAGTTGGTAACTATAAGAAAAACATGCGAGTTGGTTAAGTATGTACACCGAGCATCAGACAGTTTACCGAGCATCAATAGACATCGATACTGAGCGATAGTAAACATCGAGCAGTTTATACAGTGTCTACCGAGGATCATAGGAAATGGCATAGTAATCTGGAATGGCACATTCTTCTATGCAAATGGTTACAACAGATCATAAAATGTTTTACCAAGATCAAGAATATCTTATTGTTGAGATGCGATGAAGATCTTATGTAAGAGTTTGATCTAGGTTATTTTTGTACACCGTAGATCTTAGGGTTTTGTCTAAGATTTGTAAACCTAATTTTGTATAAGAGGCATAAAGTTGTATGCTATATATTTTGTATGTTACATCATTTTTGATGTGAACTAATGTATGAGCGAAGAAGCACTTGAAGCACTTGCCAACCTTCAAGATTATCAGTTGATAGAGCAGATCAGTATTCAGAGGAAATCAGATTAAGTAGAATCAGAGTAGGCTAACTGAGCAATTCAGAGCAAAGATTCATCACAGTAAAGGTGATACTTTATCAGTACTTTATTGATTTGTATCAGATAATTAAGTTGTCATTAGCAGATAGATACCTATTGCTTTCTAATCATTGTAATAGAGTTTTGTAAAATCTCTTAATAGAGTAGATTTGATAGTCTTTTGTAAATCTCTTAACCGAGTGCACACTCAAGTAGTGTTGCTAAAATCCTATAACTAGGTAGATCTAGCTAATCTAATATGTTACTCCTCATAGGGTAAGATCACCAGAAGTGATCAAAACTTGTAGCCCTAATAGGCAAACCTTTTCTATCTGCAGTAGTGAAGAATTTGTGGGTGTCATCCCCACCGCAGTTTTTACCTTCTAACAAGGGTTTTTGCGTTACCAAAATACTTGTGTTATGGCACTGTTATATTGTTGATTGCATGTTGTTTACTTTCACAAGTTAAATGGATGAATGATACATGTATTAGATTCAAGTTATTTTGGAAGGTTACTATTGTTTGCTGTTGTAGATCTGAAAGGTTAATGTGTTAAAGTTTTTGTGGGCACTGATTCACCCCTCCCCTCTCAGTACCCTATCTCTCCTAATTCCAACAATTGGTATCATAGATCAGTTCTCTTATTGGATAGTTTAACCACTGAAGGGTAAAGATCTAAGTCATGGAGAGGTATAAGTTAGATAAGTCTATTGAGAATTAGAAGATTCAGATGTAGATGTTTGTTGAATAGTATAAGAAAGCCAAGGAAGGACTAAAAAAATTACTGGTTCAAAGAAAGAACCTATCTATTCTGCAAAATGAGATTGGCTACTATGAAGAAGCAATTGATGATATATTTGATCATATTGGATCTAGCTCTGGAAGTATTTTTGATGGATCTGAAAGCATAATCTTTGATTTGTCTGAGAAGAATCAACATTTAACCGAACAAGTAAAAGCACTGCAAATCGGTCAAGAATCTCAGATGGTAAGAATGGTTGAAATAATGAACAATGCTAGATAGGCTGAGAAAGAAAGGAATCTGGCTATTGAAGACTGAAGATAGACAAATGAACAACTACAAGCTAAAGAGAGTGAGATACAAAGACTCACCGATCGTCACTTTCAAGTATCTAATCAGATGATGACTGTGAATCAAGAAGTCAACCGAGTGAATGGAGAATTGTCTAGAAGACTTGAAGATGTTGCAATACTCAGAGAAGAGAATGAAAAATTGAGAAATGAAATAAATACACAGAAAAACATAATGAGATGATGAGGCTAGCTGAGAACAATTCCAAGAAGATTGATGATTTTTTGGTTAATCAAAGAAGATTTGGAAGTAGAGATGGATTAGGCTACACCGACA
This sequence comes from Chamaecyparis obtusa, assembly GCA_027943335.1. Classification (NCBI taxonomy): domain Eukaryota; kingdom Viridiplantae; phylum Streptophyta; class Pinopsida; order Cupressales; family Cupressaceae; genus Chamaecyparis; species Chamaecyparis obtusa. The sequence continues at coordinate 1,512,606 of BSBK01000736.1, forward strand.
AAGGAGAATCATCACAACAAGTTGAATAGGTCAACAACAATCAAAATCAAAGACCTAAAGTGTTGACATGTTATCACTGTGGCAAACCAGGACATACATCTAATGTGTGTAGAAGCAAAGCACAAGGTAAACCTCCTATCACTCCTAAGTTCAATGGTTATTGCTATTATTGTGGTAAGTATGGTCACCAAGCTTATGAGTGTAGAGCTAAACAAAATGATATTGCTAACAATACTACTATGGATAAAATATGCTATACTTGTAATAAACATGGACACACTACACGAGAGTGTAAGGCTAAGATGAAGCAAGTATGGACTCCTAAGTAGAAGACACAATGCAAGCCGTATCAACTGAAGAGACAAGGTAATTCTTATGTTTGGGATTATAACACATGGGCTAACTGTGTTTCATGTGGTAGATATGGGCACATTGTAGCGAATTGTAACAGGAAAAGATGGGCTGGATAATCAAGAAGCTGGACAAGCACTGGAATGGCATGTATGCATTTTCATAAGGTTAGTCATTTAAGCAAGGACTACAGAGACTGAGCACTAGAGAAAGGTCATGTATTTGAGAGTGGAAACACTATAACAGATATCATGAGAATAGAAAATAGCATGTGGAAGAAGGCATCTAATGAGAATGCAGAGTCAAGTAATGCTGTCGGTGAAACCTTATCCACTGGATTGGGTGACATCGGTACCTCCACTTAAGGTGATATAGGTATGTATGGGACTGGCATTTCAAAATGATCACATTTTACATACAATTCCTTATATATGTTGTGCACATACCAAATCTGCATGAATGAAGATGCATTGTGGTTTATATGTTTTGAGCTAACAAAGTTACATAGTCAGTAAAAGTTAGACCGAGCATTGGTTACTTGTCGATAATCACTATTCAAGGTTAACCGAACAACAGTATCAACCAAGAAAAGAAGTCTTGTGTTAATCAAGTTGATGAACGATTGTAGCTATCACCAAGCTGATAGTTGTCATGAACCAAAAAGTAGGTCAAGAATTTATTGCATAAAGTTTTGAGTGGGAATATCAAAAATTATATAAATACACAGAATATAGAGTTCATTTTTCACATTGCGATTTCAAAGAGCTAAGATTTCACAAAGTGAGTTCGAGCAAGAATCTTTCACACAAATTCAAGTAGTTGCAGATCGAACCAAGCACACTCTTCGATACATTCTGAGTAAGTTGAAACCCTATCGAGCATATTTCTCGTAACTTACCAAAAACCTAGTTTGTTGAAATGACATCTACTGTGAGTTCATCTAAGGTTGTGGATGAAGAAGTTAATTTAATAGTGTCAGCAAGTTATAAGGAACCACCTTATAAGTTACACCTTGAAGTTGTCTTGAAAACAGATATAGTGGGTGCTTTTTCAAGCATCCCACCTAGGGTTTTGTTGACAGAAGACATGATCATACACACACTATAAAATTGGAGAAATTGGTGATTTTGATATGTATGTTGCATATCAAGCTCTTTATGATGAAAATATAAAGCTGAAACTAGAGCACAAATTAGTTGAGACACTTGGTCTTACTCATGCCCTAGATTTTTTGAAGAATTTTAAGAATGAATGGATTAGGGTTGTGCTAAGTCACTATCATGAGGGCACATTCTAGCTAGACTGACTGATCAAGGTCACAAAAAGAATGATTAGCAGGGTTACTGGTTACCCTACTACCGATAAAGCCAAAGCATTTTGAAGCTCATCCTGAGCTGATGTTGAGAAGAACACTGGCGCAACATGGGATGAAAGAGCACTAAAAATTTCAACAATTATGGATCTCGAAGTTAAGTTCACAGCACACGTCATTGGGTACAAGATATTTTAGTCAAGCAGATCAAACAACGTACCTTGTAGCGCAGTCAACATGGCTCATAAATTGATAAAGAAGGGTCATCAGATTGACCTAGCCAAGCTACTACTGAGACAGGTTGAGGAAAACATGAAGACAATTAGGGCACAAAAGTCTAATACCTGTAAGTTTGGATCACTCCTAGTATGCTTATTTTTCTATCCCCAAAAATTATTTCCCTCTGTTGGTCACACTGACTGGATAGATGATACACCGATCACTTCAAAAATATTTGATATTATGAAAGGTCTGGGAGATAATGCTAAAAATATAATAAATATTTATTTTGAAAATTTTAAAGTGAAGATGAATTTAAGAAGTAGAATTTGTTGAAAATTTGTCTATACTGAAGTATATGACTAGATATAGTGTTTTCATTATGGCAACAAAGTCATATAGCAGTTTGGAGACACACACTTAATGTAAAGATCAGAATCCAGTTAAGTGTTGAAGACTAGACAATATACAGAGTTCCTGCAGCTCAGAGCATCAGCTCACATGTGTACGGATGAATTATGGTATGCACCTTGAAAGTTAAGCTTGTTAGACTATACTTATGCTTAATTTATGAGTGCATAGGTAGATATGCAAAGATGTGAAAGTTACAGTAAGTTGAAGTTGCACAGCTAGTGTATGCCAGGAGAGAACAGAGCTTGGAGCTATCAATTAGCTTTTTGGTTTGTGATTGTAATGTAATATTGTAAAGGCCATGCACCTATTGTATTTAGGTTGTCGACTTATGTACATGTATAATTGTAAGCACGCTTAAGCCAATTCATTTGGAAGCATTGTTTGTAATTAGTTATAGGGTTGACCTAATTGTATAATTTGTATGAGCACATAAATATAAGGTGCACCCATTGTATTCAGTATGGAAGTTGGAATAGAGTTGTGATAAGCAGAGCAGAGGTATGTGAAGACAACATAAGATGTATTAAAGCTTTGCTAGAGGTCAAAGCATCAACACACCAAAGGAATTGATCTGACAAGTAGTGTCACCGTGGCAGTTCACCAGTAGATATAGTGTGTATCTAAAATTAGAAGGTTGTTGCCTTGACCATTTGAGTAGTGAGCTCTAGGACAGTGAGTCCACTCCCCTAATAGGGATCATTGTAAAAGACTCCTAACAGGGTCCGAACCTTAACAAGCTCTACTGTACTTAAAGCATTTTAAAGCTACTCCTAACAGGGTAAAGGATCTTCTAACAAGGTGTTGGGAGTTCCCTTTGATCTTCAACTAGTAGATTTATACTTTGATGGATAACTTTAATATAACTTTGACTCTATCACTACTCCAAAGTCTATAAGGAAGAGGGCCAATTAACAAGGATCAAAAGAGATCCTCCTACATTTTGAGCCTCAATGCTCAGGTGGGTGTACCCTTGATTCACTTCTTGAAAGGAATCACTAAATGTTATACCAATATACTCTTTACTAACTGATTTAAGGATTTGATCATTTAAATTTGGGTGTGTGTGGTTGATGACAATGAAATGCCTCCAGAGGATGGATCAGTGCCTTAACCTAGGGCAAAGAGTCACCCAATTACATATATCAACTAAAGATCTTAAATCAAACACTCCTAGGCTCAGGATAAGTGCTTTGCCTATTACCCCTCTCCCTCAAACACATGGACATCAGATTCTTATTTGGTTGTAAACTCACTGAATTCACCTAAAAGACTTTAATCCTAACTTTGTTAGGAACTCAAAGATGACTTCACAATACTCTTTGTTTACCATATGTTAATACACTTTGTGACACTAACATATATGAGCTCAGGAATGAAACAAGAAGACATACACAGATGCAAGATTAGAACTCAATAGTATTCTCATTAACATATTCAGGATCAATATACAATCAAAGCAACACAAGGATAGGAAAAAGACCCAAAATCCAGCTCCTTTTTCAGTATAATACCATCAACAACCAGGGACTAAAAGAAAGTTTTGGAACCCCCACTAAGTCAAAAATTCTATAATATATACTCCCTAGTCATCTTGGAATCCTCAAAGAGAATGCAACAAGCTATGGATGACTAGGGTTAGGGTTTCACCCACTAAATCCATTAGAAACGGTCACAAATTTATTACAGGGGAAGAAACCCAGGCAACCAGGAGAAGACAGATCCCAGAGTGATTCCAATCATGACAAATCTCACTAAGAAGGTACTGAGAACCACAAAAATGCCCAAAATGTCAACCTGCTCGACCACCTACAACATGCCTCGAGCACAAAAATTACAATACAAACCCCTGCAGATGATCATGGAATACCCTGGACCACACTATAACAGCAAGCGCCACCAAACAAATCAAATTCGGCGATGAAAGCATTCAATTCTGGTCCTTTCTGTCACTAGGAAACCTTCTGCAAATTTGAATATGAAAAATAATGGTCATTTCCAAGCGCTAGCAGCAAATCGGCGGTCGATATTTAAATCTAAGCCAACTTTAAGTCATGACCATTCGATTAGTCCTTTTCACAGTCTTTATGTTCTTAACTCAACTGCTAGCCTCAGGTTAACTCCTATCGACTACGTGATAATGCTTTTTCCTATTCACAGAAAGAAAAGCTAACTTACCACTTAACCCCATGAACTGGTGACCAAAGGAACTTAACTCATCCCAGCTACATCTGGTGAACTAGCGACTGAAGGCTTTTGTCAGTTCGCAAAGAACTTTATCTGTTTGCCAAATAATTTAGTGATCACACGACAACACACTCACTAAATCACCAATCTATTAGGACTCCACTAATTTTTCTTCACAATTGAGCATAAACCTTTGAAATTATATTGGAACAACCAAACAATTTATCGGGACCGCCAAAAGATTGAGAAAATTTTATGGGCCCACATCAAGAAGATCGACGGTTGTCTCATCTTCGCATAGACCTTCAAGATTCCTTCAGATCATGAGACCACCATCGAATGCAGAATCTTACCCCGCTCTGACAACCCTCTAACATAGAAAGAGATCAATGGATGTCTTAAGATTGCAAGTGTCAGAAAAAACCCATCAGATTACACGCCGACCGTTGATGCTCTGTCACTGTCAGAACTACTAAAATTTGGAAATCCTTGGCCCCACTGATGCAATCCAACTCATCACCATGTAGATGAATGAAAAATAGACAACTCAACACACCATGGCACATAAAAACCACCTGGAAAATCGGACCCACCTTTATACTACCGCCTGAGAAAAGGTAACATCAACGACTAGCGTAAGATCTTAAAGCTCTTACACATCTCATGAGAATTTACGCCAGTCGTTGATCATCCATGGATGTTAGAACCCTCTGAACCTTAGAAAATCAAGTCCCACTGATAGCATATCTAGTCACTCACCCATGGACCAATCAAAGCTTGCCATTTATGTACATGTAGCAGTGGACTTTCCTGCAAGGAAAGGCTACGTCATGAAAAGAAATCAACGGCCATTGCAAAAGTGCAAGCCTCTGACAAAACCCTTGCACTTTCATGACAACCATTAGATCAAGATGGTGTCAGAAGGCTAGGCCTAGGAAAGATATAAGCCAAAACATAGGAAAGAATTAATGCTGGGACTTAGGCTTTTAAGGAAAAAATTAGGTGTAGAGGACTTAGGAAAATTAAAGGCCGCTGGGGTATAAAACCTTTAGTCGCAAGATCACGTAACATGAAAAAAGTTCACGCGATCATGTGACAAAGGGGATAAAAATTAAGCACATGCAAATTAGGACCTTTAAGTGACCCAAAAAGTTAACTTGAAATTAAAACAAGCCCAGGGTAATATAAAGGGTTTTTTACACCAACGACTAGTTTTTCAAAAATTTGAACCAAGGGTTTGTGCCAGGGACCTAAAATCAATTGCAGAGACCAGGGGAAAATGCTATAGGTATGAAATTTTTTGCACATGCTAATAGTGGCTCTGTTTGGGGATGTATGCCTCCTGCAAGCATGGCAAGAACTTAGAATCACTGGTTAAAGTAGACCATCCCAATGGAAAACTTGACAACAGAGAGCAACAGGACCAAAACCCTACAAACCAGGACAAAATAGGATAGGGGCAAGCAATTATTTATAGAATTTACATAATGTACATACCTAAATACTGTTCATGGAAAACATAATACATTCAATTGAAGTATTTCTTCAAGAATTGTCCATGAACTGGCAATTCCTGAACTTCACCATTTAATTCCTTGATAATGTATGAATCTTGGCCCCATTTCTCATGAATTAGATATGGCCCTAGCTAGAGGGGATCAAATTTACCATGTTTTCCTTTATCCTCCAGTTTGGCATTCCAAATTAATACTAAATCACTAGGCTCAAACCTTCTTTCCATAGCCTTCCTATTATACAAATTCTTAACCTACAACTGCAATTTGGCATTTCTTGCAACTGATTCTCTTCTAGTCTCATCCAACCTAATGAGGTCCTCAATTCTTAACTGCATCTCATCATCTATGTCATCATCATATAATTGCACAAATTTATACATTTCCAATAAATTATTCTAAGGCATTCTTGCATGTATTCCATATACTAGGTCAAATGGTGCACAACCAATTGCCCTCTTCACAGTTACCCTATCAGCCCATAGAGCTAATGGCAGTTTTGAATTCCATGCCCTCTTATTCTTTTCAAGAATCCTCTTTAGGATTTTAATTAGACTCTTATTAGTAGATTCTACCTGACCATTTCCTTGTGGATGATAAGGTGAGGAATTAGAAATCTAAATTCCCAAACCTTTGTAGAATTCCTTGTATTCAGCAGACCTGAAGCACAATTCATTATCACTAACTATCCTCTCAAGGCAACCAAACCTTGTAACAATATTATTCAATAGAAAATCAATTACCACCTTACTAGTTGCATTTCTTGTAGGTATAGCCTCTACCCACTTTGTAAAATAATCAGTGGCGACTAAGATCCATGAGTGTCCTCCACTTGACTTGTTTGGTATCTCTCCTATGAAATCAATTCCCCATTGTTGGAAAGGAGCCTGTACTTCTATTGGTTTTAATGGCATATTACCTAAAAATTTAAGCTTACCAGAGAACCTTTGACAAGCATCACACCTCCTTACCAACTATTTTGCATCCTTGAAGATTGTAGGCCACCAGAATCCTACTCTCAAGATTTTATGAGTAGTTGTTTTACCCATATAATGCCCACCACAAACTCCCTCATGCATTTCTTTTAACAAATTGTTAGCTTGATCCTCATTTACACATTTCAAAAGTATGCAATCTAAATTCTTTCTATACAATTTACATTTCACAATTACATACTTGATGGCCTGTAATTTCAATGTTCCTCTTCTTATTGTCATTCATGTCTACTGGACATTTCATGTTTCTTAGATAATAGATGATATCTTGATACCAGATACAATCATCCATATCACATGTATAATCAATTTCAGAATGATTTATCTGATTAGCATCAAGATTGGATTGGGCCATCAGTTTTGCCAATCCTTTTCCTCTAACCAATTTAGTAATTTGGATATCAACATTGAATTCTTGGATCCTATTGATCCATCTGCATCTTCTTCCAGACACCTCTTGCTGTGAGAAAATATCCTTCACAGCTGCACTTGGCACAAAGGCAATCACAACTTCCCCCATCAAGTAACACCTAAAAGCCTTGACTGCCTTCATAAGTGCATATGCTTGTTTCTCATTTATGTCATACTTCAATTCAGCAGCCTGCAAAGATTTACTGAAAAATGCAATAGGCTGCACAAAAACATCCTTATTCTTTTGTAACAAAACTGCAGCAATAGTGTGAAAAGATGCAAAGGAAAAGATGTGCATTGGGACATTATAATCGGGTGCCTTAAGCACTGGTGCATCTTTGATAGCCTGCTTGATATTCTTAAAAGCTTCATCAGGCTCACCTTCTCATGTAATAGCAGATCCTTTCTTCAACATCTTAGAAATAGGTCTAGTAACCTCTGCAAAGTTTGTCACAAACCTCCTTAAGAAATTGACCTGACCAAAGAAGGACTGAATCCCTTTAACATTCTTTGGCCTTTGAATCTTATGAATGGCTTCTACCCTATCAGGGTCAATTCTCACTCCTTGCTTCCCAACTAAGTGGCCAAGCAACCTACCCTCAATGACACCAAATGCACATTTCCTTGGGTTTAATGAAATGCCATATTCCAAAGCCCTCACAAATATCTTTTCTAAATGAGTACAATGGTCTTCTTTCTTCTTGGAATAGGTAGTTAAATCATTTTGATAAACAACAAGGAAATCATCAATAAAATCCGAAAAGGCAACATCCATTGCCCTCTAAAAAGTAGCACTAGCATTTGTGAGACCAAAAGGTATTCTCACATAAACATATGTCCCCCAAGGTGTAGTGAAAGTTGTCTTGAATTGCTCTGATTCTTTGACAATTACCTAATTGTAACCAGAGAAACCATCCATCATAGACATCAATTCTAATCCGGTCACTCTCTGCAACATAGCTTCCATATTGGGCAGACAATATTTATCCTTTAATGAGCTGATGTTCAAATTCTTGAAGTCCACACAAAGCTGAATGTCACCATTCTTCTTTCTCATAGGAACAAGATTTGAAACCCAAGAAGAGTGCCTTATAGGCTTGATAATTCTAGCATCTCTCAGCTTCATTAACTCTTCTTGCATCTTGGGTGCTAAAGTAGGATTAATAGGCCTTTGTTTTTGCTAGAAAGGTTTAGCATCTTCTTTCAATGGGATAATATGCTGAAACAAATCTTCTCTATAAACCTTCAAGTCATCATATGACCATGCAAAAATATGCCTGAATTTTCTCAATAATTCAATCAAAGATTTTCTCACATTGTGAGACATGTCCCTACCAATGTATACCTTCTTAGGTGCCTCATGTGTTCCAAGATTTATCTCCTCAAGACCAGCATGATCTTCTCCTTTGATATTTTTTTGAACTCTATCCTGGTTATCAAAGACAGTCTCCAAAACAACAAGCCCCTTGGGCACCTTGTTAGTTCTAAGCTGAATGACTTCATTGCCAAAGACAACCTCTCTTCCTTCTATTGACTCAACCAAGGCTGAACAATCAAATTCCTGACCATGATACTAATCTTCACAACTCATAAACTTCAAGATATCATTATCATCATCAAAAACTTGCTAATTCTCAATATTGTCTGGTATACTAGGCCTAGCCTGAATTTCAACTTTAGAGATACCAGCAAAAGTAATATCAATGGGATTGATTGCAATATTGGCTAACAAATCAACCATCTTATTGTTACTCCTATCCTTCCACTCAATATTGAAGGCATCAAAATATTCAATCAAATCCCAAATTGCATTCCTATATTGTTTTAACCTTTTGTTCTTGGAAGCATATACTGACCTGACTTGGGACACCACCAACTTAGAATCACGAACAACACCTAAGCACTTAATACCATGTTTTTGTGCCAACCTCAGTCCTAGCAACAATGCCTCATATTCTTCTATATTGTTGGTACAAAAGAATTTCAATGTGAAAGAGAATTTGTAAGTGTTTCCATCAGGAGAAATAAGTAAAATACCTGCTCCTGCTCCATCCTTGCAATTTGCACCATCAAAGTACATTACCCACAAATCACCCTTCATAGAATTAACACTTACCTCAACAGAGATAGGTGACAAAATAGGTTCATTTTTAATTACAGGGAACTCTGCCCTAAAAGCATTAATATCAGTATCCACAAAACATGTAGTTTCATTATCAATACTTCTCTCAATCATGTGGCATACTCTTGGTTCTCGCTCAATCTTGACAAATTGATCATCAATCTTGAAAGTGGCATAAGACAGATCACACTGTAAACTTCCACCCATAGCAGCACTCCACCTTCTAGATAGCAGCATCCCATAATGAGGAGGGATGTCCACCACCAAAACACTCATTGTTAATTCTTTCTCTGGATATGCTGCTAGCCTATATGGCATTGCATTGATAGTCCCAATAACTGGTACCTCCCTCTGATCCATTGTACAACATTTGCCTTGGACCATGTCAACTTTAAGGCCCAACCTCTCCATGATTTTAAAAGGTATAACAATATTAGAGGCACCACTATCAATCATACAATTTCTTAGTTTCATTCCATTCACAAGAACACTTAAAAAGAATGGATCAATGTTCTCAAGGCTAGCATTGACAGAACTATCCAAATATATAGGAGGAATTTGAGATACAATTCCTTGAGCAGCAACACCTTTCAAAGCTTTATCCTGAGATCCATTGCATGCAACATCATTGTTATGAACATTATCTACCCATGCAATAGCTTTGTCCTTATGTTCAGGGATCCTCAACAATTATGACAATGGAACCTTAACTGTAATTTGGGACAATACATATAACATATCAACAGGAGCAAAGGAAGGAATCTCAATCTGCACTGCTTTAGTATCTCTTTGCTTATTTGATACATTAGGCATATTGGCCACCCTTATTTTTTCAATCTTAGCCATTGTGTTAATTGGCTTCTCAATATCACTAGAAAATTTTTCAACTCCAACTCCCTTAGGCTCATAATTCTTACCTTTTACATTCTTGAATTTCATCATGTGATCACCTTTTGATTTGTTCTCACTAGGCTCTCCAGAGTTGGTACTCTTTATAAACATTCTTGCAGCTTTTCCATTTGTATCCCTTGCCACCATGCCTCTAGTTTGCACTTGGGCAATCATTTCTACGGTAATCCTATCCATCTCTTCTCTAGAAGGTCTTCTTAAATTTACTGGATCAGAAGAAGAGTTCATGTTACATGTCTTCTTATCTATGTCTTCATTATCAGAAAATACCTCTTGATGAAAAAGGGCCTGATTGTGTCTCTTCACATTTACATCTACTTCTTCATCAAAATCAGAATCATTTTCATAGCCTAGATATGAAGTAGCCATGTTGCATCCAACATCATCTTGATCTTCTTCATCTATCTCCTCATTGCCACAATCTTGATTTGCAGCCATAGAATGTGCAACCACACAATGCTCTGCAGAATGAGGGGATTGGCATGCAACACACCAAGGTATGTCCTCCATGACATTTATTGAAGCTTTTTGTAGAGGGTCAGGGACACCTCTGTCATTGTTATTTCTTGTAGCAGGGACAATAGGCTTGCCATCCTTCCATTGGGTGTTGTAGGGGTAGTTCTACAATCTATTCTGCTTATTGAAATTGTTGTTGAACTGAGGCCTTTCATTGGTAGGAGCACTGATGTTCCTATTTGCAGGTGCCTTCAAATCTTTTAATGCATTGAGCACCTTATCCAATTTATCTTCTTCTTGCCTCCTAGTTCCAACATTCCTATCATTTTCTTTTTTGTATTTCTTGTCCCCAAACAACTTAGGGTCATCTCTCTTCCCACCCAGCTTCCTTGATATCTTCATATTGTTCTCAATATTGACAACAATCCTAAAAGCATCTCTAAGCATTCTTGGTTCTTTGTCCCTCAACAAGTATCCCATCTTTCCATCAAATTCATTAAAGTATGTGGTCAGACAAACATTGTCATTTAACTGCATAACTTGAAACAACTTATGCATACCCTTCTAAAATCTCATGTTGAATTCAGCTGCAGACTCATTCTAATTTTTCCTTATGGTATTGAATTCATTCAACATGAAACTAGCATTAGGCCTATCACCATACTACTCTTTAAAACATCTCTCAAAAGAATCCCAAGTATCAATACATTTATCAGGAAGTCTCTTAAACCAATCTCTATCATCCTCCATTAGAGATTGAACAAATAATTTCATGACCACATCCTCATGCTCTACCTCATAATCATTAAGCATATCAACAAATAACCTAAGATGCTCCTCACAACTAATAGCATTATTACCAACAAACTTAGGTACCTTATCTCTTATATCATTTGGAAAAGCATTCGGGTAGCCCGGTATCCCATCAAAACTAATTTGCCTATAGCCCTCTAATTGCATAGGTCTTCTTTGAAATCTTGAACTAATGTTAATCCTAGGATCAACATTTGCATTTACATTTCCATCTATTTGTGCATTTGACTGCTGTCTAGGATCAACACCTATCCTAGCAAATGAAGAAGGAATTGAACTAGTAGCATTACTAAGTGGAATAGTAGTAGTCATAGATGGCATACCTAGTTCAGTAGCAGATGGGCCAAGGGCATTTACAGATGAAGCCTTCAAGAACTGGATCTTTCTTCTCTTTTCTACAATGGAGGCTTCAATTTCAGCCTTTTCTAATTCTCTTGCAAGGGCTTCATCCTCTTTTCTTCTTCTTTCTATCTCTGTGTCCTTATTTGAATTATGTGGTGGGGCCCCTAGTATTGTCAATGATCTGCTTGTTTGTTGTCCCACCATCTTTTGCTTTCCTTTCTCACCAGTGGCAACATTAGGCCTAGTGATCTCATGCCCATTTTTATCTTTAGGGAGGGAAGCATAACTTTGAACCTGTCTAACCATAGGGCCCTCCTGATCAAATTCATGATCTTGTAGCAAGCGTTCCTGCTCACTTCTTAGAGCTTCAAGATCACCAAAAACATCATGTTGCAAGGTCTAAGGAGCAAAAGAAAGCATCTTGTTTCTCTCCTTCATTTCATTGATCTTTCTAAGGAGATACTATCTTTCTATTAGAGCATTCACCTTTTCATCTTCTCTCTCCTCTTGTAACCTCTTATGTATGGCATCCTGTTCTGCCAACTGTAACCTTAGTGCATTTAAATCATTTGGGTCTACCATAATGTCATCAGAGCCTGATGACACATCCATATCAGTAAGATTTTGATATGGGAAATGGACTTTCCATGGTCTCATGGGCTCCCTTCTAAAATTATCTTCATCAAGATCTAAATCAATCTCCAAAACCATCTCTCTGGCTTGTTCATCTTGACCTGCAGGCAATGGACCCTTGTCTTGAAATATAGCCTCTGGGGTATCATAAAATCTATCTTCAGAGTGACCACCATCTAATCTAGAAACTCTATCTTGTGAACCTTCCTCACTTGAGGAAACATGTGGTGCTCTTCCTCTAGTATTTCTTTGTTCTCTTATGGGAGCACTAGTAGACTCACCATTTCTTCTGATCCAACTCTTCTTCTCCTGTCTAGGCAATTGTTCCAGAGCAATCTTTGGATTCTTTCTGACAAAGGACCTAGTATTCCTCCTCTTGTCCATGATTTTCAGTATGACACTAGTTCTAACCTCTTTTGAGTCACCACCCACCAAAGTGGGAAAACTTTCAACTGAACACAACAGGAAAACAAGAGTACACTTTGAAAACCTTTATCTCTAGACTCTCTCTAGCAGAGTCGCCATTTTGTTGGGAGTTCCCTTTGATCTTCAACTTGTATATTTATACTTTGATGGATAACTTTAATATAACTTTGACTCTATCACCACTCCAAAGTCTACAAGGAAGAGGGCCAATTAACAAGGATCAAAAGAGATCCTCCTACACTTTGAGCCTCAATGCTCAGGTGGGTGTACCCTTGATTCACTTCTTGAAAGGAATCACTAAATGTTATACCAATATACTCTTTACTAACTGATTTAAGGATTTGATCATTTAAATTTGGGTGTGTATGGTTGATGACAATGAAATGCCTCCAGAGGGTGGATCAGTGCCTTAACCTAGGGCAAAGAGTCACCCAATTACATATATCAATTGAAGATCTTAAATCAAACACTCCTAGGCTCAGGATAAGTGCTTTTCCTATTACCCCTCTCCCTCAAACACATGGACATCAGATTCTTATTTGGTTGTAAACTCACTGAATTCACCTAAAAGACTTTAATCCTAACTTTGTTAGGAACTCAAAGATGACTTCACAATACTCTTTGTTTACCATATGTTAATACACTTTGTGACACTAACATACATGACCTTAGGAATGAAACAAGAAGACATACAGAGATGCAAGATTGGAACTCAATAGTATTCTCATTAACATATTTAGGATCAATATACAATCAAAGCAACACAAGGATAGGAAAAAGACCCAAAATCCAGCTCCTTTTTCAGTATAATACCATCAACAACCAAGGACCAAAAGAAAGTTTTGGAACCCCCACTAAGTCAAAAATTCTATAATATATACTCCCTAGTCATCTTGGAATCCTCAAAGAGAATGCAACAAGCTATGGATGACTAGGGTTAGGGTTTCACCCACTAAACCCATTAGAAATGGTCACAAATTTATTACAGGGGAAGAAACCCAGGCAACTAGGAGAAGACATATCCTGGAGTGATTCCAATCATGACAAATCTCACTAAGAAGGTACTAAGAACCATAAAAATGCCCAAAATTTCAACCTGCTCGGCCACCTACAACACGCCTCGAGCACAAAAATTATAGTACAAACCCCTGCAGACAATCATGGAATACCCTGGACCACACTGTAACAGCAAGCGCCACCAAACAAATCAAATCTGGCTATGAAAGCATTCAATTCTGGTCCTTTCTGTCACTGGGAAACCTTCTGCAAATTTGAATTTGAAAAACAACGGTCATTTCCAAGTGTCAGTAGAAAATCGGCGGTCGATATTTAAATCTAAGCCAACTTTAAGTCGTGACCATCCGATTAATCTTTTTGATGGTCTTTATGTTCTTAACTCAACTGCTAGCCTCAAGTTAACTCCTATCAACTAGGCGATAATGCTTTTTCCTGTTTGTGGAAAGAAAACCTAACTCACCACTTAACCCCATGAATTGGTGACCAAAGGAACTTAACTCATCCCAGCTACATCTGGCGAATTGGCGATTGAAGGCTTTCGTCAGTTCACAAAGAACTTTAATTGTCTCCCAAATAATTTAGCGATCACACGACAACACACTCACTGAATCACCAATCTATTAAGACTCCGCTACTTTTTCTTCACAAATGAGCAAAAACCTTTGAAATTATATCGGAACCGCCAAACAATTTATCGGGACTGCCAAAAGACTGAGAAAATTTTATGGGCCCGCATCAAGAAGATCGACAGTTGTCTCATCTTCGCATAGACCTTCAAGATTCCTTTAGATCACGAGACCACCATCAGATGCATAATCTTACCCCACTCTGACAACCCTCTGACATAGAAAGAGATCAACGACTGTCTTAAGATTGCAAGTGTTAGAAAAAACCCATCAGATTACACACCGATCGTTGATGCTTTGTCACTGTCAGAACTACTAAAATTTGGAAATCCTTGGCCCCACTAACGCAATCCAACTCATCACCACGCGGATGAATGAAAAATAGACAACTTAGCACACCGTGGCACATAAAAACCACTTGGAAAATCAAACCCACCTTTATACTGCCGCCTGAGAAAAGGTAACATCAACGACTGGCGTAAGATCTTAAAGCTCTGACACATCTCATGAGAATTTACACTAGTCATTGATCATCCACAAATGTCAGAACCCTCTGAACCTCAAAAAATCAGGTCCCACTAATAGCATATCCAGTCACTCACCCGTGGACCAATCAAAGCTTGCCATTTGTGTACACGTAGCAGTGGACCTACCTGCAAGGAAAGGCTACGTCATGAAAAGAAATCAATGGCCATCGCAAAAGCACAAGCCTCTGACAAAACCCTTGTGCTTTCATGACAACCGTTGGATCAAGATGGTGTCAGAAGGTGGGGCCCAGGAAAGATATAAGCCAAAACATAGGAAAGAATTAATGCTGAGACTTAGGCTTTTAAGGAAAAATTTAGGCGCAGAGGACTTAGGAAAATTAAAGGCCGCCGGGGTATAAAACCTTTAGTCGCAAGATCGCGTAACATGAAAAAAGTTCATGCGATCATGCGACAAAGGGGATAATGATTAAGCACATGCGAATTAGGACCTTTAAGTGACCCAAAAAGTTAACTTGAAATTAGAACAAGGCCAGGGTAATACAAAGGGTTTTTTACACCAACGGCTAGTTTTTCAAAAATTTGAACCAAGGGTTTGTGCCAGGGACCTAAAATCAATTGCAGAGAACGGGGGAAAATGCTACAACCATGAAAATTTTTGCACATGCTAACACAAGGATCACAAAGCACTAGTGCAGATTATTAGTGGGTATCAAGTCCCACTAGGGTTTTTACCTATTTGGGTTTCCCCGTAACCATATTGGTGTCATGTGTTGATTTCATGTTTCATGTTTATGTGAATGTTTAATTTAGTTCTTAAGCATTTATGTTCTGCATAAAGTTTAAAGTAAAAAGTTAAATTATAGTGAACATTGATTCACCCCCCTCTTAGTGTTCCCATTCCTAACAGAATTCCTGATGAATTGGTCGATAAATATATGATGGATATTTTTTTCTTAGTGAACACCAACCAAACTATGATAAAAGCCATAGAACCAAGGACAAAATGGCTAGCACCTATGAGATATGAAATGGATCATGATTTAAACTTGAAATCTATTAAGGCACTACTAGCATTACTGAAGGACCCTAAGGATGTAAGGTTTGGAACCTTTGAGGAAGCTAAGTCAAGAATAAAAACCAATCCGGTCATCGATAAAATGACAAGAAAACCAAAGAAAATGAAGAAATTTCTAATTGAGCACTTTGGAGATGCATCAAACTCATCTGAGGAGTCACCGGTTGAACCTACAACTGAAGGTCAGTTGATGTTGGCTGACAAACCATATGACAGAGAGGAGACCGAATCTGAAAAAGAACAAAAAGCTACACTGGTTCCTCCTACTAAAGCTCCAAGGAAGAGGCAGTTGCCAGTGCAAATAGGTGCACGCACAAGGTCAGCAACTGTAGCTTCACTACTGAAGAAGAAGGTAGATGAGAAGGTAATAAAATGAAAGGCTACTACACTGACAAAGACTTATGCAAAGAAAGGACCCAAGGTTGTAGGAGAACCACCGAAGAAAAGGAGAAATTTGATAAGAAACAAAGAAGACCTTGAGGATGATGAAGATGACAATAATCAATTCAAGGTTGTTAGTAATAAGGATAGATCAATTGATGAGATTGCTGAAGATATAATTGAGAATGGAAATCTTGCAGATTTGGAACTTAGTAAGTTTGACAGTATGTCAAATGAAGACCAAAACAAAATTGAGGAAGCTATCATCTAGATGATGATTCGGTTCAAATGAGTTCCATTAGAGTTTGAATTATCGCTACCCAAGACATTAGAGGACCGAATAAATCAAAAGTGGTCATATGACTTGGACACCGAGAAGAGAATGAGGGAACAAGCCCTTGTAGCAATTGCACCAGATTTATCTCTTGATGAGATTAAAGAGCTTATGGATAATTATGTGCAGAGATTTAGTGTCAAGCACTGAGCGATGCAAATAATAGATGAGAATCTGGCAGATCTTGATGAGTTTAGTCAACTTATCTGGAGTTCACTTTTAGCTGTCAGAGAGCATAATGAGAAAGTTGCATTCCAAAATGTCTAAAAAGAGAAAGAATTCAAAAGGTAAAGGAATATTTATTGAGGATAATGTAGCAAAGAAGAATAAAGAGTCAAAGGTATCACTTACCGAGGTAATTGATACAACAATTGGTTAAGCAATTAAGAACAGTTCATAGGATGCACCGAATCCAGAAGTGATTCAGATTAAGGATACAAATGACAAGGATGTACTCATTGAGGACATCACAAATGGTGATCCTAATGATAGAGATGATGATGATGTAAATAATACACAAGACAATACACAAGATGAAGCACAAGTCACCGAGTGTGCATTTCCATCACTACCAGGTGATCTTCTTGTACTTTTTGAAGCTGTAGAGATCTTATCCTAGGAACAACCCAAAGGCTCCGACCCTGAGCAACCTAAAGACACAATAGGGGAACCAAGCAATGAACCTCCTGTAGAGACAAATAAGCCTGAAGGAAAAGAGGCTGATAAATCATAAATTGAAGGAAAAGAGACTAATGAAATAGAAACAAAGGCACAAGAAGAGCCTAAGACAACTAAGGACACCCCACCTGACACCACATCTAAGGCTCCATCTCATTCAACTGACACATAGGTTACTGAGGAACATAAGAAGGAAGATAGTGTGTCTACCAGGTAGAACACTCCGAGGGCTAAAGACAAAGCTATTGTCACCATTGTCAAGAGTTCACCACTTGCATTGAAGAAGAAGAAGAAGAAAGGAAAAGGTCCAGTCACTCTAGATGAAGTTATTGTGATACCTGACTGTGACCTGAGGACCCTTAGCCCCAATGAATTGAAAAAATATGGGGAATTATGTACAAGGAAAGCAACACAAGAGAAATTGAGACAAGAGAGTAAGAGAAAGGAAATACTGGAAAATGTAAGAGACATCTTACAATAGGTCATCCCTAAGATACATGTAGATGAGGACACACCGATTATGGACCAACTTGCTACTCTTGTTGAAGGAATCAATGCCCCAAATTTTGATGTTGACAAAAGAATTGAAGAGCAGGTAGAGTCAAAGATACATGATAAATTAGCTGAAAGAATAAGCCAAGAAGTGGTAGTCAACAAAGTTAAGCTTTCAGAGGTAATAACTAAGATTTAGTGTATTACTAATTCTGTTTGCCAAATCTTGTATAAGCTATGCACTGTCAGAACCTTCACTATAGAGATCAGTGAAAAGATTAAATAGTTTGAGAATGAAATCCCAGTCAGTGCACTAGCAGCTACAACCAAGCCACAAGCTTTTTCTAAGCATATACTTAGAGTTCAATAACTCAGGCGGTTGATACTAGATCTCAAGAAGCAAGAAGAGTGCATAACTAATCAGGTTACTGAGTTGCAGACAGAACTCCTTCCATACCTGAAATTTTTTGAGAAGCATATTGTCAATCACTTGTTGCAACACCAGAGATTTCTGTGTTGGACAACATATTTGATATGCATGCACAAGTCAGTCTTGAGCACATTTCTCTCACCAACTTGAAAGAGGAATGGGAAAAAATCTTGGAGTCACTGAAGAAAACCCATCAACACATTTTTGACAAGCTGTAAGTATACAATTTTTGTATTTGGCATTACTATCAAAAAGGGGGAAATCAATGTATATGCCAAATATGTATATTTTTGCTAAGTATACTACACATTACCGGAGCATGCACCGAGGGGGAGTATTTAGAAATTTTTGATATGTATATGTATATGGAGGATATATAAGTTTTTGAGACATTAGATCTATATACATTCAAGTTTTGATACTAATGCCAAAGGGGGAGATTGTTAGCTCTATTGAGCATTAATGATTGTCATTAGTATCAAAGGTTATCAAAGACATCAATTGGTTACATATATGAAGCTAGTCGGTAACTATAAGCAAAACAAGCCAGTCGGTTAAGTATGTACACCAAGCATCAGACAGTTTACTGAGCATCAGCAGACACCGATACCGAGTGACAGTAAACACTGAGCATCAAAATAAACACCGAGCAATTTATATAGTGTTTACCGAGGATCACAAGAAATGGCATAGTAATCTAGAATGGTACATTCTTCTATGCAAATGGTTACAACATATCAGAAAACATTTTACCAAGATCAAGAACAACTTATTGTTGAGATACGATGAAGATCTTATGTAATAGTTTGATCTAGGTTATTTTTGTACACCGTAGATCTTAGGGTTTTGTCTAAGATTTGTAAACCTAATTTTGTATAAGTGGCATAAAGTTGTATGCTATATATTTTATATGTTAAATCATTTTTGATGTGAACTGATGTATGAGCGAAGAAGCACTTGAAGCACTTTCCAACCTTCAAGATTATCAGTTGATAGAGTAGATCAATATTTAGAGGAAATCAGATTAAGCAGAATTAGAGTAGGCTAACCGAGCAGTTCAGAGTAGAGATTCATCATAGTAAAGGTGATACTTTATCAGTACTTTATTGATCTGTATTAGACAATTAAGTTGTCATTAGCAGATAGATACCTATTGCTTTCTAATCATTGTAATAGAGTTTTGTAAAATCTCTTAACAGAGTAGATTTGACAATCTTTTGTAAATCTCTTAATCGAGTGCACACTCAAGTAGTGTTTCTAAAATCCTATAACTAGGTAGATCTAGCTGATCTAATATGTTACTCCTAATAGGGTAAGGTCACCAGAAGTGATCAAAACTTGTAGCCCTAATAGGAAAACCTTTTCTATTTGCAGTAGTGAAGAATTTGTGGGTGTCATCCCCACTGCAGTTTTTACCTTCTAACAAGGGTTTCTGCGTTACTAAAATACTTGTGTTATGGGACTGTTATATTGTTGATTTCATGTTGTTTACTTTCACAAGTTGAATGGATGAATGATACATGTATTAGATTCAAGTTATTTTGGAAGGTTACTACTATTTTCTATTGTAGATCTAAAAGGTTAATGTGTTAAAGTTTTTGTGGGCACTGATTCACCCATCCCCTCTCAGTACCCTATCTCTCCTAATTCCAACAGTGTATAATTAATTACAAAAATAATATATTCCACTTTAGCTGTTGACTATGATATACAATTATTCTTCTTTCTTATCTAGGATACAAGCCTATTTCCAAGAAAAAATGCACCTCCACTTGTTCTTTTCCAATCATCAACATTTCCTACCCAATCAACATTAGTAAATACACTTAATGAAAAATCACCTTTATGTCCGTACCAAAGAATATAATTTGTAGTTTCCTTAAGATATGTGAAGATTCTCTTCACCACAATCAAATGTGATTCCTTAGGATTAGAATAAAATATAACTACTAATCCAATTGTCTTTGCAATTTTTGGTCTATTGTGCATCACATATTGTAGCTTACCGATCATGGACCTTTATAGAGTCTCATCCACATATTTAGAATCATCCTCTTTTGACAATTTGCAACTAGTTACCATAGGGGTGCCAGCTGGTCTTGATTCTTCTAACCCAAATGTTTTTAATATCTCTTTCATATATTTGGATTGACTGATGTAGATACCCTCTTTCAATTGTTGAACCTACAATCCAATAAATAATTTATTCCCACCAATCATAGACATCTCAAATTATTTCCTCATTTCTTCTGCAAATGTTCTACTCATTTCTTCATTACCACCAAAAATGATATCATCAACAAATATTTCTGCAATCAGTAACCTATCATCTTTTTCAATCTTCAAATATACATTTCTATTGTCACTTGTCCTTGAAAAATCAATCTGAATCAGATATGAGTGTGATCTCTCATACCATGCTCTAAGTGCTTGCTTTAATCCATATAAAGATTTTTGTAATTTACACACCTTGTTCTTACCTTCTTAGAAAATCCTTCTGGCTGTTCAATGTATACTTCTTCTTCCAATACACCATTAAGAAAATTTGGTTTAACATACATTTGATATACTTTGAATCCTTTGTAACCAACATATGCAAGTAGTATCCTTACACCTTCAAGTCTGGCCATAGGTGCAAATGTTTCACCATATTCCAAGCCTTCTTCTTGTGCATATCCTTTGCACACCAATCTTTCTTTGTTTCTTATCACTTGACCTTTCTAATTCATCTTATTTCTAAAAATCTAATTAGTACCAATTATAATCTTATCCACCAGCCTAGGTACTAATTTCTAGGTTTTATTTTTATCAATTTTCTATAATTCTTCTTCCATAGCCTTCAACCAATCATCATATTTCAATGTATCTTTTATAGTTTTAGGTTCAAGTTCAGATATTAAACATGTACTTTCTCTTTCCTTTCTTCTTGTCAAGACACCAATAATTTGATCAGGTGAATGATTCAGTTTCACATACCTTGGCAGCACCGGTTCAGATCTTGGAGTACCTTCAACCGCTTGAATCAGTTCTTTCTCATTAACCTATTGTTGCATCAACTTTTCTGTAGTTACTTGTTCCACCAGTGTACATATACAAACCCATGATAGTCATTAGGTTCCTTCTTGCTAGATTTATCTACTGTCACATTACCACTTTCCACTATCTTGTGTGTTCTCTTTTTCTATCACTTGTAGGCTTTTCTCTTAGTGGAGTATCCTAAGAATATTCCTTCATCACTTCTTGAATCAAACTTTTGTGAATGTTCATCTCTTTTTATATAACATCTACTTTCAAAAACTTTGAAATAACTTACACTGGGAGATCAACCATGCCACAACTCATAAGGAGTTTTATTTGTATCTTTCTTCAGTTGAACTCTGTTCAATGTATAAACAAAAGTGATCACTACTTCTCTCCAAATTTTTTGTGCAACACCTTTCTAAATCATTAATGTTATGGTACAATCAATGATAGATCTATTTCTTCTTTCAGCAATTCCATTCTGCTGAGGTGTTCTAGGAGCTGATATCTACTTTTAATTACCTATTCCTCACAGTATGAAATAAAATCACCTCCTCTATCAGATCTAAGACATTTTAGGGTCTTACCAGTCTCCTTCTCCACTCTATATTTGTGGATCTTGAACATGTAAAAAGCTTCTGATTTGTCCTTAAGAAAAATAACCCACATCATTCTAGAATAACCATCAACAAGCAACATGAAATATCTATCACCATAGTAACTTTGAGTTCTCATTGGACCACACAGATCAATATGAACTAGATCTAAGATAATCTTAGAAGAGTAATTTTTATTGATAAAACTTGAACTAGTTAACTTCCCAAGCTGACATTCTTTGTACACTAGATTGTCTGTATTTACTAGGTTATACAAACCTCTCACTACCTTCATCTTACTAACTTTGACCAGGTTATCAAAATTTACATGAAAAAATCTTTTGTGCCATAACCAGTAGTCTTCTACCTTAGTAATCAGAAAATTCTTAATTGTAAATTCAGATGGAACAATTTACCTTTAGTTTGTTCACATGTAGCAATCAATTGTATTGATTTCCCAGTGATCTTTCTTATACCTTCATTGAAATCCAATCTACATCCTTTATTGTTTAACTGAGCTACACTTAACAAGTTGTACTTCAAACCATCAACCTAGTAAACATCATCACAATTTGTCTTATCATTTAAGGTAATGGATCTTTTGTACTTTTCACCATACATGGAGCATCATTACCAAATCTTATCGATCCTCCATCACATTCCTCCATATTGATGAATTTTCTTCTATCACTAGTCATATGAGGAGTGCATCCACTGTCAATAATCTAGTTACCATTGTGATTCATGTTAGACACCAAAGCTTTCTCACCTTCTTCTGAGGGTTCTTCCTTTACTGCAAATAAGACAATTTCTTCTTCATCTCTTCCATCATATTCTTCATCAGTTACACCTTACTCAACAAGGTAACACACTTTCTTTTTGTTATCCTTGAATCTCCTTGGCTTCTCCTTCATGTCATTTTTAGGACATCTAGAGGCAATGTGTCCAATATTATTACATGCAAATCATTTCAATGGTAGCTTACCCTTATACTTACCTTTTCCTGTAGGTAGTATTTTAGCAAATAATGCTTCCAATTCTTCCTTTTCTCTTTCTTTAGATATGAAAGATTCATAATCATTAGAATAAAATGCTGAAGAGTTGTTAGATATCCCCTTTCCTTTCCTAGATGGTGCAAGAGTCAATGATGACTTGAAATCAGCTTCCATTTTAGGCATACCATTGTCACAATTACTTAATTCAAATGCAGTCAAATGTCCTATCAAAGCATCAAGAGTAACAAAAATAGTTCCTAGAGATCTGAGCTCTTGAATGGTTGAAACTCTAATAGAATACTGAGGTAAAAGAGTTCTTAACAGTTAGAATTTATAATATTTCCTTGGTTGTATTATTTAAATAAGGATAAACCAAGGTATCCTTCATGTATTTTTGTCCTCTAGTCCAAGTGGGAGGACAACTCATATTTTGTAATTCCTTTAATAAGGAAATTAGTTTATTCCTCTTTAAGAGGATATGGACACTTGACGCACACACTTATGAATGGTGCCATTCATAGACTTGGGAGTTACATTCTAACTCCTCTCTCTCATCTCTATTTAAGAGATGCTCCTCTCTCTCATTTCTTATGATGAAGTTATTGTAAGTGAGAAACTCGCTCTCTCTCTCAGTTTAGACTATGACCTCATTCATAATGTCACAAGGGATTTTCTTTGCTTTCCCCTTTTAAAATCTCTTGGCTCTTTTTTTGGATTCTTGGAGCATTTTCATGTTTTTGGTGATTGATCTTGAAATTTTATCTCATTCTTAGCTTATGGTAAAATTCCTTCTTGCACTTCATTTTCTTGGATTATTTCATTAACTTATTTTCATTCTTTTAATACTTCTAACATGGTATCGGAGTAGATTTAATCCTTGTTCAAGTGTTTTGTAGGAAGGTGTCATTCGAAGGAGCAAGCCTCTTCTTGTTGATCTAACTCTTGTTGCAGCTCTTTCTTTTCTCCTTTGTTATTTCAGATCTAGTTTTAGTTTCAAAGTTTTGAAATATTTTTGAGTTTTGGACGGTTCACCGCCAAACCTAGTTTATAGTTCTTAATAACTAGTTCTGGATGGCTTGCCGTCAGATCTAAGCTTAATTATCTTCTTTTCAAGTTTTTTTAGATCTAATAGCACCCTATGTCGGGAGACCGCAAGAGTTTACATTTTGTTCATTTGTTCTATTGTAACTCTCTATAGGTTATTCTCATTTATCTATGCAGGTTTTCATTTGCATTTTTTTTCAATACTTGCATGTTCTATATTTTATCATAAAAGAGATATTAAAATTTGTCTCTAACGTTTCTATTCTATTTCTAGCTCTCACGTTTCTGCAATTTCAAGTTATTTTTCTTCTTTATCAAGTTTTATTTCTATAGCGGGTTTGTTTGTATCATTCTTTCATTTATATTTGCTGTTATAACCAACACTTAGTTTGTTTAGCTAATAGATATTGACATTTCATTTATATTGTTATTTAACTTGCCAAAGCTCTTTGTTATCGTTCCTTATTCATTACATTTCATGTGTAGCCTTGATTCCCCTCACAGCCACCTCTCTCATGTGTAGGCCTTCATTGGTCAAGCTTTCTCATGCACAGGCCTCCAGTAGTACAATCCTGTTATTCTAGTTTCTAGTGCATAACATTTTATAATAATTTCATTACAATCATTCATTTTCTTTTAAACAAAAAAAACATTCATACTAATGTTATTTAAAATCTTTTAATTTTTTATCATTTCATTATTAAATCTGGTGATAATGTTATTATCTGGTATGTATCAGACTGATCTTTTTGGTATCTGTATACTTAAATTCATTGGCTTAAAAATTTTTATCTACTCATTTACATTATTATAAAAATTTAAACTGCTCATTTCCAACGTTACATTTCTCAAATATAAACTATTTTTGACTAAGAATAAACTGTTTAGGTGAGCATCAACCATTTTCTTCTACCACATTTAGTTCTCAATTAGTGTTTCTATTTTAAGTGTGGCCAAAATGTTGACTTGATCAATTTTTTTGTTTGAAATGAATAATCACGCCACCTCATTATTGGTAGTTTTTTTATATGTTCCATGCTAGTGTTGTTTTGTTTTTAACATTTTGTGGGACACTTTGATGTTGCTGGCCGTGAAACATCTCGCTTGGTTTCGTTCCTAGCACACATATTCATAGGAAGCAACATGTATTGCACTAATCCTCGGTATAGAATGTGGATTTTGTGCCACAATATCTCTTCCCATATAGAACGATCCCACACAATTCACAATGTCACCACAAAGAAAGCTAATTCAGTTATAGATATTCCTTGCGCGTGTCTGTAGTAAAACTTCTTTGTAGTCGGACTTCTATGTCAGTCTTTTACTAGTCATTTCTCTTATCATGTATCAAAACTATTCTTAGTGGTCAATGCCTCCGTTTGATTCACCTAACTTATTAGTTTTTTTTAAGCACCCAATATAATTTTATTGCCGGGTTCCCCGCCTTAGCTTTTTTTGTCTTCCATTTTTTTCTTTGCAAATTTAGTTTGAACGTCCATTTGAATAACATCACATACTATTTTTACTGGCATCTCTGTAAGCACATTATAAAATCCTTATTTCCTTCATTATTTTTCCTTTATTCTCTGTCAAATATTCTCTTGAAACATCTCTGCATTACCTGCTAGTATATTTACATTTTCCTTTTTAATTTTCTTTAAAACTTTATATCTACTATTTAATTTAAGTAGATTTGAGAGTAGGATGGTTGTAATGCCTCTGTATTTAACGTTTGATAGATATTCTTTTGTTTCTATTGTAGAAGTTGGTTATGACATGTTAATTATTTTTTAACTTAAAAAATTTGACCAATACAGTCCTCCAGTCAAGTGTACCGATCATAGAATTTCCTAAAATAAGCATTTTGGAGTAGTGATGAAATTTCAAAGTATAAATTATAACCACAAATTCTATATTGGTTTGACTAATCGTAAAGGGCATAGAACTCGTCTGAGCTAAGGTAATGTTATATCTACATCATTGTTTTAATAGTTTCAAATAACTTTTATAAGTTTTAATAATACCTTTTTATAATTATGTCTCTTTTGGATTCTTCTGTTCTCTCATAGAGTTTGTGCTTCATATGTGAGCTTCATATCCAACTTATTATGTTGTGTAATGCCTCGTTATTTCAAACTCCAATAGTTTCTCTCTATTTTTTAATCCACTCCAATCTGCTTTATTCATTATCAATCTTTAGTACCATTTTTTTTTAAGACTGTTCTAGTTAATTTTCTCTTGTGCCTTTACCTATGTTGTTCCTTCTTATTCATGTTTCCATATTTATTTCCTTACTTCAATAAAATTTCTCATCATTATTTTATTTATTCATTATCTCTGACTTTTTTCACTTTATCATTGTCTTTTCCTTGTTAGCATTTCTATCTTTTAATGCATTTCTTTCATATTGTCTTCCATTATTTGGTTGCATATACTTATTCATTTTTTTATTACTTCACTTTTTTATGCTGCATTGCTAATAAATATTTATTCCTTATGGTTGGAATTATAGTTTCATATATTTTATTTGCATGCCTTTCAGTTATGTAAGCACCGTTTAGTTTGGATATGGCATTTTCCATTTTTCCTTTTCTCCTTTTTAATCACCATTATCTTTTTTTTCAAATCCTTCATGGTTATTTGTTTTTGATAGAAAAAAGTAGCAAGAGGGTGCTGGCCCGTGGTAAAGTAGACTAGAAGCACATTAACAACATATTAATAGCACTAGTCACATAGCAGTTTAACAACAGAAAGTCAGCAGAAACAAAATTGTCTAGTCCGCCTCTATCAAAAACAAACATGTAGGTCCTTTTCAAAAAAAGAAAACCAAAGTAGTATAACCAGTAAGTAGAAAAAATATTAACAATAACAAGCCACACAAGGCTAAACCAGTATTTTAAGAACTTATTCAGAAAATAAGAAATAAAAAAAAAGGACCTGGGACTAATAGACCCACGCTAGCACAAACACCTCATGGACAACAACAACTAGGATCTCTCACCCAGACGTTTGGACATCAGGGTCATGGCCCACTCTTCCTGTAGGAATAGGAATAGGTCTTTGTTATCCTCGTTGGCTTCTAGTTTACCGCCAACCATCTTGTCCTACACGTTGCACAAGGTCACAACTGAAGCATGCATGACCTTGAGGGAAAACTTGTTCAAATCAGCAACCCGGGCTTTGATCTCTCTCATGTCCTATTTGAGGCCGAGGATCTCCATATCCAGCTTGTTGAACTTTTTCTTAAGGGATCCTTTAAACCTGTCACTCTCCTCCATTGCCACCATAGTGTGCTCAATGTGAGGGGATTTATCCTACTGGGTGTGAGGAGAGAGTGGGGATGGGGTATTGCTGCGAGGCTTATCCTCCATTTCCAGCGAAGGATTCAAGGGGGGAGCATTTCCAGACCTAGGTGAGTTTAAGTGTTCAGCTGAGGATCCCTCAATGAAACCAGAGGAAGTAGAGGTGTCCATATCCTCCATTAGAGACTTGTCCTCTAAAGCCATTTCCCTAAGAATTCTTCTGCATTTCTCCTTGGCAATCCTGTTAGATCGCCGGACAGTACAACCCAAATCCACCTCCAGCTCAACCTGGCTATCCAAATTTTTTCATTTTATGGGCTTCCTCTTAGTTTCAGGGGTGTTGTCAACCCCCGTCTTATCCTTCACTTTCATTGAATCAGAGACATGGGCCTCCCCCCTTTTAAAGGGGTTCCTCACACATCTCTTGTGGCTTTTACCTTCCCAAGGGAAAAGGTCAGTCTCCTAGAATTTTTGTAAGGACTGGGAGGGGGACTGAGTGGGGTTGTTGGCTTCTGAAGGGGAGACTTCCTGGGTTACCTCCTTTATGATAAGGGGAGGTTGGGGTGGAGGGAAAATGGCTTAATGGAAGTTGTAGAGGTAGAGTAATAGGCCTTGGTAAAGGATAGGGACCGGATTCTCAGTATTTTTGCCTCCTTAATGTCCAAGATGTTTCTTTCAATTGAGTGAAGGAGATAGAAGGGGATGGAAATGAGGTCTATGTTCCTAATATGGTTGAGGAACGACAAGTGATAGTAGTAAAACATAGTGAATTTGCCTTCGAGGGTGAAGTATTTCATGATTATATGACATACCTTGGGCTAAAATTCAGGGAGCTGCTCGTGGTTAAAGCTTCCAGACTTTTTAATAGGTTTCTCTCCTACCCTAAAGAACTGGTTTAGACTGGTTATGTCCGACGTCCAGCTGGTCTTTTTATACTTCCTACCCTGCATAAACAGCCCCATAGCCTTAGCAATGACCTCTTTGTTTAGCTAAAAGTACAAGCCCCCAACTGACACCTTCCTATTATCCCATGAGGACACAAATTGCATGGAGATTTGCTCGTCGTGGCCTCCCTTCATCCTTTCCATGAAACCCCAGATGTCGTTGTCTTTGTAGTAGTGGGTCACCAAGGGGTCGGAGGAGAACTCCTCTTCAATCGTTTCTAGCTCTTTCATGGTTATTTGTTATCAATATTATTTCTTACCTTTTCTTATATTTCCTCCATGCTGGAAGTCTCTCATTATGCCTCTTTCCTTTATTTACATTTCCTACCATATTTCCTTTGTTTGGAAGTTATGAATAATTAAATAAAGTTTAAAAATTTAAAAGTTTATTAGACCTTTTTATGATTTAAGAAAATTCCTTTTAAAAATTTTCTTTAAAGGCACGTGTGTCATAGTCTTAAGGAAAGAATATTAATCTGATTTGTGTAGAATAAAGTTTGTAAGTTTTTCAAAAATCTTTTAAGATTTTTTTAAAAATAGGTAAGTTTTTTCTTAGAATTTTATACTTTATTTGTTAAGTTCTTATTTACTAAGATCTCATTTATTCATATTAAATGATTTTTATGTAGCTTACTATATTTACAAAGGGGTGTTTATTTAATTTTTTTAAAATATTAAGTCTTTAAATTTGTTTTTTCTAAAAATTAATAATTTCAATTTCAATTTTATTAAATTTCAAATATAAAGTTTTAAAATTAACATTTTTTATGAAATTGAAATTATTATTCACACTTCTAATATAAGAAGGTTTTTTTTATCACAAATTTCAAATTTGTTGAATCAAGGTGATTATTTTTCCTCTCTGGTATTCTAAATTGTTGTAATCATGTCTATATTAGTTCTAGTAATTAAACTATCTAGTATGGAAGATTTTATTTTTGATTATTATTCATAGAAAATGAATTTTTGTTCATTAAACAAAGGGGGTAAACAATTTTTTTCTCCCTTTGTTCACATTTTTGTAATCATGTAAATGTTTCTCTATGGAAGATTGTCTTTGATCCAACTCTTATTTTTAAGGAACAAAAAAAGACATGTGTCATATAATTGATCTAACTATTAGTGTAAGAAGGGAAAATGATATATGATTGATCCAATGCAAATAAGTCTTTGATATTACTAAATTTTAATTTGTTCAAGTATTGTGAGCTATCTACAATCATTTCCTTCTAGTGGATTATTATTGATTTCATTATTTAGGATTAAGTGCTATTAGATTTTATATGACATATTAGTTAGCACTTAGTTGCATCGTTTATAAGTTCCATTTGATCCATTGTTTTAATTTGTAAGTTGCACTGGGATGCACTTACTCCGTTGATGTTTATCAACTTGTTCCATTTGTAAGTTGCACTAGGATGCACTTACTCAGTTGATGTTTATCAACTTGTTCCATTTGTAAGTTACACTGGGATGCGCTTACTCAATTGATTTTTATCAATTTGTTCCAGTTGTAAGTTGCACTGGGATGCACTTACTTCAGCTGATGTTTATCAACTTGTTCCATTTGTAAGTTGCACTGGGATGCACTTACTCAGTTGATGTTTATCAACTTGTTCCATTGGTTTCTTTTTTCCTCATGGTGAGGATGATGCTCTTGAAATCTTTCCTAAAATTTGTTGGATATCTCTTATACTTGGAAGGCAATAAGTTTTTCACACTCATAATCCTTAGTTCAGATTATTATTTAGCATATGTCAATATATGTTTTTTAATGTTGGTTTAGATTCTTATCCTTTGATGGTTCATTGATTATGGTACTTGTGTGTAGAAATGTTTGGAAAATCAAGTCATAGGTTGATTTTATGTTTGAGTCTCATATTATACTAATTGATCTTTGTCTCTCTCATATTTCTATGCAAATTCTACTATTGCAATAATGTACCGCATTCTTCATTTCTTAAATCACGAGTCATGAAAGTTGTTGCGTAATTAACCATTCACTTGCAGTGGCATGACTCATCAGTGGATTGCCTATATCCATGTGATTGATGTAATGTTGATGTAGGTCTCATTAGTTGCCCTTGTTTGTGGTCATTTATGCATTAGTATGTTTCTTTTATGAGAGCATTGATAATGTTTATTATAACTCACTTTGAGCATATAGTTTATCTTGGTATCATGTTAAACTACTTTGTACCTTTTATGATTTCTCTTGACTTATCTCATTCTAAAGTTTTTTATGATTCTCTAAAGTTGAATTATTTTATGATACATATTATAAGTTCCTTTTCAAAAGTGTACTAATTTGTATCAAGGGTAGATCCCAACTATGAGAAATCTACTTTTGGTTTTTCTATGTTCTATGTTTTAGGTCATCCATCAAGGAAAATTCAAGACATCAATCCATTTAGACAAATCCTATGAATTACAAGACTATTTGAAGATGTGGTTATAATTCCACTTGAATACATTTAAAGGACCCATCCACTTCTCTTGGCTCTACAAAAGATGCATGTTCAACATGCAAATGACTTCTTGCACACTTGAAGACAATACTTTTTTTCTATTGAAGATCAAGTTGTAGATTGTTGTAAATTCTAGGTTTAATACCTCTTGTTGTAAAGTCTCCAAGTAAAGATTAAAGGGGGGTGTTAGAATTTATAATCTTTCCTTGGTTGTATTATTTAAATAAGGATAAACCAAGGTATCCTTCATGTATTTTCATCCTCTAGTCCAAGTGGGAGGACAAATCATGTTTTGTAATTCCTTTAATAAGGAAATTAGTTCATTCCTCCTTAAGAGGATATGGACACTTGTCACACACACACTTATGAATGTTGGCATTCATAGACTTGGGAGTTACATTCTAATTCCTCTCTCTGATCTCTATTTAAGAGATCTCATTTCTTATGATAAATTTATTGTAAGTGAGAATCTCTCTCTCTCTCAGTTTAGGCTATGAACTCATTCATAATGTCACAAGGAGTTTTCTTTTCTTTCCCCTTTCAAAATCTCTTGGCTCTTTGTTTGGATTCATGGAGCATTTTCATATTTTTGGTGATTGATCTTGAAATTTTATCTCATTCTTGGCTTATGGTAAAATTCCTTCTTGCACTTCACTTTCTTGGATTATTTCATTAACTTATTTTCATTCTTTTAATACTTCTAACATTAACACTTTTCTTACCACATCCTCCTCATGAAGATTACCACCAGCACCTTGGATAGCAGCAACAACTTCTTTGATTCTATGATTGTATTGCTTCATGTTCTCATTTTATTGCATTCTCATTTCATCATACTTGCCTCTCAAGCTATCAAATTGTTCCTTCTACACGCATGGATCTCCACCACAGATAGTTTTCAAATTCTCCCACATCTCATGAGTAGTATCCAATTCTTTGACATCTATAAATTCTACATCTGAAAGAGTACTTGCAATTGCTTCCATAGTAGCAGTATGTTCTTGTATAATTTTTAATTGATGTACAATTAGAACTCCTGAAGGGACAATATATTTTGTAACCACATGATCTCAATACTAATCACCCATTCCTTTAAGATATAGCTTCATTCAACCACACCATACTGAATAGTTCTCTCTTGTGAATTTGGGACCTTCCTTTCTCATCATCGTTGGGTCTTTGCCTTGAGTTGTTAAGTTTCACCACAATAGAGGAACTGAGATTTGATACTAATTGTTAATCCTAAAATTAGATTACTGAGAGGGGGGGGGGAGTGAATCACTAATCTACCAATTTTCAATTTTTTATCAACCGTTTAAACTTTATAACAACATTCACAAGATTCACTTTAATAGCAACAAATGAAAATCATAACCATAAGAGCACCCACAAAATAATTAAAACACATGACATATATGTTTATATCATGGACACCCAAATTGGAAAAAAACCATGGTGGGATTAGTACCCACTCAATGTTGTACTTTTATGAAGTGTGCCCAGTGATGAGCTTAACCCTATTAGGATTTCACAAAAGCATTGTTAGGTGCTACTCGGTTAAGGGATTTAACTTTAGGACTATTAGAATCTTTACCTTGTTAGGAGTAGCCTCATTAGAGGAATTCAAACACAAACTAATGTGCCACCTTGTTAGAGGGTTACAATAGGGACCTGCTAGGATCCACTTGATTAAGGGATTTTGACTGTTGTAACTGTCAGGAGATAACAAGAACAATGATCTATAGAATATCACTACCTTTGCTTGATTAGACCCACTAAAGCACACAAACACTTCTTAACACACTTATCTCTGCTCTAGCTTGATCACAATTTTCACATCACACTGCACTTGCCCAACACATGATCAACACTAAAACCTCTCAAATTCATTCAATATATATTGTTCATCAAGCCTTTAAGTTTTTCACCACCTTAATATTACCCTAAATGGCTTACAATTTTAAATTTTAATCTTTGCGCTCGAAACCAACTCATCAAAATACAAAATTTAATTTGCACCATAAATTTCCAACACCGCATTAGCCATCACAATAATTTACATATAATTTTGTGTCCAGGGTGTTAGAAATAGGGAATACTGAGAGGGGGGGGGGGGGGGGGTGAATCAGTATTCTACAAACTTTCTCTTTTGGCCAATTATGGATATAACAGATTATCTTTATACATGCATAACATAAGAAGCTAAACAATATGCATAGCAATAGAAATAAAGAACTCATAACACATGATATGTTCTCGAGGAAACCCTGGCCAAGGGAAAACCCCGGTGGGGATGGTACCCACAAAGATCCACTAATAAAAAGTATCTTGTTAAGGATGTTGACCCTGTTAGGAGTCTATTACAAGCATATAGTGTATCAGTCCTGATTAAGGGACTATAGGCCTTGTTAGAAGCCTCAACCCTGTTAGGAGTTGTTAATACAAAATTTGATTACCAGATGATCCCATTGCCCAAACAAGTAATGTAAAATGTATAATTATTAAAAAAATGGATTAAGGTATATAAACTTATGCTACTTGCATCAATATCTTTTCGCTGCTCTTACATTCACATCATATCATTACAATATTTCCACATCTCTTCTTACAATTACAATTACATATATACAAGCTATTAAAGATAATAAATTTACATGGTTGGCTTCCATATATCTTTATCCAAGAGTTAACATCTAGGATGTCATCCCTTTATGTTGTTAAGTCATTATTTTGATAAACAAAATAATCCCTTAACTCTTTACCAATTCTGCCTTCATATTCTGTCCTGTCGGCTTAACACTGTCTTTGATAAAACTGTCATAACTAATTCCGTACATGCCGTACTAACTTGTGCTTTGAGATGGGTCATCATTAGTCATCATAGAGTCTATGTTCAAGTGTGAAAGCATTGAAATTACTCTAGTCAACATCACAAACACAAACTATATCTCGGTGCACTGGTGAAAACACTGTTTTACACTTAGACAAATTGAAATGCGCTCTGCTATACTTGCTCTCTGACCTATGTGATCTTCATGTGGATCATATGTTTCCATAATGACAACATCTATGTACTCACTTCAGCCAAATTGCCAACACAAGGGTCAAACACATTTCCACCACACACAACCTTCATTTAGAATATTCTCCACACACTAGCATCGAACAACACGATGCCAGATCATCACCTCTAATATTTAAGACACATTACTAGATCATGAATGAATTAACCAAAATCAGCAACACATCTTCACTAATCACTGATCAAAGATTTAACAATTGTCGCTCAAGATCATAAATACTTCAACTTGTTAATAGTTCTGACTCTGCTCACTGGTCATCTAACTTTCACTCTAGTCATCCAAATTTGTTACGATTTCAACTGATGCAGGAGCATCTTAGGTCCTTGGCAGTCCCATGTCACCAAAAATACATTTGATTTTTTTTATGTTGCTTGTTCCTACTTTGATTGAGTTGGTTCGATGTTGCTCGGTTTCCTTTGTTTTCCGGTGTTGGTCGGTTATCTCTTTGGCACTTAGTGAATTTCCCTGGCGCTCGATGATGCTTGTTTGGCACTCGATTGGCTTGGCTTACCGATGGGTTTCTTTTGAGTTCTTGTTGAGGCTGACTTGTGCAGTTAATTATGATTGTGGATTTAATGCTGGTATCCATCATTGGAAGCATGTGGACGTAGATCTGGTTGTTCCTTCTATTGATTATGGATCTGAACGCTAACTTAGTGTGGTAGCCTCTTGTATAAATGTAGTTGTTTGGTTACAGATAGGGAGTTCATTTTGATAGGAGATAGAAGCTAGAAGATTGGAGTTTATCTACAAATCCTCGCATGTTTGAGGACCTCTGTACTTGATTGTAATATCTAGCCAAAACTGGGAAGGCCTTATAGCCCGACATCTATGAATCAATTTGAAAATAATATATGAATATTCCACATTCTCTCTCTCATTGTTGTATGTTGTTGCTTCTGCATGTTGTTGAGCAAGGTAGATCAGGTTAGGGTGTGCCATTCTTGGCCCCTCCTACCCCCCTCTTGCGTCAGGTGGTATTAGAGCCAGGTTAGCTCTGGATCTAGGTTTACGAATCTAGATTTGAAGGTTCTTTTTTGTGAAGCCCTAGTTGAATTGATGTGGGGTAGAAGATTATGATCTGACCTACAATTGTAGAGGGTTTTCAAGATGGTTCATGGGAGGTGAGATGTGGATCCATGATTGGCAGACATGTTGAGACAAATTGATGCTAGATTAGAATCTTTTGAAACAACCCAGAGAAGAGGAAGACATCTTGAAGATGTTAGTGATGATGAAATTGAGGTAGAACAAGGTGATGTAGAACCTCCACTTGTGATGGATCAGGGTGAGGAAAGATTCTTGAAGGCTTTGACAAGTCTGAAGTCTACACCACACTTCAATCCTCCTGAGTATAGTGGAAAATTGGATTCTGATGAATTGGTGGACTGGATCACCGAGATGGAAAAGTATTTTGAATATGAGAACATACCCGAGGAAAAGAAGGTGAAAATTGCAAGCACAAAGTTAAAAAGTCACGCATCCTTATGGTGGGAACATTTGCAGTTGGACAAAAAGAGGAAAGGCAAAGACAAAATAAAGGTATGGAGTAAAATAGTGAATAAATTGAAAGGAAATTTATTACCTTATGATTATCAGATTAACCTAGTTAGGTGAATGAAAAGTTTGAGATAGAAAGATGGCTTGGTAAAAGAATATACTAAGGAATTCTATAGATTGGATTTCAGATCTGGACATGATGAAGATGATGTGGAAAGAATTGCTAGATACTTGAATGGTTTGAGAGTTTCCATCCAAGAAGAAATCAGTTTGATCAAGTTGGAGAAAATTGAAGAGGCTTATCAATTTGCTTTGAAAGATGAGGAGGACATGAACAAGAGACATGAGCAAAGACAAAGAGGTAGAGGTGGTAGATTCCCTAGAGGAAGAGGTAGATCTTATGGTGAAAACAATAGATTTGAAGATGAAAAGACAAATCTAGATAAAGGCAAGACCGAGTGGAAAAGTGAAAGTTCATCTAGAGGCAGAGGCAGTAACTATCGAGGTGGATATAATAGAGGTGGTTTCCAAGGAACTTGTTACAATTGTGGAGAAGAAGGACATAGATCATTTGAGTGTACACATGCAAGTAAGAAGGTTGGTGACAGTCGAAATGCTTTGGTGCAAGAAGAGTCACTGAATGAACCTGAGAGGGAAAATAACTTGATGGTGAGAAGAGCACTTTGGAATGAAGGTAAAAAGGAAGATCCGGTAAGGAAAATTTTGTTCAAGACTAGATGTAGACTTTTTTATAAAGTTTGGAAGATAATCATTGATAGTGGTAGCTCGAAGAATCTGCCATCTGAGGAAATGGTCACAAAGTTGTAGTTGAAAAGGTCAGAACATCTGAAGCCCTATCAGATTTCATGGATCAAAGATGAGCATACACTCTTGGTAATTGAATAATGTTATGTGAATTTGAAAATTGGAAAGTACTATGATAAGGTGTTAAGTGATATCATGCCTATGGATTGTTGTCATATTTTGCTGGGTAGACCTTGGCAATATGATAGACATGCTATATATGATGGAAGATTGCATAAATATACTATTTGAGCTGATGGAAGAAGAAAAATCTTGTTACCTTTGATGGAAGAACCTATTAGTAATGTTTGCACATTTGTGAAATTTTGCTTGATGGAAGGAAGAAAGTTTGTTAAGGATTTGAAGAGGAATGATGTATGTTTTGTTGTGATTCCTAACAAGCTGAGTAAGAAAATAGAGGACAGTGTCCCTGAGGAGATTGATAAGTTACTCACCGAGTATAGTGAAATCATTTTTGATAATGTACCTGATGGTTTACCATCGAAGAGAAGCATTTATCATTGTATGGATCTAATCCTTGGAGCTAGTTTACCAACTAAAGCACCTCATCGATTGACACCTATCGAGAATCAGGAATTGAACTGACAGATTCAAGAATTGTTGGGGAAAGGTTTGATAAGAGAAATTTTGAGTCCTTGTGCAATACCTGTTGTATTGGCACCTAAGAAGAATGGAGAATGGATAATGTGTACTGATTCCAGAGAAATCAACAAGATAACAGTGAAGTATAGGTTTCCTATACTGAGAATGGATGACATAATGGACAGTTTGACTAGAGAAAAGTATTTTAACAAATTGATTTGAAAAGTAGTTATCATCAGATCAAAATTAGAGAAGGTGATGAGTGGAAGACTTCTTTCAAGACAAAAGAAGGTTTGTATGAGTGGTTGGTTATGCCTTTTGGTTTAACTAATGCACCGAGTACATTTATGAGGTTGATGAATGAAGTTTTGAAAAAATTCTTGGGTAAGTTTGTGATTGTATATCTTGATGATATTCTGATATTTAGTAAGACTAGAGAAGAACATTTTTTGCATGTTAGACAAGTTTTACAGAGATTGAAAGAAGAAAAGTTGCTGATAAATATGAAAAAGTGTTCATTCATGAAAGAGGAGATTGTGTATTTGGGATTTGTGATTTTAGCTGATGGTTTAAAAATGGATCCTGAAAAGGTTGAAGCTATTCTGAATTGGCCTACACCTGAGAGTGCTAGTGAGTTAAGATCATTTCATGGTTTGACAAGTTTTTATCAAAAGTTCATTAGAAATTTTAGTTCAATTTGTAATGCTATGACTAAGACTATGAGAGGAGACAAAAGAGAATTCAAGTGGACACATGGAGCTGATAAAAGTTTTGAGACTCTGAAGCAGAAGGTTGTTGAATTACCTGTTTTGGCATTACCTAATTTCAATAAGGTATTTCAAGTGGAATGTGATGCAAGTGGAAGTGCAATTGGAGCTATGTTGAGTTAAGAAGGTAAACTTGTTTCTTTCTTTAGTGAAAATTTGAATGATGCAAGGAGAAAATATTTTGTGCATGATCAATAATTTTATGCTATTGTTCAAGCCCTGAAGAAATGAAGACATTATTTAATGCCGAGTGAATTTGTGTTGTATACTGATCATAAGGATTTACAATATTTGGGTAGTCAGAATAAGTTGAATCAAAGACATATGAAATGGGTTGAGTATTTGTAGAATTATACATTTGTGATAAAACATAAGAGTGGAGTCACTAATCGAGTTGTTGATGCATTGAGTAGAAGGAGATCTTTGATGACTGAGATGAAAATTCAAGTTCTTGGCTTTGATGACATGAGATATT
The DNA here is from genome assembly GCA_027943335.1 of Chamaecyparis obtusa. NCBI lineage: Eukaryota > Viridiplantae > Streptophyta > Pinopsida > Cupressales > Cupressaceae > Chamaecyparis > Chamaecyparis obtusa. Next base: position 1,550,830 of record BSBK01000736.1, read on the forward strand.
CTTATGAACTTGATCCTGATTTTTTTGAGCCATGGAGAAAGTGCAGAGCACCTATTCAAGATCAACCAAGTACTAAATGGGAAGAATATTTTATTCAAGAAGGTATGTTGTTTAAAGGTATTCAGTTGTGTATACCAAGAGGACCAATGAGAACTAATTTGATAAAGGGGAAACATAGTAGTGGTTTGGTTGGACATTTTGGGATTGATAAGACATTGAACTTGCTTAAGGAGAAATAATTTTGGCCACAATTGTATAAAGATGTTCAGAAATTTGTGAAAAGTTGTGGAGTTTGTCAAGTTGCAAAAGGAGTAAGTCAGAATACTAGATTGTATACACCTATTGTTGTCCTTGAGAAACCTTGGATTGACATCAGTATGGATTTTGTTATTGGCTTACCGAAGATAGTAAGAGGTAATGATTATATATTTGTTGTTGTGGATAGATTTTCTAAAATGGCACATTTTATACCTTGTAGAAAGACATCAGATGCAGTACATGTAGTTGATCTTTTCTTTAAGGAAATTGTTAGATTGCATGGATTACCAAGGAGTATTATCTCTGACCGAGATAGAAAATTTGTTGGATAATTTTAAAAGACCCTTTGGAGAAAATTTGGCACTGACCCACAAACTGATGGACAGACAAAAGTTGTGAATAGAAGCTTGGGTAATCTTTTGAGATGTTTAGTTTGAGACACACCAAGTAATTGGGATTCTGTGTTAGCACAAGCAGAGTTTACATACAATAATTTAGTGAATAGGAGTACTGGAAAAACACCTTTTGAGATTGTAAATGGCATACAACCGAGAGGTATATCTGATTTGAGAGACATTGTTGATGAAATAAAAAGAAGTGCTGAAGGAGTAGAATTTTCTGAGTACATGAAGACATTGCATGAAGATGTGAAACATAAGCTGGAAAAGAGTAATCAGAAATACAAAGATAGAGCTGATAGATCAAGAAGACATAAGACTTTTGATGTTGGTGATGAAATGATGGTTCATTTGAAGAAAGGCAGATTTTCTGTTGGAACATATGGGAAGTTGAAGATGAAGAAGTTTGGACCTTGCAAGATTTTGAAGAAATTTGATAGTGGAAATGCATATGAGATTGAGTTACCTGATGACATGGATATTTAACCTATTTTCAACATTGTTGATTTATATGAGTATCATGAATCTGATGAAGACATGGCAGTACCAATTGATTATCCTAAGAAGAAAAATGAAGAAGTTGAGCAGATCTTGGAGCAAAGAATTGGTAGAAGTACAAGAGGAAAATAGTATATGTAATATCTGGTAAAGTGGAAGAATAGATTGATTGAAGATAGTTCATGGATTTCACAGTCTGAGTTGGATGCAGCTTGGATCATACCTACTGAATGATTTGGAGTATCATTTTACAATAACCCCAAGTGTTTGATGCAGAAGCATCTTGGGTCCTTGGCAATCCCGTGTCACCAAAAATAGATTTGTTTGTTTGTATTGCTCGGTTCCTACTTTGACCAAGTTGGTTCGATGTTGCTTGGTTTCCTTTGTTTTCCGGTGTTGGTCGATTATCTCTCTGGTGCTCAGTGAATTTACCTCGTGCTCAGTGGTGCTTGTCTGGTGCTCAGTTGGCTTGGCTTACCGATGGGTTTCTTTTGAGTTCTTGTTGACGCTAACTTGTGCAATTGATTACGATCGCAGGTTTAATGCTGGTATCCATCATTGGGAAGCATGTGGACCTAGATCTAGTTGTTCCTTCTATTGATTGTGGATCTAAAGGCCAACTCAGTTTGGTAGCCTCTTGTATAAATGTAGTTGTTTGGTTAGAGATAGGGAGTTCATTTTGATAGGAGATAGAAGCTAGAAGATTGGAGTTTATCTGTAGATCCTCGCATGTTTGAGGACTTCTGTACTTGATTTTAATATCTGGCCAAAATTGGGAAGGCCTTACAACCCAACATGTATGAATCAAATTGAAAATAATATATGAATGTTCTGCATTCTCACTCTCACTGTTGTATGTTGTTGCTTCCACGTGTTGTTGAGCAAGGCGGATTAGGTTAGGGTGTGCCATTCTTGGCCCCTCCTGCCCCCCTCTTATGTCATCAACCATAGAATCCAAACACTGTTAGCTACCATATCCTGTAACCACATTAAGAGAAACAACAAAGATTTGGCAAACCAATCAAATCACCCATCTCTTGTTACTAACTGTTCTTAGCAGTTGCACTGTTATACTTTATCTGATCATAACTTTCTTATCGGTCAATCTCAATAGTAGAGGTTATGCATTTGACATTTTAAGACATATGTGAGTCTCCCATATGAATCTCTACAACTGAAAATTACCACACCACTTTGATCATCAACCTTATAATCAACAACACTAGCAACACTAGGTCAATACTTGACATCAATGACAACTCAATAAATGATGACCATGCAATTAAATCTATACCATAAAAACTTCATAAATCACTTACCATCACATCATTAGTTAGCATCAGTTATGCCAATATTTTCATACCCTTGCTGCCACACCAAAATGGAAAACATGGCAGTGTATAGAGATCAAATGAAAAATTGTGCAAAGATTCTCGCTATAAAATATAGGTTGAATGTGAAGAGATTTCAACTCAAGAAATAAAATCAAATGATTTTATATTATATAAAATATAGAAAAAATATTGCACTAGAGAGTTTACCAAATGCATCAAAGAGATGTCATCGCATGGGAATAGTTACCACCCAGTATGCATGAAGTGGGTTGGCCATAATAGCTTTAAAAACTATCAAGAATATGCAAAGGAGAACACCAAACATTTAGGGTTAACAATATTGACATATATTTTAATTCTCACCACCTTTATAACTTTTACATGCATGCAAATCTAGAAGTATGGTTTGGTAGAATGTATCAAAGGGAGTGACATATGAAGAAAAATTAAAGGTGGAGGGTTCTTGTTAGGAAATGTGGCTTGAAATACTCCATGGATGTATAGACAAAACCCATGGCCTACTTTTTCAAATATATCTCAAAGAAAGGTCATTTCATGTAATATAATGGTCATAAAAGGTTTCTGCAGATTGCCCTAGAGAAGATGTCCTCTCAAAGAATGTAATGATCTCATAATGGACACAAAGTTTTAGGAAAATAACCTCCCAAAAATTGTATTAATGAAGTACTCTCAAATGCACCCCCAAATTATGAGCTTTGTTTGCATTTTGGCCTTCATGCAAGTTGCGGTAGCTGATTTGTTTAAAACTATGTCTAAATGTGCGCAAGCTTTATACCTAGCAATTTAGATCAGAAATTGTCACATCAGTTATAATAACATAATGTTTGTCATTCTCTAATAAGAATCAATAATTGAGTTAGTGAGCCTGGAAGTATGCTTTGGAGAAGCTTGAAATATCATAAATTGAGTCATTATAATTTGAGTTTATGTGCCATTATAAAAAAAATGCAGATCATCTTGCCAATGGAGTGATTGAAGTTGGAGTGAACTTAGAAGAATTGGGGGTGAGTTGAAATTATGAAGATAATAATCTTTCTCTCACAATCTTTAATGAATCACCTAAATATTCCAAAGCAAGTGCACAAAGACAAGATTATTGATGAAATGTGTAGCTTCAAAGAAGCAAGTGTTCATGTCAAATATGGACAAGGTCAATTTTTTTTTTGTTCATTTATTAATTCTCCTTTTTAGAGATTGGGTGGTTACCTAATGCAAGGTAGGACATGGAGAGGGGCCAAAGGCACGCCCTAACCAGATCCACCTTGTAGAGATCACACGTGGAAGAAACAAACACACAAGTGAGAGAGAGAATGCAGATATCTTTCATATATTAACTTCAATTGATTCATACATGCCAAGCTGTAAGGCCTTCCTGGTTTAGGCCAGACATTACAATCAAGTACAAAAGTGGATCTAAAACCATCTTCTATCTTCTAACTTCTATCTCTGATGTCCTAATTGCTATCCTAAAACTACAAACAAATATTACATTATATACAAGAGGCTACCGAACAAGTCGACCTTCATATCCACCATCAATGGAAGGAATGACCAAATCTAGGTCCTCATGCTTCCCAATGATAGATACCATCATTAATCTGTGACCAAAATCAATTGCAAGAGTCAGCCTCAACATGAAACTAAAATTAAAAAACTCGGTAAGCAAGAAAATCGAGCGCTAGACAACCATCACTGAGCGCCAAAGAGATAACCAACCAACACTAGTAAACAAAGGAAATCGAGCAAGACTGAACCAACTCAGTCAAAGAAGGAACTGGGCCACACAAGAAAACAAAAACATGTTTTTTGGTGACACAGGATTGCCAAGGACCCAAGATGCTCCTGCATCAGACACTCGTGGTTATTTGAAAATGATTCTCCAAATCATGAAACAAGTACGATCTGAGCTGCATCCAACTCATATTGTGAAATCCATGAACTGTCTTCAATCGGTCTATTCTTCCTTTTTACCAGATGTTCCATCTACTATTTTCCTCTTGTGCTTCTGCCAATTCTTTGCTCCAAAATATGCTCAACTTCTTCTATTGGTTTCTTAGGATAATCATTCGGCACTATCATTTCTTCATCTGACTCATGATACTCATACAAATCAGAAATGTTGAAAATAGGTGATATATCCATGTCATCAGGTAACTCAATCTCATAAGCATTTCCACTATCAAACCTCTTCAAAATCTTACAAGGTCCAAACTTCTTCATTTTCAGCTTCCCATATGTTCCAATAGGAAATCAACCTTTCTTCAAATGAACCATTACTTCATCATCGACTGCAAAATTCTTATGTCTTCTTGATCTATTAGCTTTGTCTTTGTATTTATGATTACTTTTCTCCAACTTATATTTCACATCTTCATGTACTCAACAAACTTTACTCCTTTAGCACTTCTCTTTCTTTCATCAGCAATATCCCTCAAATTTGATATATGTCTCAGTTGTATCCCATTTACAATCTCAAAAGGTGTTTTTCCAGTACTCCTATTCACTAAATTATTGTATGCAAAATTTTCTTGTGCCAACAAAGAATCCTAATTACTCAGTGTGTATCCAACTAAACATCTCAAAAGATTTCCCAAACTTATGTTCACAACTTATGTCTATGCATCGGTCTGTGGGTGAAACGTAGAACTATATTTCAACTCGATGCCAAACTTTCTCCAAAGGGTCTTCCAAAAGTATGCAACAAATTTACTATCTCGGTCAGAGATAATACTCCTCGGTAATCCATGCAATTTGACAATTTCCTTAAAGAAAAAATCTGCTATATGTACTGCATCTGATGTCTTTCTACAAGGTATAAAATGTGCAATTTTAGAAAATCTATCCACAACAACAAATATAGAATCATTACCTCTTACTGTCTTCAGTAAGCCAAGAACAAAATCCATAATGATATCAATCCAAGTTTTCTCAGGAACAGAAATCAGTGTATACAATTTAGTATTCTGACTTACTCCTTTTGCAACTTGACAAATTCCACAACTTTTCACAAATTTTTGAACATCTTTATACAACTGTGGCCAAAAGTATTTCTCCTTAAGAAAATTCAATATCTTATCAACACCAAAATGTCCAGCCAAACCACTCCTATGCTTCACTTTTATCAAATTAGTTCTCATTGGTCCTCTCGGTATACACAACTGAATACCTTTAAACAACATACCTTCTTGAATAAAATATTCTTCCCATTTAGTACTCGGTTGATCTTGAATAGGTGCTCTACACTTTCTCCACGACTTAGAAAAAATAAGGATCAAATTCATAAGAATATCTCATGTCATCAAATCCAAGAACTTCAATTTTCATCTCGGTCATCAAAGATCTCCTTCTACTCAATGCATCAACAACTTGGTTAGTGACTCCACTCTTATGCTTTATCACTATGTATAACTCTGCAAATACTCAACCCATTTCATATGTCTTTGGTTCAACTTATTCTGACTACCCAAGTATTTTAAAGCTTTATGATCGGTATACAACACAAATTCACTTGGTATCAAATAATGTCTCCATTTCTTCAGTGCTTGAACAATAGCATAGAATTCTTTATCATACATAGAGTACTTCCTTTTTGCATCATTCAGCTTTTCACTAAAGAAAGTAATAGGTTTACCTTCTTGACTCAAGACAGCTCCTATTGCACTTCCACTTGCATCACATTCCACTTGAAATACGTTATTGAAATTAGGCAATGGCAAAATAGGCAATTCGACAACCTCCTGCTTTAGAGTCTCAAAACTTTTATCAGCTCCATGTGTCCACTTGAATTCTCTTTTCTCTCCTCTCATACTCTCAGTCATAGCATTACAAATTGAATTAAAATTCCTAATGAATTTCTGGTAAAAACTTGCTAAACCATGAAATGATCTTACCTCACTAGCATTCTCAAGTGCAGACCAATTCAAAATAGCTTCAACCTTTTCAGGATCCATCTTCAAACTATCAGTTGAAATCACAAATCCCAAATACACAATCTCCTCTTTCATGAATGAAAACTTTTCAGATTTATCAGCAACTTTTCTTCTTTCAACCTCTGCAATACTTGTTTAACATGCGACAAATTTTCTTCTGTGGTCTTACTAAATATCAGAATATCATCTAGGTATACAGTCACAAATTTACCTAAGAATTTCTTCAAAACTTCATTCATCAACCTTATAAAAGTACTTGGTGCATTAGTTAAACCAAAAGGCATAACCAACCACTCATACAAACCTTCTTTTGTCTTGAAAGTGGTCTTCCACTCATCACCTTCTCTAATTTTGATATGTTGATACCCACTTTTCAAATCAATTTTGGTAAAATAATTTGCTTAAGTCAAAATGTCCATTATATCATCCATTCTCGATATAGGAAACCTATATTTCACTGTTATCTTGTTGATTTCTCTAGAATCAGTACACATTCACCATTCTCCATTCTTCTTAGGTGCCAATATACAAGGACTCAAACTTTGTCGGATCAAATCTTTCTGCAACAATTCTTGAATCTGTTGGTTCAATTCCTGATTCTCGGTAGGTTTCAACCGATGTGGTGCCTTATTCGGTAAACTAGCTCCAAGGATTATATCCATGCAATGATCAATGCTTCTCTTCGGTGGAAAACTATCAGGTAAATTATCAAAAATAATTTCACTGTACTTGGTGAGTAACTTATGAATCTCCTCAGGGACACTATCCTCTATTTTCTTACTCGGTTTGTTAGGAATCACAACAAAACATACATCACTCTTCTTCAAATCCTTAACAAACTTTCTTCCTTCCATCAAGCAAACTTTCACAGATGTGTAAACATTACTAATAGGTTCTTCAATCAAAGGTAATAAGATTTGTTTTCTTCCATCAACCCAAATAGTATATTTATGCAATCTCCCATCATGTATATAGCATGTCTATCATATTGCCAAGGTCTACCCAACAAAATATGACAACAATCCATAAGCATGATATCACATAACACCTTATCATAGTACTTTCCAATTTTCAAATTCATAGAACATTGTTCACTTACCAAGAGTGTATGTTTATCTTTGATCCATGAAATTTGATAGGGCTTCAGATGTTCCAACCTTTTCAACTACAACTTTGTAACCATTTCCTTAGATTGCAAATTCTACGAGCTACCACTGTCAATTATTACCTTCCAAACTTCATCAGAAACTCTACATCTAGTCTTGAAAAAACTTTTCCTTATCAGATCTTCCTTATTAATTTCACTCCAAAGTGCTCTCCTTACCATTAAGTGATTTTCCTTCTCAGGTTCATTCAATGACTCTTCTTGCACCAAAGCATTTCTATTGTTACCAACCTTCTTACTTGCATGTGTACACTCAAATGATCTATGTCCTTCTTCTCTACAATTGTAATAAGTTCCTCGAAAACCACCTCTATTATAACCACCTCGGTAGTTATGGCCTTTGCCTCTTGATGAACTTTCACCTTTCCACTTGGTCTTGCCTTTATCCAGATTTGTCTTTTCAGGTTCAGCTCTATTGTTTTCACTATAAGATCTACCTCTTCCTCTAGGGAATCTACCACCTCTACCTCTTTGTCTTTGCTCATGTCTCTTGTTCAATTTCTCCTCAGCTTTCAATGAAAATTGACAAGCCTCTTCAATGTTCTCCAATTTGACCAAACTGATTTCTTCTTGGCTGGAAACTCTCAAACCATTCAGGTACCTAGCAGTTCTTTCCACATCATCTTCATCATGTCCAGATCTAATATCTAATCTATAGAATTCCTTAGTATATTCTTTTACCAAGCTATCTTTCTGCCTCAAACTTTGCATTCGCCTAACTAGGTTAATCTGATAATCACAAGGTAAAAACTTTCCTTTCAATTTATTCACCATCTTATTCCATACCTTAATTTTTTCTTTTCCTTTCCTCTTTTTGTCCAACTGCGGATGTTCCCACCATAAGGATGCATGACTTTTCAACTTTGTGCTTTCAATTTTCACCTTCTTTTCCTCATGCACATTTTTATATTCAAAATAATTTTCCATCTCAGTGATCCAGTCCACCAATTCATTAGAATCCACTTTTCCACTATACTTAGGAGGATTACAGTATGGTCCATCAATAGAAGGAACGACCAGATCTAGGTCCTCATGCTTCCCAATGAAAGATAACATCAATAAATCCATGACCAAAATTAATTGCAAGAGTCGGCCTCAACAGGAAACTAAAACAAACAACTCAGTAAGAAAGAAAATTGAGTGCCAGACAAGCATCATCGGGTGCCAAGGAAATTCACCAAGTGCCAGAGAGACAACAGACCAATACCGGTAAACAAAGGAAATTGAGAAACACTGAACCAAATAGATTAAAGAAGGAACCAAGCCACACATAAAAACACAAACATGTTTTTTGGTGACATAGGATTGTCAAGGACCCGAGATGCTCCTGCATCATTACAACACAAAGAGGAGTATTGGTACCATCTAGAATATTTTCTAAAAACCCTCACAAAGATGTAGCTAGAGTAGATTTCCTCAAAAGGCCGAGTTGTTCATGGTTGTGAGAAGGCACATTGACACTTCAACAATGTTGATATCTTAACCTTTCTTATCTTTTAATGCTACGGGTCTTGAAATTCTATTTATTTTGAGAAAATATATGTCTTTTGTGTTCTAAAATGGCTAGGTAGTGAGGCGATGATGGTTGCAAATGAAATAGACGAAGATGGAAAACTACCCCAATAAAGATGATGTTTCACTCCTTTAAAACTTACAAGTTTCTACTCGTCATTTTGTAAAAGTGATTGTGTCACTTATTGTAATCAAATTTGGCTTTTGGGCTTTATGTTTATACAAGTTAGGTAGATCCTAACTTATCTTCGAATAGGTAGTTATTCTAAGTGGTTGTCTCAAGTAACTACCAGGTAGTTATCCTAAGTGGTTATATTGGGTAGTTATTACAAGTAGTTACCTAAAGTAACCACCTTAGGTAGTTACCCTAAGTAGTTACAAAAAGAGGTTAGGTGGTTATGCTATGTGGTTACAAGGTAGTTACTCTATGGAGGCTATAATACAAGGCCATTTGTAATGTAAAGGGGACTTTTTGGGCAAAGGGGATATTATGGATAATTTTCAAAAGAGACTTTTGGGTCTACACTATGTACAAAAGTGTTCTTGAACTTGTATATTTTTAAGGAAATAATGAAGAATGCATTTAGTCATTTGTCTTAAATGTGTTCATCAATTATTGTTACTTACCTTTTGTATGTTAAGTTGGTAATCTCTTATGTAATCATGGAATCCAATAATTTTCCTAATCTATGTAATTGATTTAGTGAAATGTAGTCATTTCTTGGTATCTTGGTGTGAATGTAAATAGCTTATCTATTCGCATGTCAAGGTTTGTTATCCATATTTTGTTGTCATTTTATTTATGTGGTGAAAGCTCCTTTGTAATCATTATCCATTCGTGAATCTCAACTAGTATTTGTATGTTTAGTAGTGGGGTTTATGTTATTACTCTCCTTTGGTTTTATCTTGTTTCCTTTTATAGTTTCAGGTGAAAAGTACATGAAAATACAAATAACCCCATCATACAAGGGAGCTTCCCCTCTCAAACATAGAGGAAGGTTACAATTTGATCATGATAAGATTCAATCTATCAAGCTGTTGGTACGATTGTCATTGCTCACAAGGAAAACATGGTCATTCTGAAGAAAGCACTCGTAGTGACAAATATGTTTACCAACACAAACACATGCATGTATATATATATATTCATATGTACCTCCACATCACATCAATGTGAAGGAGGTACATATGTATATATGTATACATGTACATTTATTTGTTTATACATAAGTATATCTATACATATGCATATAATATTTGATTTCTGTCTAGGGTTTTGTATTTTTTGCTTTTATAAACCTAGAGTTTATGTATGTAGGGTTTTAGTTGTGGCTAGGGTTTATGTAACGCCCCGCCAGGGAACCCAAGAGAATTTAACCCTAAACATGCTACTAAGTTTGGTGAACAATTTTTTTTTCTTTCTAAAGTTAACATACAAGATAAACAACAGTGCGGAAGCAATTACCATTTACTCACATTGAAACAACATCCAAAACAAATTACAAGACTCAAGGGTTCCATGACGTAGAATTACTTAAGAATAAAACACAACTAGAACTAACATTAATAAAAGATTCCATATCTTATAAATTACAATAACATGATATAACAATAAATACAATCCTCATGGACATCCATGACATAAACATAAACTAACATCCACTGCACATGTCGCAGGGTATGTAGTAATAAATCCAACTATGATAATACAATGTCCAGATTAGGTATCACATGCGATACACTAATACAAGATACAAATAATGAAGATAAGAAAGAAACATCAATGAAGCATCATAAGGAATCCATCCGCAGAAACACCATCAAGCACTGACACTAGGATGTCGAATCTCAAATGGTAAAGAATCACTACCACCTGTCTGTGTAGAACCACAAAGGCCTACCCCACCGTGCTAAGGAGATAATCACAAACCCCAATCGGAATAACCAATACAAAACAAGGATAAAACTCTAAGCAGAAGGATCCTGAAAAGTACTCTAACTCAAGATACACATGATAAAGATATAGGTACAACTCACTAAACCAGAGGCAACCGACACATGTAGAATAACCAGACTATGCATAGGAAGGTTTCATCATGTATGTCTAACCCTTGAGTTTTGTCCTAGTAATCTCTCTGGATCCTAGCACCCAAGTGACCTTACACGGTATCAATGACCTCTCGTACTGACGAAGTCATCAACTATGCCAACTCATCCCTTAAAAGGGGGCTAGTCATCTTCTCAACCCATCTTAGTCTGTACTAGCACTAACACCTAGGTGAGGACTCATATCTTATTAGGTTCATTTATTTCCCCTTAATTATATTAAGTTATCACTTGATTATTGAAAACTTACAATAAGTGATCCTGGTAGCCACTTGAGGGCCCCGACGCTTATTGCAAGCCACCTCCTATTACATGTCAAGGTAAACTACCCTAGGCTCACAAATCTCTCCTAGATCTAATCAGGTATACAACTACGTAACCTCATATCCATTTTCACACAAAAGAATTAGATATGGTTACAGAGATACCACAAACAAAACACAGTATAACATGAGCCCAATGGTCAAACATGAATGATAATCAGATAGAGTACACACACACCAAACATAACTGATAACATGAACATCTGACTCGTACCCCAAGCCTCTGTATCCTCCTAGGTCTTCTAGTACCCAACAACCCATAGCGTAAAAGAAGACACGATGAAAACAACACTCACGCCATTTTGAATTGAAATAAAGCTATAATCAAATATATTCCATATTCATCATAATTGAATCCAAAGCATAAATAATGAAACCTACTAGGATGTTTTAGTACATAAACAATACAACAATGACAAAGACCAAGATTTTTTCCCAATGCCGTCTAATGAACTTAACAGACAAAAAGACCCAATTTCAGTAGATGCATATCATGTATCCTAATCAAAAGTCAATGATTGATAATCCTATTTCGTTATGCACAAAGTGAATTTTTCCAATTTCAATAGATAAACATCAATTACCATAATGTCTACAAATTTAGTACGTTTCATTGCACACATCCATACATCCTAGTATCTTAAATCTATTACAATTTGTTAATTATAAACCAAAGGCCTAATTTAATTTAAAATACCAAGATTAGAAATTATTTCACCTAGAAGCATATTTTGACATAAACCAAAATCCATTATAGATTTAATTTAATTTAAAAATCCATTTATACTATAAATCAAAATATGTATAACCCCTAAAATAATTCACCGATTGATTCCAATAACCCTTGATAATATTAGACAAGTTCAACTACAAAATTATATGAACTAAAATTAATAAATAAAAACAATTAATTAAAACAAAATAACAAAGCATTTAAACTAATTAAATGACATAATTAATTTAACTTAATTATTAAATAATATTAATTAGATTAATTAATATTATCAAATTAAATATCCTAAAATTAATACAATAAAAATAAATTAGCAAAGTTTAATTATAACAAAATTAAATAACAAAATTTAATTTTATAACAAAATTATATAACATAGAAATTTTTTTTTTTTAAAGAAAGAACCTATGTGGGGGGGCCCGCAACCACCCACCACCCTTGCCGACACAACAGGCTAGTTTGCTGTGCGTGGTAGGCTAATGCCACCGTAGGGAGATGCGTAGGAAGGGGGTAGGGGACAGGTGGTCCCCGCCCCTAATCATTTTTAATTAAATTTTTTTTTTTAAACACTAAAAACTTTTTCATACGCTACTAGTTTGGCAATGGTTTCCAATTTATATTAATTTAAATATATTTTTTTAAAACAAAGAACTATTTTATCTTATTTTAACACATGTATACTTTTTTTTTAATTAATAATTTTTTATAACAGGTCTGGTTTATTTCTGAAAATGGAAATACCAGGCCTGTGTTTTTATTTCCAGAAATAGATATATTGAGAAATTTATCAAACTTCAACCCAAAATTGATTCCCTTTTGTTCTGTCTTTTCACACTAAAATAATGAATCACATTACATCACAAATTGGGTTTGTAAGACCAATTTTTTTTTGTCTTATCTGGGATTTTTTTTTTCTTACTGTATTTTTTTTTAGAGAATATCATTTTTTTTTCCAGAATAAAGAATTTTCACTCAAATTGGGTTTTTAACAACAATCCATTTATTTAATTCAATCATACTATAGAACTAACTATAGAGAAATTAATTTTTTATTTTCTAGGTGTTCTAGGATGAATTTTTAATCCAAAATCAGGCAGCATAACCCTACTATGCCAAGTTAATATAAAAATATGAAATAGCATTCTAATGAGTTTTGTAGGATTTTAGTTGTGGCTAGGGTTTACGTATCCAGGATTTTAGTTGTGCCTAGTGTTTATGTATCTAGGGTTTAGGGTTTTAGTTGTACCTAAGGTTTATGTGTCATGGCTTTTAGTTGTATCTAGGGTTCTAGTTACCTCGAGTTTTAAATTTTTATAGTTTTGTATTTTTTGTGTTTTCTAAGGTTTGATAGACTAGATAAAAACTTATTAAAATAACTTTTTTACATGTACAAAGAAAATAATTTTATACACTAAAAAAATCATAAAAACTTTCTACAATTATCTACTCATTTTTGCCAAAACATAAACAAAAAATGAATAATAGGGTATATACATACCCGACAAGGGGAAAAAAGGTGTCAGAGGGTTGAAAATAGGTACGCACCTTCTCTAGAGGTCTTTATTGCCAACACTTGAGGTAAATATGACTAAAATATCATTTAAACAAACAAATAAATACTTATACAAAATGGGTACGCATTTTGTAAAAAATGGGTACTCGTTCTTGGTTAAGGTGCTTGCAACCAAATAGGTACTCATTTTATAAATGCGTACACGTTTCTTTTTTCACGAATCGGGCCCCTGAACCATAACAAGTGCTTGTTTTTTTAAAAAAAAATGCATACGTGTTTCTTGCGACATTTTCCAAGTCCCAAAAGCTTCTACCGATTTTGGACCCAACTTCTTGCACTGACCCTAATGGTTGTTGAAAGGTCTTCAAATTATAGTTATAGTTGCTCGTATTTATAAAATGAAGTATTTCTCAATTTTTTGATGAATTCATAAATGTATGGGTGGACAATTGAATCTAAACAAAGGAAATGGGTGAAGATAAAATTGGAATAGAATAATGTAGATAGTTTAGCCTAAGTCAGATTCATAAATACAAATTAAATCTGATATAGAGAAAATTAGAGCCCATAAGAGATAACCTTGTATGCTTAAATTCAAAGGAAGGAGGATATGTATTTAGATGGACAAAATTGTGTTTAAGACTGGTTGGTATGGAATTAGTACTATTAGAAAAGGACACGTACAAGTTAACACTAAAAAAATGTATGAGCACACTAAGAAAATAGAAAGATCAAATAAAAGACAACTAAAGAAAACTAAAAACATTTACCTTTTGTTATTTGTCTTTGTCCTTATACTAGTATATATTTTTTTTACTATGAATCTCCTATAATGTCTCCCCTTAATTATCAAGGTTTCATTTATATTAATAAGGATTACCATGTTTTTTTAACATAATATTTTAGTTTTAATAAAATTTTAAACTAAAAATTGAAGCACAAAATTAATACTTACAATAGAAAAATGGTTCAAAGTAGTGAGAAGTTTGGCAAAAAATAAAAATGGTTCATAGATTTATATATAAAATATTGTATGACAGTAGGTAGTTTACAACGATAAGATTAGCAAAATTATAAAGGCACCAAAAATGGTTGAATAAAAGGTAAGTCTTAAATCCAACCCGTAAGTCTAAATGCTTTAATGAATAAGTGATGATAACCTTTGTTGTTTCCTAATGAATCGACGTAAAATGTGTAAGGTACGCATGCATCAAATCAACGCTTTGGTGTTAGAGTTTTATTGTAATTTTTAGTAAAAGTAGATGGGTAGTAAGGGTAAGCCAATTTTATAGTGTGCACCTAAAAATAATTTAATGACCTCAAAAATGGTTTGGGAGCATGAGGCAACTTTTTCGATAGTTCATATATGAGAAAGCTCGCAAAGAACTTGCCTATCAGCAAATTAGTCATTATGATATGGAATAATGGGTCCTTTGGTAACCTAGTTTTCTACTCTCTAGAATAAAAATGAGGGGTAAAAAGTTGACTTTTCACTCTTAAGGGCCATCATGGACCCCATTTTTCATATTGCTTCTTCCTATGAGCTACATTTTATTCCCCATTTCCTCCTATTTTTTGTGTCGTTTCTTCTTATTCTCTTAGTTTTCTTCTATTTTTTTTGTCACTTTTCTTCCTTTCTCCCCTATCCATTTTTCTTCTATTTAGAGGTCACCCAGGTCCCTTTTTCTCATCAACCCTCTTGAGGGGACATTGCCCATCCTAAATATATTCTTTAAATATTCCCCCAAGCTAGGTCATCTTATCTTCCAAGTTTTTTTGTGTCACCTATGTTTTAATTTTCTTTGAGACAACATTATTTTGATGCTATTTCAAAGAGGGGTAAAATGTAGACGCCTAAAATTGACCATTAACATTTAGTCAATTTATTTGTTTTCATTTATATACTCTCGTCATCTTATTAACTAAATAATTCATATTTATTTAATTAGCAATCAACTCCTCTATTTTCTAGCCAACCCCTCCAAAAATTTGATTTAATTAATTTCCTATTTAATTATATCCCTGAGCTCTTCATCTATATAATTAGACACATCCTCACATTTATTCAATTAAATTCATTTAAACCTTTTCCTCCAAATGGAATTAAAATTAATTTTTAATTCAACACTTTTTCTGTCTTCACTAGTCACATCCTCCCACTTTTCCCACTTGCACCTAATCCTAGTCTTAATCACCCTCTAATCCTCCTATAATGGTATGTACAACCCTAATCCATGTGATTAGAGAGAGGGTAAACCTATATCATTAATAGCCACCCAAGTTTCCTGATCATCCTTAAGGGCTAACCCCTTTTTGGAGGGTACCCTCATGGGTCCCTTATCTTTTGTCCCCTTCCAAGGAATCATTAATTCCTAAATTTCCTTTCCCTAAGCACTTGGAGTGTAGAGATAAGAATCACCTTTATGTACGCTTCCTCCAACCACCTCTCCTCACAACAATTCCTAGTCTGATGCTTGTCAACTCATTAGATGTAAGGATTTTATGATCACCTTTGATCTCATGCATTACATCCTAGCCCTCCCGTCTCCACTCTATCTCTCTCCATCTAACCAAACACTTAGCCATTTTTTCATCCATTAGTGATAGATGAAAACATTATCATCTACTTGAAAATTTGATTTTGAGCATTGTTATGCTATCAAAATTGTGAGCACACAAAAAAATTATTGTCATTGGTCAAACCATTGCCTCGAGGAGAACATCATATTGGGTCTTCAATAATTTTTTTGTTGGCTTGATCTCTCTTTTTTCCTAATATTGTTTGTTGTAGTTTTTAGTGATTTTACTTGTTATCTTTATTCCTCTTGAGTCGCATTTTAGTACACACAATTGAGTTGTATATTCTTTTGTCACATGTACACATTAATCTTTTTCTCTCCTTTGGAGAGGATATTATTCCCATGAAGTTTTATCCCTTTCTCTTATTATAAGAGATTTATTTGTTTGTACATGGGTACCTTATCAAGACTTGTAAGAGGGACCCATCCATCATTGCATTCATCATTAGGTTTTGATAAGGTTTTTAGCTTCTCCCTAAGTTAAACTTAAGTAGGGTGTTGCAGTAAATAAAAAAATTACTTAATAAATAATTTTTAGGGCCCATTTTACTTATTCAAGTTGAGCTTCATAAATACTTTTTTTATTAGATTATGTTTTTCTTTGTCTCATAGCATAGGATGATAAAACTTGTCATGATTTAATGTAATCTTCACCTAAAGCTTGATTTAGGACTTCTTTTTTAATTTTCATAAGGATTTATCATTCAGTTGTGATCAATTATTCAGGCTATCACATCAATATAATTCTTAGGTTTCTAATCAAACCATTCACTTTGATCTCTTTTTCTAACATGTATCTTTCTTGTAGGGTTTTAATGGGAGTCATGGAGTTCATGTTGGAGAAATAAGAGGTCATTCAACAGATCAAGGTGAAAATTATAAAATAAACATAAAAACATATCAACAAATGTGTAAGCAAGAAGCAACATATAAAACAATTTCTTCAAAGCAGTTTTCTCAGCCTCCCCCAAGCTGATACACCCTCCTTTATGGCATATCCCATGAAACTTATCAAGGAATTCTTGGCTAGGAATAAATGGATTCAAATAGTAGCTACCTCACAACCACTTCCAACAATCGATGGTATGGACACAAGTGGATAATAGGGAGCATCTCCCTGGTACACAAATTTGAACTAGGAGATATTTTACACTAGATAACCTGGGATGGAATTTTGAAGCAACAAGTAGAAAAATCCAATTAGTTAAAATAAATAGTGAAGGAGATACATTATAAGCTCCCTCACCTTAAAGAGGACTCATCACAACCGTTACCAATGTAGTTGAGAAGGTTTCTAGAGAAGTACTTTAGAATCCCACCCTACAAAAGGACATTATCAAACAACAAGTACAAACAAAATTTCAAAATGAAAAGATGGATGAGGAAAAGGTACATTTTTTCCTAGTCAAGTGGACACTAGAGGATCACATTAACAAGGTGAAAACTTATAGGAAAAAATAACAACTTATACCATTATTGCTTGTAATGGCCAACTATTGTGGCCTCAAAAAAATCTTAGATGAACACCTCGGAGGTAAAGATTATCCAAATATCTCATAAATATAATGATATGAAGGATATGGATAGATGTCATAATATACATATATAGATATAGATATAGATATAGATATAGATATAGATATAGATATACATATACATATAGATATAGATATAGATATACATATACATATGTATGTATGCTTGTGTATACATACATACATACATATATACATGGATTGGGAAAATTTACATTATATTTTCTTTCTTCCTACACATACAAAAAGATACAAATGATCTTAGTCCTTGGCCTTCCTATTGAATCAATGATCTCTAACATCCCTGTCTTTTATTTGACCATACTAGTCCTTATTATAAATACTTTTGCCTTGTTGGTTGTGAACCCTTATGGTTGTGGGTTCAAACCATTAATAGTTGTGCTTGTTGCATTTATTTTTATGATGACGTTGGTTGTTGAAATGGTTCACAAGATTGATTTTTATGCTAAACATAAAATATAAAGACATTTCTATGGACGAACTCTCTAATCTTAGAAAAATAAAGCATTTTTAAAAGCTACATTGTACACCTATACAAGAATGGAATTTTATAACTAGATTACCTAGTTATTGATAGAATTCATAAAATAATTATTAGTAATCCTACATCTTGTAAACATTTATAATCTTATCTTAGAAAACTTTTTAAGTTCCTCCATTTACATCACCATATCTAACTTGATTTTTGTATTTGCATAAGTTTTGGTCTAGGATTTCTACTAGTTTTCAACCAATCTAAATTGAATAACCCCTTTTATTCCTCCCATAAGCTAAGATGCCTTTTTTCTCATCAATACACTTTAATTTTATTTAGATTATTACCTTTGTGGGTCTTCTAGCATATGTCTAAATTTGTCCTAGTTGTTAGTTGTTGGTTTTCAACTTTTGAATCCTACCACTCTTAGTTTTGTGATTTTTAACTAATTGATCATATTCAATTTGACATTCCTAAAATGAAACTTACTATTCTTTATTTAAATCTAGGGATCAAAATTTCTAAGCTCTTATTAGTTCACATGTAATTGATCCATCATATATTGTAAAAGTTTAAAATGTAGAGAAAATGATTATGTAGATTGAGACTCCTTTCCTTTGAAATAAGATATATAAAATTACTAATTCTGACTCCAATTTATTGTGTTCATAGATCAATTTATAGCTTGGTTTAATGTAGTGTGTCTCACAACTGCAATTTTGTTTAAATTGGATTGATTTGAATTGTGTTTCTCCTTTTTTAGAATCCTTATATATTAAAACATTAAAAAATTGTAACTTTAAAATTATAAGAATACTTATCCACAATCTTGTATAGAGATCTTTGAAAAAACTTATCCATTGAACTCCCTATATAATTTCATTAAAGTTCCTCTAAAAGATTGAAATTTAAATTTATCCAGTTTTCTCTTCACTTTATCCAAGTGATAGAATGGTAAAACCTTGATGAATGGTTCATTGGGTATTTCATTTGTATAACTTGAGTTGACATTGAGAAAAAATATGTCTCTTAATAGTTCTCAAGCCTTTATTATTTATATTTATTGGTGCTTGGTACCATACTATGAGATCTTTTTTACTTTCCAATGCTTGTACCACTTCACACTAACTCTTATAGTGTATTATCTTCTTCTTTTGTACTTAACTTCATTTTTTGAAGGATCCTTTTTCAAATAGTTCTCTCTTTCCTCCCCTTCTTCCTATTTTGCCTCTAACAATATTTTAATTTTTCTTTAAAACTATTTTTATATGTTTCCTATTTATCTTTAGCTCTTTTTCATAATTCTTACAATTGAATGATTTTTTTCATTGATGGTCTTTTGATATTCTTTGGATCAATCCACACATGAATATTCCCTTTGGTCGATTCCCTCTCCAAATCTTGTCTACTAACTTCCATTTGACCTATTGTTGGTTCTTCTCCACACGAATCTCTTATTGGTATTTCATGTGCTAACCCTTTAGTTGGGTGGTCCATA
This sequence comes from Chamaecyparis obtusa, assembly GCA_027943335.1. Taxonomy (NCBI): domain Eukaryota; kingdom Viridiplantae; phylum Streptophyta; class Pinopsida; order Cupressales; family Cupressaceae; genus Chamaecyparis; species Chamaecyparis obtusa. The sequence goes on from BSBK01000736.1 coordinate 1,570,728, forward strand.
CTTCAATGTGCTTTGTTAATTATTGGATTTATGAGTAATGAAAACCTATTAAAAAAGGAAAAGTTGAAATTTACCTTTTTCTCAAAGGTTTCTTTGTTGCTTTTGACTTTGTTGAAGATTGGGAGGCTATCTCTGATGGTCATTCATGGGTTTGGGACCATCATGCCTTCTTTCTAATACCTTGGGATCCCTTCTTTAATTCCCTTAATTAATATTATAATGTGTCACATATTTGGATTCACCTTCCTAAACTACCCCTCCACTTCTAATGTGAATCTAGCTATGTGGCTATTGGTAATTTAGTGGTTCATTTCATTAAGGTGGACAATGCTGGTACAAACCACCTATTGGATTTAATGGGTAAACAACCCACATCTCCCAAGAACACCTGCATGCAAACACTTGTCACATAAAGAGAGAGAAGAAGCAAGAAGCTATGGAGGCCTAAACGCATTGATCCACGAGAGAGGAGAAATCATTCTTGATGTGCAAAAACAAAAGTTGCAATTCAATAATGAATAATATGTTACAAAGTTATTACAAAGTTATGAAAATAAGAGGAGATCAATCCTTATAAAAGGAGATCTAAAAACCTAAAAAGGTAAAACCTAGGTTGCATGATAATAATTAATAAAGCAATTAATTATTATATGCCTAAAGTTTAGCTTAAGTAGAAAGAGATAATAAGTGACTTAATAATTAAATCAATATGATTCAATTAATAAGAAAACAACTTATTACTATAACACCCCCCCTTAAGATGAACTTTGGGAGAAGCTAAAAACCTAGAAAGAACTACTGAAAGAAAATGGGTCCCGTTAATAAAGGCCTGATCAGGTACCCAAGTACAAAAGAGAGTCTCTATAAAGTGGAGAAATAGAGAAAACCACATGGGAAAAAATCTACTCCAAAAAGAGACAAAGACTAGTCTGAAGGAATGAAGAAGCCTCCAAAACTAGGAATGTTCCAAGAATTAGGAACAAGGATGAACATGTACAACATCACTGAAGCAAGAAGCTACAAACTCTGTCAAGATGTAACTGATGATTTGAAGACCCTCCACTGAAATATGACCAGGTAGAGAAGACTGTAATTTGCATGAATGCCCTCAAATGACACTACTTGAATCAGGAGGCAAACAAAGGCAAATAATTGAAGTTGAAGATATAGAATACTGTAATCTATATGAGTGCCCTCAAATGACACCACTCAAATTAGGAGGCAAACACCTGAACTCAAAAATACAGATGGCATAAAAATACCAAAAGTCTAAAGAGTTTATCAATCAAAGCTGGAAGACTAGTGCATCCAAAAATAGGAAAGAAAAGAGTGTCCATATGGTAAATGATCCATCTCCCTGGAATGCATAGGTACCCATCCACTGCATCTACCTAGTACATAGAATCAAATATTGAATACATAGCTAACCATCGAACCAAGGAAGCAGTAGAACCAACAGTAGAAACCCCCCCATAATGTTGACAAGGGAGTATGATAGGTACACTGAAAAGATCATCCAATATGAACTGCATGATACCAGGAACATCAGAGGTACAAAGAAAGTACAAACACAAATAAAGATACCCGAGGCTAATGTCATTGGAGGAACACTCACATAAAAAAAGTAGATGGAAGACAAAGGAAAACATCAAACCCCTCTTGCACTTTATAATGGAGTGCGAGTACAAAGAGCACGAATGTGTGCAAGATCCCATACATGCAATAGAATGATACTTTATCTTAGTGTGTTTGCATAAAAGAATGCTACAAAAGTGAAGTATACACTTCTCAATGAAGAGCGAAGGCTGCTAAAAGAAAAAAACAACCTAAGATGAGCCATCCTTTAAAGGGAAGAGATCCCAGGACTTGAAACATCCAAGATATCCACCAAATTGCAAAAATGCAAAAATCTAAATAAAATGTACCTGGAGTAGAATTTGGAAAAATACTTATAGAACTGGAAAAATCTCAGAACAAGATTTCCAACGATATATCATTTTCCCAAAATGGAGTCTGGATGCGCAAGATAGAGCTCCTGGAGTGCAAAACTAAACATTTGGCTTTGATAGTAAAAAACACCATAAAAAAGCAAAATGAGAAATTCAAACCTCCAAGTCTAGATAGAGCTCGGAACCAGCTTTTCGATGATATCTCGTTTGTTTGATTTCGACACCGTATGCTCAAGTTATGGGCAAAAAACCAATAGTTGCACTGGAGGGCCCAAAAATGGTGTCTGGAGTGATGCAGTGCTGATGTCAGTAAAGTGCGAGGCTAAAATTGACAGTCAAATGGTCATCGTAGCATAACAGACCCATGGGGCTAAAAGACTAGGCCCCTGCTTGCCATATGACTAGGGGTTGATAATGCATCCACCTAGCTTAAATTTGATGGCCAAATGGCTGTTGCCACCCAAAAAAAAATCGCATGCGCGCCTCGGGATCCATGCCAAGTAGTACAAATTTTTGCCTCGATTTGCATGACAGGGCACCAAATTTTTTTGCTCCAATTTGCGTGTTGGGTAGTAAAATTTTGCCCTAATTTGTGCACTAGTTTCGTGCAAATTCCACCTCAATTTGCGTGCTAGTCTATACAAATTCTCTCTCAAGAAGCATGCCAAGCTGTTTGGTACCAAAAAAAATACCCCAAAATGTAAAGTTATCCAAATTGGATGTGCCTTACATGGAAATAGGGGTTTTTGGGTGCTACAAATGCAACCGTGAGGTCTGTTTGGGCTAGATATGTTCCAAAAAATAGTGACCACCTTGGGATCCGTGCTAGGATAGATTGCAAAAATATTTTTGCCATAGATTCCAACTTTGTCCAAATTGGACAAGTTTTATATGGATCTAGGGGTTCTTGGATGTTGTGAATGCAACCATGAGGTCTGTTTGAAGCCAAGATGACCAGGAAAAGAGGATAGGGGAAAATTTTTTGAAGCTCTAATACCATATTGGAGTTGATGAGTAAACAACCTACAGCTCCCAAGAACACCTCTATGCAAACACTTGTCACAAAAAGAGAGAAAAGAAGCAAGAAGCTATGGAGGCCTGAACACATTGATCCATGAGAGAGGAGAAATCATTCTTGATGTGCAAAAACAAAAGTTGCAATTCAATAATGAATAATCTATTACAAAGTTATCATGAAGTTATGAAAATAAGAGGAGATCAATATTTATAAAAAGAGATCTGAAAACTTGAAATGTTAGGAATGGGAACACTGAGAGAGGGGGGGGGGGGGATGAATCATCGTTCACTATATTTTAACTTTTCTCTTTAATCTTTATGCTGAACATAAATGCTTAAGTACTGAAATAAATATTCACATAAACATGAAACATGAAATCAACACATGACACCAATATGATTACGGGGAAACCCAAATAGGTAAAAACCCCGGTGGGAATTGACACCCACTAATATTCTACACTAGTGTTTTTTGATCCTTGTTAGAAGATCCTTTAACCTGTTAGGAGTAGCTTTACAATGCTTTAAGTATAGTAGACCTTGTTAAGGGTCGGACCCTGTTAGGAGTCTTTTACAATTGTCCCTATTAGGGGAGAGGATGCACTATCCAAGAGCTCACTGCGCAAGTGGTGAAGGCTACAACCTTCTGATCTCAGATACACACTATATCTATAGGATGAACTATCACCATGACACTGCTTGTCAGATTAGTTCCTTTGATGCGCTGATGCTTTGACCTCTAGCAAAGCTCTAATACATATTCATGTCTTCACACACTTTTTCTCTGCTTATTATAACTCTTTCTCAACTTTCATACCGAATACAATGGGTGCACCTTATATTTATACGCTCATACAAAATACACAATTAGGTCAACCCTATAACTAATTACAAGCAACGCTTCCAAATGAATTGGCTTAAGCATGCTTACAATTATACATATAAACATGTTGGAAACCTAAATACAATGGGCGCATAGCCTTTACAACATTACATTATAATCGCAAACCAAAATACTAACTGTCGGCTCCATGCTCTGTTCACTGCTAGCACACACTGGCTGTGCAACTTCAACTGACTATAACTTTCTCATCCTTGCACATCTGCTTATGCACTCATAGACTAGGCATGAGTATAGTCTAACAAACTTAACTTTCAGGGCACATACCATAATTCTTCCGTACACACGTGCGCTGATGCTCTAAGCTGTAGGAACTCTATACACTGTCCAGTCTTCAACACTTAGCCAAATTCTGATCTTTACATCAAGTGCACGGACTCCAATCTTTTATATGACTTTGTTGCCATAATGAAAACACTATATCTAGTCATATACCATAGTATAGACAACTTGCCAACAATCTCCCCCTTTGTCATTGATGGAAACAAAGGAATATGGCCAAGTTGCTAATTGTCCCTTAACACAAAAACTTTTGTCTTCTATACATTTCTTATACATAATCTTATATCTCCCTATACATGTTATACTCCATATTCTATATGCAACTCCCCCTTTGACATTAATGACAAAGGTGTACCAAAAAATTGTATTTGCACATACTTACTTAGGGAAAACATCTGAATATGCTATCTTGAGGTTTTGGATCTCCTTCTTCCAAAAAGTTATCAAAGAGTTAACTATCTGGAGATGGGCGCATAAAGCATATTGAAGCTTCTCCATCTTCTTCAAATCTGTGCTCTGACCTTGATCATAGGTTACCATTGTAGCATCAATCTCCTTTATGTTTTGATTGAGAATGTCTAGTGAGGGCACAAGAGCATTCGTCAACTAAGTTTGTCTAGACCTTATCTTTGCCATCTCTTTCTCTGGTTTCTCAATTTTGTCCAACTGACCTTGGTAGACATTGTTGCACATGTTCACATCAGTGGATGAGTCTTTCACTAAACTCTTTACCTACTCAATCATAGCTTCTACCTCTTGTATTGTCTTACGATGGGCATCAGTAAGCTTATCCTGATCCATGCAGTCTGCAATGAATTTCCTTCCTTGATCAGCAAATTCCTTTAAGGATTCTTGTCCTGTCTTGAGTGAATTTAGATCTAGTGCAAAGTTGCTCATCAACTCATTCAATCTTTTCTTCAGGTACTTCTCTTCTGCAACTTTGGATGTAGATTCTTCAAGGCTTGAAAAATTACTTTTGAACTGTGAGATAACTATACTCACATCATCAACCGAGTGTACCTTATTCACTTTCATGTCCGTAGGCAACAAAATGTTCAGTATGTTCACTGATTCCATAAGGAGAGGATTTCTCATTACTTATTTCTCCTTTGCCTTCTCCATAGCTAGGATGCTGAACTTAATCAGGTCTTCTTCTTTCCATGAGTCCAAATTGGATGTGTCAAGTGTCAAACTTGACAATAATGCTGAGGAGGGAGTGATGGGAGTGCTATCTGTCACTTCTAGTTTTACCTTGGCTAGTTCCACAGAAGTTTCATCTTTCTCTTGTTATTTTTCTTCTTCTTTCTCATCTAGTATATTTTTAATCAATACCTCTTCTTGATGAGTGGGAGGTGTGTTGCTGCATAAAATCTCAGCTTCTTGTGTGCTCACAAAATCTTCCTTAAACTTGTCTAAATCTATGTTAGTGGCCGCCATGGCTATCTCCACATTATCAATGATAATGGTGCTGTCCTTGAGTGATTTTGACATGGGCGCAGACTTATCTAACTCTATTTGTACTTCCACTACAGGTGTTGAATCCTGAGGACCTGTAGACTGTACCTTGATAGTCTCTGCTGCTTTGTCTTGGTTACTAGGTACTTGAGAAATGGGCGTAGACATAGGTTTCATGTGATATTATAAGAATACCTTCTCAAAGGCCTTCTCTATTTCCTTAGAGATCAATTCATAGTCTTTGTTCATGAGGTGTAGTGTTCTCATCTTTGACCTTAAGTGCGGCTTCACCAAATTCAACAATAGTGACTTTTCTTCAACAGAACATACTGGAAGAGTGGAATCAAGAATTTTCTCCCTTATTTTGAAGTCTTCTTCAGTGGCTTGTCTCTTCAAGGTATCCATTATCTCCCATAATTTATCTAGAATTGTTGTTTTCAATTCAAGAACTGTCTTCTTGAACTTTATCATATGTTTAACAATCATATCATATATTTATGATTTGTCAATCTCACTGTATGATTCATAAAAATTCCCTACTTGATCAACTTTGCCTTCATCAACAATTCTTGTGCTCAATACTTTAAGGCTTGGTCTGAATCCTACCTTAGGAGGTGCTTGAATAAATTTCTTGCTCCTTGTAGCTCGCGAGGATGGATGACTAGTGCTGGTTTCTTTCTTCCTTTTGACTATTGGCTTATACTCCAGAGGAGCATTAGAATCACTGGTTTCTTTGGGTGTAGAAGGAGTGTCATCATTTATATCCTTTTGACTGTCATCTTTTTCAATTTTTATCTTCTTCATCTTAGAATCTTCTTCTTCTTCTTCTGCTACTGCGCTTTTTATTTCCAAAGAAATCTTCTCTTCCATTGCCTTGTTAATGTCTTCTTGGGACACACCATGTATTCTCAAGAATTCTGATACTTTAGCAACCTTTCTTTTTGTTGTTGCACTGTTAAGCTTTGCATATACTTCTCTTGTCTTCTCCTCATATGTTCCCCACCTAGGTTCATTAGGATCTTTGGGGGCTGAAAGTAGTACCTATGCATATGATTCAAGGACCTGTTCTTCTACCTCATAGCCAAGTGGATGAATCCACTTAGTTCTTGGTTCAACAACTTCCGTACAAGTTGTGTCTATCTCTACCATAAAGAAAATTGAATCCTTATACTTTTCCACAATACTCTCTGGAATTCTATACCTCATTTGCATCTTGACCTTGAAGGTCTTAAATTCCAATGTTATATAATCCCTTAATGTGCTTTCAATGGATGCTTTGTTGGATATCTATGGCATGGTTGGAATAGTCTTGTCCAAATACAAATCTGATATCTTCCCCACTATATGAAGGTACATGTAAATGATTAGTGACCTGAACCTGAATATCTTTGTCTTGTCATGCTTGATGGCCTTGATGTTATCAATCAACTGTGTGCGCAAGATCTCACACAAGTTGAACTCTACATCTTCCTTCACAAGTCTGATGGCTGCTAGAATAGTGCCCGAAGACACACTATTCACCCTGATGGTGTGATGAAACCTATATCCCAGTATCATTAACATCAATTTGATGTCTGCTTGCTCAATAGGCTCGATTGTCATGCTGCGCCTATTGCTCCTTGACTTACATGCTTGCTCAACCATCTTTCTGACATCCTTGCCCACAGGAAGGATGACGCCTATCCTAGAAAGGCCTATCATCTCATGTATCAAGTCACTGGTGATTCTTACTGGTATATCACCAATCCAAAACAAATCATCGTGAATTCTGCTAAACAAGATCTATATCCATTATGTCTCATAGAATTCATATGCCATAGCATACTCAATAATAGGGTGATCATTCCATTGAGCATATTTATCCATGAATGTTTTGTATGGTTTCAACATGGTATCCATGTGTGCTCTTAGCCTATCCAATCAAACTGGTTCCTTCTTACAGTAGATATATGCCCTAATATCCTTGACATGCATGATGCCCATAGGCATGTGGGAGAAAGCTCCCTCTAAATCATCTAGGGTTGATTTAAATGGATGTTTCTTGAAAACATATCTCTTCTTCTCAGTGACATCATAAACAATGGGAGTGGCAATGACTTACTTGTAAATGCTTTCCAACTAAACTCTGAGATAATTTGAAGGCTTCCGAATTGGCACAACGAGCTTAGGGTTTCTGCAACTAACCAAATGCACTGCAAACACTGATAGATCAATCTCCAAGTCTTCAAAACAACTTCCAAGGCTCTTTTTGCTCTCCTATCACTCTGAATTTGAATGAAATGAGCAATCAAATAACTTTCTGTGTACTTAAAAGTGAAAATTCCACCATTAATGCAAGTCGCATAAACCAAGTTGTCACTTCAAAATTTGCAACTCGAGTTCTACTAACAATCAACATGTGTGCTCTTGCACATAGGTACCTTTATACTCCAAAAGGTTAAGTCCAAATGCGCATACTCTGAGGGTGAGTATACCAGCCACACAGGTGTCTAGAGCTAAATTAGCTCCCCCTATGACCCTGAGGGCGATTCATCCAGATGTAGAGGGTGCGTCCACTACAAATGAATCCAATACATTCTCATCAGTCTTGTCCTTCTTTTTATCTGACCAAATCATGCTCATATCATTTGGGGCTTTGACAAAATTGACTTCTCCTACGGGATCCAAAACTGGTTCTTCGGCCCTTTTAGGGCTTCCCCGACCTTGTGTCCTTGATCTACAGAACCTTGAGATATGTCCAACCTTGTTACAAGAGTGACAAATGACTGGAGGCCTTCTATTCCTCGATGCATTGACATGAGTCACCATTCTGCATTGTTTTGTTGTGTGACCATTATAGTTACATATCTGGCATGTAACATTCTAAGCACTTCTTACATTTGTCTGATTCTAATTTCTCTGATCTTGTTGAATCCTGTTCTTCTTGCTAGTCTTTCAATTCATAGCTCTATGACCAAATTTGTTGCATGAATAACAGTAGCCATTAAAAGGTCTTACCTCTGTATAGTTCCTTGCAATGTGTCCATGCTTGTTACATGCAAAACAAGTGCATTCTACTTGCTTGCGCTCATTCTTAGGTGGTCCACCATTATCTATGGTTTGATCTTCAATCTTTTTAGCATCTGTAGAGTCCTTTTGTGAATCCTTTCTTGCTCGCATGTTGTCAATCTAATTTTGTGCTTCATTGTATCCAATACAGCTAGTGTCTCCTTTGGCTCTCCTTGCATACAACTAAGATTCTATCAAATTAGAATTGGCGTGTAATTTGTCAATGTGATTCTTTGCTTCTTTCAATTCAAACTCCAAGCTTTCTTTGCTATTCCTTAGCTCAAAGATTTCCATGTTTTCTTTCCTTAGTTCTTCATTTAGCTAAAGGTTCTCTTTGATCTATTCATCATAGACTTCCTGATTATTAGTCAACTTATCATCAAACTCTTCAAGTTGTTCTTTTAAGGATTTGTTTTCTTCATTGAGCTTTTTGACCATTGTCCCTAGATCACTGGTAGAACATTCTTTCAAATCTTTCCTTAGCTTTTTGATGACTAATTGAGTATCACTGATTTTATCCTTTAGTTCTTCAAATTCTCTCTCTGACTTATCTAGGTCTTCAAGAGCAACTTCAATATTTCTTTTCAGATGTTTTATTTTAGCTTTCTCCATGATCTCTTCAAGTGGATAAACTTATTTGCTGAGGACCAGAGCTCTGATACCAATTGTTAGGAATGGGAACACTGAGGGGGGGGGGGGGGTGAATTAGTGTTCATTGTATTTTAACTTTTCTCTTTAATCTTTATGCTGAACATAAATGCTTAAGTACTAAAATAAACATTCACGTAAACATGAAACATGAAATCAACACATGACACCAATATGATTACGGGGAAACCCTAGTGGGAATTGACACCCACTAATATTTTGCACTAGTGTTTTGTGATCCTTGTTAGAATATCCTTTACCCTGTTAGGAGTATCTTTACAATGCTTTAAGTATAGTAGACCTTGTTAAAGGTTAGACCCTGTTAGGAGTCTTTTACAATCATCCTTGTTAGGGGAGAGGACACACTATCCAAGAGCTCACTACTCAAGTGGTGAAGGCTACAACCTTCTGATCTCAGATACACACTATATCTATAGGATGAACTGTCACTGTGACACTGCTTGTCAGATCAGTTCCTTTGATGCGCTAATGCTTTGACCTCTAGCAAAGCTCTAATACATATTCTAGTGTCTTCGCACACTTCTACTCTACTTATTATAACTCTTTCTCAACTTCCATACCGAATACAATGGGTGCACCTTATATTTATACGCTCATACAAAATACACAATCAGGTCGGCCCTATAACTAATTACAAACAATGCTTCCAAATGAATTGGCTTAAGCGTGCTTACACTTATACATATAAACATGTTGGAAACCTAAATACAATGGGTGCATAGCCTTTACAACATTATATTATAATCGCAAACCAAAATACTAACTGTCGGCTCCATGCTCTGTTCACTGCTAGCACACATTGGCTGTGCAACTTCAACTAACTATAACTTTCTAATCCTTGCACATCTGCTTATGTGCTCATAGAATAAGAATGAGTATAGTCTAACAAACTTAACTTCCAAGGCACATACCATAATTCTTCCGTACACATGTGCGGTGATGCTCTGAGTTGCATGAACTCTGTACACTGTCCAATCTTCAACACTTAGCTGAATTCTGATCTTTACATCAAGTATGCTGACTCCAAACTACTATATGACTTTGTTGCCATAATGACAACACTATATCTAGTCATATACCATAGTATAGACAACTTTCCAACATAAAAAGGTAAAACCTAGGTTGCATGATAATAATTAATAAATTAATTATTATATGCCTAAAGTTTAGCTTAAGTAGAAATGGATAATAAGTGACTTAATAATTAAATCAATATGATTCAATTAATAAGAAAATAACTTATTACTCTAACACCACCTTCACTTACATTTGATTTGAACTAGACTTATCTAAGCCTCTCTTAGTGGAGGATGTTTTGCAAGTTTTAAATTGTACTTGAGTTGAATCTTTGGATTGTGAAGCCATTCCCTTTCATTGTAGGAAATGCTTTTCCATATCCCATTTGGCTTCTAATTTCCCTTACATTATAGTTGTGTGATCCTTCCTCCTGGTGGAAGGACACTTTTTGTGAACATGAGGTCCTTCCTCCACCTTTGTTGCTTGAAGCTCCTATTTTCGTTGCTTCCTCTATTTTGGAGTGTGGTGTTGGGCCTTCTCAAACTGGTGTTATTTTTTCTCATTGTTTGATCTTTCCAATTGGATGTTCCCATTAGACATTGCTTTGAAGTTTTAATTTGGAGAGGGTTTTCGTACCTCCTTGCTTTTGATTATGTGGATTTGGATGATGATTTTTGTAGTGTGTTACAATGAAGGAATAAAGACCTTTCTAAACATGTTTGATGTCATGCCCAAGTTAGCAGTGTTTATCTTGCTAGATCTAGTCATTCTATTGTGTACTTCTTTTTGGACATATTTGTTGAACTGCATGTTTAGTTGGTTTTTATTTATGGACATCTTTCAACAACCCCTTTTAATTTTTTGGACTTGTTTGTCTTTCCTTGTGACAATTTTTGTTAAGGTTCAAGAGTCAAGATGCTTGTCTTCTTGCTTATCTAATAAAAAAATGAAACATACTGTACTCTGAAGAATTTTTGACATTAATCTAATTTTGATTTGGGTATATGCCTATTTAGATACGTTATACATTTTTATATTAAATATATATGATTATACTAACAAATAAATAAATAATTACATTTCTTTATAGAAAGTATGGCTTTGATATTGGATGTTTAATTAATTTTTTTTATCATGAATATTTTTTTATCATACTTTTTGATCCATCATCAAATTAGTTGTTGCTTGCTTGTGTTAGTGTCATTTTTTTAAAATAAAAAATCTTTGTGGATTGAGTACCAAACTAAAAGCAATGCCATTATTAAAAGGAAGGAATCTATTTTCTTTCTGCAGTTTAGCTTTTTAACTCCACATTTAGTTCTATCATTGATTTGTTAGAAAGTAAAGATCCCTTAGTATAACTGAGGGGGGGGGGGGGGGGGGGGGGAATGAATCAGTTACAATGATTAAATAACTTTTTTCAATTACTATCTTTATACATGCATATAGTAAAGTACTAGATCTTTGTGTTTGCTTACTATAAACTACCTTATACTTAGACAATTTCTAAGTATCCCTTGTCTAGACTTCAGCTAAAACATAACTATCCAAAATGTGTCTATATGTTACCATAAATGACCCTATCATATCCCCTTAACCAAATTGCCAACATGATTTTCATCTCAGCGGTCATTATCTTTCTCAATTCTTATTCCACATTTCTTTATATATTTTTAAATCAAATATATAATTATACTAACAAATAAATAAATAATTACATTTCTTTATAGTTACATATGGCTCACATGCAAAATCCAGGCCCTAGCAGGGCACAATCCTCAAATGAAAGGAAGGCATATGCTGATCCTTCAAAGAACAACAATATTTTGTCTCATGCATCCCACTTCACATACACAAAATATGTTGTAGGGATTTCTAACCCATTTTCACCCCTAGAGAAAAATAATGATGATGCTCCCTCTGCAAATCATATTCCTCATTAAAAAAGGGAGGCGATGCTACCACAATTGTCAAGATCTCGAAGGACCAGCGGCTCCGATAAAAAATACAAGTCCCAAATCAATACAGAGGAGAAAATTAATAGGGTTTGTAATGATTCTTGCAAAACCCTAACAACAGTACAAAAAAACAAAAAGGAAAAGGTTAAAATAACAATAATCCACAAGAAAGGACACTGAAGCCACAAAGCAGGAAATGTCCTTACCGTAAGGATTTCTTCAACTACACAAAAGATGTTCAACAAGCCTCAACAAAAATACCAATATATGCATTGAGGGAGACATGCTTCAACCTCCCTCACACATAGAAAACAAAGATAAAATGGCAAAAAAACCTTACCCAAAATCATGGGGTATCAAGAACGGGAAGTCAATTAAAGGAATACCAAGGGTCACCATTGGAGAAAACTCAATTCTAGTAGGTATAAGGAACATCGTAGCATGTCGACCCTTAATAGAAAATCCATGAGTGATAAGAAGTTATACACTATCATTATTAGCAATGATATTTCCAATGAAATTTGGGAAAGATGTGAAACTCATGGAATATTCTTAGTATCAGATCACGTCTCAACTATCGAGAAATGGTCGAGATGGATATGTCTCAAAAACTATCCAATATAATTAATGCAACATAGCATCTTAAGAATGATAGAAAAACAAACTGGAATAGTGGTTGGCTTTGAACACAATTATATGATCAACTCTGAGGTCAAAATACTTGTGAAAAATGTAACAAAAAATTTAAACCCAATCAAAATTATAACAAACCATAGTATATGCAAATTAAAACCAGAAATATATAATGACAACATTAGGAAATATGTTGACATCTTCACATCAAATTCTAATGACAATTTTGAGGGTGACCATCAAACCTCCAACCTCTTTAAACTATTGGAAGACTTCTTAAAATCTTATTACACCTCGAATGATCCTGACATACTTGAGCAACCAACTCATATTTCGTCTCCCTCCCCAAAGTTTAACCCTCCATCTCCTCCTCCATCCAAGCAATTTGATCATCCCTCTTCCCCCTCCTCTCACAACCTCCTAGAAGAAGGGGAGATTTCATTGCAAATTCCAATTACTCAATCACAACCTCAAAATAATAAAACTAATATCTCCCTGGAACCTACACCACAAGCCTTGAAGAATTGGAAACCCCTCATTGATCTCAATGAACCCATCTCCCCCTCCAACATAGACTTTCATACTATCCCTACTCTAAATCTACTACCATCTATCATCAAATTAATTCCCTCCTTTGTCCCCCCACATACCCCTAGTCCTGATCCTTAGTCGTCAAATCCTATTCTTGATATAGATCCCCTCATTCAATCAAAATTAATACCACAACTAAAAAAATTCTCATAGATAACATAAAGGATATTTTGGCAGACTTCATTGATATGGATACAATTAACAATGAAAGAAATGAACTAATCCAAAAGATTCAAGAACTAGATGCTGAGGAGAAAGAGCAACAAACCTTAGAAAAATAATTGGTGGAGCTGGAAGCCTTGGGAAATAATCCAGAATTGGGATTAGCTTTTATTGAGGAAAGTTAAAATGAAATTGACTTTGAAAATATCCTAAAATGAGAGGTAGAAAATCTTTGGCTGAACTTCATCAGAAGGACGCAAATTTAATTAACCAAACTAAGATCACTGATTTATTGCATGCGGGGAGGAGGAAGTTCCCTCCCAAGGACCAATGAAGGTACTTTCATGGAACGTCAAGGGTTGCAATGCTCCTAACAAACAACATTTATTAAAATGTTGTATTAATAAATATAAACCAGACCTGATGTTAATACAAGAAACCAAACTTGATAATGAAGGCTTAACCAACTTTAACAAAAAATTAGGTTTTAGGGAAGTTTTTGGGGCTCCACTTGATGGAACATCAGGGGGTCTAGAAATCATTGCTAACCTAAGGAAAATTATTTACACCCCAACATCTACTAATAAACACTGGATGAATGGTAGTATCAGAAGTCTAAAATCCAATCTAAAGTACAACGTCTTGAACATTTATGGCCCAACTAGTTACTTGGATAGGAGATTAATATGGCATGGAAACAATACCTTCTTAAATTTTCTCCCGAACCAAGCCTTCATCATTAGAGGTGACTTCAATACTATGTTGGACCCTTATGAGAAACTAGGAGGAAAAATTGCTAATCCTAGATGTATGGAGGAATTTGTGGAGTGGGTCAGTCACAACAATCTTTTGGACTTGAACCCAAAAGAAGGTATTTTCACCTAGACCAACATGAGACAAGGCAGGGAAAACATAGCTGAAAAACTTGATTGATTCTTCTTCAAAGGTAATTGGCCAAGCTTCCCTTTCGCCCTAAAAATAGACATTCTTCCCTTTCCAGGCTTCGACCACTTTACAATCTCACTTGACATCTTGGATGACACCAAGCCCTAGGGCTCCCCCTTCAAATTTGAACAAATGTGGTTTAAAGATGTACAATTACTGCCCCTTATCAAAAATTGATGGGAAAATCTACATTTTAAAGGTTCCAAGATCTTCATCATTGCCAACAAGCTCAAGAAAATAAAGAATAATTTAATATCTTGGAATAAAGAATGGTTTGGTAATATCTTTGAAAATAAAGCCAAAACCAAATTGGAACTTGAGAATCTTAATAAAGCAATTATATCACAAGGTATGAATCAGGAAACCTACCAAAAATAAAAAAATCTAAAAAACAAATTGGAAAACATCTTAGCTAAGGAAGAACTCTTCTAGAGGCAAAAATCTAGAGAGACTTGGCTTAATGCAGGAGATAACAACACAAAATTCTTTCATAATAGTACCAACACTAGAAGAAACATTAATAAAATAACAAAAATCACCAAACCAGATGGGACATTAATTGAAGAACCCAAAGCCATAGTAGAGGAGGCTATTAACCATTTTAGAAATACACTCAACAATGATGTTTCCCTTGACCTGACTACCCAAAAACTACTCCTTGACAACATACCCAAAACTATCAACCAAGACATCAATAAATCCCTAAAAGCCAAATTTACCCTGGAAGAAATTCGAAATGTACAAAAACAAATGCAACATGATAAAGCCCTAGGCCCCAATGGCTTCCGAGCTATGTTGTTCCAAAGATGTTGGGAATTCATTGGCATAGAAGTAACAGATTCCCTAGAAGGAGTAAGGAACTCAGGTAAGCTTCTCAAAGAAATCAATAATACCTTCCTAGTCCTAGTCTCGAAAAAGGACAAAGTTGAGAGCTTTAATGACTATAGACCTATATCCCTATGTAATACAACCTAAAAAATATTGTCCAAGACTTTAGCCAACATAATGAAGAAACTACTACCAACCATTATCAGTGAAGAAAAAACTAGATTTGTACAAGAAAGGTCCATCTACGATGGAATTATCATAGCACAAGAGGTGATTCACTCTACCCAAATGAACAAAAAACCCATCATGTTCATCAAACTTGACATTATCAAAGCCTATGATAAAGTAGAGTGGAGATTCTTATGCAAAATTCTATAAAAGTTTGGCTTCGATAAACAATGGATCAATCTTCTTTTTGAATGTATTTCCACTCCCAAATTCTCAGTCATGCTAAATGGATCTCCGGAAGGCTTTGTTTGATGTTTCTAGAGGTATCCGGTAAGGTGACCCAATTTTCCCCTTTCTCTTCATCATTATGGCTAAAGCCCTAGGATGCTCTATAACCAAGGTCAGGACTATCATCTAGATTGAAGGCATTAAAATTAATTCTAATGTCGATCCCATAACGCACCAACAATTTTTTGATGATACTATGTTATTTGGAAAAAAGTATAGTACAAGAGGTAAATAAATTTAAGGAAATCCTCCAAGCATATACCAAAGCCTCGGGACATGAAATTAACCAGGAAAAGTCTGAAATCTTTTTCTTTAATACTGAACCATCCCTAGAAAAGGACATATGCAACACCCTTAACTTTAGAAAAGGAGTACTACCTTGCAAATACCTTGGTTTATCCTTAGACAAGGGAACCAAAAATGGAAAATCTTGGGATCCCATTATCTCAAAAATTAAGAAACAATCGACATCCTGGAATGGTAAATGACTCTCTTTTGTAGGTAAAATAATAATGATCAAGTTAGTGCTAGCCTCTATCCATATTTACCAGATGTCGTGTTGCCACCTCCCTTCAAAACACAGAAAGAAAATCAATAAACACCTTAAAAATTTCTTCTGGCAAGGAACAAGTGATCAACATAAAATACATCTAGTAGTATGGGAATCTCTATGCACGCCCAAAGAATATGGAGGTTTGGGTTTCAAAAATATTAGAGAGTAGAGAAAAGTCTTAGGTGCCAAACTAATCTGGAATCTCCTTAAAAAACCTTATCTGAAATGGGCTAAAATATTGCGCCACAAATACCTCAATGAGAGAGATCCCATAGCCGCTTTTAGAAAAAAAAATCTCCCAAGTGGATCCTAAATATGGAACTTTATAAAGGATTGTAGATATATTATAGGGAAAATTCTCTCCTGAAAAATCAACAATGGTGAAGATGCACTATTTTGGGAGGACTTGTGGGAAGGTTTCCCTCCTATATCTAGTATGTACAACTGGGGGGATACCATACATACCCTCCAACAACGTTGGGGTAAATTTGTCCACAATTACACCTTAGCCCAAGCAGATATGACCCTAGATAGCCCACAGTGGAAAAAACTTGACAACATCAATATACCAAATCAACAAAAAATTATGCTAACCAACATCCTAGCGAATAGGAAAATAATCCCTAATAACAAAAAGGATTCCCTCCTATGGACAACCTCCAGTGATGGGAATTATAACTCAAAAGATGGTTACACATTTCTTGTATCCAAGCACCAATACAATAAAATAGATCTTCCCCTAGACCTATGCTTGGACAAGGAAATCCTACCTAAGGCAAGACTATTCTCATGGTTTTCTATTAAGAACAAAATTCTCACGACTGATCATTTTACCAAAATGGGCTATGAAGGCCCCAGTAGATGTTGCCTTTGTAATGCAGAATCTGAATCCACTGACCACATCCTCCTTAATTGCCCATATACTAGGAAATGTTGGGAATGGCTCTGCGCCAAACTGGGGTACATTACCACATTCCCTATCAGCCTAAAAGAAATGTTCAAAATGTGGCCCAACTACCAAAAGAATAGTATTTATAACATTCTCTAGAAGGTTTGTTTGTCAATTCTAATATGGGAAATTTGGAAAGAAATAAATCGTAGAATATTTTAAGACAAACATACAGAAGTTAACCAACTTTTAAATAAGATTAATGCAATCATCATTGAAGTCACAAACAATAGAATTATGAATCAGCCAGGGGAAAATAAACCAATGACAATTTGGGACAGATTAATGAGACAACATTGGATAGGTCTTAAGACCCCCCTTGGTTTAATAGGCCTAATACTGATAAGGCCAAACTTAGAAGAGAATGTATCTAAAAAACTCCTCCTGAAGGTAGATTCAAACTCAACTTTGATGGAGCCTCTAGAGGAAATATGGGAAATGTAGGTATTGGTTGTGTGGTGCACAACTCAAAAGGCCTTGAAATGGATTCCCTAGCCAAACCACTGGACATTACCACTAATAATATGGCAGAAATAAATGCAGTAGTAGAGGGCCTCAAATTATGCATAAAAATGGGCATTACAGACCTTGATATGAAAGGAGACTCTGCCATCACTATAAATGCTCTTAGAACCCAATCCATTCCTAATTGGAAACTAAGAGCACTCCTAGACCTAGCAATAGCCATTGCAGAAAAAATCATCTCTATAACTTTTAATCACATTTATAGAGAAGGAAACAAAAGGGTAGATGAACTTGCTAATCTTAGCATGAATGGAACCTTAATCAACCCCTAGGACATATGAGTCCTTATTTTGACCTTATGTACAACAAATTTCCTATATCACAAAACTTATAAGGACAACATCAACGATGGGCAAATGCTTCAATACATAGAACTAATGTAATATAACCAAAATACTAGACAATAAAATATGAAACTTCCATAACCTCACTAGACTAATTCTGACTCCCTAAGAAAAAGTGTTCTACTCACGAAACAAGAGCTAGGCCTCATACACAAGAATAAATACCCTACCTACTATACCCAAGTTTACCACAACCTTATTAGAGGAATATCATACACTACCCTCCCTAATAAAATATTAGTATTAGCAAAACATTAGCATAAATATCCCACCTACTGACAGGTGTCCTACCACTACAGATTATTACTCGATCCTTCAAATCACATCCTTTCCCTTAAGCTTTAAAGCAAGCATGATTAGAAATCATCCTTGATTTTCATAAAAGTCAGCATATATATTTCCTTGTACTTGACAACTTTATCAAACGAGATCTCCCCCAAAAGGCAAGTATCCCTAGATACTCAGTGCCAGTAAATAAGGCTTAATTACAGCATCACCCCTCACACACATGAATTAAAAATTATTAAGATATGTATCCAGGCTGGAAGAACACTTCATCACAAGTTGCCATCCAACTATGCTTCATAATTAATCTATACCGTGATTCCCACATTAACTGCACTAGAGTTAGGAAATCGAATGCCTTTCTCTAGAGACTCCTAGAATCTTCTAATGGGTTTAAATTAGTAGACATGCTTAATAGTATGTTCTCAATCCCACAGACAAACTTGTATCTATTTTATGAGCATCTTAGAACCCATGGAGACAAATATCCTTACCTTCCAAACTGATAGCATTAGGACAATGGCCTTCTCTGGACCCATTACCCTAGAGAGACGGAGCAGGATTTTGAAACCATTAGATGATATATCTAGGCAAGCCCTCATCAAATTTATAGGTGATCATCACTTTGATTAAGACTTTACCCCTCGTACCAATGGTCACCTGGTAGGAATGTTTGTCTCTTGCCTTCTAATGGCAGCCATCCCAAAGGAGATGATAGTGGAAACCTGTAGGAAGATATTCCTTGATAAATATCTTCATGGCTTAGAAAGGGCAATTTTTAGCATTAACGACCATTTTATTATTCCCCTACTTGAGGAATACATGTGGGCTGAATTTGAGGCACTTCTCAAACATGATAATCATCTTTATCAAGGATCAAGTCTTGTTTAATAATCACTGGCCGGAGATGAAAATAAATTCCCAATTCTCGATCAAATGGTTGAAGGTTGAAACCATGGATAATAACGAATGGATTCTTCAGTACTTTAGAGAGGAAGGATTTGACCTTCCAAACACCCTATCATCAATTTCAAAGGAGCAACTCAATTTGGAGATCAAATGCATTGTAGCTAGGAAATGTCCATGGAAAAAGATGTCCAAATTGTACGAAAAGGAAGATGATGATTCTGGCTCAGAGGAGGAGATGATCTTTATCCGTCATAAATAAGCCTGGCCTTTATGGTAGTATCTTATACTTTATTATCAGCCCCTTTTTGGTGTATCAATATTATGGGCTCACTGTTATTGTGAGGCCTCACCCCGACCCATCATAGCACTGCTGATACATTCGTATTTTGATACTTGATGATTTGAGATTTTGATACACTTCTGTTGATCGATTTGACAGTGACTCATGTTATTATGTCTTATGATGATGATTATATGATGTGGATTCTGTTTATGATGCAGATTATAACCTAGATCATGTTGTTGATTTTTCTATACATGCTCAGATATGTATTTTGATGAGAAAGACTTAATCATGGTTAGATTTAATTATTGTGTGGATTATGCTTTAAAGTTTTAAAAAAATAGCATTGATAATATGTCATGATTATTAGAATTCTGCAAGTACTATGTTTGACCATTACCTTAATGGAAATTGTAATTTGAAATTGAATTCTGCATATTGAATAATGTCCGCAAATTATGTAACATTGATTGTATATATTTATATGTGATTTTATTTCCTTGGACTACTGATGCTCGAGTTTAGTGTGTAGGAAAGAAAACCATGGAACCATTCAGAGAATTAGGGCTAAACATATGTGCAATTGAGAAATCCAAGGTTTAATCTATTGAAGATATTGAAACCTCATTTTAATGTGATTTTAATTGTAAACATAATTTTTATGTATGTTACTAGATTAAATTTATTTTGTTATTTGGATATGCCACTTGTAAATGTGAAGTGTATTTTATGGTGTCACTTGACACTTGTGATGTCTATGTGGATAGTGACATGTCAATTAAGGTTTTGGCAAGAATCACCCAACCTAATAGGATATTTTATTAACCCCACTTGCATGTAGATGTTGTGTAGGGTTCACATCAAGTTGAAATTCGGATTCAAACTTAAGCTGAACTTTAGAGGGGTTAAAAGTGACCCTAGGGTGCATTTTTGGTCAAAATTAGCTAACCATGTGGGGGTACCTTGAGTTAGAGGCTAGATTTTGCCTATGGGAAGGTCTAGATCACAATTATGACCCTCCAAAAAGACTACTCTTCAAGAGTGGCGAAAATAGAGAAGGCCACATGCCTTGACTTTTTCCACACTCCTTGCTAAACTCACCATTAAGAGGGGGGACAAGAGGTAAGGCCAAGGACTAGTGGTCAAATCACATTTATTGCTAGATCACGAGTAGGATTTGGAGGCATTTTTAGAGGGCTTGGCGAGACTTTGTGGTTGTTCATCCACTCTCTAATTTTAGAGACACTTAGGGTTTTTTTTGGAGTTGGAGAAGGAAGACAAAGAAAATGAAAAAGGGCTCTTTTTAACCTCATTACCATTTGCATTGGACCAAGGTTGGTGATCTTGCCATGAAGGAATGACTCCTTGTAATTTTAGCTTGAAATATTGTTTTAGAATGAATATGTAGATCTTGTATGCTATCCATGTTATGTAAAATTGTTATTGTTGTTGTTGGGTTTGGGTGTATATGGATTCTTGAATCATTTCTTGTTGTTTCATTTAGGATATGTTGTTCATGGGCGTATAAAACATCACTCACCCTTGGGAGGGAAGTAATGGCCTTGGGTGAAGGGGTTAGTTGGGCTTGTCATTGAAGTTAAGAGTTTCTTATCTTGGAGAAGAAGGGAAATCTCATGGAGTATGGGCTCCATGAAGCCATATTTGAAATCTTGCATTTGGGGGTGATAAGGAAAAGTTATGAGCATGGAAAATGTAGTAATGTAGCCTTTTGGAAGGCATGAATATCTCATGGATGTATATTTTTATTTGTAATGGCATTCTCCTCTTTGATGAGCCCATCTTCACCCTATTTCAATGAGTTTATAGGTGACCCATTTGTGAAACCAAGTCTCTTAAGGTCCAGTTCAATGTAGTTTCATTATATGTATGCATTGTGAGAATTATTGTTTGTATGTACTCATTTAGCCTTGGTTCTCCAAGCTCAGGGGTGGTCTCCTTGAGACCTTGGATGAGAGGTGAGCTCTCCATGGTTTGCTCTCTTTATTTGCAAGTTATGGAAGCCATGTTCTTGTGGAAAAAACTTTGGGAGAGTCTTCTTTGTGTTGTCTTTGTGGAAACAAGTTATGGTGTTGCATTGTGGTAACCTTCAAATGGAAAAGCTCTCCATTGTGAAAATGTATAATTGTATATTGAAGCATATTAAGATGTAAGAGGAGTGAACCTTGTCCATTTTAGTATCTCTTATTTGTTGATTTGAAACAATGCATTTTACTTCTTCAAATGTAATATTTCATGTTGAAACCAATAATAGAAAATAAAGCAATGATGTATTTCTTTCTTGTTGTTGCAATAGTGTTTTCTCTAATTCATTAAAGCACTCTCTCAATGACAAAAGTTTAATTGATATGAGGTGGTTAATATTCTTGTTGAAATCAATAGAGAATTAAAGGGTTGATAACTTAGTTGTTTATAATGTCAGTAAATTTTATCTAAAGATCATTTTGGCCATTCTATAGAATCTTATTAAGTCTTAGTATGCATTCAAAACAAAGAAAAAATTTCAAATCCTATTGTCATTTAGCTATAAAAAAAACTAAGTGTAAAAGCAAAAATAAAGGCAAATAGAAACCTACATGTCTTTGAAAAATTTATGGGGAAAAATTAAATTCCCCATACTCTTCCAAAAAGTTACACAGTCATTTTAGTATTAAAAAAAACCCACTTGCTTGTTAATATTAAATAAAAAAAAGAGAGTATGTATTCACACCTATGAAGGGTAAATCCAATTGGGTGGGACCCACCTGGGTCACCACCCAAGGAAGCCCCAAAAGGGACTTGTAAAAAAAATTATATTATATAAAAATATAATAATAAAAACTTCACTCCATCGGAAATAAAGGTATGCTTTATATGTAATAAAAAGTAATGTTTCTTATTTAAAGAAAACAATTTTTTTAAAAAATTGGTTGGGGTGGGGTTTGACCCCACTCCCCAGCCCTGCCACACGACAGTGGTACTTGCCACAGTAGGGTACCCGCTGCTATGATAGGTGGGCCTTGCTACGACAGGGTACCGCTGCCATGGGGTAGCGACCCCACCATCGGCCCCTTAAAAAGGGAGTGCTGTGTGTGGTTCACTTTAAAAAAATAAAAATAAAATAAATTAAGCTATTTAATATTTATTTAATTTAATTTATTAATTTTGCTATTTAATTTGTTTGTTTTAAGTTTTTTTTATAAGTATTAATATATAAAGTTTAATATATAAAATATTGTATATAATTTTATAATTAAGTGAATATATAATAATAAGAATATAATGTTCATAAAATTTATTATCCGTTGTTAGTAAACATAGCCCTTATTTGTTTAAAAAATGTATATATATTAATTTGTTGGGTAACATTATTTTGCTTAATCCAATTACAATCAAGTTATTAAATATGTTGTTCATTATAATTTTATAAATCAGTTAATAACAAGTTGCGGTTGAGATTATTAACAGAATCATACCCACAACGTGTCAGAGATATTTCAAACAATGCTTAAATAATATACGCTTAAAATAATCGACTTAACAATTGATTGAATTTAATAATCCCTAAGTATGTATAGAAGAACTAAATGTTTATATGCAATATTAAATGAGTAACTTTAATATATGCTATTGTTTCATAAACATGGTTCATTTCATTCAGGTGACACGTACTCGTAATCCCCTTCGAACTTTTATTAACTTTAGGGGAATGATTAAATTTTGCAATTAATGAATCAGAACTACTCATTGTTGGATACCTTTCTAGTGTCATAATGGTGAGCGTAGTAAACTGATGTGGTTCTTAGGGAGCGTGTTAAACAAGCTTCTCTTGGTGCCCAAGAACCCCTAGGGTGATTTTCTATCTAATAATTAACTAGACCTTGAGCTTCCCTTCGTATTATTATTTAGTACCTATTTCACGGTTGCATGGCATGTTGCACGAGCAAGGAACCTCACGGCGGTTGTTTAGAAGTCCATGATCCCAACTTTAACTCTTCGAAGTTCTTTTGCAACTGGCTTAAATATGTTATAGAACCATCCCTTAATCCCTTTCCTAAACTCATTCCTGTAGGTACCATCAATTACCTTGTTTAGTTGTATCGCTTGGGGTCAGTCGACCCTAATCATGTTGTGGAGGGAGGTTGGCCAACTTGGTTATGTGTGTGGGAGCACCACATGACCTTGTTGGCCATGATACCCCTCGCATGACACTCTATTGTCCTAACCCTCATGCTCTCCTTATTTGCATACTTTAGGTGTTCTTAATTTATTTTTATTTTTTGCATTTTTGCGTAGTTTATTTTGGGCATGATAGTTATATTTTAAGATTTGTATACACTATGTTTACTAGCTCTCAGTCCATACCTATAGAATACTATGTCTTTGTTCATATTTTTAGACTCTCAAGATATGCTAATATAAGTAGCTATTAGTATAAATTATCATTGGGCAATTCTTTTAGCAGTACCTTAATTTGTTGTCATAATTACAGTAAAATAATGGATCAACAGGTTGTTCATACCAGATGGTTATATATAGATACTAAAGAAATGTTCCATGTTGGGCCTTCCTGTTATGATAAGGAGGTAATTAACTATCATACGTATTGGAAATAGTCTTGTCAAAGGTTAAAATCCCCCTCTTCATTCTGACTTCAATAATTGCCTTATCACTCCCTTAATTCATGAAAATAACAATATTAAGGCTCTATTTGTTTATCTTATCCCAGAATAGCTAAATGTTTCTTTTTTTTAAGTCATCATTGACCCGATGATCTAAGATGGATTCCTATTGCTTTTTTACTAGGATACAATTAAAACTCTTAGAATACATCGTAAATGGAAAGGCTTTTGGAGATAGGAATTAAACCAAACAACATAAATCCGATATGTTATTAAGAATAAAGTTCTTTACTGCTAGTCACCATATACGATCTGCCCAAGCTAATAAGTTGTAGCATTCAGACAATAATAAAACCAAATGATGATTCTTGTAAGAAATTTGGGTTCAAAACAATAAAAGGCACCACAAATTGATATTAGATATAAAGCTAAAAAGAAAAACCCTCAATTCATGAAGGAAACTAGTGATCTAGAGTTTGATTCAATTAAAGCAATGCATTTCCCAAGGCTCCCAGGCTTAGCCAAATTCTTACTCAACAACTCAATCAGATCAAGGCATAGTATGGGATTACTTCAGAATAATATGTCAAGCTAAAATATACCTCGATACATATGTGTAATAATCTAGAATAAAAACAATCTTAAGTATATATAAATTACTGTCATGAGCAATTTTACATAGTACATCTCTAATACTGGTAAGCTTATCACTTTTAGCATTTAATATCATGATAATAGTTTATTACTTTTCTACTAACTTCTATGAACAACCCTTTGAGAAACTGGGGATCACAAAAGATAAGATCTGTATAATTTAATGAACGTCTTTCTCTTATGATTTTATTATTTCATTACCTTAACAATACTAACAATGACCTAAGCATGGAAGGAGCAATGTGTTCTTGCTTAGGAGCAATACAAGCAAGATCTCTCACCTGAGCAAGCATTACAAGCTAGATGGATACTACGGCAGTTAGTTGCAAAACAACACAAATGATGCTTTGTAATACAACTGTGTGCAATAGCTTAGCTTTCAGTATAACAAGGGGAATCCATTAAATTATTGTAAATAGGGGAATGCCCCTTTCCCTCAAAATATGTAATGTAATCTTTAAAAGGATAATGATCCCCGGGCAAGACTGGAGGTTTTCTTGACTCCATTCTTTTCTATCAGTGCCCGTTTGAATGGAGGAATTATATGTAAAATTTTGTTCAATTTAATCAATAAATTTCATGGCTAAAGCCTATTATCAAGCCAAAAATAAATAAAAATTACATTTCTTTATAGAAAGTATAGCTTTGATATTGGAGATAAATTTTTTCATCATGAATGTTTGTGATCATACTTTGTGACCATCATCAAATTAGTTGCTACTTGCTTGTAATAGTGTCATTTTTTTTAAAGTCAGAAAGCTTCTGAATTGAGTACGGAACTGAAAGCAATGCCATTATTATAAGGAAGGAATTTGATTTCTCAGTTTAGCTTTTCTACTCCACATTTAGTTTTCATCTCAAACGGTCACTATCTTTCCTAATTCTAATTCTCTATGTTGCATTTTGGAAGAAAAGATAAGTCCAAATCATCCACATGGTAATGTAACAATTCCTTCAATTTAATGTGATCAATAAATTTGGAGCTTTAATTTGATTTGCTGGACTTTGTCCAAAACAAACCCACATAATACCTTCACATCTTTAAGAGACACAAATCACTGTACAATTAACTACATACTCATTCATTAATCATCAAATACAGATGATGTTCTAGAAGCAAGGCCGCCAGAATAATCAACAAATTATCTATACCTTCCATAGACACAGTCTGTTTGTAGTATGGAAGATATGCCAGTCGTGTTCTTTCAGAAAGAACAGTAGATTGGATGTGAAAACCAGCTTGCAGAGTCAAAAGAATTGAGAATGAGTTTGTTCGAAATGAATAATGCAAATGCTAAAGAATTGATTATCTCCTAGCCAATCTAGAAACCACTAGATTTGTTGTATATTAAACCATTAGCTGCCTTTCTGTGACATTGTCATCAACTGCACATCAGTATTAAGCAATGTTAGCTCAAGGTTGCAAAAGAGAGAAGGATGGTTGAAGGCATATACTGTACAACAGTATTATGCTATGCTAGCTGAGCATAGTAAAAGAGAGAATAGAAACAAGAATGGTTGAAAGCATATGATGTACATAAAATTGTTCTATAATTGTTTGAAAACCCACCTCTAGTCCAGTAGTATCTCCTGCATTTGTCTCCCCATCTTGGACTTCTTCAGGTGGAGGGAATTCATTTTGGCTATCTAGTTCTGAGTTCAAAGATTGCTGATAAAGTCGCAAAGCAACAGTCAAGATGAAAGCTGCACAAAGTAAAATTCTTGGGTAAGCTTATCTAGTTATACATAAAGAACTGCAACCTGAACAAAAGCTGGTAGTTGTCCGAACCTACCCCCCAATACACGGGATGCAACTGAGGATAAGTTCCAGGCAAGAGCAGTCACAGAAGCCAGCACTGCTTTCTTATGGGTACAAGTATTCCATACTTCCCAACAATGAAGCAACAAGTAATCCCCTAACATCCATAGATTGAGACTAAATCAGAAGATGAAACCTGGTTTAAAACATAAGAATAAAACATTAAATACGGCACAAGAAATTACCATATCCATGCATTTGGGCTGAGTAGCTAGAGTAGAATTTGGGTATGATGAAGATAGCGAAGAACCCTGCACGACAAGACATTGCCAAAGTCAATCACAAGGAAGGACGCCATATCAATTTAAAGCATAAAGGCACACATTTTCTAAATCCAAGCATTGGGTAAATCCGTTATAGAAAATACCAAGTCTGATTAATGTCCACATTGTCATCATGTGACCACATTCAGCTAGAAGCCAAAGAACAGATGCCAACTGCAAATAAACAGCAATCTATAATTATGAACAATAGCGTATGAAGAATTTCAAATCCATAATTATGAACAACTGCAAATAAACAGCAATCACAAAAGCATATGAAGAATTTCAAATCCATTACTTTTATCAAGGTCCAATGGATATTTAGCACAAAATTGGTGCACTAAGAGGAGACGAATATTAGATCAGAATAAACTAAAGGTACAATTTGTAATGACTCATTTTAAACATATTATATTATACTAATAGGATTATGTGAGCAAGTAGTTTCGGAGCAAATAATATCAAATTGAAGACTGGATTCTAAGAGGACGGTTATGACAAAATGATACTAATGTTTTTAATGCCTATGACTCCATGAGAGAAAGAAAAAGAACCTTTAAAGTGGTAGATGGATCCCCGGAAAAAAGTTCTCTAATTTTTGCAAACAATGCATTGACAGGAGGCAGAATCACTCGAATGACACGAAGAGCATCTGCTTCACTTATTTCGTAGTTTGTTGAACTAGTGTCCTGATCAATTGTCTCTCTGTACATAAAACAAGTCTCAATTTCAAATTTATTATCATACAGGTAGGGATTGCATTTACATGGTGGGGTGGAAGAATGTTACCTGTAAATAAATGATTTATATAAGAAAATTAATGCCAGATAAAATAGTGCCGAGTATGATACAATGGTCACAAAACTGCCAAAATAAAAAGATAGAGTCAGATGTCAGGCAGTAGAGATCTGCATATTTCAATTCAGAGAACTATCAGCAAAATACCTGACGGGCAAATCATCAGTGAAAAATGAAGAAATAACAAAGAAAGAGCCCGATCCAAATATAAAAGCAGATTTTGAAGTTTCCTTCCACATGATCAAATCAGCTGGGAACAGAGCACATCAAAATCAGTAAGTAGTAAGTAGAACACTTTATGGCCAAAAAGGCCAAAAAATCAGCAAACATTAAAGAAATTTCTAGCAGGCTGGAATACCCATATATTGAAGCCATTTGGTTCTGTCCTGAGTAGGTTCGACCTCTGGACCTGCAAATGACAGGAAGATCAGAGAACTACGTAAGAAGCCTGCAACATATATATTATAGAACTCTGTTTCCAAGAACACAACAAAATATGAAAATTATTGTGGATATAACTTAATCTAACTGTTGAAAAAAGGAAGTGCACCAATTTTGATAGGAACATTCCGAGTTCCTTTAATCATATAGGGCTTTAGTGGATAACAATTCATCCTAATTCAATAATTAGAGTAGCTATAAGTAAATGTCAGCAATGAAATAAACAGCTTATTAAAAGGACACAACAATCACAACCAAAAATTGTGAAAAAAAATATATTAGGCCCCATTTGCACAATAATTTATATCTAGACAATCAGATTGGTAATTATTAATATAAAATAGTTCCTCCTATGCATTACCTCTTCTTGACTTTCTGGACTGAGAGGAACTACGAGACAGCTGTGGGACTTGAGTGTTGGACTTATTGACAGTCACAGTCTCGGGAGCAGCTGTAGGCAGGGCTGGATCTGGGACTTTTCGCTTTTGATGTCGAGTCTGTGTCCGGCCACGCCTAGTTACTTTTCCAGTGTTTTCAACACCTACATTGTCACTTCCCTCTGCAATTTCCTGTAATTCCAGTCTAGTCCTTCTGGATGGTCTCCCAGTTCTTGAAGACTGCCTCTCTAATTGACATAGGCTCTTCTCTTGCAGTTCAGGATCTTCACCCCTGTTCTTCCTCTGTCTGAGATCAAGTTCAAGCTGTTCCTCCTCTATAGAAATCATGTCACTCTTAGTCCTTCTAGAACTATGAGGACTCTTATCTTTGCCCTTAGAGCTGCCACTCCTCTTGATAGGGACAAGAGGGAGCTCTTCTTGAAGAGGTAGATCATCAGGCTCCTTTCTTGGGCTTCTTCGCAACATCCTGGTTGGAACAACCTCAGTGGAAGCCGCATGGGATTGATATCCAGGGCTCCTTAATCTCTGTTTGGTCTGCTTGGGTTGTGGTACCTCTCCTACATCAAAGGGCTTTTTCGGGGACATCAGGGGACTTGAGGGAACCCTAGAATTGATCCCTGCGAGAGCATTTGGAAGATTAATGGGGATATTCTCATTAAACCCCAGAAGCTCTTCTCTTTCGGCCAAGTAGGGTGATTTTGGACGATGTCTCTCTGTCTTCTCTCCCCCTAGGGGAGACGGAGATCTATCTCTTCCATAAACCATTTGCATACCTCGCTCTTGATGAACACAATCTTTAAAAGCTTATTCCTCTTCTGTTATCGATTTGTGTACCCTAAATCCAGTTTTACTTAGCAAACAGAAACCCTAAATCCCAAATTCTATCGCCTCTTCCAACGGCTTTACCAGCTGTCCTCTCAATCATTCGACAGACAAACAAAACCCTTAGTCCCAACTGTTGTCTCTTGGTCACGGGTCCTCCTGGTTTTGTTCACATAGGACTTCAAAACCCACCATTAATTTTATCCTTTGGAATAAACTCAATGTATATATCTCAATCAACAAATAAGTATTACAGATACATCCATTAATGCATTAACGGTGCCCAAATCAATGCTTATATAACGTCAAATCCGACGGAAAAGTTGCAGAAATGAATGAAATCCTTACCATATCTCTGTACCATTTCCTGTACTTGTTCTGAGCTCTTCAAATCCACCCATCTTGGAGACCAATAAGATGATTATCGGAGCTTTCGAAATCCATTAAAAGAGGAGAATAACATTGAAGAAAGGTTATAAGAAATGCTTAACAAGACCTGTTGGGGGAGGAAATAGCCGTTGGGCGTTTCGCTTTTAAATTCAAACGGTCCAACTTCAAAAGATGCCTCTAGAGAGAATGTGGGTTCCATGTAATTGTTTATTATTTATTTTATTAATATTTATATTGGCTTCCTTAATTTTTGTTTTTTACACTTTTAACAAACTTTCTTATCTTACTTTTTGTACAATGTGATTTTTTAATAAGCAGAATTTGCAAATTTAAATTTTTGCATGATCAATCTTTTACAAAAGTTGAAAAACATTATTCTTATAGTTTTGAGTTGTCTTTTATGTATTATATTCTTTAAATAATTAATATGTTGTTCAAAAATACTCTAAGTTAATATATCGAATCGAGTTAATATAATTTATGACTTCATTTATTATCAAATTATGATTTCAGGTGTATAAAATGAATAAATCTCATGTTTAGAATAATCTTGTATATTTCAATACATATTAAAGATTTAGTGGTGTAAGTTGATTTGAAAACTATTCATTTGCTTTGCTTTTGGATTCTATTGTGTTTGATTTTGATACTATGCAATCTATCATTAGGATGTGAAGACTATTTTCATGTTGATGTTTAATTTGCAAAGTGTATAATTAAATTGAGTAGTGTGCCACCAAATTATTTTTTAATAGATTAAGAATTTTATGATTTTTAAATTTTTAAATTTTATATATATTATATATGTGTGTCTGTGTACATTATATATATGTATATACATATATATACATGTGTGTGTGTCTTAATATATATATATATATATATATATATATATATATATATATATATATATATATATATATATATATATATATGTATATGTATATGTATATGTATATGTATATGTATATGTATATGTATATGTATATGTATATATGTATATGTATGTATATGTATATATGTATATATGTATATATATACATATGTATATATATATATATACATATGTATATATATATATATATATACATATGTATATATATATATATACATATGTATATATATATATATACATATGTATATATATATATATATGTAGATATACATATACATATACATATATATATATATACATATATATATTACATATACATATACATATATATACAATATATATATACATATATATATATATATATATATACATATATATATACATACATATATATATACATATATATATAGATATGTATATGTGTATATATATCTATATGTATATGTGTATATATATATGTATGTATATGTGTATATATATATGTATATATATGTGTATATGTATATGTATATGTATATGTATATGTATATGTATATGTATATGTATATATATATATATATATATATATATATATATATATATATATATATATATATATATATATATATATATATATATATATATATATATATATATATATATATATATATATATATATATTAAGGAACCAACACTAGCCTCATATCCTTTGTGAGCTATCCCTACTAGCTTCAGTTGTAAAAAATTATGAGGGTAAAGTGAGATTTTGAATCTTTATTTGACCGCAGGGCGGGGATGGAGGATCCAATAATGGATGGTCCAAACCTACAACTGCCAGTTATAACAACAACAATATGCAGCAGAATACAACAAGATAATGATTCAAAACATAATTTCATTCAACATGCCCGGCTGTAAGGCCTTCCAGGTTTCGGCCTATTACAATGAAATAACAAAGTATCTTAGAAATCTGCTAGCTAATCCAGCTCTGAAACACATCAACAAATGATGGAAACACAAAGGCAAATCTAAACTTGAGCTCGCAAGCCTCCAAGCAATCTCCTTGTCTCCAAGTATGCAACCCACTAGCTCTGTTGTTACAATATCAGATAAAACATCTGATCTACAAGATCTAGCAGGATCCAAGTATGATTATACTCTCATACCCTTACCAATCTACCATTCAACTGACTACTAAACATCTACCCAAGCTCTCAATATATAGCCAGCTAAGCCACAAGTCGGTTAGTCAGGCATTTAATTACAAAATAGGTCCAAACCAATAAGAAAAACCAAAACTAATGCAAGAAAGAACATAAATTGATTGCGCCTATAGATTTAGGTCCTCACATGATCCAAGAACATTCCTTTAAGGGTGTAAGGCTCCATTTGATCACACGGCATGACGCAAGAAGAAACACTACATGTTTCACTCAAAAACTGGCAGAAAATAGGTCCCTGAGAAAAATGGTCATAACTTTTGACTCATAATGAATTAGGACATGCGCCTTTGGGAAAAGATAGTACTTAAGGTCCTCTTTAAGGCCCTTAGGGCTCATAGGCTGAATCATTCAAGATCATGGGCACCAAGACTCGCAATCAGCACCAAAACTGCAGGAAAACATAGTTCCGACGGCAAGGAAAACAACTATAACTTTGAAACAGTCCATCCAATATTTATGTGTCCATAGGAGAAGGTTCCAAAATAGGTCCTCAACATCATGTAAGCTTCGCACAACATGAAACCAATGAATGAAATGATTACAAAAAAAAAAAAGAAAACAGGAAATGTTTTTGGTTGATGCAAGATTGCTCAAAGCCTGAGATGCTCCTGCATCATTATTAACCCTAAGTTTGTGATGCCCAAGGGGTAAATCTTTATTCTAATTTTTTTATGCTTAAAAGAAAAAGAGAAAACATCAATCTTAAAAGACTATGAACAAATGAAACTCTAGCATGCGTCCCTACCAAATCTATTTCTAGACAGTATAGTAATAGGTACCATTACAAAATAAATGATAGTAGAAAATGTAATGGCGCAAACAAAGAGTACAATAAGAACGAGTTAAGTAAGGTAATGGTATTAATTATAAACATCATTCCTTTTTCAAGTTTCCAATGTAAATCTTAGAGATGCCTTTTTATAAGTTTACTCCTAGCTTTATTATTAGCAATGACATTCCTCCTAGAAGCTTACATCTCTAGAGTTCATAAAAAAATGGGGCACTAATCTCACAAGTCATTCAAGGATGTAGTGACAGGATCAAGTTCCATCCTAGGGTGCTCAAATGTTGTAAAATTTGAGGGTGTTTGGGTGATATGTGCAACCATAATATTTGGCAAGTTACTCCTATGTCATATATATAGCCCAAAAAAACATGTTAAAACTTGGCTTATAACATAAACCTAACTATTGAAACTACTAAAACTATATTAAAAGGAGCAAAATTTTAAAGTCCTATCCCACCTTAGGTCAACTTATTATTGTAACAAATTTAAGAATTTTTAGTTAAAAATCAATTTTAGAATTTATTTTATGGTTGGATTTGTTCCACCTAAAATAGATTTGGCTCATAGCTTTTTTAGTTTGAAGCATCCATAAGATACATATGTAGCATCACATTGGAACCAAACTACAAAAATATATTTGAAAAAAAAAATCTCATAATGCTTACTCACAAAGATAAGTTTTGAAATTAGAGAAGTTTGATCTTGGATGAGAAAGTAAAGATAGTAACACTGAAAATTTGAAGATGCAATAAGAACAAGAGTTGTGCTCTGAATCTACTTTCTATTTACTATTTTTTTTATATGGTGGAGATAAAGGGCTTCAAAAAGTGGGGCCACATAAATTGGTCCCATTTTAA
The DNA here is from genome assembly GCA_027943335.1 of Chamaecyparis obtusa. NCBI lineage: Eukaryota > Viridiplantae > Streptophyta > Pinopsida > Cupressales > Cupressaceae > Chamaecyparis > Chamaecyparis obtusa. The sequence continues at coordinate 1,604,432 of BSBK01000736.1, forward strand.
TAAAAAATAACATAGCGTCCAATGTGGTCCCTGAACAGTCTCACAATAGGTAATGATAATCATGCCATTGTCTCTCTTAGGAATAATGTATTCATACTAAGGATTACTTTTCCCATCATAAAATGCATTTAGATTGTCGACCCATGGACGTAGACTTGAAATGGGACAACACAGTTTGTGCACTAAGTTCCTCAAAGAGACATACTACCTATGCTATAGGAAGATAAAATGCATGAAAGAAACCTATGCTATTGCTATAGGAAAGTAAGAACACTTAAATACTTAATGAAATTACTGCTGAAAGCTTGTAAACTTATCCTAAGCCTGTTAAACAACTCAAAGAGTTCACCATGTTTACCTCTGCAAGTGCTACAGGAACATTCACAGTAGTAATGTTACAGGAGTAAAACAATAACTTCTACTTGAAAGCATGAAAAATATAGAAATAAATTCTACTCTATCCTAATCTACTCCACCTCCCAAGTGGGCCCCCTTGGTTGGCTTCTTCTAACTACTAACACAGAAGATACTTCAAAATCACTCTTTCATTATATTATCATAAACTGGTTACTTAGTAATTGAACAATACATGAAGAATAGAAAAGAGTAACTCTGTTACGCTAAACACAACATTTGAATATATTTTTTCATTACCTAACTAAACCAATCAAATCCCTTTATATAGAGGGTTGACACTTATTGAAAGCATGAAAGTAAAGTCTGACTAAGTCTTCGCCATAGAAGAAGGAAATATAACAACCACGACAGATTACAATAAAGTGTGGATAACATAATAATGAGCACTGAAGAAATATAACAGAGTTCTTTCCTATATTCTCTAGAATGATGGCTCCTTTCCAGTAGAGACATGATCCTCATAATTATGCTGGCTTTCTCCGTCATGGCTGGAACTCCAATGCCTCTTCTTCAATGCGGTCGATCCACTCTCTAGCTGCTCCTTGTTTTTCTGGTAAGTTAGTAGCATTCCGTATGTATACAAGTCAACATTTCAATTCCTAGCCAAATATTAGAACACAGATTAAAGTAGCTATATGAAGTACTACAATTTATATATAATGTTCAGCAAAACATGTCATTCTAACTACCCATAATCTTTGTGGTTCTAATTGTACTTATCACAAGTTCACATAGGTATAGGTTCATAATTGTATTGGAAATGTTTCAATAGCACATAAAGAGTTTCAATAGAGTATAAAGATTATAACAAAATGGAGACAATAAATTGTCTCATCATCTGCCCCCTACTAAACATAATGCTTGTCCTCAAGCATTACATTTTCTGGCTATAGATCTGAAATCACCAACACTTGTCTTTCCCTTTTTCTCACTCTTAAAAGTATAGTAGAATCATCGTATCCTTGCCCAGTAATCTGCATGATGCTCCTCCTACAGATGGTCTAATCTGGTGGCATTGATATCATATAGCGGCCATAAGAGTGTAGGTAGTTGGAAAGACAGGGGAATGCAAAATTCTCTTCTAGTCTGACGCCCCAACTGCATATACCTAGTTGCTCTGTTTGCAGCTGCTTCAAATTTGATTGGGCTATGTGGCTCTATTTTCTTGAAAGCCTCTGGTAACCTATTCCATCGGCTCCTTACCCCTACAAGAGCTCTCTGAAATGAAAAATAGGGAAACCCCTGATATTCCCTATAAAATCTGTCTCTAAATGCAAAGACCTTTTCCCTGATTTCAGGTTTCGGCCTTCCATAGGCTAGGTTGAGCCAATCTCGTAAGAGGACATCAAGTTTGTTTGATTCAACCCTTAAGGGTAATGGTTCAGACTTCTCTAGGTCTCTGTAGTTATTCAGATACCTATCATAATTTCCCTCATTGTGCATCCATGACATCAAAGCTCTCAAATGGATATCACCTATGTAAACCAAAGGGTTCCATTCAGTTTCATGAGGAATGACAAAGTTATGTAGATAGAGCTCACAGAGTAGGTTTTTTTGCCATGGAGGAAGTGTCTGGTACAATCCATAGAATTCATGAGCTTATTTAAATTCACAATCTATACCCTTCATAGTCATCATAAGCTAAAATAGGAGGAATTGCTCTTTCAAACAAATGGCATACACTCTGGGAGGTGGTCTATAGGCTATAACTTGATCAGCTAATTTGAGATCTTGGTCCATTTGTTGCTTCTGTTTCTTTACCTATTCCTTAAGAACTTCAATCTCCTCTTGCTTTTCATCTATCTCTTTTTGCATTCTATTTCTTTCTTATTTCCACCAAGTTTTCTGGAAAACAAACTGATTATATAAATTAAAGAGTATAGACTGTATTGTTGGAGGGCCAAATTCTTGCAGCTGGGTTTTCTGTCTTCTCTTTTCCTTGGAAACTTGCTGAAAATACTTTGTAAACCATGTCCATTTGTAAGGCACAACAAACATTTGGGAATAAGCAGGCTACGGTGGAGGAGTCATTTGGACATCCTCAGCAATGCTTTCTTGTGCCACATTAGGGCTTTGCTCAGCTACACCTAGATCATCATGTGGTATGTTACCACAAGGTTCTTGTAGATTTTAGGGAGATGGAGGAACTTCTGTTCGCTTAGGGGAATTATCAGAAATGTACTCAATAGAAGGCTCTGTGGTAGGTTTTGATATTGGAACATTTGGGTTTTCTGGGGAAATTGGAGACACTTGTCCTCGCATTTGAGGACTTCTACGCACTATTGTTTCCACAACCTCTGCAGTTTTCTTTTTGAGGGTTCTTTTTGGCCTTTGTGCTGCAGGAGTAGATGCTGCAGGATTCGACCTTTTTCTTTTATTCATTAGAACTGCAGGGTTTTGAACTTCACTTTCAAGTTCAGGGGTTTCTTCTCCAATTTTCCATTTTCTTTCCCTTGTGGAAGAAGTAGGAATATTGCTTTCTAGAGCGGGCTCAAAAGACCTGAAGACCTATTTTATTGGAATAATTTTGGTTCTTTTTCTTATGTAGCTATTTCTATAGCGGGCTTAGAAAATTCTGCATCATTTCCTAGAGGTTGCTCAGCAAGGTTAACTTGGGGTTGCAGTAATTTATGTTGAACAAATTCTGACCATGCTAGGGGAGAGACATGATGCAGTCAAGGATGGTGGATCCAATGAAGGATATTCCAAACCTTGTAGCCAACAAAATTGCACAGTGGATTACTCAACAATGCAACACAAAGTAATTGTTAAACATTGATTTTCATTAACATGCCCGATTGTAAGGCTTTCCGGGTTAGGGCCAATTATAATCAGAAAACAATTCTGCAAGATCCACAACTAGATCCAATACAATCTTAGCTAGTTTAGCTCTGAAGACAATTAGAAGCTAATGGAAACCCTAAGGCAGATCTAAACTTGAGCTCGCAAGCCTCCAAGCAGTCTCCTTGTTCCCAAGTATATAAACCCCTAGCTCTGCTACAAATAATTATCAGATTATAACCTGATCTGCAAGATCATCAAGAACTTTTCCACAACTTCACTCTCCAGCTTCACATCTGACATTCATATCTTCTTTGCTGTCTAAGTCCTGATCTTTTTTTCTCCCCCTAAAACATCTACCCCAAGCCCTCCTTAAATACTAATCATCAGCCACAAGTCGGCAAGATGAAACCCTTAAATCCCCAAAAAATAAAATTAAATGCCATACAAGTCAGTTTACAAATGTATACAAACATTAAATTCATCATGTCGGCCCCATGACAATGGCTACCAACAATAAATTCACCAAGTCGGCTCAACAAATCACACAGAACTCCAGTCGGTAAGCCAGAACTACCGAGTGAAAGTAAAATCACCAGGCATGCTAGGCATCATCGAGCACTAGTGTCGACCAAGCACCGTAGGCATGACCGAGTAACACTTTCACCGAATGCTAGAGACTACCAAGTTCCTTCAGTGATCGAGCTTCCTTCAATGACCGAGACCGTTGGTCAAGGCTACAACCAAGCAACACCGGCCAAAATACAAACACTCCATGCAGTTTCACTGAGGACACATAATGCCCTACCTTAACCTTGGATGCCCCTGCATCAGGCACCCCAGGTTCCAAAAGATGTTCATATGTGAGAAGAACATCTTTCAGGATTCAGCACATAAATCCTAAACCAGTTCTTCACATACAAGTCCTCCACCTTTTCTGCTTGCAAAGTCTTCCACTTTAGTTTCCTCTGTCTCTTCAAGTCTTTTCTTGATGATGTATAGGTTAGTTCTCCATACTAATCATTCATTTTCTCTGGATCCACCATCTCAACTCGGCTACCAATACTCAAGCTTCTCCTACCGAGTGTTGTATCCATCAAAGGCATCAATGAAAACTTCCTGTCATTCTTCTCAATAGTAAACACATTCCAGACACAGTCATAAATAGCTCTGCAATCATATTGCCAAGGTCTACCGAGCAATATATCACAACTATTCATCTTCACAATGTCACAAAGCACAAGATCCTTGTACTGGCCAATCTGAACATCAATGAAGCATTGTTCTCTAACTTCCAAAGCATGAACATCTTGTAACCAACCAAGCCTATAAGGACAAGGGTGCTTCATTCTATTTAAACCAAGTTTTTGAACCAGGTCCTCAGCAATAAGGTTATTAGTACTACCACTATCAACAATAACATCACAGAGTTTACCTTCAGTCTTGCATTAGGTCCTAAACAAGTTACTCCTCTAACAAGGTTCATCCCTTGTACCAAGCAATGTTCTCTGAAGCAACAAGTTATCTAATTCAGGTTCATTCTGAATGTTCTCATTCATCACAGCAATTCATCGGTCAACCTTCTTCTATGTACACTCAAAAGAATGATGTCCTTCTTCTCCATAGTTATAGCAAGTACCCTTAAAGATACTCCACCTATCTTCTTCTTCAGTTCCATAGGTTTATGTTCATCTTCTGCATCAGTCAGTTTATCCTTCACCGAGTGATCAATCTTTTCTTTCCCTCAGGAGTTACTAGGTTGTTTCCTCTTCAAATTATTATTTGCCTTCAGAGTATACTGATAAGCATCTTCAATAGAATCAATCTTCAGCATACCAAGCTTATCCTGAATATTGAATCTTAGACCATTCACATATCGAGCTACCTTTTCCTTACCAAGCTCTTAGTGTCTAGACCAAATAGTAAGTTTGTAGAACTCCTCGATATAATCTTCAACAAACAAATCCTTCCGTTTTAGATTCTGTAACTTCTTAAACAAGTCAAGCTCATAGTCAGCCGGTATGAACTTAGCTTTCAACTTAGTCACCATCAATATTCACCGATTGATCTTTGTTTCACCTTCATCTTCTTGGTCTCTTTGTAGTTCTTTCCACCAAAGAGCAACATGTCCTTTCAACTTTGTTTGTACTAATCTCACCTGAAGAGGATCTTCAATTTCTTCCAGCTCAAAGAAATCTTCAAGTTCACGAATCCAAGCAATCAGATTGTCGGGCTTCAAAGTACTAGAGAAAGTAGAAACTTCCATTCAGTAATTACTAAACCGAGCAACAGATCTAGGTAATCGAGCAGTTCTGTCTTCACCAAATCTGTTCCTCCAGTCATCGCCACTAGATCTAGCAGTTTCAAATTCTTCAGCAGCTTCTTCATAGCCATCCTCAGTACCAACATTCTGAGGTATTCTAGCAATAGTTCTCATGATCTCGATGACCATATCATTCTTCATCAATTCTATCTCAGATCTAAAATCTGATTTCACTTTCTCTCTGATCTGGGATTCAATAGTATAAAAAAGATTAGAAATAACTCTAGGGTCCAATCTTCTCAGAGGCATCCTTAAAGATAAGAGAAACCCTCTGTAGAAAATCCTCATCGACCACCTTGTGATAGTTTCCAAGTTGCAACAAGTCAGATCTCAACCTGCAATCTTGCAAACAACTAGGGAATAATTCCACAAGTCCAGTGCTTCGAATTTACAATCCAAATTGCATACAATCTTTTCACCAACAAGATCAACTTCACAAGATCAGCCTTGCTAGGTTAACCTACTACTTCAACAAGATCAAACTCTCACTCTGATACCACTTGATGCAGTCAAGGATGGTGGATCCAATGAAGGACAGTCCAAACCTTACAGCCAACAAAATTACATAGCAGATTACTCAACAATGCAACACAAAGTAATTGTTTAACACTGATTTTCATTAACATGCTCGACTATAAGGCCTTCTGGGTTAGGGCCAATTACAATCAGAAAACAATTCTACAAGATCCACAACCAGATCCAATACAATCTCAGCTAGTTCATCTCTGAAGACAATCAGAAGCTGATGGAAACCCTAAGGCAGATCTAAACTTGAGCTCACAAGCCTCCAAGCAATCTCCTTATTCCTAAGTATGCAAACCCCTAGCTCTGCTACAAACAATTATCAGATTATAATCTGATCTGCAAGATCATCAAGAACTTTTCCACAACTTCACTCTCCAGCTTCACATCTGACATTTAGATCTTCTCTGTTGTCTAAGTCCTGATCTTTTTTTCTCCCCCTAAAATATCTACCCCAAGCCCTCCTTAAATTCTAATCATCAGCCACAAGTCGGCAAGATGAAACCCTTAACTCCCCAAAACAAATAATTAAATGCCATACAAGTCAGCTTACAAATGTATACAAACATTTAATTCAGCATGTCAGCCCCATGACAATGGTTACCAACAATAAATTCACCAAGTTAGCTCAAAAAATACACAAAACTCTAGTCGGTAAGCCAGAACTATCGAGCGACAGTAAAATCACCAAGCACTCCAAACATCGCTGAGCACCAGTGTTGATCAAGCACCGTAGGCATGACCGAGTAACACTTTCACCAAGCACCAGAGACTACCGAGTTCCTTCAGTGACTGAGCTTCCTTCAATGACCGAGACCATCGGTCAAGGCTGTAACCGAGCAACATCAGCCAAAATACAAACACTCCATGCAGTTTCATTAAGGACACAGAATGCCCTGCCTTAACCTTGGATGCCCCTGCATCAAGACATCCCTAAGGGATTTTTCAACTAGCAATTTTATTAGGGCATGGTGAGTAACAAAATTTGCATTCCCCTTTTGAGTCTTCTCAGCTCTAATACTTAGCATATTATACAAGAAATTAGGGACATTTACTTGGAGATTATGCCTTATGCAGCTAAGTAGTTTAAAATGATGGGCATGCAAATTTGAAAATCTTCCCTCGCATGTTAACTACCTGATAATATGCATTTCCAGTTCATTGTATGGTGGAGGAAGAGACATTCTTTTGCATCCTTGCTTAGTAATTTCCAGAGGAGGATCAGTTGGAAGGGAGAACTGGGCTTGAGATGACCTAGCATCATGCTCATTGGGGTAATGTTCCTCAATTACTGGCAACCCAATGACCTCTTCTATTCTCTCTTTGGTTGTGATAACTGTTAAACCCCATATAGTTTCTTTCCCTTCCTCAAAGGTATTCATAAATTCAACTGCTACTTCCTTATTAAAATCTGATAATTGAAGAAAATACCCCAACCAACCACATGCATTAAATCTCCTGACTGCTTCAACGTCGGCAAGTAAAATGCCATGGTGCATTGGCTCACACCTTTACAGCTATCCACCCATTTTTTTTCAATATCTAGCCTCCAAATTTCTGCTTACCAATTTCTTTGTTAATCTTTCAATCTCTCGTGCTCTGCAAATACCTTCTTTCCTTCTTGAAATTCAAATGCACTTCTTGAAAACACCGTCTTTCTCTTTTAATTCCTCTATTATTTTAGCATGAACAACAATAATGGCATTTTAACAAAGGACATTATAAATTTAACTAGGCATTGCCACACAATTTAATTATAATATTTTCAGGTCATAGCAACTTCATAAAATCAAGATTTGTAGTACGGAAAATATGTGGGGATAAAGGAAATTAATGAAACAAGGCCTAAGTATAGCTTTGAAATGACAAGGAAGTGACAAGGATAGCTTAGTAATGACATTTAGAACTTAATACACATCCCCTACCCCCTACTAAACAATTACAAGTGTCCTCACTTGGCACATTCGGCATAGGATGGGGAACTGGCGTAACACTATAATTATATATTTATTGCAGTCCTAGATATAATTATCGAGATCTATGTGCTAAAAGTGAGTAAAGATTGAGAAATTTGTACCTAGCTGTTGTTTACCATACGCATGAAGAAAAGGTGGTGAGAGTGAAATGATTTTGGTGGCTGCATGTGTCGGTTGACGTGGCTCTTATTGAAAACATTGAAAATAGAAAAAGTGGATGATGTGGATTGTGAGTGGATGGAAGAGAGAGAAATGGAATGGGTTGGAAAGAAGAATAAATAAAAATAAATGGAGAAATGGACTTCATATGAAATGAAGTTTTATTATGGTCGATCTTTGAAGGCATGTTATTTTGAAGCTGTAGGAAGAAAGTTTTCACCTTCTGCTGTAGGAAGTGTTACTTGTTGTGCTGCTAAAGTGTTAGTGTTGAACTACTGTAGGAAGTCTTCCTTTGTTTGGGGCTTGTGATACAGGCACAACCGATGTCCATTGACGAGTAGTTTGAATTGCACTAGATTTATTGTGGTCAATTGGACTACTTTGTTGTCAAAGATGTATTCAATTTCATAAGGTCCCAGCCATCTGGTCTATAACTTTCCTAGATTTTCCTTCAATCTGGAATCATACAATAATGCCCAATCACCCACATGAATCTGCTTGCTCTTAATATGAGAATCGTGCCACCTCTTCCATTGTTTCTGTATCAGCTCTGTGCACTCCAATGCAGATTTACACATTTCATCAAAGGAATTGAGGTGTAGAAGGCATTCTATTTATGCTGCAGGAAGATTGATGTTTAATTCCAGCATTGTATGCAATGTCTTGTGCTCAAATTCAATTGGTAACATTGATGCCTTTCCATATACTAATTCAAATGGGGTGAATCCTGTGGTTGTCTTCGAGGTTGTGCGGTAGGCCTAGACTACTTCTGTGAGTCAGCTGCTCCAATCTTGTCGATGCAATTAAACTATTTTTGTTAATATGACCTCAATTTCTCTATTTGTGAGCTCTGCCTATCTATTTTCTTGTGGATGGTAAGGTTGGACTTCCAATGCCTGATGTTATATTCCTTCATTAGTTCATTGATTAGATTTGAGGTAAACTGTGCTCCCTGGTCAGTTATAAGTTCTCTTGGCACTCCATAATGGGTGAAGATATCCTCATACAAAAACTTTGCTACCTTTTGATCTCGTGCATGCTACATGGCTTTTACTTCCACCCATTTGGTAAAATAATCCATGCATACCAATATGTAGGATTTCCCATTTTAAGGAGGATCTATTGGACCAATGAAGTCCATGCCCCATTTGTCAAATGACGTTACCACCATTTATGGGTTGAGGGGCATTTCATCTGATTTGGTTGGATGACCCATCCTCTGACATTTATCACATTTTCTGGTATAGCTGGCTGCATCCTTGTGAACTATTGGCCAGTACTAACATATTGTTAGGATCTCCAAAGCTGTCCTTTTGGCCACAAAGTGGCCTCCACATGGCTCATCATGACAAGCATGGAGTATATCATATGTCTCATCCTCTCACACACACCTTCTCATGATTTGGTCTGGACCAGTATAAAATAAGGTGTTGTCAATCCAGGAGAATTAGAAACTTTTCTCAACAAGCATTCGTCTATCCTTTGGAGAGAAATGTGGGGGAATTTTACTAGCTGCAAGGTAATTAACTATGTGAGCATACCATGGATTTTTGATAGCAATATGAAACATGTGTTCATCGGGGAATGTATCATCAACCAGAGTAGTGTTTGCATCAGCATTCTGAATTCTGGATAAATAGTCAGCCACTATGTTTTCTTTCCCTGGCTTGTCAATAATGGTTATATCAAATTCCTACAAAAGAAGAAGCCATCTTGTTAGCATGCCTGTGATAGCAGGTTTGTTCATTAGATATTTGATTGCTGAATGGTCAATGTGAACAAAGATGGGATAACTTGTTACATAATGACAAAATTTGTTTAAGGCATAAACTACAACCAATAATTCTTTTTCAGTTACTGTGTAATTTAATCCTGGTCCATGTAGGCTCTTATTGATATAGTAAATGGCATTCTCAAGGTTACTAGGCTTTTGTCCTAACACAACACCTATTGCATAGTCTAAAGCATCTGTAGGTATGTGAAATGGGAGAGACCAATCAGGTCCTTTAAGGACTGGTGTAGTTGTTAGAAGTGACTTGAGCTGCAGGAAGGATTCATCACAAGATGATGTCCATATAAACTCAGCCTCTTTGGTAAGTAGTGTGTATAGAGGCCTAGCTATTTGACTAAAATTCTGAATAAAAATCCTATAGTAGCCAGCATGTCCTAAGAAAGATCTTACATCTTTGTGCTTAGTAGGTGTGGGTAATGTGAGAATTACCTCAATTTTGGCTGGGTCTACTTGGATTCCTACTGCTGAAATGAAATGTCCAAGTACAATGCCTTCCTGCATCAGCATAAAACATTTCTCACTATTGAGGGATAGATTATGTTCCTTGCATCTGATCAATACCTTTTCCAGATTCTGCAAATCTTCTTCAAAGGTCACCCCAAATGCTATAAAATCATCCATGTATATCTCCATGCAATCATGTGAAATGTCAACAAAAATACTAATTATAGCCCTCTGGAATGTTGCTGGAGCATTACACAACCCAAATAGTAGGACATAATATGCATAAGTCCCCCAGGGACATGTGAATGTAGCCTTTCCTTGGTCCTCTGGAGCAATTCTAACCTGATTGTATCCACTATATCCATCAAGAAAAGAAAAATACTTTTTACCGGCTAAAGTATCAAGTACTTGATCAATGAAAGGTAAGGGGAAATGATCTTTCTTTGTGGCTCTATTTTATTCCCTGTAATCTACATAGATTCTCCATTTACCCCCCTTTTTGGGTACTATGACCAGAGGTGATACCTATTTACTATTAGATATAGGATATATAAAGCCAACATCTAGCAGCTTTTGTAACTCTGTTTTGACTATCTCTCTTAATGCTGGGTTAATCCTCCTCTGAGGCTGGTGGAGTGGTAGAATTCCTTCATTGACATAAATCCTGTGAGTACAGAGTGTGGTGCTTAGTCCCTTCATAAACCCTTAGTCCCATGCAAAGGCTTTCTCATGTGTTTGTAGGAGTTTAGTTAATTGCTCCAACTGCTGTGAAGGCAACTTATTATTTACATGGAGGTTGTGACCCTTGGAAAGCTCAATAGTAGTTGTAAGGTCAAGCATGGATACTTCAGAGATAGGACTCATGACTACTTCATAGGGTAGTTACTGATGGATAATATTGGGTTCTGGAGGCAAAACAAAATCCTCAACACGGTCCTCATATATAGTTAATTCCAATATAGAACTCTTAGATTTGTCCTTGATCACAACACAGTCATTATTAAGAATGCTTCGAATTACTGCATCCTCTTCTTGCAACTTTAGAAAGGACTACCTATGTAACATCATTAGATGAACCACAAAGTTCAAATCTTCTTCCTCATCTCCTAAATCTGACCATATAGGGGTGCTTAAATCTAGTTGGGGTTGAGCTGGAGGATATAGTGCTAGTTTCTTAGTTGCTTGCCCATCTGAAATTGTCATGTACCCTGATCTACAACTAATGTTTGCATCAATTGTTTCTAATCATGGACGTCCTAGAATAACAAGGTAACCAACAAGATTGACCTTTGGTGATAGAATCATGAAATTAGTAGGATATTCCCAAGAATCTAGGGAAACTATTATTATGTCTCTATCATCCCATCAGGGGTGACAGTAGAACTATCTACTAGTTGCAAGATTGTTGGAGTAGCTCACAACCCTTCTATGCTTAGTTCATTCATAGTATCCTTAGTCATTACATTAATGGAAACACCTAAGTCTATTAAATCATTTTTGACATACTGACCATTAATAATGATATTAACAACTGGACTCCCTAGATCAGAATATTTTGGAATTACAAGTTTTCACAACATGATATCAGCTAGTTGTCCTATAACATGAACTATTTTGGGATCCATTTTCTTTTGTCTAGGATTTTTGAGACAAGCTTCCTTGATTGCTTTTCCATAGATAGGAACATCCTTAATAGCTTGAAACAGAGGAATTTGGACATGCATGCTTTTTAGTTGGTCAAGGATATCAAATGGTTGGTCTTCTTTTGGTATAGGTTTGTCTAGGTTGAGCCTCTGAGGAAAAGGAGGTTTAACTGATGTCTGAAAATTAGCTGAATTGGAAACATTAGTCGGGGAAATTGTATTTGGAAAAGCATTCTCTGGAAGTGGTACTGATGCTGATGGAGGGTCTGGCACTTCAGTAATAAGAGGTGGTTTAGGTGCAGGCAAGGTAGTACCTGATCTTAGGTGTATATTGACTATGTTGAGTGCATAAGTAGGGTACTACTGAGCATCAATAGCATACATTTGTTGCTATTGTTGTTGACTATTTGGATTCAGTTGTGGCTGAGTAGGTAACTGTGTCTACTTTTGAGGACCTGTATTTGTAGGTGGTGGCATAATTGCAGGTGTGTTCATTGGAGGTGGCAAAGATGGATATCCAAGATTCAGACTAGGCCATTGTTGAGGTCCTCTCTACTGGTTAGTGGGATGCCAATTTCCTTGTGGTGATTTCCATTGGTTTGGAGGTTGTGGCCATTGGGGTTGTTGTGGATTAAACCACTAATTCTATTGATTATTGGGCTAGGCATTATTCCAAGTAGGTTGAGTATACCGAGGAGGGCTCTGGACATTCCAGTTTTGCCACTGACTATTATAAGGATTTGAAATTTGTAGTGGGTCTTGAGGCATACCTTGTCTCATAGCCCATGGCTAACTTTGAGTAACAAAGAACACTTGCTCGTCCTCTCCTTCTATCTTTAATTACTCAGTTGGAAGGTGCTGATTCTCCAGGTTCACGACCAGATTGTAGTGATAATCTTTCTTTTGCTTGTGGCAATGGAGATAGTATTCAGAGAGTTGTGCCTCCGCATTTGCATGCTTCTTCTTGGCAGTCATCATGTCCAGGTGTGTAGCAACATCATTAATGATTTCTTTCTTGAAGTCTGATAGTAGGTTCGAGATTTATATCTTGGAAATGTTAGAGCCACTTCCTTTTGAAAGTGTTGAATGAAATCCTCTACCCTTCTTTACTGCTGCACTGGAATAATTCAAAAAAATCTTCTTGAGATCATCTCAAGAAGACTGAGATATATCTCCTCCAGCCATAAGGTCCAATGCTTCCAGGAAGTTATCATTCACTCCTCTTAGAAAGATTATCTTTTGTGAATCCTCCTACAGTGCATGTTGAGGATTCTTCTGCAGATTGTATAAGAAGCATGATATGTAGTCCTCTAGGGTCTCCTCTTCCTTCTGTGACATTTGAAAGATGTCATCTCCTTTTAAATCACCTCCTTTACAGTATTCATTATATTTCTATAGAAATAAATCTCTCATTCCATCCCAATTAGTTATTGCATCCGCTCCTAAGCCCATGAACCATCTGAGAGATGAATCCTTCAATGTTGCTAGAAATAGCTTAAGCTTATGACTACTAATGTTATAGTCAAAACTTCGACATAAAATGTCAAACTCGAACAAAAAGGTGTCAGGGTCCTTTGTAATAAGGCCATAGAACTTTGGAAGGGCTGAAGAAGGTATGTTATTGAGATTAGGATTGTTGATAAGACTTGGGATAGGAAATGGAAAGGTAGGAGCTGCCATTACCGGAGGTGCTGGATAGTGAAATTGTGACTGGGAAGTATTATTAACCAAAAGGTTTTGGTCAACAGGTGGTCTTGGATTGGAATTATTGAGGAAACTGGCTAATATCTTTGCAAAAGGGTGAAGGTCAAATGGATCAAGAGGTTCTCCTTCTGTTGAAGATGATGCAACAAACTCAGGACTTACGTCAAGAAATGGTAACTCAAGTTCTTCAAGTTCTTCTTTAAGTTTAATAGGTTCTATTGGGAGAAATCTACCATGAACATCCCGCCTTCTTTGATGTATGCAAGTGAGTTGATGAACTTGTGAAGCAAGATCACAACTACTCACTATTGACTAAGACCAAGAAACTAATCTTAAAAATAAATGACTCATTAAGGTTCTCAGTTTGACACCATCCCCGATAACGACGCCAAAAATGAACAGTCTCACAATAGATAATGATAATCATGCCATTGTCTCTCTTAGGAATAATGTATTCATACTAAGGATTACTTTTCCCATCATGAAATGCATTTATATTATCAACCCAAGGACGTAGACTTGAAATGGGATAGCACAGTTTGTGTTGGAAAAATAGCCAATGCTCCCCTCGGGATTCGTGACATGGTTTAACTACCTCCTGTGTACTATAAGTTGAGTGGTTGTATCAGGCATTGATAGATCAATCTTTTGGTGCAATGACAAGCCCATTATAACAAGTGGTATCAGAGCTTGGTCACAGGTTCCAATCCTCAGACCCTCGGGTAACACTGAGGGGGAGATTGTTGGAAAAATAGCTAGCGCTCTCCTCAGGATGCATGACATGGTTTAATCACCTCCTGTGTACTATAAGTTGAGTGGTTGTATCGAGCATTGATAGAGTGGTCTTTTGGTGCAACGACAACCCCATTCTAATAGTTTGTACACTAAGTTCCTCAAAGAGTCATACTACCTATGCTGCAGGAAGATAAAATGCATGAAAGAAACCTATGCTATTGCTACAGGAAAGTAAGCACACTTAAATACTTAATGAAATTACTATTGAAAGCTTGTAAACTTATCCTAAGCTTGTTTAACAACTCAAAGCATTCACCATGTTTACCTCTGCAAGTGCTGCAGGAACATTCATAGTAGTAATGCTGTAGGAGTAAAATAGTAACTTCTACTTGAAAGTACGGAAAATGTAGAAATAAATTCTACTCTATCCTAATCTACTCCACCTCCTAATTGGGCCCTCTTGGTTGGCTTCTGCTAACTACTAACACATAAGATACTTAAAAATCACTCTTTCATTATATTCTTATAAACTAATTACATAGTTATTGAACAATACATGAAGAACATAAAAGAGTAACTTTGTTACACTAAACACAACATTTGAATATATTTTCTCATTACCTAACTAAACCAATCAAATCCCTTTATATAGAGGGTTGACACTTATTGAAAGCATGAAAGTAAACTCTGACTAAGTCTTCTCCATAAAAGAAGGAAATATAACAACTACAACAGATTACAATAAAGTGCAGATAACAAAATAATGAGCACTGAGGAAATATAACAAAGTTGTTTCCTATATTCTCTGGAATGATGGCTCCTTTCTAGTAGTGGCATGATCCTCAGAATTGTGCTGGCTTTCTCCATCATGGTTGGAACTCCAACACCTCTTCTTCAATGTGGTCGATCCACTCTCTAGCTGCTCATTTTTTTGGCAAGTTAGTAGCATTCGTTATGTATACAAGTCAACATGTCAATTCCTACCCAAATATTAGAACATAGATTAAAGCAGCTATATGAAGTACTGCAATTTATATATAATGTTCAGCAAAACATGTCATTCTAACTACCCATAATCTTTGTGGTTCTAACTGTACTTATCACAAGTTCACATAGGTATAGGTTCATAAATGTATTGGAAATGTTTCAAAAGAGCATAAAGAGTTTCAACATAGTATAAAGATTATAACAAAATAGAGACAATAAATTGTCTCATTAGTCCCCCTAAATGTTAACTTCTTTTAAGTATTTAAAAAATAACTCTAGTAAGATGTTATCTAACACCATGTAGTTTATGTCAATTTTTTAAATAATTTTTTTACCAAATATGTGACATTTTTACTAATTTTTGATGGGGACACACCATTGAAAGAGAAAATGAGTACGACCCCCCCTTTTTTTGAAAAATAACCAAAACTCTCTTTTTTTAATATGTGAGGATGGAGTCTAGTTTTTGTAATATTGGGAAATAAGGTTAACTAGCTTATGCATGCAAACTAGGAAACTAGGCCTATTTCCTCCTTGATTACATGGAATAAGAGTGAATCTACGAGGATCAACCTAAAATATAATCAATAAAGATCAACAACAAGGTGAGTCAGTAATCCTTGTTAGGAGTTGAAAATGACACTACAACTATGTAGGATTAATGTAGGAACTAGGATTAAATATGAGAAAATGAAGGTTTTCAACATACATTGAGCTATAGAAATGAGGTATGCATAGAAAAAAGATAGATATGAAGATGAGAGGAAGAAATAAACTTTTTTCTAGAATTTAAGCCACAATTAGACTGACTAGATTGCTTGGGGTAATCTAGATCTAGGAATAAGAGATGCAAATATAACTAGTAAATCTGGGATTAAGGTGCTACTTAGATGTTTCCCTAAAAGTTTTTTTCAGAAGTTTTTAGTACTAGATCACCGACTTGATTGGACCCTACTTTTTAAGATCTAAAAAAATATGATATGTAGGTCTCTGTCTCCTTAACTTGATTCCAAATTTGTGTATTTGTATACTATCAGTTGTACAAAAAAAGAGAGGAAATGTTTGGGTTAGTTCAGAAGACTTCCTTGTGTTGAAGTCTTCATGAATATGCTGATGTTGACTTGTAGAGTTGACTTTTTGAAAGGTTGATCGTGGATGCCATCATGGATGCTTGAGACATAAAATTTTACTTCTTGTCTTAAATGCCTTAATGATGCTTGATCACTTGCTCAATTGAATTGCATAGGATGTGATTGAAAACTTCATTTGAGATCTCATTATATGATGATTAATGTCTCAAATGAGGGGGGTAAGCTTTCTTTTATACCTCTCCCTATGGAACGTATTAAAATTTTTGAATTTGGTTGGAAAGATATTGGATTTCCTACTCCTGCAATGTACTTATATGATGAATTGAATTTGAACCCCTTTTGTTGGGGTAAGGTCACCCTTGGTGATCCTGTCCTAGGTTAAGTAGGTGACCCTAACCTGGGACAAGGATGCCCTAGGTAGCCTTGAACTACCAACTTAGATGAGCCAAGGACTAGAAGTCCTAAATACAATGGAGATGTCATATATAGAACCAATGTGAGTATAATCAAGCATGGTTAGACATGTGATGCCCAAAATATTAAAACAAGGCCTAAATGAGAATAAAATTGTATGAGAATAAATTTATGATGTTACATTTAGCCCCCATTTTAGTAAGAGTATGCACGTGTATTCATACTCTTGGTAAAGTAGAATTTAGCATTGGAAAAATTTCATCAAGGTATTAAAGAGGAAAGAAACACCAAGCCCTAATGGACTTAGGATCTTATCAATATAATATAAAGATAAAAGGATCAACACATGAAGAGAAAAGAGATAAAATGACTATGTTTGTCTAGTAAGATTATTCTTACTACGAGCCATGTATAGAGTTGGTGCATGGAGAGTAAAAAAGTCTAGGAAGTTTTGTTATGCTAGTCAACTCATCCTAAAATGATCGATGCAAAGGATAACTCAACATATCATTGTTCATAAGAAAATTTGAAGAAAGAAGTGATATGGTGCAAACTGTTACAAAGAAAAAGGCACAATTTTCTAAGTAACTTAAAAAAATTGATTATGGTGTCAACACAAGTGTAAAAAAGAATAGACTGTATGCTCACACATTAGAGAAATTGGGTATGCCTTACTAAGAGAAAATATTTTAAGTTACCACACATGTATCCAAAATAAAAGTACCTTGCCACAATAATGTGCCTCTAAGTAAGGAAGAAATAAGAGAAAAAAAACACATGACAAGAAGAGATTACATAAGGGATCCACTAACTAGGGTTAATATGTGCATTTGACAACTCATGTATATGAGGTATAATTGTAATGAATTGACCTCATTCTTAAAGGTAGTGGAGCTACACACACAATGGAAGAAGAGTAGATGACATGGACATTTTTTTTTTCTTGAGTCAACATGGTAGAGACCAAAAATGAGATAGATCTTGATGCTTTGCATCATTCACAAGTAGAAAACACGAGAAAACATTTACACAATAGCACATGTACAAAATAACTTGTATACAACATATAAAAGAATTGACATATAAAAAGAGAAATATTACAATAGGTTCTCTCCATTTATTACCTTGGACCAATGAGGCAACAAGGGTCATCCAAAGAGAAATTAACACAACACATAGACATATCAAGTAGTACATCGTTGGGGAGGTACATTACATAGTAAGAAAATACATAAAAGAGTCAACTGCAAAATTGAAGCTAGTCAAGCATGTCATCAACCTCAAAATTTTTCTCAATGTAACTTAGGAATGCAATAGAAGCAATAAAAAGCATAGTAGATGGAGCTATTACTAGTCCCAAACAAGGATAATGTTCTAATGATGGGGTGATCTCACAAAAATATGTTCCACTTTTGGACACGAAGGAAAATAATGCGGTCATGTTTTTTTTCATTTTCGACCCCTTCACATGAATGGGGGTGTTCACGCAAAGGAGGAGAACCCCTTTGCATGAACTATGCGATGTGGGGGTGTTCGCGTAAATAAGGGTTTTTGCGCAAACCCCATGACGTAGGGGTCTTTGCTCGAAGACCCCATCTACTATTTAAAAAAAAAACATTTCCAGTGTCTGTTGTCATTTTCACTTTTCACTTTTATTGTTTACTTGGGTCCAGGTGTTGGAGTGAACACCTTTTCTACCAGAGGCTATCAGAAGCATCTTTTCAACATTTTTGACCTCTCGCTGACCTTCCTTCATACTAGGTGCACTGATTTCATCCTTTTTTTAGTTTATTTATGATTGAAAAATATATGTTTTTAAATTATTTTTAGTTAGTTATCAATAATTTTTGTTTTTCAGTAATTTTTAATTATTTTTTATTTAAAAAACTAAATATTTATTAGAAAATCTTAGAAAAGTATTAGAAAATTGTAGGAAAATGTTAAAAAATTTAGAAAACTATTAGAAAAATTATTTTTATTTTAATTATTTATAGTTAGTTATTAGTAATTTTTATTTTTAATAATTTTTAATAATTTTTTATTTAAAAAATTAGAAATTTATTAGAAAATCTTAGAAAACTATTAGAAAACCTTAGGAAAATTTAGAAAATTATTAGAAAATGTTAGAAAAATTTAGATAATGAGTAATTTTTTTATAGAAAAGCTTAAAATTTATTTAATTGGGTGTACATGTATGTTTAATTTTTTAATTTTTTAATTGTTATATTATATGTTTTTTAGGGAAAATTAAAAAAAGGAAAACTTTAGAAAATGCTTAAATAAACTTAGGTACCTTTTTATATCTTAAACACATGTACACTCACTTTTACAATGCACTCCCTCCCCCTCTCTCTCTCTCTCACACACACACACACAAGTTCACTCACTTGAATGTGCATGCACAATTTTTCCTCTCTCACCCCCCTTTCTCTCTCTCTCATACACACACAATCCTCTTCTTATTACATATTCTCTCTCTCTCTCTCTCTCTCTCTCTCTCTCTCTCTCAAGTTCCTCACTTAAGAATATATATATATATATATATGTGTGTGTGTGTGTGTGTGTGTCTTTCTTTCTCCCACTACCTTTATCCTTAAGAATCTCTTTATGTCGATGGAGAGGTAGCGAGCACATGGTTTAGGGTCTCGTCGACATGCAGGTCTGAACCACAATGGTAGAACCTGTATTTGGTGGCCTTTCAACAAAAGAAATCAACCCCAATTTTTACCGTGATTAGGATCCCAGAGGGAACGAGCACAAAAGGCTCTGGTTACTTTTGTTAACATAACATCTTTTAGGGATAATGACAATGAGAGTTATGAAAGCAATCGACATAAAAAACACAACGAAAGACCACTAAGGATAGATGACGACTTTGACTTTAGAAGAATTGAAAAGAAATTTTAGAGGCCGAAACCAAAGGAGAAGGCATTTGAGAAGCCTCAACAAGTGAGTGCAAACATAGAACATGCCCTGGTCACTTTAATGTTTATAGGTAATAAGGAGTGGAATGATTCAGTAAGTTTTTTAAAGGAAAAAGCCTTTTTTTAATCAAGTGGGTGGGGCCATTAATGTAGGAGCATCTCGGGTCCTTGAAAATCCTGTGTCACCAAAAAGATTTTGAAGTTTGTCTATGTTGCTTGGTTCCTGCTTTGACCGAGTTGGTCAGTAGTTGGTTGGTTTCCTTTGGTTACCGAGTGTGGTCAGTTATCTCATGCGTGGTCGGTTGTTTCACTGGCGCTCAATGATGCTTGTCTGTTGCTCGGTCATCCTTTCTTACCAAGTAGTTTATTTTGAGTTTCTGTTGAGGCCGACTTGTGTATTGATTATGGGTTGTAGATTTAATGCTGGTATCCATCATTGGGAAGCATGTGGTCCTAGATTTGACTGTTACTTTCATTGATTGTGGATCTGAAGGCCGACTTAGTTCAGTAGCCTCTTGTATAAGTATAGTTTTTTGGTTAGAGTTTAGGGAGTGAGTTTTTGGGATAGAAGATAGAGGATAGTAGAATCAAGATTGTTGGTAGATCCTCGCATGTTTGAGGACTTTTTTAATTCATTGTAATAACTGGTCGTAACTGGGAAGACCTTACAATTCGGCATGTATGAATCAATTTGAATGAAGATAATATATCAATGATCTTGCTTTCTCTCTCTCACTGTGTTGTTGTTGCTTCCGCATGTTGTTGAAGCAAGGCTAGATCTGTAGGGTGTGCCATCATTTGGCCCCTAAGGTCCCTGTCCTTGCTTCAGGTGGTATCAGAGTGAGGTGAGATCTAGATCTAGGTCTACAGATCTAGGTTTGTAGGTTCCCTCTTGTGAAGCCCTAGTTGAATTTTTGTGGGGTGGTAGATTGCGATCTGACCTACAATTGCAGAGGGTTTTCAAGATGGTTCGTGGGAGGTGAGAAGTGGATCTAGGATTGGCAGGCATGTTGAGACAACTTGCTACTAGATTAGAAGTTGTGGAAACAGCCTAGAGAAGAGGCAGACATCTTGAAGATGTTAGTGATGATGAAATTGAAGTGGAACAAGGTGAAGTAGAACCTACACCCATGATGGATCAGGGTGAGGAAAGATTCTTGAAGGATTCGACAAGTTTGAAGTCAACACCACATTTCAATCCTCCTGAATATAGTGGGAAATTGGATTATAATGAATTGATAGACTGGATCAATGAAATGGAAAAGTATTTTGAGTATGAAAATGTATCTAAGGAGAAGAAGGTGAAAATTGTAGGCACAAAGTTTAAAGGTCATGCATCCTATTGCCCCACTTTTCACCCCATAACCATGTTGTCAAAGTGGAAGATTTTGATCTCATAGTTAGGTTTGGTCATGTCTCAGTCTAGGTCTAAGTCTTTCATTGGATAGGCTATCCTTGTCAAGGTTCCCCTGCTATTGTCTTATCTTTTCTAGCTGGGTGGGTTATTTGGAAGTCTTGTCATAATGGGTAGGTTATAGATCCTAACCTGGCAAGGATAATGTGCTCCTATTGATGTTCTTTCTCAAGTAGAATGATGATTGAAAGTCATGATCTCCAGACATTCACAAGAAATCAGAGAAAAGATCCCTCATATGAATAATGTAGGGATAGAGCTGACATTAGACTATTCAGAATTCCACTTCATATTGCAGTGTGTACAATCCAATTGAAGAAGAAATTGCATCTGAAGACATTGATTTCTATTAAAAATCTATAATCTAAAGGGGTCTCAAGAAGTGTTCCTAGATAATTGTAGAATGAGAAGGTGATTACCTGGGAAGAATACATTGTTGATCCCAACATCAAGCAAGTGATAGCATTATATCTATTGATTTGGCATCAACCTTCAAGAGCAGAAACTTGGACAAACATAGATTGAATTATATCTAAGTTCTTTTGCAAAATGAGGTATATCTCCATGGTATCAGTGATGAAGGTCGAGAAAGCACCATTGGAGTCATATGCAAACATTGGAAGTTTAGATGCTCAAATTTGAGAAATTAAAGAAGCAGTAGAGCTTCCTTTGACTCATTTTGAATTGTATGAAGACATTGGTATAAAGCCTCCAAAAGAAGTTATCCTCTATGGAGAACTTGGAATAGGAAAGGCTCTTTTTGCAAAGTATGACTGCAGGGTATTTCTTTTATATCTAACTGGTGTACCTAAAATGTTACAAATTACCCAGTGCAAGTTATTATTGACAAGGGCCGATGTCTAGTGATACGTGGAGAGAGATGCTCCCAAGACATGGGAATGCTGAGGTGGAAATGGTGGGTGATGGAGAGTGGCAGTACTATGCTGCTTGTGTTGGGTTAGAAAAGAGCGGTCGCATGATCGCATGGATTAAAATATTGCTATGCGATCATGCGAAAAGGTAAATAGTTAATGCCGGATGGATGGAAATTTGGCACATAACCGCATTTGAAATTTTTGTGATGCTTAATGTTGGAGGACATGGATGCCATCTGGGCACCTTTCTAATCTTCCTTGTCCTTTTCCGCACTTCCTCCACACCTACCCGCTTTGCGTTATGCCTTGTCGCATGATCGCAAGGCAATTTTCTTGGTCTTGCGATCATGCGACTAGTCCATTTTTTTAAAACTGCAAACTTATAATACAATGATTCGAGCCAATATTAAAAAAAAAGAGAAACTTTGATTATCTAAAGTTATACGCATGTGCTTTAAGTTATAATCATTCTCGCACTTAACTTTGACGTGCGGAAAACGGGCAAAGCACTACAGGTCTAAAGGATAATCAGTGCTATTCTATAATATATTTTATGAGGATCAACTTAATATAAAGGACAAATCAAGAAGGATTTAGAATAGAGAAATAATTAAATACGGTGGAAGTGTTATGTCAGACCTCTCAACAGGGATCACGGGCACACCATTTTTCAAGGTGATGAAGTTTTCATTGATCAAGATGATGTATTGGAAGAGATTAATATTAGTGAGGGAAGGTGAAGGGACAGAGTCAAATTGATTCCTCTTCATTGTATTTTTGAAGTTGCTTGTTCCCAATCTCTTTGTATTCATGAAAATTGAAAGGTCATCAGTCCCTACGAGCATGATACATTGTAAACTCTATAAATTCTTTGAAAGAAGTTAATAAAAGGGTCGGCAAAATTGTTGGTGTAAGAGACTTGATGTTGCAGAGTCAATTGAAGAGTGTTTTATGTCAATGATTTTCTGTTCCATTTAGTTAGAAGTTGTTGCTTCTATGTTTCTTTCTTTAAATCTAAATTACAGAAGAAAAGGAAAGATGTTTCTTTCTTTTGTCATGAGGATATGAATAAACCACAGTAGGATGTGCTTTGGGGTGTTCGAAGAAGGATTCATTAGAAGTCTTTAATCATTTCAGTTATATTTTTTCTAGAAATTGTCGTAGATTGGTTAAACACTGAGTGTATGGATTCATAGTATGTGTGAGTTCTGCAACTTGGTTCATAGATAGAAAGCTTTTCTTGCCTGAATTAAGTTCTGGTTAGACTTAATTTGGTTTGCCTCTTTTGCTCTCAGGTTAAGAGCATACCCCGCATTAGTTTTAGGAACAAAACATAATTCCTTGAATACCATTCATATAGGGAGCTGTACCTACCAATTTAGAGAAAAGCCAGTAATCAGAAAATGGCTTTTCAACTGTTGTAACCAGATATTGTTCATCATTTGGGCATTAAGAGTTATTTCCACAAGAAATAAGAAAGGACAAATCTGTTTACTAACAGATTTTTGGCGACTCTGCTGGGGAGAGAAACAATCACTTGATCAGTAAGCTATATCATCTTGGAGCAAACAAGATTCCTTAGGAGTATTAGAGAATAGGGTGGGTGTGATTCTACATTTGATAGATTAGCAGAGCTTGGTTTTCCGATCCTAGAAGTTCCTAGAAAGAAAGGAGAAAGGAAAAGTCAGAGTAGGCCTTCATCTCCTGTCAGAAATTAGAGTTCTTCACAAAACACTTGTCAAGTGTTAACACTTCACGGTACCACTACTCCTTCAGCTGTTAATTTCCCACCATATTGTACTAGAACTATCATGGTTGTTCCATGGGCTACTGCAGTAGGACCATTAGCGCTGACAGCTTATCATCCACTTCCTGCTGGGTCAAGAAAGAATTTCCCTAAGTTTTCAGGAGACGGAAAAGTCACCACTGATGAACATATCAGAGCTTTCTTTACTGCTATTAATATTTTAGGAGTGGCAGAGGAGGATGTTGCTGTGAGACTTTTTGTTGAAACTTTAACAGACAGTGCATTAGACTAGTTTTATCATCTAGAAGATGGTTCCATCACTAATTGGGATACGATGAGAACAACATTTGAGGATCATTTTAAGACAACAGAAGATGAGCATCATTTATTGACACAATTGACATCCATGAAAAAATAGCCTCAAATGAGCATGAGGGATTTTGTAGCTGCCTTCAATAAGATTGTTAGTAGAATCCCTGTTGCAGATAGACCTACTGCTGGTAATCTTAAAACATTTTTCATAAGTACAATGCCTCCGGATATCAATTATGAGTTGAGAAAGGCACGTCCCACAGATTTAGCGGATGCACAAAAGAAAGCTATCGAATGTGAAGAAGATTTAATTTCAGCAGGAAAATAGAAAAGAGAGTTACAAAATAAAGGAAGTTCAAGTAGTACCTCGTCATCTGATGAAATGATTCAAAAATTGTCCAATGAATTGATTGCTATGAAAAGGCAATTACTAGGATTCAATAATTCTAATCAGCGTAATTTTTAGAATATGCTTGGAAGAAACATGGATAATAGATTTCCGCAACTTACAGGCCCTCAACCTAGGTTGTAGATTGAAGCCACACCAAAAAAAGGAAAGATGTGCGTGTTTCATTTGACTACAGATCACACTAATGAGAACTATCCAGGAATTTCCCGTATGATGCAGTTATTGACCACCAATGAACTGAATATAGCAGCTCCTGTTGAAGAAGAGGATACATACTCAACTGGCGACTCTGGAAATTTATTTGTGGAGTATGAATCTGATTCTGAATCTAAAGGTGAATGTTTTGCTACTATTGATGGAAATTCATATACGGTGCTCACTCGGAATCAGAAATTAAAAAATTAGTCTTCCAGCCAGCCTCATAAAAGTGATCCCAGTCCTACGATAAACAGTGCTGATACTGATCAGAAGGCGTCAAGCTCTCAGCCAGGTAAAGATAAATTATCTTTTGATGCTGTTCAATTCTGTGAAGAATCTAAAATTCAGATTTGTTTTCTGGATTATTTAAAATTGCATCCTTGAGAATTTAAAAGATTAGTAGAACAATGTAAAGGAAATGTTTCACAATTAAATAATAGTGCTACTATGGTAGAAGGGGATGAGACATTGACAACTGATTTGTTTAAAGAAGAAGAATCTATTGTGTTAGCAACGTCGCCTGGACAAAAACCTCCTCCCTTCTATGTTTCACTCTATGTTAATGGATGCAAATTAAGTAATTGTATAATAGATTCAAGCGCATTAGATAATGTCATGCCTTATTCTATAGCCAAAGCTTTGATTCTTAATCTCACTAAAGTGTATGGGAAATGTTATTCGATGGATGCCAAACAAGTTCCTTTAATTGGTCAAATCAAGGATGCATAGGTGGCTTTGGCGTCTCATCCTGAAAAGAAACTATTGATGACTATCCTGGTAGCTGACATTCCGGCAAGTTATGGGCTTCTCTTAAGTAGAGGTTTTTGTAGAGACCTAGGAGGGGAAATAAAGCTGGATTGGTCTCATGTTGTCATACCAATTGGGAATAAGAAAATCAGATTGGAGCCTGAGGAAAAGGCAAAGTATACAGTCATGAAATCAGATGATCCTAAGGCTCAAATACTTTATCAAGAACTAGAATTTGGTAATTACATGCTGTTTACTGAAGAATCTCTAAATGGGAATAAGGATGAAGATGGTAATGAAAAGAAATTAGGTGAAGAAAAGGAATTATCAGACTTATGGGTTCTTGAATTTGATGGAAGTTATTCTTCATCAGGATCAGGTGCAGGTGTTGTATTGATTCCTCCTCAAGGAGAACCTGAACCTATGGCATTCAAATTAGAGTTTGGAAATACCAATAATACCGCTGAATATGAAGCCTTACTACTGGGATTAGCAGCAGCAAAAGAAAAAGGTGTTAAAGTGTTGAAAGCTTGAGGTGATGCAGAGCTTATTGTGAGACAGGTTAGAGGACAATATTCAGTGAAGAATCACAGATTAAAAAACTATAGAAATAAAGTTTGGGATCAAATAGAAGGTCTGGACGCCTTTTCTATTGAAGCAATACCAAGAGAGCTGAATACCAAAGCTGATTCATTGGCTGTCTCTGCATCTTTGTTGTTGCCTCATCCAGACTTTAAAAACAAGAAATATCAGATTGAAGTTGTATATCGAGCTGCTGTCCCAGATAATATAGATTCATGGTAGGTGTTTGAGGATGACAAAAGCTTGCAATTATTTCTAGAAAATGGCAAAATCAGTTCTGAATATCAGCATGAAAAAGATGAGGAACGTTCCAGCCATGGATTAAATGAAAAGCAAGTTAATGAAGTTCAAGTACCAGGTGATATTATTCCTCCTTATTTTGTATCTTTAGAGAAGTTGTTTAATAGGCATGATGCTTATATAAAATAGAAAAGAGCAAGAAAAGAGCCTAACACTGGTGAGTATGAAGGAGTAAATATTGGTGATGATGATAATCCTAAGTTGATTAATATTGGCAAATGTTGTTCGCTTGAAGAGAAAGAAGCTACCAGGCTGCTCTTTCTAGAATACAGAGACATTTTTGCTTGGAGCTACGAAGATTTGAAAAGCTATGGAGGTGGAAAAGTGAAACATCAGATTCCTTTGAAGCCTGATGCAGTGCCTTTCCGATAGAAGCAAATAAATTATAATCCTAAAGTTGCAGATGCCATATTCTGAGAGGTGGATAAAATGTTGAAAGCTTGGATCATTTATCCTATCCATCACTCCACATGGATAGCTAATATAGTGCTAGTGCGGAAGAAGAACGGAGAAATTAGAATTTGTGTTGATTTCTAGAATTTGAATTAGGCATCTCTTAAGGATAACTTTGCACTTCCCAATATGGATTACTTGCTGCAAACAGTGGCTGGATCAGAAATGATGTCCATGCTTGATGGATTCTCCAGTTACAATCAGGTTGAAGTTGAAGAAAAAGATCAGCATAAGATGACATTTACTACACCATGGTGTACATTTGCATATCGTCGAATGCCTTTTGGGCTCATCAATGCTAGTGCCACCTTTCAGAGATGCATGAGTAAGACATTTTCTGATTTGAAGGATCAAATCATAGTAATATATTTAGATGATCTTACTGTATTTTCAAAGAAAAGAAAGGATCACATTGAGGATTTGAGAAAAGTATTGCAGAGATGTCGAGATGATGGGATTTCTCTCAATCCAAAGAAGTCTGTGTTTTGTGTAACGAAAGGAAAACTTCTTGGCCATATAGTCTCTCAAGAAGGAATTAGAATTGATCCGGAGTGTGTTGAAGCCATTAGAAGATTAAGTTTTCTAGTAAATAAAACGGGAGTTAAATCATTCTTTGGCCAAGTCAATTTCCTAAGGCGTTTTATACCAAACTTTGCTGAAACAACTAAATGCATCATAGATATGATGAAAGGTAATTCAAATTTTAAGTGGACTGAAGAAGGTAAGCAATCTTTTCAAAATATTAAAAATGCCATTGCTCATGCTCCAGTATTATGTTATCCGGATTATAGCAGAGATTTTATTATTTACTGTTATGCCTCTGAACATACTTTATCTGCCATACTAATGCAGAAAAGTGATGAAGACATACAAGCTCCAATTGCTTTTACGAGCGTTCCTCTGAAAAATCATGAGTTAAAATATTCTCAGATTGAAAAGCATGCATTTTCAGTGGTCAAGGCATTGAAAAACTTCAGATTTTACATCTTGCATTCACATTCTGTAGTTTATGTGCTGGATGTAGCAGTTAAAAGTGTGTTGACTCAACAAGAGGTGGGATGCAATACCAAAGGTTCATGGATAGCAAAAATGCAAGAATATGATATAGAAATTCACCCTACCAAACTGATAAAGGGTAATGCTTTGTGTAGAGAAATTGCAGAGGATAAAGTTGAAAAAGAACCAGAAGGATCTGAAGAAAAACTAGTTCTAGCTGTGGGTCTTCGGGATACATGGTTTGAAGACATTGCTTACTTCCTAACATATGGAGAATGTCTAGAAGGCATGACGTCAAGACAAAGAAGAGATCTCAGGTTAAAGGCAGCTAAGTTTGTGATTTGGGATGGCAAGCTATTCAAGAAGGCAATTGATGGCACTTTCCTCAGATGTGTAGATAAGCAGCAACAGGAAAAATTATTGAAGACTTTCCATGACGAGGCCTGTGGAGGGCACTTTTCATCTTCAGTAACAACATTTAAAATACTGAGACAATGTTATTATTGGCCTGGTATGTTCAGAGATGCATATGCCTAGGTAGCCAAGTGTGAAAAATGCAGAATGTTTACAGGGCGTCCTCAATTAGCTGCTCTTCCATTGAAGCCTCTCATTATTGAAGAACCTTTCCAGCAATGGGGCCTTGATTTCATCGGGCCAATCAATCCAGTATCTAGCGCTGATCATCAGTACATAATCACCACCACTGACTACTTCACCAAGTGGGTGGAAGCCAAGGCAACGAAGGCATCAACTTCTGAAGTGGTATGTGAATTTCTTAAAGAAAATATACTGGTCCGGTTTGGTGTTCCACTTAAATTAGTGATGGATAATGCCACTTATTTTTCTTCACTTGAAATCACTAGTTTTTGTTTTGAATATGGAATTACTGTTGGTCATTCATCGGATTATTTCCCACAAGGAAACAGCTAGGCCAAATCCAATAACAAAAATCTGATCAATATTGTTAAGAAGTTAGTATCAGATAATCAAAAAAATTGGCATAAAAAGATTCATGAGGCGTTGTGGGCAGACAGGGTAACACCAAAAGAAGCAATTGGTATATCACCTTTTGAGCTTGTTTATGGGACCGAAGCAAATCTTCCTTTACCTTTGGAACTGGCCACAAACAAATTAAGGACGGTGATTGAAGATGACATCTATAAAGATGGTCTAGAAAAAAGGATTCTTTATTTGAGCAAGCTGGAAGAGGAAAGAGCATAGATAGTTGATCATATCACTCAACATCAGATGCGAGTGAAGGAGATATTTGATAGGAAGGCAAGGCCATGAAAATTCATGATAGGTGATAGTGTGCTGCTGTGGGATAAACGTAATGCTCCTAAAGGAATGCATAAGAAGTTTGACAGCCTGTGGAAAGGACCATTTGTGATTCATCAAGCATTGGGAAATAATTCTTTCAAGTTGGCTTATCAAGATGGTGAGGTACTACCGCTGACCTTCAATGGTCAGGACTTGAAACTTTATCAAATGACAAATTGAAAACAGGTAACCCCTGTATTGTACATAGTTGTGTTTTGCTCCTTTGTGTTCTCTAGGTTAGCTGCTTTTCCTTATTTCCTTTTCCTTTGTTCATGTTTCAGTTTTGTTGTGTTGTCACCCTCTTTGTTTACCTTTTTGTGAAACTAGAGATTCAGGATTCATTTCTTAAACATGGGAATGTTTAAGTCCCCAGTCAGAGCCAGCTGTTGCCCCACTTTTCACCCCATAACCATGCTGTCAAAGTGGAAGATTTTGATCTCATAGTTAGGTCTGGTCATGTCTCAGTCTAGGTCTAAGTCTTTCATTGGATAGGCTATCCTTGTCAGGGTTCCCCTGCTATTGTCTTATCTTTTCTAACTGGGTGGGTTATTTGGAAGTCTTGTCATAATGGGTAGGTTATAGATCCTAACCCGGCAAGGATAATGTGCTCCTATTGATGTTCTTTCTCAAGTAGAATGATGATTGAAAGTCATGATCTCCAGACATTCACAAGAAATCAGAGAAAAGATCCCTCATATGAATAATGTAGGGATAGAGCCGGCATTAGACTATTCAGAATTCCACTTCATATTGCAGTGTGTACAATCCAATTGAAGAAGAAATTGCATCTGAAGACATTGATTTCTATTAAAAATCTATAATCTAAAGGGGTCTCAAGAAGTGTTCCTAGATAATTGTAGAATGCAAAGGTGATTACTCGGGAAGAATACACTGTTGATCCCAACATCAAGCAAGTGATAGCATTATATCTACTGATTTGGCATCAACCTTCAAGAGCAGAAACTTGGACAGACATAGATTGAATTATATCTAAGTTCTTTTGCAAAATGAGGTATATTTCCATGGTATCAGTGATGAAGGTTGAGAAAGCACCACTGGAGTCATATGCAGACATTGGAAGTTTAGATGCTCAAATTTGAGAAATTAAAGAAGCAGTGGAGCTTCCTTTGACTCATTCTGAATTGTATGAAGACATTGGTATAAAGCCTCCAAAAGAAGTTATCCTCTATGGAGAACCTGGAACAGGAAAGGCTCTTTTTGCAAAGTATGACTGTAGGGTATTTCTTTTATATCTAACTGGTGTACCTAAAATGTTACAAATTACCCAGTGCAAGTTATCGTTGACAAGGGTTGATGTCTGGTGATACGTGGAGAGAGATGCTCCCAAGACATGGGAATGCTGAGGTGGAAATGGCAGGTGATGGAGAGTGGCAGTACTATGGTGCTTGTGTTGGGTTAGAAAAGAGCGGTTGCATGATTGCATGGATTAAAATATTGCTATGTGATCATGCGAAAAGGTAAATAGTTAATGCCAGATGGATGGAAATTTGGCACATAACCGCATTTGAAATTTTTGTGATGCTTAATATTGGAGGACATGGATTCCAGCTGGGCACATTTCTAATCTTCCTTGTCCTTTTTCACACTTCCTCCGCACCTACCCGCTTTGCGTTATGCCTTGTTGCATGATCTCAAGGCAGTTTTCTTGGTCTTGCGATCATGCGACCAGTCCATTTTTTTTAAACCGCAAACTTATAATACAATGATCTGAGCCAATATTAAAAAAAAAAGAGAAACTTTGATTATCTAAAGTTATACGCATGTGCTTTAAGTCAGTAGTAGATTTGAGGTCAAATTTTGACCAAATTTATCGACCAAAGTGGAAATGGTCTTAAAATTTTCTTTTTTTTTTCCTTTTATCCCCGTGTTGGTCGAAATTTTGACCAATACGGGGATAAAATGTAAAAAAAAAAGGAAAGATGCATTTCATTTTAACTTTACCCCTTTCTTTTTCGGCGCGGGCGACAGTGGGCTGGAGCGGGCGAGAAGGCGGGGACAACTGTGTATGTGTATGAATTTTCTGACTCATAAGCTGCATTTGAAGATCTTGTATCAGCTTGTTGAAGAACTTAAGTTAAACATTGATGCATATGAGTTTCGAAATTCTCTGTTTTAATTTGGTATGATCTAAATTTGGGTATCCGATATTGTGACCGAGAAACCTAAAATAAGCTTGATGTTGTATGAATCGGTTCATTAAAGCTTGGGTATTTTACTAGTATCGATTTTGATTAAGAAAGGAGTTTAACAAATTGCGATTTCTAAGATCTCTGTTCGTTTTAAGGAACTCAGTTGGGTTCGATGGGAATCTTGTTGAAACTATTTATTATTTTATTCAAAATGATTCTGTTTAAATTGAGAATCGGTTTTATTGTTTGGAAACGGTGTGCTCAGTCCTTAATACATTACGGTTTTATATCTGTAACAGCCTTGGAATGTTTGAATTGTGTTGAAGATAAATGGATTGTTGTTATCGATTTATGAAAGGCACTACAGAAGTTCTAACTATTATTTGAAATCGGTTTTTATAAGTGAATGCTCTGTTTGCATATCATAATAGTGAAATTAAGGAACCTAGTTCGGATATGAAGCATTGAATGGTTTTGGATGATCAAAAAATTAATCTTGGGACTGGCGACATGCAATGTTCTGGTAACAGTTAAACTGAGACTTCCCTATTGATGAAAGTTGAATGTATTAAAGTTTAAACTATTTCAAGAAGCGGTTAAATTAGTATTGGTAGATCATCAAACATTTGGAATTGTTACACCGAGTCGGTCTTTGCTTATTATTATAATAAACTGTTAAGGGAAGTTCCGAATGAAATAGTGAAACAATGGTTATAAGTTCAGGTTTGACAGATCTTTGTTTGATTGGTTCTCTAAGAAGCCCTGATGTGCATTTTGAAAGACTATAAGTATTTGCTCAATATTCAAAAAAGGAGTATAATGAGGAAATTGAGCTATTGCATTATGATCAACGGCAAATTGAAAATCTTTTGAATGTCTGATTAATGCTTACAAAGAAGAACATTTGAACTTTGCAGATTTTCTGAATATTTTTAATATTGTTGTGTTGGGAAAAGTTTTGAAAGAAATGCAGAATTGAATCACTTGTCAAAATTCAAGTTAGGGCCATTTGAATGGCTAAACCCTGAAAACAAGGGTTTCTCAGACTAGCAGACAAGAAAATTGAATAACTCTGATATAAAATGACTTGACGTTATCAAACCAATTCTAAAAGCATAAAATGGAGATGCTCCAACTTTTAGACAGGTTTTGATCACCCCTTCACATCCGTACACCGTACTGTCACCATGATTTGCACATAAAATTGCTCTGAAACAGGTAGTTTTATTGATTTGAAAGCAATTTGAATACAATGAGGATCTCTTCGATTTCCTCAGTCATTTGGAAGCCTAAATAGGCTCTCCCCACCATTGGCTTAACCATTTTTATGGTTGTAGCCATTTAACCAATTCAAACTCAAAATTGCTTAGCAACTTTAAAAGTTGCATTACAACTTTAAAACAACTTTTGCTGGGTAAGACAAAAAGTTTGTTTTGGAAGACTAAAAGACCTTATTTGATGTTTTAGACTTTCAAACACTCTTAAAACACCTAAAGACACCTAGATAACAAAATTTCATCCAAGGGACCAATTGATACCCAAGGTTTATTAGAGTGACTGTCCTCATTTGTTGAAGGAAAAAAGCATTAATGTGGTTCAATAGCAATGCATTCAAGTGGTAATTACACAAGGGATAGTCACTGTGAGATGTCCTCATTTGTGACAAGGACAATCACACATGAGGACATCTCACAGTGATTCTCCCTTGTGTAATTGCCACTTGAATGTATTGCTATTGAACCACATTAATGCTTTTCTTCTTCAACAAATGAGGACAGTCACTCTAAAGACAACATGATAATGTACACTCACTATAAGGATAGTCACAAATGAGGACATCTCACAGTGACTATCCCTTGTGTAATTGCCACTTGAATGCATTGCTATTGAACCACATTAATGCTTTTTTCCTTCAACAAATGAGGATAGTCACT
The DNA here is from genome assembly GCA_027943335.1 of Chamaecyparis obtusa. Lineage (NCBI taxonomy): Eukaryota > Viridiplantae > Streptophyta > Pinopsida > Cupressales > Cupressaceae > Chamaecyparis > Chamaecyparis obtusa. The sequence continues at coordinate 1,637,781 of BSBK01000736.1, forward strand.
GTAAAGACAACATGATAATGTACACTCACTGTAAGGACAGTCACAAATGAGGACATCTCACAGTGACTGTCCCTTGTGTAATTGTCACTTGAATGCATTGCTATTGAACCACATTAATGCTTTTTTCCTTCAACAAATGAGGATAGTCACTGTAAAGACAACATGATAATGTACACTCATTGTAAGGACAGTCACAAATGAGGACATCTCACAGTGACTATCCCTTGTGTAATTGCCACTTGAATGTATTGCTATTCAGCCACATTAATGCTTTTCTTCTTCAACAAATGAGGATAGTCACTCTAAAGACAACATGATAATGTACACTCACTGTAAGTGTACATTATCATGTTGTCATGATAATGTACACTCACTATAAGTGTACATTATCATGTTTTCTTTATAGTGACAGTCCTCATTGAAGTGGCAATTACACAAGGGATAGTCACTGTGAGAACTTCTCATTTTGTGAAATTACACAAGGGACAGTCACTGTGAGATGTCCTCATTTGTGACAAGGACAATCACACATGAGGACATCTCATAGTGATTCTCCCTTGTGTAATTTCCACTTGATCGAATGTATTGCTATTGAACCACATTAATGCTTTTCTTCTTCAACAAATGATGACAGTCACTCTAAAGACAACATGATAATGTACACTCACTATAAGGACAGTCACAAATGAGGACATCTCACAGTGACTATCCCTTGTGTAATTGCCACTTGAATGCATTGCTATTGAACCACATTAATGCTTTTTTCCTTCAACAAATGAGGATAGTCACTGTAAAGACAACATGATAATGTACACTCACTATAAGGACAGTCACAAATGAGGACATCTCACAGTGACTGTCCCTTGTGTAATTGCCACTTGAATGTATTGCTATTCAGCCACATTAATGCTTTTCTTCTTCAACAAATGAGGATAGTCACTCTAAAGACAACATGATAATGTACACTCACTGTAAGTGTACATTATCATGTTGTCATGATAATGTACACTCACTATAAGTGTACATTATCATGTTGTCTTTATAGTGACAGTCCTCATTGAAGTGGCAATTACACAAGGGATAGTCACTGTGAGAACTTCTCATTTTGTGAAATTACACAAGGGACAGTCACTGTGAGATGTCCTCATTTGTGACAAGGACAATCACACATGAGGACATCTCATAGTGATTCTCCCTTGTGTAATTTCCACTTGATCGAATGTATTGCTATTGAACCACATTAATGCTTTTCTTCTTCAACAAATGATGACAGTCACTCTAAAGACAACATGATAATGTACACTCACTATAAGGACAGTCACAAATGAGGACATCTCACAGTGACTATCCCTTGTGTAATTGCCACTTGAATGCATTGCTATTGAACCACATTAATGCTTTTTTCCTTCAACAAATGAGGATAGTCACTGTAAAGACAACATGATAATGTACACTCACTGTAAGGACAGTCACAAATGAGGACATCTCATAGTGACTATCCCTTGTGTAATTTGCACTTGAATGCATTTCTATTGAACCACATTAATGCTTTTTTCCTTCAACAAATGAGGACAGTCACTGTAAAGACAACATGATAATGTACACTCACTATAAGGACAGTCACAAATGAGGACATCTCACAGTGACTGTCCCTTGTGTAATTGCCACTTGAATGTATTGCTATTCAGCTACATTAATGCTTTTCTTCTTCAACAAATGAGGATAGTCACTCTAAAGACAACATGATAATGTACACTCACTGTAAGTGTACATTATCATGTTGTCTTTACAGTGACTGTCCTCATTCAAGTGGCAATTACACAAGGGACAGTCACTGTGAGAACTTCTCATTTTGTGAAATTACACAAGGTCACAAAAATTACAAAACAAAAATAATATTATAGTTCACAAAAATAATTTTGTGAACTTCTAATATTATGACACATGAGGACAGTCACTGTGAAGACAACATGATAATGTACACTCACTATAAGATCGATGTCCTCATTTGTGACTATCCTTAAGTGAGTGTACATTATCATGTTGTCTTTAGAGTGACTGTCCTCATTTGTGACTGTCCTTACAGTGAGTGTACATTATCATGTTGTCTTTAGAGTGACTATCCTCATTTGTGATTGTCCTTACAGTGAGTGTACATTATCGTGTTGTCTTTACAGTGACTGTCCTCATTTGTGACTATCCTTACAGTGAGTGTACATTATCATGTTGTCTTTAGAGAGACTGTCCTCATTTCACTGGGCATGATGAGAAAGGCAGATATAACTATCAAATAATAGAGGCAAGAATCTTTGATTATAGACATATTTATAAGAACCTTGCTTAGTATTTGTTAGCATATGTGCAATGACTATATTTATGATCTTTGCAGGCATATCAATGTCCTCATTTGAAGAGCTAGCACAAAGTATATGTGTGAAAATTTATTTCTAATTATTAATATATTTATGGAGGTGACTAGAGCTCTATTACAAATGAAAGATAAAATATTAAATTATTTAATTAGTTTCAAGTTGAAAATATTGTAACAATTAATGTATCTATGAATTGATGGAAGGATTCATGTGTTTGCATCCATTTATCCTGCTTAGTCTAGTGGAGTAGTCACTTACTCCCTACTTAGAAATTTCCAAATTGTGGGGTGAGAATGCTAAAGTCCTCATTTTCATTTAAATGAGAAAATAAAAATGGAGATGATGTAGGTTTTTCTTCTCTTTTTTTTACCTTCTTGGTCTTTGGATTTAAAAAGAAGAGAGGCATGAGGAACCAAAAAATCAGCAAGATACTTATCCAAAAAAGCTAAGAGTAAATTGTCCCATATTTGAAAAAAAATTATAATTTGTATTTGGTTATTATTTGGGATATGTGATGTTTTATAGATTTGAGATTAAAAGATCTATTATTTTTTTTAACATTTGACAAATAGATTGCATACTCGATATGCTTCAATATTTTGCATCCATCTTTGCATAGGTATACGACAAAGATAAAATCTTTGAAGACATTCATTTTCAATATTTCTAATTATTATGACTATATGTCAACATCCACTAAAATAGGTATGTTTATTTATATCACATTTTTATCGTGCACACATTTACATGTGTAGTTAGCTTTAAACAACTCCTCCAAAAGTATTTAATATATATCTAGGTTCAAAGTGCTTCTAATTTTTATACTTGAGTTTTTTGTGTGAATTTTTTGTAGGAGATATTTTGTAGTCATTGCAGAAGATGGAAACATACAAGATGTTAGAAGCTTGTTAGTGATTGTTTATTATGTTTCACAGAAGAGAAGATGGGGTTAACAAAGGAAGAATTAAGTAACAAAATGTTGCTTATTGTAGACTTAGTGATATATTGATGATCTATCATGTTGATTTATCTAAATTTGAATATATTTTTTAATTTAATTTAAATACATCTTGGGTTTAAATTGATTCAATGTGCAATATATTTTTAAAAATTTGTTATGTAGGAGCTGCCAAGAATTTATTTACTTGTGAATTAGACCTTCTAAATTATAGTATGAATTTTTTTACTTGTGAATTAGAGTTTACTCAATTATAGAATCATCGTACATAGAAGGGAGATGGTCACTTTATTGCAAGTGGCATCTTGTTTTTTAGAATATTGAACTTAGATGATTATCTTGTTTTTCATAAGGGGGGTGATTATCGTTTATTGCATACTATTTCATTCTCTAAAATTGATTATATATAAAAGAGATAAGAATCAACATAGATAAGAAGGAGATGATTATCATTTATTGGTTATTTTTTATTGTGTAGTATGTTATTTTCTAAGAATCAATGTAGATAAGATGGAGATGATTATCTTTTCTTATAGGGTATCTTGTTTTATTTTATTTTGTTTAGACAAAAGTGGAAGAACCACTATATATATTTATATTTATAAAAACTGATTCAAAAAGAGCTCAATCAGGAAAGAACCAGGAAGAAAACTCGACATCGTCGCTTTATATACAAAGGTTTAAAAGAAAACCTTAACGCTATTTGATTAGTTTGTTACATTCGGAAGGTCATGGCCACCTTTGAAGAATGCAAGTGGTCAAAGACCCATACATTTCAAATTTTGAACTGCTAGTGGCTAAATTCAAAAATCAAATAGGATGCATCTCTAAACCAATCCCATAGGATGCATCTCTAAATCAAACTCTTGCAAAATAGCCATCTATTTCTCGTGACGCTCTCCCAAATCTGACTACATAACCAATCTCTTGACCACTTGGTCAGGCATAATGGCATATATATTGCTTCTCAAGATATATTGTCTAAACTTCTTGAATTATCTAACCAAGCTGAAAGCTTATTTCTCGAGGGCCCAATACCTCACTTCAACATTATTGAAAGGTGAACTCATAAAATTGATGCAGAGGCTTAGGGTGTCCAATCTAACACCTTTTTAAGCTTACAAAAATTAACACAGATCTCCTCTTGCTTCTTCTGTACATGCACCAAATTTTCCACCCAAGTGGAGTGGCGGATAGGAAAAATTATCATTGCAGCAAGTAACTTTTGAACTTCCTTGAAGATTAAGGGTTCTATCAACAAATTAACAGGTTGCTACTTTTGTATGAATGACTTTATGTTAGGCTTGAGAGTTATGTCATGGGTGATGATGGAAGTATCAAATATCTTCAGATCTTCATATCAAGTTGTGTTAACTTACCGATGACTTGATGCTTGACTCTCAGTAAAATGGTGATATAGGGTCCTTATATTACACATAATTTTGATTAAAAGTTAAAATATAGCATTAAAATCTAAATGATAAAGATATTTCATATGATGTTTTCGATATTAAAATGGTTGAGAAAATGGTTGTTCACTAACGATTTTTATCAGCAGGTTGCAAACAAATCATCCTTCTTCCACCAACGAGTCATTCCATTCAAGAAAGACCATGTTTGATGATATCAACGCACAAACAAATAGGGAGACAATTGCTAGACTATGGTCTAACTTAAAAAGAAAGGGTGATGGAAAATGTTATTGTCCTTGCAAACTTTGTAAGGGCTTAAAGACTCGAAGATATCTAATCAAAACAGCTGAGGAACATTGTAGGCAACATGGTCACATTGAAGGGGGAAACGAATTTCGTCCATTGGTATGTATTTTAATATTTTATAAAATACATAAGACATGATTTGATGATGACAACATGATCATGGTTAATATAAGGTCATCATTTTCATATAGGTCAACGTCCCTCAATTTCATGTTATGGACCATGACAATCTGGAGAATGTGGATTTCCAAACGAGGGAACATGGAGGTGTGAACATAGAAGTAGAAGGTAATGATATCATGGAAGAAGACCACGATGATGAAGAAGATCAATATGATCACGATGATCAAGATGATGATGATGTTGATGCAAAGCTTGATGTACCTTTACTTGAGAAGGCACACGAGCCCCTATATGAAGGCTCCGAAACAACTCTTCTTGCCGCTGTATTGTTGTTGGTGAACCTGAAGGTTATGAATGGTTTATCCAACGTAGCAATGACACGTATGTTAAGGTATGTCATCTTTTTTCATTATTTTAGTCGTAATTCCCTTGCAATTAATATTGGATGAATCATGTAGCAATTAATATTCTTTAAATTAACAAATTATATTTTTGGTCATAGGTTGGTAGGTGAGTGTTTGTTACCACCATCAAACATCCTACCTCGCTCATACCGAGAATTATCTGCCATTATGAAAGATATTGGAGTGGAATATCAAACAATACATGCATGTCCAAATGATCATATTATATATTATAAACAACATGAATTTGCAACAGAATGCCCTATTTGTCATATTAGTAGATATCAATAAGATCAAATAACAAAACAGGTGCCTTGCAAGGTTCTTCGACATATTCCCATTATTCCACGTCTGCAACGATTATTCAAGTGCAATAGCTTGGCACAATTTATGGATTACCATGCATGCAATAGAAGTCAAGATGGCATTATGCGAATGTCTGCAGATGGCTCGGCATTTAAGGAAATAGAAGAAAAATGGCCACACTTTAAAGAAGAACCTCGTAATCTCAAGCTTTCATTGGCAGCGGACGGTGTCAATCTGTTTGGAGAGATGAGATCTACTTACTCGGTGTGGCCTATTTTTGTTATCAACAATAACATTCCTCCTTGGTTGTCCATAAAGAGGGAGCACATAATGTTGTCACTAATTGTTCCAGGTATTTTTTGATTTAATGGTCATCTAAATTAATTTATTATTAATAATCCATCAAAATGGTCATAATAATTATGTAATGTTTTTGTTCATTCAACTAGGTAAGTACCAAGTTAAAGATATCAATGTATATATTGAGCCCCTTATCAATGAGTTGATGGTGTTATGGAATGGGGTCACTATGTATGACATCTCTAGACCAATAGGACAAAGACAATTTCAATTCCATGCAATGCTTGTATGGACAATACATGATGCCCCTGGGCTAACACATTTTTGTGGTATGTTCTCTTCATAACGCCTCTTTTTTGGTATGTTATAGTGCTAACACAAAGTTAACACATTTAATCCAATTAGACATGATCTTGTAGGTCTTCAGACAAAGGGAAAATTTGCATGTCCAGTTTGTGGTCCAAAGACAAAATCTCGTCATTCAAAAAGTTTGAGAAAGCAGGTGTTCGATGAGAATAGACACTTTCTCCACAGAAATCATAAGTACTGAATTACTGAAAAACATCATTTCAATGAGAAAGAAGAGACTACATCAAAGCCATGGAGAATGACACCTCGCCTATGGAAGTTGGCATACAATAAAATAAATCGTCGAGGTAATGTCATTCCATCTGATGGGTTTTGTTTCAAATTTATCTTTTGATATTGTGTTTTGTTTACTGATGATGTAATTGATGCTTGTGAAGGTCATCAAGGCATCAATGACCAACTTCCAAAAGGACTCAAAAGTTATCCTATGCAATTTACTAGGTTGCCGTACTACGAGCAACTCCCAATCGTGCATTTATTTGATCCTATGCATATTGGAAAGAATGTAACAGAGACATTATGGAAAATATTGGATGGAAGGCGTGACAAAGACCAAATCATCAAAATTTGTAGTGACATTGAAGAATCCAACCATGCAATGAAAATTTTTATTCAATCCAATCAAAATGGAGACCAGATTGATACAAGTGCTCTTCCATGGTTATTGTCGGAGTAGCGGAGCAATGCTATAAAAGAAATTATAAAGAAAATACGATTTCCTATAGGATTTGCTGCGAACATAAATGATCTCATATCAAAGAAAAGTGAATTTGGGCCAAGGATGAAAACACACGATTGGCATATATTTATTAAGGTAATTCATATTACTTTGTATTCACTATATATTTGTATATTGCATGTGGTTTTCATTGCATTCTTTTATAAAATATTGACGAGATCATTTTACAAATATTGCAGTATGTTCTACCTCTATCTCTCCCACACCACTTTGCCAATGGTGTCAAACAAGTTATATATGATCTTGGAAAATACATGAGGTGGTTGTCATCTAAAGAAATCAATAAAGAAGATATAAAATACTGGAAGAGAAAAATTCCTCTTCTTATGTGTGAAATGCAAAAGTGTCTACCTTCAACTTTTTTCAATGCACAAGAACATTACCTCTTACATCAAGTTGAGGAGATTGAATTGTGCGGACCTGTACCAACTAGGTCAATGTGGATGGTTGAGAGGCACTTGAAATTTTTGAAAGACTTGGTTTGACAGAGAGCATATCCTGAGGGTTCTATGGTAGAGGGATATATGGTATACCAGACCATGGTGTACATTAGTGAATATCTTCCTAAGTTTGCTGCAAAGATCCATGTAGATCGTATTTGGGATCCCAACTCCATTAATGAATTTGAAGAGGAGCACTTGATAGGCAAAGGTAGATTGAGGAAAGTGAGAGGTAAATCTAAGATGTTATTGTAGTTAATTAATTCTTATAAATCTGGTCAAGAGTCGGATGCAATAAATCTAAGATGTTTTTGATACAACTGGTCGAGAATGGGATGCAATACATTTGTATATTGCAAACAATCTTGATTGGATGACGGTATGGATTGAACGATGTCAAAAAAATGGTTGCTCATTAACATGGGAAGGTGTTGCTTCATTGGTTAGAGAAGCTCATCGTAATGGAGATCCCAATGTTACTCCAATGGTAATTGATCTAGCACATGGTTTAAGAGGTGGACAGGTACGTACAAATTTATTAATGATCATGACTCGTATGTTTCATATCAACTCATGATACAAATAATTTACACACTTTAAAAATTGCAGGTCAAGCACCACAAAGCTATGTACTATCATGGCCACAAATTTCGTATAAAAAAGTTGGATGATACAAAGAAAACTTGTGATTCTGGGATAAGTGCAGTTTTCGAGGTCACCAATATATCATCTAGAAATGACCTACATCCTCAACAATCTCAAAATCAATACTATGGCATCTTAGATGATATAATTGAGTGCGACTTTAACTCCTTCAAAGTAGTTCTATTTGTCGTCAAATGGTACAGGCTACGACTGAATCAAAATGATCCAGATAGAACTGTTATTCAACATGATAATGGATTTACAATGATTAATACAAGGTCGTTTGAGCCAGTTGGAGATGAGCCCTATGTTCTTCCAAGCCAGTGTGAGCAAGTGTTTTACTCAGAGGTTCCACATAAACAGGGTTGGTCATTTGTTGTTAGACATGATCCAAGAGGAAGGCCGATAAAGTATAATGTTATGGAAGAAGAAGATACTGAAGATGATGAAGAAGCAGATGATGATGATGATGATGATGATGATGATGATGATGATGATGATGATGATGATGATGATGCTGATGGTGGTGGTGATGATGATGATGATGATGATGATGATGGTGATGGTGATGACGATGGTGATGGTGATCATGGTGATGATGATTGCGGTGATGCTGTTGATGATGGTGATGATGGCGATGGCGATGGCGATGATGATGATGATGGTGATGATGATGATGATCAATGACATAATTGAAATGGTTACATATTTATTGTGTTCAATTCTAATGATTACATATTTATGTTTTGCTTTAAATTGTAATGGTTACATATTTATTCTGTTCAATTCTAATGATTACGACATATGTGATTTATAATTACCAATTTTTTGTTTACGATGCTCAATTAATTGCTGTTGATACATGTATATTTGTGTTTGATTATCACCCTTTTTGCAAACAGGCAATTGACTATAGACATTGTCACCCCGGCCTTCTGTTGACGATCTTGCATTCCACACATAAGGTAAATTTGTTCATGTTTACGATGTTGCATATTGTTCATGTTATCTTCTAAGTTATTTGTAGCATACGTATCATGTAATATTTAGCTAACTTAAGATAAATGATTAACATATGCAGTAAATTTGACCCCTTTGGCATGGATTGTGCACAGTGACATGGATCTGCAGGTATAAGTCAATAAATAGACATAATTTTCTTATATTCTTCTTGTTTATCACTGAGCACGTATGTTATAAATAGACATATTATATAATCATATAATGTATATATAGACAAAGAACCATATAGAAATATAATATATAATCACTTTCAACCTAGTACATTTTATATCTCTCATGTATAGACAAAGAAGAACTGTACGTATGGGTCACGACTTGATTATTCTATATATATTGACATGGCAATATCTCATTTGATGGATTGCAACACCCACCAAATAGGTACTTGTCAGATCTATCTACATCGAATGAGGGAAATGAGGGAATGCTAGATGAAAGTTCTACATGTAGTACGGCTAAAACAGGGAGATCAACTAGAGGTCAAAAGATTAGAAAAAAATTTGACAAACGCATGCAATATTTCCTTGCTATGGGGGGTCATGTTCTTATGATGATGAGACCAAAGGTGACATCAAGGTTCCCTTTCGGTACACACACATTGAGAAAGAATGGGTACCCAATGAGCTACCTCCAATTAATACTGATTTTTGTGTTAATGAGAGGATATATCGCATTGCTCCATCCTCATTACATGGTTTGGGCCTATTTTCCATGGATGGGATAAAGGTATATTACAATAGAGTTGTTGAATTGTTCGAGTATGTCGGTCCGTGTTACAATTACAATGATTGGATGTGGATTGTTCAATATAAAAAAAGTATGCGTAGGTATGCACTATCAGCTAATTATATACAAAGGAAAGAAAATGATCAAAGTAAAAGATTTGCAATGTACATTGATGGGAGACCAAAAGCAACAGGTAATATTGTGGGTTTTATAAATAGTACGCGACCTTCATCAACTAATAAGCAACCCAATTGCATATTTGAGGTGCGCGAGGGGAATCAAGTTTTTGTATGTGCAATAAAATCAATAAGTGCAGGGGAAGAACTGCTAATAGATTATCATTTAAATCGCATAGATACAAACAAAGTTACTATCATGAGGGTGGTAAGTACTATATACTATTTTATTAATAAGTTTTTTTTTGCTAAGTCTATTGCTTTTAGTTCGCTAAAGTTTTTATATTTAATCTTTGTCACAGGATGATATGGATCCTGCACATGATAGAGGCCACGAGGATGCTCCTCCCACTTGTTCTTCAGCAAAGGTAAACCTTATTAAAATTGTACAAATTAGATAGTTGAAAAATGTTATATTATTACGTTATTTTATTTATGGTTTTGGAGTTTTTATGATAGTTTTACTGATATTCCTATCACAATTTGATGTTTAGGATAAGGGAAAAGCACCCTTGACAGTAGAGGCAATAGCTACCCCTGATGATGATGATCTTTTTGCAGATTCGCCTAATGTTATAATCATGGTAAAGAAAAAAATGAAACAAATCAATAAAGATATAATTAACATTTTGTATGAAAGAAATCCAAGTGAGGAGATGCTCAGGAGGCTAACTGAATTAGAAAGCCCCTTAAGCTCATCAACTGGTTCGTAAGGCACAACACTTGGTGAAGGTTTTGCAAATGAGGATGCAAGCAGAGTGGGTTTAACCAGGGAGGAAACTCCATAGTTAAGTGCGCTCGAGTTGGAGTAGTACTGGGATGGGTGACCTCTCGGGAAGTCCCGGTGCTTCACCTCTGTGAGCATCAGCTAGAGCCAATGAGTGCTAAGTGTTCCATTCATTCTCATGAGAGATGGGTTCGTGTGAACCACTACTCATGAATCACGGGTCAATGAGTTTGACTCAAAAAACTACACAGTTGAATGTTGATAGCAATATCACAATTTGACTTGCTGTGGAAAATATCTCCTACTTATTAATTGACGAGCTTAAGGGGCTTTCTAATGAATGGTTCATAAGGCATAACACTTGGTGAAGGTTTTGCAAATGAGGATGCAAGCAGAGTGGGTTTAACCATGGAGGAAACTCCGTAGTTAAGCGTGCTCGAGCTGGAGTGGTACTGGGATGGATGACCTCCCGGGAAGTCTCGGTGCTTCACCTCCGTAAGCATCACCTAGAGCCAATGAGTGCTAACTGTTCCATTCATTCTCATGAGAGATGGGTTCATGTAAACCACTACTCATGAATCACAGGTTAATGAAAAGAACTCTAAATGCACCTTACGTATGTAACATTTTTTTTTTATAAAAAATAGCATTGGTCAAAATTTCGACCAATGCCACTAAAAACTTCCACCAAAGGATGGTCGAAATTTTGACCAAAACAACAAAATTTCCACCAATTGAATGGTCGAAATTTTGACCATCTCATCCGTCGAATGTATAGCATTTCGGTCCAACATTTGATGTTTTCGTCGAAATTTCGACCAACATTTGGTGGAAATTTTTGCTGCCACCGGTCGAAATTTTGATCAATCCCAGGTGGAAATTTGTTCGACAATTGGTCAAAATTTTGACCATTATAAAAAAATGACGACAATTTTGGAGCGTGGACTCAGTCGAATTTTCGACCTATGTTTTAGTCGAAATTTTGACTGATTATACGTATGTCAAAAATTTGACAAAAAAAGACCGACGACAATGTTGGTCATAAATTCGACTAATTTCGGTCAAAATTTTGACCAATTCTTGGTCAAAATTTGAGGTCAAATTTACTAGTGAGTTATAATCATTCTCACACTTAACTTTGATGTGCAAAAAATGGGCAAAGCACTACAGTTCTAAAGGATAATCAGTGCTATTTTGTAATATGTTTTATGAGGATCAACTTAATATAAAGGACAAATCAAGAAGGATTTAGAATAGAGAAATAATTAAATACGGTGGAAGTGTTATGTCAGACCTCTCAACAGGGATCACGGGCACACCATTTTTCAAGGTGATGAAGTTTTCATTGATCAAGATGATGTATTGGAAGAGATTAATATTAGTGAGGGAAGGTGAAGGGACAGAGTCAAATTGATTCGTCTTCATTGTATTTTCAAAGTTTCTTGTTCCCAATCTCTTTGTATTCATGAAAATTGAAAGGTCATCAGTCCCTACGAGCATGATACATTGTAAACTCTATAAATTCTTTGAATGAAGTTAATAAAAGGGTCGGCAAAATTGTTGGTGTAAGAGACTTGATGTTGCAAAGTCAATTGAAGAGTGTTTTATGTCAATGATTTTCTGTTCCATTTAGTTAGAAGTTGTTGCTTCTATGTTTCTTTCTTTAAATCCGAATTACAGAAGAAAAGGAAAGATGTTTCTTTCTTTTGTCATGAGGATATGAATAAACCACAGTAGGATGTGCTTTGGGGTGTTCGAAGAAGGATTCATTAGAAGTCTTTAATCATTTCATTTATATTTCTGCTAGAAATTGCTATAGATTGGTTAAACACTGAGTGTATGGATTCATAGTATGTGTGAGTTTTGCAACTTGGTTCATAGATAGAAAGCTTTTCTTGCCTGAATTAAGTTTTGGTTAGACTTAATTTGGTTTGCCTCTTCTGCTCTCGGGTTAAGAGCATACCCCGCATTAGTTTTAGGAACAAAACATAATTCCTTGAATACCATTCACATAGGGAGCTGTACCTACCAATTCAGAGAAAAGCTGGCAATCAGAAAATGGCTTTTCAACCGTTGTAACCAGATATTGTTCATCATTTGGGCACTAAGAGTTATTTCCATAAGAAACAAGAAAGGACAAATCTGTTTACTAACACATCCTTGTGGTGGGAGCATTTGCAACTGGATCGAAAAAAGAAAGGCAAAGACAAAATCAAGGTATGGAATAAAATGGTGAATAAATTGAAAGGAAAGTTCTTACCTTGTGATTATCAGATTAACCTAGTTAGACGAATGCAAAGTTTAAGGCATAAAGATAGCTTGGTAAAAGAGTACACTGAGGAATTCTATAGATTAGATATCAGATCTGGACATGATGAAGATGATGTGGAAAGAATTGCTAGATACCTAAATGGTTTGAGAGTTTCCATCCAAGAGGAAATCAGTTTGGTCAAGTTGGAGAACATTGAAGAGGCTTATCAATTTGCATTGAAGGCCGAGGAGAAATTGACCAAGGGACATGAGTAGAGACAAAGAGGTCAAGGTGGTAGATTCCCTAGAGGAAGAGGTAGATCTTATGGTGAAAATGGTAGATCTGAACCTGAAAAGACAAATTTGGACAAAGGAAAGACCGAGTGGAAAGGTGAAAGTTCATTTAGAGGCAGAGGCAGTAACTATCAAGGTAGTTATAACAGAGGTAATTTCTAAGGAACTTGTTACAATTATGGAGAAGAAGGACATAGATCTTTTGAATGCACACATGCTAGCAAGAAGGCTGGTAGCAGTAGAAATGCTTTGGTGCAAGAAGAGTCACCGAATGAACCTATGAAGGAAAATAATTTGATGGTAAGAAGAGCACTATGGAATGAAAGCAAAAGGGAAGATCTGGTAAGGAAAAGTTTGTTCAAGAACAGATGTAGAGTTTTCGACAAATTTTGGAAGGTAATCATTGACAGTGGTAGCTCAAAGAATCTGGCATCTGAGGAAATGGTCACAAAATTATAGTTGGAAAGGTTGGAACATCCGAAGTCCTATCAGATCTCATGGATCAAAGATGAGCATACACTCCTGGTAAGTGAACAATGTTATGTGAATTTGAAAATTGGAAAGTACTATGATAAGGTATTGTGTGATATCATGCCTATGGATTGTTGTCATATTTTGTTGGGTAGACCTTGGCAATATGATAGACATACTATATATGATGGGAGATTGCATAAGTATACTATTGTGGCTGATGGAAGAAAACAAATCTTGTTACCTTTGATGGAAGAACCTGTTAGTAATGTTTACACATCTATGAAAGTTTTCTTGATGGAAGGAAGAAAGTTTGTTAAGGATTTGAAGAAGAATGATGTATGTTTTGCTGTGATTCCTAACAAACCGAGTAAGAAAACTAAGGATAATGTCCCTGAGGAGATTGATAAGTTACTCACTGAGTACAGTGACATCATTTTTGATAATGTACCTGATGGTTTTCCACTGAAGATAAGTATTGATCATTGCACGGATCTAATCCTTGGAGCTAGTTTACCGAATAAGGCACCTCATCAGTTGACACCTACCGAGAATCAAGAATTGAACCGATAGATTCAAGAGTTGCTAGATAAAGGTTTGATCAGAGAAAGTTTGAGTCCTTGTGCAGTACCTATGGTATTGGCACCTAAGAAGAATGGAGAATGGAGAATGTGTACTGATTCCAGAGCAATCAATAAGATAACAGTGAAGTATAGGTTTCCTATACCAAGAATGGATGACATAATGGATAGTTTGACTAGAGCAAAGTATTTCACAAAGATTGATTTGAAAAGTGGGTATCATCAAATCAGAATTAGAGAAGGTGATGAGTGGAAGATTTCTTTCAAGAAAAAAGAAGGTTTGTATGAGTGGTTGGTTATGCCTTTTGGTTTAACTAATGCACTAAGTACTTTTATGAGCTTGATGAATGAAGTTTTGAAGAAATTCTTGGGTAAGTTTGTGATTGTATATCTTGATGATATTCCGATATTGAGTAAGACCAAAGAAAAACATTTGTTTCATGTTAGACAAGTTTTGCAGAGACTGAAAGAGGAAAAGTTGCTAATAAATATGAAAAAGTGTTCATTCATGAAAGAGGAGATTGTGTATTTGGGATTTGTAATTTCAGTTGATGGTTTGAAGATGGATCTTGAAAAGGTTGAAGCTAAATTATGAATTGGTCTACACCTGTGAATGCTAGTGAGGTAAGATCATTTCATGGTTTGGCAAGTTTTTACCGAAAGTTCATAAGGAATTTTAGTTCAATTTGTAATGCTATGACCAAGACTATGAGAGGAGATAAAAGAGAATTCAAGTGGACACATGGAGCTAATAAAAGTTTTGAGACCCTAAAGTAGAAGGTTGCTGAATTGCCTGTTTTGGCATTGCCTGATTCAATAAGGTATTTCAAGTGGAATGTGATGCAAGTGGAAGTGCAATTGGAGCTGTGTTGAGTCAAGAAGGTAAAATTGTTGCTTTCTTTAGTGAAAAGTTGAATGATGCTAGAAGGAAATATTCTGTGTATGATCAATAATTCTATGCTATTGTTCAAGCATTGAAGAAATGGAGACACTATTTGATACCGAGTGAATTTGTGTTGTATATTGATCATAAGGCTTTACAATACTTGGGTAGTCAGAATAAGTTGAATCAGAGACATATGAAATGGGTTGAGTATTTGCGGAGTTATACATTTGTGATAAAACATAAAAGTGGAGTCACTAACTGAGTTGTTGATGCATTGAGTAGAAGATCTTTGATGACTGAGATGAAAATTGAAGTTCTTGGTTTTGATGAGATGAGAGATTTGTATGAAACTGATCCTGATTTTTCTGAGCCATGGAGAAAGTGCAAAGCACCTATTCAAGATCAATCGAGTACAAAATGGGAAGAATATTTCATTCAAGAAGGTATGTTGTTTAAAGGTATTCAATTGTGTATACTGAGAGGATAAATGAGAACTAATTTGATGAAGGAGAAACATAGTAGTGGTTTGGCTGGACATTTTTCTATTGATAAAACTTTGAATTTGCTTAAGGAGAAATACTTTTGGCCATAGATGTATAAAGATGTTAAAAAATTTGTGAAAAGTTGTGGAATTTGTCAAGTTGTAAAAGGAGTAAGTTAGAATACTGGATTGTATACACTGATTGTTGTACCTGAGAAACCTTAGACTGATATTAGTATGGATTTTGTTCTTGGCTTACCAAAGACAGTAAGAGGTAATGATTCTATATTTTTTGTAGTAGACAGATTTTCAAAGATGACACATTTTACACCTTGTAGAAAGACATCAGATGCAATACATGTAGCATATCTTTTCTTTAAGGAAATTGTCAGATTGCATGGATTACCAAGGAGTATTATCTCTGACCGAGACAGTAAATTTGTTGGATACTTTTTGAAGACTCTTTGGAGAAAGTTTGGCACTGACTTGAAATATAGTTCTACATTTCACCCACAAACCGATGGATAGATAAAAGTTGTAAACGTAAGTTTGGGAAATCTTTTGAGATGTTTAGTTGGAGACACACCTAGTAATTGGGATTCTGTGTTGGCACAAGAAGAGTTTGCATACAATAATTCATTGAATAGGAAAACTGGAAAAACACCCTTTGAGATTGTGAATGGAATACCACCGAGATGTATATCTGATTTGAGAGACATTGCTGATGAAAGTAAGAGAAGTGATGAAGGAGTGAAATTTGCTGAGTACATGAAGACATTGCATGAAGATGTGAAAATCAAGCTGGAAGAGAGTAATCGGGATTACAAAGATAGAGCTGATAGATCAAGGAGACATAAGACTTTTGATGTTGGTGATGAAGTGATGGTTCATTTGAAGAAAGGTTAATTTCCTATTGGAACATATGGGAAGTTGAAGATGAAGAAGTTTGGACCTTGCAAGATTTTGAAGAAATTCGATAGGGGAAATGCATATGAGATTGAGTTACTTGATGACATGGACATATCACCGATTTTCAACATTGTTGATTTGTATGAGTATCATGAACTTGATGAAGTTATGATAGTACCGATGGAATATCCTAAGATTCAGAATGAGGAAGTTGAGCAGATTTTGGAGCAAAGAATTGGCAAGAGTACAAGAGGTAAACAGTGTATGGAATATCTAGTAAAGTGGAAGAATAGACCGATTGAAGACTATTCATGGATCTCATAGTCTAAGTTGGATGCAGCTCAAACCAGACCTGCTGAATGATTCAGAGAATAATTTCTAAATAACCCCAGGTGTTTGATGCAGGAGCATCTCAGGTCCTTGGCAATCCTGTGTCACCAAAAAGATTTTGAAATTTGTTTGTGATGCTCGGTTCTTGCTTTGACTGAGTTGGTCAGTAGTTGGTCAGTTTCCTTTGGTTACTGAGTGTGGTCAGTTATCTCCTGGGTAGTTGGTTGTTTCATTGGCGCTCGACGATGCTTTTCTGTTGCTCAGTCATCCTTGCTTACCGAGTAGTTTATTTTGAGTTTATGTTTAGGCCGACTTGTGGATTAATTATGGGTCATGGATTTAATGCTGGTATCCATCATTAGGAAGCATGTGGTCCCAGATCTAACTGTTCCTTCCATTGATTGTGGATCTGAAGGCTGACTCAGTTCGGTAGCCTCTTGTATAAGTATAGTTGTTTGGTTAGAGTTTAGGGAGTGAGTTTTTGGGATAGAAGATAGAAGATAATAGAATCAAGATTTTTGGCAGATCCTTGCATGTTTGAGGACTTCTATAAGTCATTGTAATAACTAGCCGTAACCGGGAAGGACTTACAGCCTGACATGTATGAATCAATTTGAATGAAGATAATATACCAATGATCCTGCTTTCTTTCTCTCACTGTGTTGTTGTTGCTTCTGCATGTTGTTGAAGCAAGGCTGGATCTATAGGGTGTGCCATCATTTGGCCCATAAGGTCCCTGTCCTTGCATTAGCCATGGCCTTCATTCAATAAAATAAGGACTTGGTGTGAGAGACACATAAGTAATGAGTGCACCTTGCAAACCTTGTCAAATAGTTTCTTTTTAGTTATTTTTCCTTCTAGGAGAAAGAAGGATTGAGTTTTTAACAATGGACCCCTTTTGATTGACGAAAAAGGTTTATATGTTGTGGATTGGATTCCAAATTTTGATCCTTTATTAGAGAAAGTTAAAGAGATTCCTATCTGGGTTAAAATGCCTAACCTTCCTCATGAATATAGGGATTAGAAAACTCTAAAGTTGATTGGAGATAATTTGGGGAATTTTTTTTCAGTTTAAAGAAGTAGTGGACAACAAAGATCTATCACTTTATCCAAGAATGTTGATCTTATAGAAAGAGGTTCATCCATTACCAGACATTGTTGAAATCATGACTGAAGAGGGTCTATGGAAACAAAGGATAGAGATTGACATATGTGAAGATCTTTCACAAGAGGATGAGGGTAAGATGAAGCAAAGCAAGGAGTTGGTCTTGGAGAAAAGTAAAGGCATGAACAAAGATCTTCTATCTGAAATGATTCTAAAGCTCTCAGAAAATAAGAGGGAAAAAAATTTGGAGGCTCAAACTTTGGGTGCAACTTTGGAAAATTTTCGTTATGTGGATAGTAATCAAGATATCTTAGTAGGATGGTTGAATTCTCAGAAGTATGTGATAGATAATATTTTTAATAATGATAATGGTTATATATCTATAGATTCAGAAGAGTTTAGAGTCCAAGGGGAAGAAGATTTAAATAATAAGGTGGACTATGGCTCCTCCTTTTGTACCCAAGATATTGGGGCAAAGGTTGGGGTAGAGAGCATTGGCGGTGATTTGATTATGTCTAGATGTTGTGAACAATAGTCCCAGATAGGACAGAGTATGATTAATGAAAAAATTCAGGTAGCTAGTGTGGGGATGCAATTACAGTTTGGAATGGTTGGGGAAGGTTAAAATAATACTTCTTTGAAAGTACAAAATGGTTTGGAGGTCTGCATAGCAGAATGAGGTTCTAAATCTCAAGCTAAAAGTGTTGTGGAATGCAGAGATTTAGTTACAAGATGAAGAACAGAGAAACTAATTCTGCACTTGGTCCTTGAGTAAGGTCTCATAGAGGTTGCAGTTGAGGTGCTCTATCTTCATAGAGCCTTAGACATGATAGGAATCAACATGGATGAAGGATTTAAAGATATTCAAATTTCTCCCATTCTTAACCTTGAGAGTTCCTTTGAAGGGGTCAAAGATAGTAGTGGGAATATGGGGGCATCTGAATTGGAATGTGCTTCCCAGGAGGAGGAGGAAGGAGTAGATGACTTGGGGCTCATGGACAATACTGATGTTCTTGAGGTTAGAAATATTGAGAAAACCCTAGTAGTCAACAACAAGCCAAATAGTGGGGAAAAGAAAAAAAGGGGTGCAAAATCAACAAAAATGAAGCTCGCTTTGGCAGGGAGTGCTACAAATCAGAGAAAACTATTGAGATTAGAAAATGGATATTCCCTTTCTTAGGAGCCATGAAGTTCCTTTCATGGAATGTCAGGAGATGCAATAACCCTAACAAAGTACGCCTGATCAAAATGTGTTTTGATCAGGTTTGACCTGATGTAGTGTTTTTACATGTGACTAAGCTCAGTGGTGATGATATTATTTTATTTAAGAAATGTTTTCCTAGATGGTGTTGTTGCTTTTCTATTTTTGTTGGGGCATCTAACAGATTAGGAGTTCTTTGGTTAGATATTTTAGTTAATATTAGAGTGAAGGAGAAGAGTAGGAATTGGATGTGGGTGGAAGTAGAATCAAATCAACTCTTTAATAAGTTCAATTTTATTAATATTTATGGCCCTAATAGTTCAACGGTGAAGAAATCTTTATGGCAAGAGCTTACAAGAATTTTGCAGAATCATGCAAATGAGTAGTTTGTTGTAGGTGGGAATTTAAATGCCATACTTAGTCCGATTGAGAAGATGGTGTGGGGAGAGGTTAGGTGGGTCAAAGACAGAAATTTTGATGAATTCAACATGGAGAATGGACTGATCAAGGTCAAAATGAGGAATGGACAATTTACTTGGACTAATAGGTAGAGTGGCTTTCTGAACATAGCTGAGAAATTAGATAAGTTTCTAATTGCGGGAAACTAGGTCGAAGTGGATTGGGTTTGCACTACTGAAGTCCTCCCCATCACAGATTCAGACCACTACCCTATTATTTTATACATTCAAAAAAATCCAATTTATTAAAGAGCATCTAAAGATATAGAACAAAGAAGTATTCAAAAATATCTTTGTGGAAAATATGAGAATAGAGAAGGAGCTTATTGCTCTGCATTCTAACATTATTGAGAAAGGTATGGATGAGGCTGATTTTGAGTTGGAAAAAGGTTTAAGGAATATGTTGAAGTCTTAGCCAAAGAGGAGGTTTTCTAGAGACAAAAGTCTCGCAAAACTTGGCTCAAGGAGGGGGACAAGTATACAAAATTATTTCACAACTCTGTTGAAATGAGGAGGACCAATAATAAGATATTTCCCATTAAAGATGCTAATGGGGTGTTGCTGCAATCTCCAAAGGAAATTAATAATGAGGCAGTAAGATATTTAAAAGACATTTTCAAGGTGATTTGTTGAACACTAATAATTATCTAGATATCTTAGAGGTGATTCCTAGGTGTGTAACTGAGGTTCAAAATAATAGCTTGATGCGTCCTATTTCAAAAGATGAAGTTAGGTGAGCTCTTTTTGATATGGAAAGTGCAAAATTCCTGGGCCTAGATGGGTACTCATCCATTTTCGTAGATTTTTTAGGACATTGTTGGCACAAAAGTCTAGGAAGTTTTTGAGGAATCAAGATGATGTGGTTTTGTTCTAAAAGACTTAAATAATATGTTTATTGCTCTTATCCCCAAAAAGGATGAAAGGAACTCCTTTTCCATTTTTAGGTTGTAACACTATATATAAAATCATCTAAAAAATAATTGCAAATAGGTTGAAGGGCATTTAGACATAGACATTTCCAATGAACAGAGTGGGTTTCCCCAAATAGATCTATCTATGAGGGGATAATTATTACCCATGAATCAATATATTTAGTGAGGACTGTTGGAACATAGAGGATGATGATTAAAATAGATATTAGGAAGGCATATGATGAAGTGAACTAGGTTTTTCTATTAAAAGTGATGGAGAACTTTGGATTTACATGGAATGGGTTAGATGGGTGGAGAGTTGCATTAGCACCCCAAGGTTCTCAAAGATAGTTCATGGTAGCCCTTAGGGATTCTTTGAATCTAATAAGGGCATTCATCAAGGTGATCCATTGTCACCATTTCTATTTATAATAATGGCCAAGCCATTGGGAAGGTTGATATCCAAAAGGCAAAATAGTGGAAAGGAATTAAAGTGACGGAAGGTATGGACCCAATATCACATCTTCAATTTGTAGATGACACATATCTAATGGGGGAGGCCATCTTGAGGGAAGCAAGGGTGATAAGGGCAACCTTAGATCAATATAGTAGAGCCTCGGGTTAGTGCATTAATTGGCATGAATATGAAGTTTATTTATTTAACACAAATATACAGGTGCAAGTTTTATATGTAGAATTCTTGGGATGAGGGTTGGGCATCTTCCCGAAAAATATTTGGGGGTCTCATTGTTTGGTGGAGCCTCTAAAGCCAATTTGTGGAAGGATCTTATTGATGGCTTCTTCAGGCACATGGAGGGATGGAAGAATAAATGGTTAACTTCTTCTGGTAGGATTTTAATGCTTAAATATGTCATATCTACTATACCAATTTTTTCAATGATGTGTTTGAAAGTCCTTGGGAAAGTTATTAAATTGATAGAGCAAAAATTGAGAAAGTTCTTTTGGAATAGAGAAAATGATGAATAAAAACATCCTCTACTTGCATGGAGTAAATTTGTAAAGCTAAGAGTGATGGGGGAGCGGGCATTAGGGACTGGCATTTGATGAATGTTACTTTGGGAGCCAAATTAGTGTGGAGTATTTATAAGTTTCTGAACCTGCTATGGGTGAAAGTGATATAAAGGCTAAATACTTGGACAATATGGAGAACAACATGATTTTGACAATTATAAATCCCCCCAAGGGTTTGAAAATTTAGAAATTTATAATGGATTGCATATCTATTATTAGTAATCACCTCTCATGGTGAAATGGGAATGGTCACAGTGCTAACTTTTTGGAGGATTCATTGTGTGACCTACCAAATTTAAAAGATAATGGATAATTTCATGACTTAAGAATTTATTTCTTTCAGAGGTGGGGTGAAAATGTTGTAATTATGTGGAATTAAGAAATGGTGTTTGTGGGAAAGAATGGGGTTGGAAAAACTTGGAAGGCCTTGATCTCAATGAACATAAATTGGATATAATGAGATAAATTAATATTTCAACAAAGGTTATTTTTTATCATTCAAAAGGAAGATAAGATCATTTGGTGTGCTTCTAAGAGTGGAGATTACTCAATAAAGGTTGGATACCAACTTTTGGATCAGGAAGAGGTGGACGAAGCTTGGCCAATAAAATTATTATAGGGGTAGGAATATCTACCAAGGGTAGGCTCTTTCATTTGATTGGCAGCAAAAGTAAGGATTTTGACAGGGGATTCTGACACTTGGTTCCAGGGGCCTACTAGGTGTGTTATGTGTGAAGAGGAAGAGGAGTGTGTTGATCACTTGATTCTTAACTGCAAGGTAGCTAAGGAATGCTGGGACATGTTAAGAGGCAAATTGGGGTGGTAGGGTCCATTACAAAACACATTAAGGTCAATTTTAGTGGGTTAGCCTCTTGAGCATGAAAATTTAGTGTTATCAAGTGTTTGGACAGTACGCCCATATATCTTAATATGGAGCTATAGAAGAAAATAAATAAAAGGATATTTATGGGAAATATGGAGGCTTTAGAAAGAATCAAGTTTAGAATCAACCATATGATAGAGGAAGTGGTTGGAGAAGCAACTTCTCTAGTGCATGGCCTAATCTCTTACACATTAGGAGATCAAAGACTACATTCATGTTGGCCTGCCATTAAAGTCAGAATGGGGGGTGTTTTTTTTAAGGAAAACATGGTAAAGGACTAAGGGATGAGGTTAGATGGTAGATGTCCAAGGATGATTGGGTGAAGATTACATTCGATGGTGCAACAAAGAATAGTCTAGGTCATTCGAGAGCTGGGATTATTGTCAGAGATAGAAAAGGGGATACTTTGGCCATAGGAGCTCAAAGACTATTAGTTGGTTCAAATAATTTGGTTGAGGCTAAAGGATGCATTGCTAGTAGTAAGAAATGGGAAAATGATGGGCTTTAGGAAAATTAACCTTGAAGGTGATTCTTTGATAATTGTTCAAGCTATCATGAAGAGGAGATGTCATTTACAACCATTCATGGAGGCAATTCTGGAAGTGCTAATTTGTTTTGAGGATTTTAATGTTAGCCACATCTTAAGAGAAGGCAATGGAGAGGTAGATGCTTTATCTAAATTGGATTTGTCCTTTGGAGATGAACATGAATTATGTTTTGAAAACTTTAGAAGATAATACGCTTTATATCGGTGGGTGTCAAGTTGGAAGGGAATCATATTAATTCATGGTAGAGATTTCATTTATTGTGAGTAAGCACGAGAAAGGGATATAAAACAAATTTAATACAAACTACCATTAATTAAAAGACATGTGAAGGCATGAGGTAAGGATTTTAAATGACAGTAGTCTTTTCATCATTTAATTCCCACGCGCAGAGGATGATTGAAGTTCTATTTATTGGTGGAGTCGATTGCAATCTATTTTCACTTTCTTATCTCTCCTTTGTGAATAGCGCCACCTTGAGTGACTTTAGGGAACAATGGAGGCAAATTTTTTGGTGTCCCCTATGAAGCAGTAGAAGGGTTTCCTAGGGCCATCTAGGAAGGAACGTCTTCGTGGATTGCAACAGATAAACTCAAAGAAAATGATAGAAATTGTAATGGGGGTTTTGGGACCAAAATTTTAGGAGAATAAGAGGCGGTGGAGGCTTAATTTGGACATCATTTCTATGGTGATAGCATGAGGTCTTAAACTTGTAGAGTATATTGAGACAGTTTGCTGGGTGGCAACATCTCTTTTTGAGGAAGATTTTTTGGTGGGCTTAGAATCCATACTAGAATGGGCATTCCCAAGGGTTGGGACAGAAATATCGGAAGGAATCAAGGATGTAGAAGAGGCAAGAGAGTTTGGTGTTTTTACTTTCATTAGGTGGATGGGGAAAACTAATAAGGAAGAATACAAGCTGGAGAGGCTGATAAGATGGGAAGAAATGAAGCTACAAATCCGACGCCATGAATTTGAAGTGCATGAAGTTATGGTGGTGTTTCTGAATGTGGTGCTGCGACGTATGAGGACACAAGCTACTACAAGGGAACTCTATGAAAGGAGTTAAAGGTGGTTTCACTATTGTCAAAATTTTGAGGTTCCACTGTTCAAAATTGCCAGTGTTTGTAAATTCTTTTGTATGTCGGACTGTGTCCATGGGTTGTTTTGGCATGATTTTTGGTTTGGAATGTAGCTAGCTTAGCGGTTGGAATAATAGATGATTTTATTGATTGGGTATAAAAAAGAGATGGCCAGAAGGGGTGACATGTATTTTGGTTGTAAATGCTGATGACATGCATAGGTGGAAGGGTTGTTTTTCGCTAATTGTTTAGAGATCTTATAGTTGAAGACTTAACTACTATGTAAATATTATTTACTAGTATTTGTATCTTTGGAGGGTGCAAGGGTTAAGCTGATAGTTCTATTTATATTAAATGATGTCACTGTAGTGCTGATGTAGAAAGTTCGCTCATAATATTTTGTGTGCACAATAAAACATTAGTAGGATAATTTCATCTTTATTGTTTTTTCTTCCTTGGTACCCATCGAGTACACCCTGTTCAACTTTTCCTTCGCTGAGGTTCATTCTGTCTTTTCAAGAATTTATCTTCTTCGCAAGTTTTACCAGTAGCTCTGCACCCTGTTTCGTCCACAATGAACTTCACAGGCTCTTGGTCAGAATGGCTTATGCTTTTATTGTCCTTCTCCAAAAGAATGGGTGCAACAACATTATCATTGTCATTAATGAAGCACAAACTATTTTTTTGGTTTCCATCATGATATGAGACATGATGTATTGGTGATATGGAAAGTTTGATCATAATATTTTTGTTACACAATAAAACATAAGGTAGAATAATTTCATTGTTATTGTTCCATACACACAAAATAATTACATTTTTTTTGGACAACTATGCTAAGTTAAATTATGTTATAAACTAATCCCAAAGTATAATTCATTTCAATTTTTGGGCATCTATGCTTTCAACTTTTGAAAAAAAAATATTCACACCCTTAAAAAAGAGAACTCCCACACTCTCCCTATCCTTGCATTTATATCTTTCTCTCTCACACACATAAACACTCCTTCATTCTCCCTCCCGATCTCTATTTTAGCTCACCCCTCTTCTTTTTCCCCCTCTCCTCCCTCCTCTTCCCATTTCTCTCTCCCACTCACTTCCTCTTTGTCTCTCCCTTCATATCTCTCTCATATACAACTTTCTCCCTATTCCCCCCCCCCTTCTCCCTCTCTCTCTCTTACACACACACACACACACACACACATTCATCTTACTCGGTACTACCTTCTCTCCCCACTCTCTCTACCTCTCTCTCCTTATCTCTCCCTATATCCCCCTATCTCTATTGCCCTCTCTCGAATAAAAAGAGTTGATGTAAAAAAAGAAAGGTTCAAACAAGTACTTCTATTATTTAAACAAATGAGAGTTTTTAGTTCATATATTATCTATTAAAATATATTAATTTGCCCCAACTTGAAAGAATGATTATAATAGATATAATATTATAGAGAAAAATACTAACATTAATATATAGTTGAAAAGAAAGTGACCAGGAGTTTCAAACATCATCTTTATCTATCATAAGTTTGTCATTTCCTTTGAACAATGTTGGACATCTAATCAAATATGCTATCAAAACTAATCAAATTTCAATATTGATAAAAGCTATTCCAACACAATCTAAGTTAGAAATAATTACAATATTCTATATGAATTGTGGAAATTTTACGTCACTAATTATTAAAATATACTCTACTATGGAATCCTCTCCCCGCACATACGTACATCCCATTTCAAATTTGTTATTCCAATTCTCTATCACAATTCAATTATAAAACATTCATAAATGGGTGACCCACAATAGTGGGTTACACTTTTTTAGAGATGCTAATTTTTGTTGAAATAACACATTTTTAATAAAATATGACGATTTAAGCCTTGAGAGGTTCCATTTGAAGGTATTAATTACACATGGCTAGCTCAAAGCCTCTTAGACAAAAAAAAATTGATATAACATCTATACTCCTCATTCATACCTACAATGGAGTCTCCTTCGCACGTATTAGAATGCTGACAAAAAATCACTTCAACTTTATCTTTTGGAAGATCAAATGAATCCATTTGAAAAAACTATCTATTTAGTAAGGTACTACTGAGAAAAATCTTTCCAATGATTACAATGTTAATATATATTAAGTTTGTTATGACTTATATTTTTAGTTTTACTAAACATATATATTTCACCATATGTCTACCTCTATTTTTGAAGCTTATGGAAAAATAGTAAATGAGAGAAAAAAAATTCTAAAAAATATCTATGCCCTAGGTATTGAAGTTCTCTTTCTATAAAAAGAAATTTAAAAAAAAGTTGGACAAACACACAACAAGTTATAAGCTATGTAGTCAATGTATGTCAAAATTATGGTTTAGTCAACTTCAAATATTAATAAAATATGAAATAATCATGATAATGTCGTCAAACCAATTGCATGCCCTTCATATGGATGTTACAAAACTAAATTTGAAAGAAGCACATTGATATCTATTTTAGAAAAAAAATTATACTCTATGAAAACAATGTAACTCTTTGAAAATGACGTTTTCAGCAACATACCAATTTTTGTGGGAGAAAGTAAAAAATATTCAAATCAATTCAAAAATAAAAATAAAAAATATATTTAGAATCTAGACAGAAAATCCTAAAAGACTCTAATTTACTTCATCTTCCGATTTCAAATGGTTTAATGACAATATGCATCTGAATCTAAAAGTTATTTTCAAAATGTAGAGTTCAGTGTCTGTTCAGGCAAAAAAGTGTAACCCACTATTGTAGCTTGCCAAAGGCCTACTTTTAAAATTTTTTTTATCTTTATATATAACAAGGTTTAGCTAGATGGATAGTGATGGTTTGGTTGATTCCTATCATTTATTCTTCATTTCAGGGTGAGCGTTTATGTTTAAAAATGGAAGCTAGTAGCAAATAAGTAATGAAGATGTTGATAAATCTACCTCGACACTAAACCCGGCTAAAACTATAATAAAAATATCCAATCTTAATGAATATTTTCTGTGGAATAGAGCTTAATGTCTATGTGTACTTTGTTTTACACACCAAAGGTTATTGTATGAGGAAATTTTTCTTCCACATCGGGATAAATTACATTAAGAGGATCATACATAAAAAATTTGAAACACGCCTTCCAAGTCTAATGATCACAGCCCCACTTAACATGCAGACAATTTCTCATTCTTTTCAATGTTGTACCACAACTTGTTCCTCCCTTCACGCTTAAAATTGTGGCCAAGCGAAAGACAACACACAATCTATCATGTACAGTAGCTAATCTCACTGGCAATTGTACAATACTCAAACTAATTTTTTTCCTCCTTGTTTTGTCCATTCGGCATACACAAATTCAATGTGAATTCCCTGAATTTAACATTTTAATCAACAAAAGAAAAGAATTCACAATCTTTCTCAAAACATTTGGGCTAAATCCACACACATATTGAAATTGACAAATATATTACCATTTGTATCGGCAGATTGTTGTGTTTCTCTTTACTGTGTCGCCAAATAGCTCATATTCTAAAGGCTTTTGTCTGGAGATAATGTGTCCATAGCCTTCAACAGAAAACCTCAAGATACAAAAATTCAAAGGGCCTTACAAATATCACCTTCCTCTTTGATGTGGTCCTTTCTTTATTTCATTAATAAAATTTCAACTCCACTTTGATGTGGTCCTTTCTTTATTTCATTAATAAAAGTTCAATAACTTACCACCTAAAAAAAACACATTTGATATTAATACCCTAAATATAATGATTTCCATGATACAAGTGAATATACTTATAAACAATATTAATACAAATATATAACATCATAATTACACCATACCTAAAACCTCAAATCTTACTATACTGTCATTTTTTACACCAACCTACCTGGACCACGATAAAATTTGTACTATTAATTACTAAAATATAAAATAATCTAAAAAAACTTCACTTGAATCCCAAATACTCTCTACATTTGCAATGAACATTATAAGTCTAATGTTGGATACAATTGTCTGAAGGAGATTATTGGATTAATTGTGTGTTGTCTTTGATGTCACACAAATGTCATATCATTTATCATGCTCCGTCGGTCAGCAAAGCAATTCTCAGTGTTTACCGAGCTCAGTCGGTCAGCAAAGCAGTTCTGTGTGTCTACCGAGCTCAGTTGGTCAGCATGTGGTTTTTAGTGTCTACTGAGATCTCTTAGTCTCCAAAGGATGTTGCAGAATTTGTAGTGTTTACCGAGTTCACTCGGTCACCAAAGGAAATCTTTTCAAGATTAGTGTTTACCGAGCAAGGTCGGCCTAGTAAAGATTTTTGTTAATTTGAGGAATAAAGTTTGTTTATTCCAGCTGACTGTTGTAATGATCAGTCATGTTTGTAATGATTATTAGTGCTGACTTGACAATCTGAATGGACAATCCGAATGGTATATATAGAAGGTCAAGTTGTGAATTAAAAGTGTGCAAGTGGAAAAGAAGGAAAGTGTGAGCGAATTTTGAAGGATGATTAGATATCCTTGAGGAGCAGCAGAGATATATTTGATTAGGAAGGATCTAGTAAAGCAGAACAGAGATCTATAATCAGCAATTCAGTTGCATCATTATTCAGGTCACTTCATTGTTACTTTCTTACCATTTTAGCAGTGATTTCAAAATCTCTTAACAAAGTTGGTTTAACAACCATTTTGTAAATCCTCTAACAAGGTGACAGTTCTATTGAATTGTTTCAAAGACCTCTTACAAGGCCACTCCTAACAAGGTGATTAAATCCTCTAACAAGGTCACACCTAATAGTGTGTTTTGTAACCTTCAACCGGGTTGGCTCCTAACAGGGCTCACTTCAGAAGAGTGAAAAATAGTAACTAGTTACATTGGTGGTTTTTCCCATATTGGGTTTCCACATTAAATCTGACGTCTCTTGTGTTCATGTTATTTTCTTTATGCATGCATCTTAATCACTGATGAATACTTAAGAATAGTTATAATTAATACTCACTGCAATAACCAAGTTTCAGCATTTCTCTGTATGTTTACCGAGTAACAATAGCAAATGATTTATTAAGACATCTAAGGGATCTGTGGTAATATTTTTATGGTTAACTAATTCACCCCCCTCTCAGTTACTCCATCTATATTTCCAACAATTGGTATCGAAGCTTTTGGTGCTTGCACGAAGCGTTTCAAGGACCTAAGCTAAAGATCAGGATGTCTTACAAGAGAGAAATTCCAAGGCTTAACAGAGATAACTTTTCAGCATGGCGAGGTCTCATGAGACTTCATCTGGCTTCCATTGGTGATTCAGGATGCAAATATATTGATCAAGAATATATAGCTCCTACTGGCACATTATCTGTTGAAGACATTGCAGAGAAAAAGAACCATAACACCATGATGATAGACATTGCATCAGCTCTCAGCTATGAAGAATTTGATGAGATCAAAGACTGCACAACTACTTATGCAATGTGGACTAAGCTAAAGAAAATTTATGGCAGTGATGAAAATGTGAAGAGAGCCAAAGAAAAAAGCCTAAGAGGACAGTTTGATCAGATGAAAACATTGCAAAATATGTTGAAAGGATCAAGGCAAGTGTTAGTGCAATCAAAGCTTCTGGAGGAAAAATTGATGATGAAACTATTATAAGTAAGGTTCTTAGAACATTACTTCCTATCTATGCAATAAGAGTATCTTCTATTCAAGAAAGAAGATGTGAAGAAAATCACAATATAACTTTGGATGCTTTAGTGGGAAGATTGACAGCGTTTGAGTTGGATAACTATGACAACTATGTTCCAACTTCCAAAAATATTGAATCAGCATTTGAGGCCAAACTTTCACTTAAGAAGGGCAAGAAAATCCAGTCAGAGAGTGAAGAAGAATCAGAGGAAAATTTTGATAGTGATCTTGAAGTTATTGAAGCATTACTTGCAAAGAAATATACTAGAGGTAGAGGCAAATACAAAGGTAAAACTCCCTTAATCTATTTTTCATGTGAAAAAATTGGTCATATTGCAGCTAGGTGCCCAAACAAGCAAAGCAAGGATGAGAAGAAAGGTCACAAGTACAATGGCAAGAAGAATTTCAAATCATTCAAGGATAAAGGTAAGAAAACATGTTTTTTGGCTAAGGATTCTGATGATAGTGAAGAAGAAATTGTCTTCATTGCTGTAAAAGATGAATCTGATGATGATGAAGATGAGATGGCACTTATCTCTCATATAAGCAAAAATGATACATGGATCATAGATAGTAAATGTTCACATCATATGATTGGTGACAGAACAAAGTTTGAACACCTTGAAGACTATGATGGTGGTAATGTAAGGTTTGGAAACAATGAACCTTGTTGCATAAAAGGAAGAGGACGAATCTCATTAACCAAAGAACTTATATGTGATAATGCATATTGGGTTGAAGGACTAAAGCATAATCTTTTAAGTGTAGCACAACTAATCAACATTGGATTCAAGGTTGAATTCATGCATGGCAAAGCAAGACTACTGGATGACAAGGGAAAATTGATTAGATCAGGCAAACAAACCAAAGGTAACTTGTTTTATCTTGATCTTGGTGAATGCTCATGTTTTATTGCTCAAATTGAAGAAAGTTGGTTATGGCACAAAAGGTTGTCATGTAAATTTTGATAACATGGTGAAAATAAGCAAATTCAAGAAATTAAGAGGCATTCCTACTTTGAAGAAACCTGATGTTGGTTTATGCAAGAATTGTTAGATTGGAAAAATGGGAAAGACTAGCTTTAAAAATAAAAACTATCAGTTTGAAGATATTTTGAAAATTGTGCATACTGATTTATGTGGAACTATTGGAATTGAGAGCTATACTGGAGAAAAATTATTTATTCTCTTTGTTGATGACTACTCTAGAATGATGATTGTTATGTATCTAAGAGAAAAGTCAGAAGCATTTGAGAAATTCAAATGGTATTTGGCAAGAGTAGAAAGGAAAGAATGAAGTGCTTAAGATCAGATAGAGGTGGTGAATTCATTTCCCATGAATTCAATAATTTTTTTCATTGAAAGAGGAATCAAAAGACAGGTATCAGCCCCAAGAACTCCTGAGCAGAATGGAATAGCTGAAAGGAGGAACAGATCTATCATGGATTGTGCAAGAACTCTAATGATTGAAAAGAACATTGCTATGAAATACTGGAAGGAAGCTATTAGCACTGCAGTTCATACCTTAAACCAAGTATAGTTGAAGAAAGACACATTCAAAACTCCTTATGAGTTATGGTATGGCTATAAACCCAATGTAAGTTACCTGAAAGTATTTGGTAGTAAATGTTACATCTTAAAAGAATCTAGAAAAGGCAAATTTGATGTGAAAAGTGATGAAGGAATATTCTTGGGATATTCTTGCAAAAGTAAGGCATATAGATGTTTGAATTTGTCTACTCACAAAATCATAGAAAGTGCACATGTGAAAGTTGATGAGTTTGCAGAAAAGACTGAAGAAGAAAGCAAAAAGGAACCAGAGGATTACAGGAGATTTGTTTACATTGAACCTGATACATTACCAGACATGTCTGTCAATAAGGAGACTGCATCTACCGAGCCTAGTATAGTAACCGAGTCACAAGAAGAAGTTCAAACCGAGTCACAAGGACCTGAGTCTCAGTCTGAAGCTATCGAACAAATATCTACCGAGCCCGAGCAACCTGAACCTGAAGATGAAATTCAAGAAGATGACAATGTAACTCATTCAAGAGGCAAGGAACCTATGTTGGCCAAATATGTCAAGAGGCATCATACACCAGATCAGATTATTGGAGACAAATCAGAAGGTACTATGACAAGAAGTAAACTAAAAGGTACATGTTTACTTGCTGATTTTGAACCTAGAAATGTCAAAGATGCATTGGAAAATGAAAGTTGGATTGAGGCTATGAATGAAGAAATAAAACAAATAGAGAAGAACAAAACATGGACTCTTGTACCTAGGCCTAAAGATAAAAATGTAATTGGAACAAAATGGGTATTCAGAAATAAGTTGAATGAAGATGGTCAAGTATCAAGAAACAAAGCTAGATTGGTATGTAAAGGATATTCTCAAGAAGAGGGCACAGATTATGGTAAGACTTTTGCTCCTGTTGCAAGATTAGAAGGTGTAAGAACTCTACTTGCATATGCAGCACATAAAAGATTTAAGGTATATCAGATGGATGTAAAATCTGCATTTCTCAATAGTATTCTTGATGAAGAAGTCTACATTGAGCAACCTGAAGGTTTTATTGATCCAGACAAAAGGAATATGGTCTGCAAGTTACACAGAGCATTGTATGGTCTGAAACAAGCCCCTAGAGCATGGTATGAAAGATTACATAACTATCTTATTCAGATTGGTTTCAAAAGAGCTAATGATAACAATAGTTTGTACATCAAGGAAGGACCAGATAACAAAATTGTTTTGGCAGAAATATTTGTGGATGATACTGTGTTTATAGGTGATGATGATCAATGCAAAGAATTTTTAGAGCAAATGAACAAAGAATTTGAAATGTCTATGTTTGGTTAAATAAAGTTTTTTGTTGGTTTGCAAATTCAGTAGAGCAAGAACGGTATCTACATTACTCAGTCTAAATACATCAAGGAAATACTTAAGAAGTTTGGTATGGAAGATGCAAAATCAGTTGGTACCCCCATGTGTACTGGACTGAAGCTTACCAAAGATGATGATTCAAAAGAAGTAGATCAGACCTTATACAAATCAATGATTGGAAAATTATAGTATGTACAAGGCGTGATATTGCCTTAGCAGTTGGTATAGCAGCAAGATTCTCAGCAAAACCCAGAGAAAATCATATGATGGCAATCAAAAGAATCTTGAGATACTTGAAAGGAACTGAAGATTATGGTTTGTGGTATAAATTTGGAGGCAATCTAGACTTAAAAGTGTTTACTGATGCTGATTGGGTAGGAAACATTGATGACAGAAAGAGTACAAGTGGTGGAGCATTCTTTCTTGGCAAGAGGTTGGTATCTTGGACCAGTAAAAAGAAAAATTGCACATCCCAATCCACAGAAAAAGCATAATATGTTGCTGCAGCAGTAAACTGCTCTAATATTGTTTGGTTTAAACAGTTATTGGAAGGCATGAAGGTTGAGATCAAAGAACCAGTTGTTATGTTTTGTGATAATACAAGTGCAATAAATATTTCAAAGAATCCAGTAATGCATTCCAAAACCAAGCACATTGCTATAAAATATCACTTTGTCAGAGAATTGGTGTAGGACAAGGAAATCAAATTGGAATATATTCATACAAAAGAACAGATTGCAGATATATTCACCAAGCCACTACCTAAGGATGCATTCTTGTATCTAAGAGGTATGTTAGGGGTCATTCCCCTATCCGAGGCTCACTAAATAAAGTTTTAGTGATGCATCAACCAGAGCATATTGAAGATCAGTCAGTTGATGTAGCTTAGTCAAGGGATCATTGCATATGAATCAATACTCAAGGTACATTGCTATTCACCTGGTATGTGTTATCTTTGGCATGTGTTGTCAAAGAGGGAGAGTTTGCTGTCATATTTCAAGAAATTTTTTAAGATTTCTAAGAGGGACAGTTTTCTTGGAGAGTTTTTCAGTCAGAAAGAGAAGTTTGCTGATAGAGGGAGTTCTCATAGATGAGAATCAGAATGAAGCTAAGGATATGTTCCTTACTCTATGTTTTTTGTGAAATTTCATTGTGCTATGACATGTTGTGTTGCCATCAATGCCAAAGAGGGAGATTGTTGGATACAATTATCTGAAGGAGATTGTTGGATTAATTGTGTGTTGTCTTTGATGTCACACACATGTCATATCATTTATCATGCTCCATTGGTCAGCAAAGCAGTTCTCAGTGTTTACCGAGCTCAGTCGGTCAGCAAAGCAGTTCTGTGTGTCTACCGAGCTCACTCGGTCAACAGGCAGTTTTTAGTGTCTACCGAGATCTCTCGGTCTCCAAAGGATGTTGCAGAATTCACAGTGTTTACCAAGTTCACTCGGTCACCGAAGGAAATCTTTTCAGGATTAGTGTTTACCGAGCAAGGTCGGCCCAGTAAAGATTTTTGTTAATTTGAGGAATAAAGTTTGTTTATTCCAGCTGACTGTTGTAATGATTAGTAATGTTTGTAATGATTATTAGTGCCGACTTGACAATCTAAATGGACAATCTGAATGGTATATATAGAAGGTCAAGTTGTGAATTAAAAGTGTGCAAGTGGAAAAGAAGGAAAGTGTGAGCGAATTTTGAAGGATGATTAGATATCCTTGAGGAGCAGCAGAGATATATTTGATCAGGAAGGATCTAGTAAAGTAGAACAAAGATCTGTAATCAGCAATTCAGTTACATCATTATTCAGGTCACTTCATTATTACTTTCTTACCATTGTAGTAGTGATTTCAAAATCTCTTAACAGAGTTGGTTTAACAGCCATTTTGTAAATCCTCTAACAAGGTGATAGTTTTATTGAATTATTTCAAAGACCTCTTACAAGGCCACTCCTAACAGGGTGATTAAATCCTCTAACAAGGTCACACCTAATAGTGTGTTTTGTAACCTTTAATCGGGTTGGCTCCTAATAGGGCTCACTTCAGAAGAGTGAAAAATAGTAACTAGTTACATTGGTGGTTTTTCCCATATTGGGTTTCCACGTTAAATCTGGCGTCTCTTGTGTTCATGTTATTTTCTTTATGCATGCATCTTAATCACTGATGAATACTTAAGAACAGTTATAATTAATACTCAATGCAATAACCAAGTTTCAACATTTCTCTGTATGTTTACTGAGTAATAGAAGCAAATGATTTATTAAGACATCTAAGGGATCTGTGGTAATATTTTTGTGGTTAACTGATTCACCCCCCCTCTCAGTTACTCCATCTATATTTCCAACAGTCTAATATCTCTTACAATATGGAGTCACCCCACATTAACCAGACAAATGAAGTGTCTTGATCAGATATGCCAGTCTCCCAAACTACAGAGCCTAACACCCTTTTCATTTTAAGTTGCCACTGGAAATCTATTGCCTAAGCACTTTTTCATTTCTACATACTGAGGCACAAATGCTAAGATTTTCTCTGTACTTAAAAATATATCTCTTATTTACAATAGACACGTCCTCTTCTTTGACCCACTCTATAAATTTTTTGACTTAACCTAACAATCTAAGCCACAAAAAAATCCCTTCATCTGCAAGTTTCTAATAATAATAGAGATATCTGACTCAATATTATCCTGACAATCTATTCTGTATTTCTAGATATTGATCAATAATCTATTACAAACATCTACATCTGCCCTCTTATCCTTAGTTTGAAGTCACCTTCTATAATTTGACATTTCAATATCTACAATTTCTCATAATACTTGTATATATTTGCACTTTTTCCTTTGTTTTGTTGACAATCTCTGACCACAAAGATATTTTTGTCTATTTTTCAATCTAACTTTTTTCTTGTGAAACATATACTTTATTTGGCGGAATATTAAATGTAATATTTGTGTAAATCCCCTAAAACCTAAACACCTTTATCTTATCCAAACATTTCTTGTAGCCACCAACATCAACATCCTACTTGTTGAATATTTTATCTATCTCTAGACTTATTGGCCTTTCAAATTTATATAAAAATACCCACCGCATCCATATATTGCATACATATGTAACAGAGCATTTATGATGAAGTCCTCTTCCATTGCATCTTTAATGAATATCTAGATAATATTGCAAAGCTTGGACCATCTTTGTACAACCTGTGAGAATGTTGGAAAAAGCTCTAAGGATAGGCCTTATACTTGTCATCTACATTTTCTTAAAAATTTGTGTAGCCTTTATGAAACTGTGATTGATAATACGTGAAAATACATATGTTCCAGGATTATGTTGTGAAAAAGGAAAATTATATGCTATAATTTTTTTTGCGAAAGAATGCATTATTTAGTTTTATGTCACATTTATTGTGGAATTTGATGAGCTTACGATGTAGGTGTTAAAGAGGGTTATGAGAGTGACTTCCTCCTCCTCCTCCTCCTCCTCCACTTCTTGTCCTTTTCCTCCTCCTCATTTTCCTCTTCTTCATCTTTTTCCTCTCCTATTTTAAGAAAAGTTTTTAACATTTTATGTTAATGTTGAATTTATTTCATGTTTGGATTTCATGTATTCTCCTAACCCCAATGTAATTAGAATGGTAGGTCTAAAAGATAAGTTTTTAACTTTTTTATGTTAATGTTGAATTTATTTCATGTTTGGAGTTCATGTATGCTCCATGCATTATGAGTGTGTGTGACATTATCCTTCTATGTTATATTTGTTTGTTTGAGTTGTGTGGCTATCTCCTAGCATAATGCATACTATGCATTTGCACAATAGGGGTTGCAATATCTTTTCAAAATGAATAGTATTTTTGAATAATTGATACATGAAACATGACAACAATAATGTATTGTGAAACTTCACCACCACTATAGACCTTTTAGCTATGTACAAATATTTTGGGAACAAAAATTATTACTTAGTTGTTCACATTTGTTGAGAAGATTTTTCATGAAAATATATTGTAATAAGATGATAAATCTTAAATTCTATTGGTACAATATTTAAATCATATATTAGTATAAATTTTGTATTTATATGTGCTCCAAAATCTGCAATACCCGTCATAGTCATAATCCATAGCCTCTTTGTAATTAGCACTTGCACCTTTGAGGGGTGCAATGGTTACGCCGATAGTAATATATTTATAAAATGATATCTATTGGAATATTTACGATGATTTTTTTGAGGGAATTATAGTTTTATAGGTCGATTACTAAATTTGTTTGCCTCATACAATATTAAATTTTTTTCTCCATCTCTGTCTCTTTCAATATCCATATGTTTCTCTTTAACTTACACTCTTTCTATCTACCTCCCCATCCCTATCATTTCCTATAGAAAATAGACAACCTAGCTTTTTGAAATCAATAATTCAAAATTGTCTTTATCTTATCATCTCTATCTCTTTCTCTCCATCTTACTGTACATATCTTTACCTCTTTATCTCCATCTCCCCTTTTTGATCTCCATATCTCTCTATCTTTACCTATACCTCTACCTCTATCTATTATTCTAGGGATCGAATAACATCTAATGGGGAGTGGGTTTCATCAGCATACTCTCTCTCTCTTTGTCTTTGTCTCTGTCTCTGTCTTTGTCTCTGTCTGTCTGTCTCTATCTCTCTCTGTCTCTCTCTGTCTCTCTGTCTCTGTCTCTATCTCTCTCTATCTCTCTATGTCTCTCTCTGTCTCTTTGTCTTTGTCTCTATCTCTGTCTCTGTCTCTGTCTCTGTGTGTCTATCTCTCTGTCTCTCTATCTCTCTCTCTCTCTCTCTCGTATGCATATATCTATTTGCATCTTTATCTCTATTTATCCATATTTCTTGTTCCACAAATCCCTTTGTATCTGTCTCGTTATTTCTTTATCTCTCTGCACTCTTATACAACTCCTCTCTTTCTCTCTAGCACATAAAAAAAATTATATCTTCATTAAGTGAGGCTTATAAGTCACACCACATTAATCTAGATGAAAATACCTAATAATGACATGACAATGGTAGAGTATAACTCTACAAAGATCCACATTAACCTAGATGAAAATACCTAATAATGACATGACAATGGCAGAGTATAACTCTACAAAGATTTGTTTTTAAATGCAATAACACCTTCACTATTTCACCTTATTTTCCTCTTAAAAACTATTACAACTTGAATTAAAAATTTATAAAAATAATTTAGAAAATTATATTCCAAAAATTTGTTGACTAATCCTAGACTTAGTTTAGTTAATGTACCAAGTCTTCCAAAGAACCCCCTTCATGTTACACTTACTTGCACATGTCTAGAGGCAACCAATTAAAGTTTATGTTTTATGTAGTTAATTTTTATTTAATTTTGTTTGGAGAAGGAGAAGAAGAAGGAGAAGAAGTTATAGTAGAACAAAAAGAATAATTAGCTTAGAATCTTATGTAAGTAATACTTAAAAATTCAAAGAAATAAACAGATTTAAAACAGATTTAAATCTTAAACAAGAGTAGTACAAGCATATGAACAATAAAAAATATAGCTATAATGAAAAGTTTAACTCCAAGAAAGAAAAAGAAGAGTGAAAATCTATTTAAACCCATTTTGATCAATAAAAATTTCCTCAACTAATTATGTGGAAATTTCTTATTGGCAATAAATTTAGTTGTTCAGAAAAGACTACAATTTTTTAAAAATGACCCATTTGAGAAATTACAACTTACCCGAATTACATGCAATATTTCTTTACATTAGGGATCTGCAGGACCAAGAACGAAATAGAGATCCAATCCATTATCATCAATAATACAATTTGATCGATGCATCTGTGTGGTTTCGACCTTGGTACCTACTAAGAATTTGTTACCTTGGTATGATAGAGAGGGAAGCTGTAAATATTTGCTCTCAATACCGGGTTGAATTGCAAACACTGGCGGTAAAGATGGAAAATAGATACTGGAACTGGCTAATGAAGACAAGCCATAGTGTGTGATGTGAGGACATCAATTCATGAGTTTTGAGAATA
The DNA here is from genome assembly GCA_027943335.1 of Chamaecyparis obtusa. NCBI lineage: Eukaryota > Viridiplantae > Streptophyta > Pinopsida > Cupressales > Cupressaceae > Chamaecyparis > Chamaecyparis obtusa. The sequence goes on from BSBK01000736.1 coordinate 1,676,827, forward strand.
AGAGCAGCCTAAATTTGTGGCAAAATCATGAGAAATTGTACACTAAACTAAAAGAAAATTATTGTGCCAACAAGGACAACTCCATACCCTAGTTTAAAAGTAAATAGACTTCACACCTTAGTTTAAAAGTAATTAGACTTCACAGTCTGATTGACTGTTAATCACACATGCCTACCTTATTGGTGGATTTTCAAACAAAAAATATGTTTTTGAGAGTTCCACCAATTATACGAAAGTTCCCAAATTATTGTGTAGATCTATATATTTTCTTCATTTTTCTAGTAACCGATAGAGGAGTGCCCACAACATTTCATGCTCAAGACAACAAGAATTTGACAAATTATTTTGTTCTCAACTTCATGATTTTTGGAATCCATACCTACCTAAGAAGTAGATTGAGACCAGCTTACAACTAATTTGACTTTTCGACATAGATAAGTTTATTTCAAACCATCAAATCCTGCCTAAATTTACCAGAGAAAGAACTTTCAACTACTTTTTTCTGTTTTAATTTTTCATTGCGAATCCAATAGGAAAATGAATAGAAAACGAGCTTACAAATACAACTTTGCAACAAAAATATGTCGGTTACCAGGCCCACAAATCATAGAAAAATTCACAACCGAATGAGCTCTTAATAACAATTTGTTTTCCCTCTTTCTTCCATTTAAATTGGCACAATGAAAAAGAGTGAGTAGAAAACCACCACACAAAGAGGGATATGAAAGAGAGTTATCAAACATCCCTTAGCCATACCCAAATCTACAATTTGTTAAGATTTTATTAGAAGGGTTTCTTTAAGAAGATGAGCAGTATCCCACTTACATTTAGATTGCTAGTATAGAGCATCAAACTGTGAAAAAAAAGGCAAGGATCCAATGTTGAGAATGATGAGGGTAAAAATAAATGACTTTACTGTCACTCTCTTCTTGGTAGCCATTAAATCTCCCCACTAGAGCAACCGCTCATTCAGTAATCCCATAGATTGCACTTTAAAAACATTTTTCCTTAAATGGGTCCTTGATATTCTATTGCCACATCTCATTTTCCACATTGATAAGTCAGAAGTAGTATAATTTTTACCGATTAGAATCTTCCACCTTAATAGCATGTGAGCATATCTACACTCCACGCTAGGGTTGAGCGGAGTCGTCCCTATCGAAAACACCATTTTTTTAAAACTACATTTTCTCTTTCATGGACAGACGGCCATGGCAGCTGTGATCTTCTCACTCCTTTCTTCTACATTATTTTGGTAGGTTAGCTAGCACTGAGAAAGGGATTCAAAGTGATGTTCTGGCTTATCAATTCTACGGTTGAATCATCTACACTCCACGCTAGGGTTGAGCGGAGTCGTCCCTATCGAAAACACCATTTTTTTAAAACTACATTTTCTCTTTCATGGACAGACGGCCATGGCAGCTGTGATCTTCTCACTCCTTTCTTCTACATTATTTTGGTAGGTTAGCTAGCACTGAGAAAGGGATTCAAAGTGATGTTCTGGCTTATCAATTCTACGGTTGAATCACCTTCACTGTTATTATTGTTGTCGCCTGAATACTCGCCTGCTGCTCGCAATTCTATAGCAAAGATCGATCTTTCTTTCCAGTTGCTTCTCTCTTGCACAGAGAATTTTAGGGTTTGATAGGCCGATGAACTTGCAGGAAATAGAAAATAATTACTTGCTTTGCACAAAATGAAAACAATGATATTCATAAATAGATATAGTGAAACCTCATTCACAAACTAACAAAATTAAACGCAACTCTCTCTCTCTCAAAAAAAAAAAAATTCCATTGAAACCTCACGTAATATCTTTAGGCAATGCTATATAATAATTGTCATATTATTATATTTTTAGCTCACTTTAATGCCCTTCTAATACTTTGATGAGTAAATCACCACATCACTTTAATGTCATTGTTTATTGAAGACTCATTCTAGACTTTGAAATAAATTTTAATAATAATTTAATATATTAATATTTCCTTAACCTAAAAAAAATAATATATTAATAAATATCATTTTTGAATAGTTGATAAATGAAACTTGACAACCATTCCCAAAATTGTGGAACTTCACTACTACTCTAAGGGCCTGTTTGGTGTCTGGAATTAACTTAGAATATGAATTATTTAATGCGAGAATAAAATAATTCGTTGTTTGTGGCATTTTTTGAATTCTTGAATTAGAAAACTAATTCCCATTTTCGGCCCAATGCTTGTATTAATTGTTTCTTATTCCAGAATAAGCTTTTCATGGATTTGAAATTACAACAAAATGTATAAGTTTTTCGGGTCCGTGTGTGAACGGATTATAATCTTCTTTTTTTTATAATCTTATTTTTTTAATAATTTTTTTCATTTTATAATTTTATTTTAATAATTTATTTTAATAATTTTTTTTAATAATCTTATTTTTTTAAAGTTAATAATATATATTTTAATTTAAAAATATATAAGTTAAAAATACATATATATTTTAATTGAAAAACCAACAACAAAAATGTTAAGTTCAAAAATTAAAATTTGTAAGAATTTTTTTTTTATGGAAAAAGGGGTAAAAATTTATTCAAACAAACCAAATTACAGAAGGCCCCAGGCCCAGAAGAACCAGAAAAGACCCAAAAACAATTAAGTTCTATCCTTCTCCACTAACTGCTCAAAAGTCCCAATATAATCCACAAGAAGATCAACCCTTTCTGAAAAATCCCACCCATCTCCTTTCTCAGAAGCCCATTTAGCCAATACATCAGCCGCGCTATTCCATTCTCTAGGAATGTGACAAAAGGAAATCCAATCCAACAAACTGCTCAAACAAATAATCTCTCTGACAATAGAGGCTATTTGCCAGTTAGAATCATCCACTCTCTGGTTATTTATCATATCCACAACAATTTGGGAATCTGACTCACACACCATCTTCCTCCAACCTAGAGAGCATCCCCTCTCAATAGCAATCTTAATGGCCAAGGCCTCCATCATATTATTGGAATGAACTCCTTTGTAGACAGAGAACATAAAAATAACATTACCATTTGAATCTCTCCCAATCCCTCCCACACCAGCCTGCCCAGGGTTCCCACGGGACGAACCATCAGTGTTAACTTTAAGGATATCCATCGGTGGAGGTCTCCATCTCCCCACCCTACAAACCTTTCTCTTGAGTGACGGAGAGCGCTTAGAGCTTGTGCTACCCGACCCCTTGTCCACCAAACCCAAATTCTTGACAATATTATAATCACCAGGATCCACAGGTTCAGTCATGTCACACTTGGCACAAATAGTTTCCTGAAGTCTGCTTAGAATCCTCTGCCACAGAATAGTGCTTTCCATACTAGAATTATAGAAAATCCTCCGATTGCGTTCCAGCCAAAGATTCCAAAGAATAAAAGAAGGTGCATCAGCCCAAGCCACCTGAAGGAATGTAGTTTTTGCCGGGGGCCTACCAAGGCTATCCCAAAACTCAATAAGGGATTCCGCATGAATGCATCCATGACGCCACGCCTCCCACCACTTATGCCAAATTTCCTTAGAGAAAGGACATAAGAAGAATAAGTGAGAAACATTCTCTTCATGCAGCATACAGAGGGAACACATAGAAGGACCCTGGAACCCTCTTTTCTGAAGGTTATCCCAAGTAAGGCATTTCTTTTGAGCAACCAGCCACAAGAAGAAGTTACATTTCGGCCAAGAGACTTTATTCCAAACCTTCTTCCACCAGGGAACTTCATTAAGGCCATGACATTGATTATCTAGCCAAGCATAACCTTGGGCCACACTGAACTTGCTTTTAGGACAAAGGCCCCAGGCAAGGAAGTCTTTGTCCCTAGAAGAGTTGCACAGTCGACCCGAGAGGAGATTAGCTAGCTCAACCCGCATCTCAGTAGAACCCCCCAAAGGCCAATCATGAGGATCCTTCCAACAAGCTACATCTATCGAACCACACCTTTTAACAGTCTTGAAGTGAATTACCTTAGTCCATCTTGCTGCTGTAAAAATCTGACAAAGAGGTTGGAAGTGGGGGTAGCTGGAAAGAATGGGAGGATGGCCATCCCAAGAGTCTTGCCAGAAAAGCGCACTCGAACCTTCATTACATATCTAGAAAAGGCCTTCCTTGATAAGAGGAGCTCCCCTTTTAAGAGTCTCCCAAACAAAGGAGCCTTTTCCATCTAGAGCCAGTCTAGGAACATCCTGACAATCCACTCCAGGAAAGTACTTTTGGGTCAGAATCTTAGCCCAATCCCGATCTTGGTTCTTACACCATCTCCAGTATAACTTAGCAGCCAGAGCCTTGACTCCTAGAGCCATGCATTTAAGGCTGAGACCCCCTGCAAACTTAGGCATGCAAACAGTGTCCCAGTTGACTAAGCTCCATTTTGAAGAAAGAAGGTTACCAGACCAAAGAAACTATCGTGACATAGCATCAAATTCTTTCATAATCCCAATGGGCGGGGATTGCACCAAACACCTGTAAATAGGAAGAGCCTGAATCACAGATTTGAGGAGTATAACTCTCCCAGAAGAAGAGAGCCACCTATGAGTCCAGTGCCCCACCCTACTCCAAAATTTGTCCAAGAGATCCTGCCAATATTCCTTCAGCTGAGTCCCCAGAGTTAGGGGAACTCCAAGATATTTTAGAGGAAGAGAATCAATTTGAAACCTGAGGATCCTAGCAATCCTGCGCTGGATCGGCTGTGGAGTATTAAAGAAATAAATAGATGACTTACCTTCATTAATTTTCTGCCCAGAAGCTTTTAAATAAGTGTCCAAAATCATTCTGAAGTTTCTTGCCTCATTAATGGTAGCCAAGCCCATTAGTCCAGTATCATCCACAAATTGGAGATGTGTGTGTGCAGGAATATTATTATGCCACTTCCACCCTTGAACAAGCCCCTGCTCAGCTTGAAATTTTATAAATCTGCCTAAACCCTCTGCCATGATAATGAAGAGATAAGGGGAGAGAGGATCACCCTGTCGAAGACCCCGGGAAGCAGAAAATAGCTCAGAGGGTTCTCCATTAATAAGAACCGAAAAGGATGGGGATGTCACACAACTGAGAATCCATTCCACCCAATCTTTATCAAATCCGAAAGCTAGAAGAACCTGATCCAAAAACTCCCAGCTGACCCGGTCATAAGCTTTTGCTAAATCCAGCTTAATAAACATAGCCTTTTCCTTAGACGTGGCCATAGAATGGATAGCCTCAGATGCAATAACCACCCCGTCAAGAATCTGTCTGCCACCCATAAAGCCTCCTTGTTCCTTAGAGATCAAAGAGGCCAAATACGGCTTGAGCCTTTCAGCAATCAATTTGGTGATAATTTTATAGGTGACATTGCATAAAGCAATAGGTCTGAACTGATCTAAACTGTTAGCCCCGTCCTTCTTGGGAATGAGAGCCAGAAAAGTAGCATTCAAAGACTTGAGCATTTGTTTGTTCTGATAAGATTCCTGGACAACTTCTAGAAGATCAAATTTAATAATCTCCCAAAATTCTTGAAAAAATTCTATGGGAAAACCGTCCGGGCCCGGGGCTTTACCTTTCTTCATGTCAAAAACCACCTTCTCAAGTTCTTCAAGCACAATAGGTTTTAACAAATTCCTATTCATATTATTAGACACCAGCTTGGGGATGCAATCTAAAATACTTCTAGTCTCCACTAAAGCACCAGGTTCCTCTTTAGAGAAAAGATGAGAAAAGTATCTAATAGCCTCTCGAGAAATCGCCTCTTTGGAAAAGAATTGATCTCCAGAAGCAGAAACAAGAGAAGTGATGGAATTACCAGACCTGTGAGCTTTAACCGTGTTATGGAAGAAAGCCGTGTTTCTGTCTCCCTCCTGCAGCCAATCCACCCGAGACTTTTGCTTCCAAAATATTTCCTCCCGGAGCTCCCACTCCTCTAACATCTTTAGAGCTGAGGACTCTTCAGAAATTAAAATCTGATTCATTCCTTGGTCTCTGATCTGGCGTGTAACATTATCCAGCCTAGCCTGGGCCGCCCTCAACTGACCTTGAAGGTTCCCAAAACACTGTTTGTTCCACTTCTTAAGCCTGAATTTCACATGTTGAAGTCTCTTCTCAAAAGTGAACATGGAGGTGCCATGAGGAGGCCTACCCTCATGCCACCAGGTGATCATAAGATCATGCAAAGAGGGATCCCTCAGCCACATCAGCTGAAATTTGAAAGAAGGATTCTTAGAAGTCTGAAAATGAAAGACGGAGAGCTTAATAGGCCAGTGGTCAGAGCCTCTCCAGTCCAGAATTTCAGATATGGTAGACCATCTGATATCCATCCAGAAACAAGAAACAAGGAACCGATCCAACCTTTTTGAAATGGCCTCTGTTCCATTCCTTCTGTTATTCCAGGTGAAAGTACCAGTGCCAGGTTTTACATCAATGAGATTCAAATGACTTATGTTATCTCTGAGCATACTAGATGAAGGGCCCAAACGAGCAGTGCCGCCTCTCTTTTCCTCTAAACTAGTAACCGCATTAAAGTCTCCAGCCACAATCCAAGGAAGGAAAGGGTCTAAAGATCGGACAAATGTGATATGTGACCACATAAGAGATTTACCCATCAAATCATTAGGAGCATAAATATTAGAAAATAAGCACCTTTTTCCCATCTGAAAGTGAAAAGCCATTAAGGAGATAGATGACCTACTCGAAATCCACCACAAAGGAGTCACCTTCCTAGGATTCCAGAAGCAAGCAAGTCCACCCGAGCTACCTTGAGCACCAACTCCCTGCCAGCTACCATGGGGCCACAGTTTTGGCCCACAACTATCCAACTCATCCACTGAAAGCTTAGTTTCCTGAATGAAAATAATATTTGGAGAATGAGATTCAATCAATCTACGAACAACCTTTTGTCTAGGGATGCTGTTCAACCCCCTTACATTCCAAGAGAGCATAATCATTTGGAAGATTGTGAGAAGTGGGAATCAATGGGTTTCACAAACCCTACCTCAACTAGAGTCTCTCCCATCATCTTAACCTTCTCCTGATCAGTCTTCCTTCCACTCTTGGCAGACTTCTCTGTGGTTCCTCTTTTAAAGGGCTTTTGCTGTAAGCCTAAAGAGGGGGCAGCTTTAGAGCCTTTTGTATTGTCTGACATCCCTTTCTGGCCAGGGGGAGGAGAAACTAAGATATTTGGACCGTCAAGAGAACATGATCCACCAGGAACATCACAGCTTTTCCCCTGATCCAATTCCTCTAAAATCATTGGTTGATCTTGATTCTCATCTGGAACCTGGGCAGAATTCCTAACCTCCTCCACTTGAGGCCCCTGAACAGAACCATCACCCAAGGGCAGCTCAACTGGTATGCCTTCCTCTTGAGCCAGATTATCCAGAACATTAAACCTGTTGAAAGTGTCATCATTTTGTCTGGCCATCCAAGTTCTCTTCTGTCCCTTTCCTCTATTCCGTGGCTTAACTGGGATAAATCCCTCCTTGTCCATAGTACCTTCTGTCATAGGGGCTTTACCCTTATCTTCCTTAGGGGCCTGTACAACGGACTTTAATGGTTGAGAAAATTTATTCCGGGGGCACTTCCGTAGTAAGTGCCCATACTCATGGCATAACCTGCATCGAAAGGGTAAAGTCTCATAGTCCAACTGTTGGATCCACGAGGTAGGGCCCAAGCAGATTTCCATAGAATCGGGTAGTGGATTATTAAGATCAACTTCTACACAAATGCGAGCATATGAAATTACCTTTCGATCTTGGGTTTGTGAGGCCGACCCTACCGGTTTCCCAAGCAAAAGCGAGATTGAATGAAGAATGTCCTCTCGCCAAAATTCCAGAGGCAATCGTGGAAGACGAATCCATACTGGGACCCAAGATGGGATCTCCTCCGCAGAGTTGAACCCGATGTGCTAGGGTTTGATAAAAAGTCCAACTTGGTTAAAGAAGTATGGACCCCCTTCAAAAACCTTGTTCCTGTCTGCATATTTGAGAAAATAACCATAAAATAATTGTTGGCCGCTAGAAGAATCTCCATATCACCTTCCGGCTGCCAAATCCGATGCGCCCATGATTCCAACACAGGAAGAGACAGACGAAGACCCAGAAACTTACAGATGAGCGCATGTTTGCCCCAGTACTCAACATCTTCTGAAATTTGCTCTGGTTGAATAACCAAGACTGGTCGATCATCAGATCGCTCCAGACATCCATTCATCTTCTTGATGCGAACAGAACCCTTCGACACTGCAGCGTTCGCTCCAGATGGAAGGAGATCAGCCTGGCCCTTAGCCCCAACTCGCTTCAAAATGGAGGAATCAGCCATCTCCAAATCACCCGACGAAGCCTGAGATATAGGGAGCTCTGCATGTCCCATATCCAGAGCTGGAAAAACACAGAAGCCCTACATCGAGGACCAACTAAATCACAGTCACCAAAAAAGAGATGCCCTTCTCCAAAACCGACCCCGGCCGGCCCCAAATCCCACTCCCACGCAGAAAACACCCCCCCGAAACAAACACTACCCCACAACCCTGCAAAAGCCTCACGCGCCCCCTACGACCACCCCTTCGAAGCAGAACCAGGTGCCACCAATCACCAAGCGAGCCCTAGCCGCGCAGGCGGCCGAGGACGCGCAGGCCATCCGCTCGCGATTCCGCCATCAAATTCTTCCCTATTAATTTCATATGTCATTTGTAAGAATTTTTATTTATTTTATAATTATAATATTTTAATAAGTTAAAAATACACATTGTTCAAATTAATTAAAAAAATAAAAAATAATCTTTATTCCAATTTCACATTATGAGGTCCCAACGTAGAATAGATAATTCCATTATTTTTTTAGCTTATTTTAATTTCATTCCAATATAATGTCTTCTCTTATATTGAAGATTCATCTAGAACTTATTCTAATAAAATTATTTTAATAATAACTTAATATATTAATATTATACATGCCTATCCAATCCTTAGTCTAAAAATATCTAATATATTAATATATGCAATAAATTATGATAATATTCTAATAGTATCTTGTATCATTTAGTATTAATAATATTTATTAAATACAACGTGTTGAAGATCTATTCAAAATATTCATTCAAGATTTTTTTGTACTCTCAAAAGATTGTTATATTATATTGTTCATTGACTATTTTTCAATTGAACAAATAAAAAATTATATATATTTTAAATAATATTAAATAAAAAATAGAATATGTAATTTTTGGTGATTATTTTACCTTTTCATGATTGTCTATGAATCAATCAAAATAAATTACATGCAATGAGTCTTATGCATTATAAAAACCAATAAATTGAAACACATAAATTCTATTATATAACTATAACCATTGACAAGAATTAACGAACTAAAAACATATAAATTTGTTAGAAACATATAAGATCCACATTATCAATTTCTAAAATTAGAAATTCATGCCATCATAGGATGATCTTTTAATAATGATGTTTAACAAATGATACATTCAACTATAAGGAGGGTCTTACTTTTTTTAAATCCAACAATTGATATATTGAACTATGAAATTGTACATTCAAATTATTATAAAAAAATTAAAATAAAATATTTATATTTATGACAGATTATTACCTATATATAGTGAAAAATTTATATTGAACTATGAAATTGTACATTAAAATTACTGTAAGAAAAATAACAGATCAGACTCTATATTACCTATATATAGTGGAAAATTTATATTGAACTATGAAATTGTACATTAAAATTACTCTAAAAAAAATTAAAATAAAATATGTATATTTATAATATTTATATTTATAACAGATCAAACTCTATATAGGATATTACCTATATATTAAAGAACTTCTCCGTATTGATATGACAGGCTATATAGATAGAATGACATGCGAACTAAACAAAACGTACAAATACTTCTGGTACAGTCCCCAGTCGTGGTTTACAACCGTGGAGCCTCCATCCACCATAAGATTATGGCTGCTCACATATTTAGATTTATCACTTGCCAAATACAGAACAACCTCAGCAATATCCTCTGACTTACAAGCAGCAACTTCCTTTTTCCTTCATATTGCTTTCTCAACTTTTGCAGCAGCTGCTATGCTTTCAGTTCTGACTTCTTCGAACTGCAATGGTATTAATTTATTCCACCAAATTTAACTATTAGGTTAATTCAAGAACATTGTATAAGAGATCATTTACTATGTTAGAGTACGATTTTATTTTGATAGTTTTTCAATTATGCTAAAATTATTAGAACATGATCTTAATTCATATCTTATATTACATGTTGGAGCTTTGAATCTTAGTGGATGGTATAGTCAATAAACATATGATCACATTCATATATTGCATCTAATAAATTAAGCATATGGTAACCTTCGGTCATAATTTTTTAATTTTTTAAATTTTTTATCATTTATTTTACTATTTTTTTATGAGAGCACAAGTTTATGCTGTATTTTTTTATGAGAGCACAAGTTTATGCTGATAGGTCTTTAGCTTGCGTCTAATAAATTAAGCATATGGTAACCTAAGTCATAATTTTTAAATTTTTAAAAATTTATATCATTTATTTTACTATTTTTTATGAGATCTTTAGCTAAGAGCAGACAAACCCAAGATTGAGGAATATATATATATATATATATATATATATATATATATATATATATATATATATATATAAAATGCGGACTACTGTTCTTACCAGTTTTAAGAGCTTTTATAAGTAGAAGGTTCCCTAAATTTTATAACAATGAATAAATTTGAAACTTTAAACTCTAATGTAATAATCTTAAGATTATTTTCCAACAATACTAAAATACTAAATTTACAATTATATAATTAATTGTAAAAATCTTCGATATAATTAAATGGTATTATTTAATAATACCCTTAAATCTAAAATCTCAAAGTAAGAATTAAGATTACCTATTGATTATTTCCAACTCTTGGGACAAGGAAAAGATCTGGTCGTTAGCTGCCTGAGCTCTTCTTCTCAAATCTTCATCAGACTCTTCAATTTGGCTGTAAGGTCCCTTCAACCCTGCATGCAATCCTTCTCTTATTCACAATTGCTAAACTTTAAAATTTATTGCTCTCCATTAGATAAATTGAAAATCTACTACTGACTTCCAAACTTTACCTTTAAGAAAACAAGCAGTAGATTTTCCTTCCATTTGAGTTCCACTTTTTAAGTTGGCCAGTACATTAACATTTGAACTTAAATCAGATTATGTAAAACTCAGGCCAAAGATCTCAATATTTGAATTTTTTTATTAACACCTATTAAACGAGTCAGGGCAGTCTAAACAATATATAGAAGATTCACATTTCTCATCCTCTCGAATGAGATGTCTAGGGTTTGAAAATGAAATTCCAAAGGAACAAGCGAATAGCTTTATAATGAGATGAAACACCATGAGAAAGCATCTAGGAGGATTCCCAATTGATGTTGAGGTCCTCGAACAACGGTTCCTATTTAAAATGTTTGTTGCAACAAGAGAAGGAGAAATACGAGTGACTCTGATACCATATTTTCCAAGCTCGGCTGCACCATTTTTGGTCAGCCCTATATCTGCATGTTTTGAGGTCATGTAAGTGTAAGCTGTAATGCCTCCCATAATCCCTGAAACATTGGCTGTTGAAATTATACAGCCTTTTCTGTTGGGTATCATTACACGGGCTGCGTGCTTAATGCCGTGCATTACACCTTTTGCGTTATCATTCATGGTGCGTTCAAATTGCTCCATCTCATACTCTGCAATGCTATTTTTGTTGCCATCTGCCGTTCCTGCATTATTAAATATAATATCAAGGTGCTCGTGCTTTTTCGTGGGCAAATTTACCGCTGTCCTAACGTCTTCTTCTTTGCTCACATCACAGTGAATATAGGTTGCCCTCGGCGAAAGAGATTCTGCAAGCTTGTGACCAGCATCGTCTGCAATGTCTGCAATTATGACTTAATTCGCTCCATGCTTGGTGAAAAGCCGAACACTGGCTTCTCCAATTCCATGTGCTCCGCATGTAATTATTGCAACCGTCCAATCCGCAACAAAAAACAACTCATTTTTTTTTAAAACAAAATTGAAAATTGTGAATTTAATTCAATATTCTGGGTTCTTCTGCATCTACTATCAAACTTACAAAATCGTCAAAGTCGAACAACATAAATTCAGGCAAAGTTGATGAATTTGTTACTTCGGCTCTCACCCATAAACATGGTGAATGTAAAAAGGAAAAAAGGAAATTTGTTACTTCTGCTCTCACCCATAAACACGGTGAATGGAAAAAAAAACATACATACTCACAATGTCTAGTAATGCCCATATTCTCCTGTTTGCACCAAGCGCATTTTATTTCCAAATGTTCATTCAAATATGCAGGAAACGGTGACACGACAGTGAAGGCCAGAGGAAGGCAGATGGCACGCAGAAGCAAACAGGGCAACCCCAAACGTGGCAAGAGGTGGCATTCACTGTCAGGGGGCATGGGCTGTTTCAAACACATCATCCATCGGAAGAAACCAGGTATGCAGGCAGGGAGGACAGTAACCCGGCACTTCACGGCGTAAGACTGCCGGGAAGTCTTAAAATCTGACGGGCATCTTCTGGGGAGAAAGCCTATCGGCTTAAATACTAGTACTTGCACCTTTGAGGGGTGCAATGGTTATGCCGATAGAATATATATTAGATACTGCTATGAGAAGTTTGGCCATAATAATTTTCATATATAGTGAAACATTTGGTCTATCTATTTCTATCTGTATCTCCCTAGCTCTATCTTTCCCTCTCCCTCTCCCTCTATGTACATCATTTCATTACCCTTTTATTCACTCCATGTCTCTTATTCGACATCTCTAACTCTATTCCTCTCTATCTCCCTTCCACTCCTTATATATTTTTATCTATATCTTTCTCTACCTCTGTCTCACTATCTATATGTCACCTTTTATCTGTATCTCTCACTGTCTCCTTCTCCCCATCTCCCTTCCACTCCTTATATATTTCTATCTGTATCTTTCTCTACCTCTATCTCACTATCTATATGTCACCCTTTATTTGTATCTCTCACTGTCTCCTTCTCCCCGCTTCCATATTTAACTCTATCAACTATTTTTCATCCTAAGTGAAAACACATCTCTTTAGTCCATTTTGTGCTTTAAATAATAATATTTCACCCCCTCCATTTATAAAATATTGATAAATTTATCAATTATACATCATGCTTTTCATGATCATTTGATGGTTCACATAGATCATACATTATCTTTGTATAATAATATTTCACCCCCTCCATTTATAAAATATTGATAAATTTATCAATTATACATCATGCTTTTCATGATCATTTGATGGTTCACATAGATCATACATTATCTTTGTATCATAGTCCATTCCATGACAAACTATACCTATAACAAGCTTTTCTAAATCTGTAACTTCTTCACTATGTAAAAAGAACATAAACCCTTTACTAATCATAATGTGTCACACACTAACCACTGTATATTCTTTTTTACACTATCACAGTCAAGAAATTTACATTAAATGGAAGAACATCTCATGGACAACCTCTAACAATTAGAGCCTTCTTAGAGATAGGTTTGTCTTCTAGACTTATCCTTTTGATTTAGGGGCTTGATCATGCACTTCAACCTGGCATAATCTCCAATGGTTCAATCAGACTACTTTGAATATGTGTATAGTTAGCCACAAAAATAAGTTAGTGGGCCCACAAAAGAAGTCATTTCTTTGCAGTATACTATGATAACAATTTCATTTTCCTTGTCCATGCTTTCAAACTCTGCATTCATCTCTACCATAGACAGTTAAATATCTGGTAAAATTCTTTAATGAAAATCCATCCCCTGCCCCCAAGCTCCCAATCACACAGGCAGATAAAATATAGAAAAGGTTGTTAAATTTGTTGTGATACCTGCCTATTGCTATTACTTGAAAGTTCCTATAGCTTTTAACAAATCCATCTATTGGAAAATCATGCAAACATCTCATGCAATGACGTCTTTGAGGTATTTAACGTGTTTTGCCCCAGCTTCACATTTTGCAAATCATTCAAATAGAGCCATGTCATGTTCCTTAGCTTCCACATTTTATATGCATATCTATTTGGGCATTTCCAACTATAAAATTTGGCAAAAATCTCCTTTGTCTTTATGCTTTGATGGATGTTCATTTCCTTAGACAACATCTATTTGGTGCAATATGTGAAACAGTACATGTATCCACTATGTGCTTTCACATTTGCAAATGAATTTACCAGAGCATTATTCTTTGATGATGTCCATACCATGTCCTACGGTTCCCATTCAAACATAGGCAAAGAAGATGTTTTATGCTTTAAAAATTGTCCATGTTCTGCTACGTTCCAGAGTGCAACATTACCCCAAAGGTTTGAAGAGATTCCTTGCAAATTCAATTTTATACAGATCCTGTATACACTTCCACACATAGTATAAATCATTGCCATGTCTGTTGAAAATACATTAAAATCCCTCTTCATCTTTTACGCAATGATGAATGTCCATAACATGTTCCAAAGTTCTAATTCACGCACTGACAGAGAAGTGTCTGGCAAATGTGAAGGAAAGCGACTCCACACCTATAAAGTGTGTCTTCTTGAGGGTTTCTAAATCCTTTTTAAATCATTTGCAGGCATACCCTACAAAGAAAATGTAGCATTCCATGAGGCCCTGGAGCAAATGTAAAAAATAGTTTATGGTGTTGTCCATGCTTCCACACTTACATGCAAGCTTGCCCGGGCGTTCAAATCCTTAAGCTTCTATGTTTTAATGGATGACCATGCTCTGTTTCGAAGATTCCATTTTGGCATAGGCAACACAGCATTAACATGTCAGAGGCACCATTTCTCAGTGCCATTTCAACTTTTAGCGGCGTAAGACTGCTGGAAAGTCCGACCATGCTCTGTTTGGGAGATTCCATTTTGTCTTAGGCAGTGTTACACTGACGTGTTAGAGGCACCATTTCAAGACGCGGTTTCAAATTTTGGTGGCGTAAGACTACCGGATTATCCGAACAAAACTGGGTATGATACAATTCAAACAAGAATTAAAAAAAAGAGAGTAGTAATCCAAAAAAAATAAACAGGAACCCAAAAAAGGGTCCAAATGATATAGATAAAATCATATAATGAACTGCAATGAATCCTAACTGTGTATGAAACAAATTCAAAACGAAAAAACACAAAAAAATCTGTTTGAAAAACCTGATCAGGTATGGATTATTTCTACAGAAAACGTGAAAACTTTCAGCTGGGTGTATAGATGTGAATCATAGACAATACACTTGAATTTTTTTTTTAATGAATTACCTCTAATAAATTGCCATTAAGATTAAAAATATTACATTTTCAAAGCCCTTTTATGGCACCTTTCTTGGCTCAGATTCCATGGTTACTTCAACCAATCCAGCTTTCCCTAAATTATTTGTTTGTGGACTCCATGAAAGATTCATAGAATTTTCAGTGGATTTCCTTGGCTTAGATGTCATTTCTTCCGTAGCCAATCTGGCATTAATCACATCTTTTGCCCCAGCCGGAGCATATTAAGAATGCCAAAAGATAAGTTTTTTTTGAGATTGGAGATGAAAATAATTAGTTCAAATGGTATTGTTGAAGAAACCTCAAAAAAGATGTGAAAATATACTGTACTACAAAATGGGCATAAACCATTATTTTCCCTTTGAGATTGAGACTCTTTTCCTCTACAAAAGCTTTATCTGAGCAAATTTTTCATAATTCTCGAATACCACAGGCATGAATGCGGATGGATTTGTGGCAAAGGACATAATGTTCAGGCAGGGCGCCAAATGATCTAGGCCTTTGTTTTGCGTGTGGACAGTGATCTCTTTGTATTCCACAGATGCACCATTGTTGGGCACCAAGACACCCTTTATTCTCACACCCTCCGCTAATTCTACTCCAACTACAGAATCAAAGGCATAGTTGACTTCATATTCGGCAGCGCTGCCGCCGTCTTCCACAACTTGACCATTCTCATCCGGCCTCGCTTACTGCCTTTGGAATTTGGAGAGAGCAGCACCATTTCAGCCCATGGAAGATTAGATCCGGGCCAGTCCACTAGATTTGTTTTCAACAAGTGCATTGTCAATGGAACAGAGGATTACATGACTGATTTCTATGCCAATTCCCAAATTAACAGGGCCTATTTGGGTTAGCCATGGAAGCCCTATTCCAGAACCAAGGTGCGCACTGCACTTTGAACCTCCCAACGCTTAATCCCTTTCAGGGGTTAGATACGTACTGGCAGATGTGCATTCAAAAGTTCAAACCATAGACAAGGCACGTGTACTGTTTGATAGTTTCATCGAACATATGTCAAATCATCTGAATGTCTTTTACCTGATTTTTTTTCCGACGTAAGACATCCGTTCCCGGCACCGCTTCTACCTTTCCTGACGTAAGACTGTCGGATTGTCTTAAAATTCCGACGGGCATCTCCTCGAGAGAAAGCCTATTGGCTTAATTAATAAAAGAATTTATTACTAAAATAAAAAAAAATCTCTTTATGTCTCTCTCAATCCCCTTCTCATTTTCTTCTCTCCCCTTAAGACTATCTCTCTTTCTATCTCTCTCTCCTCTTTATTTCATTAACTCCTTAATCCTCTTAAGACTCTCTCTCTAGACCCCTCATCCTTATCTCTATCTCATTATCTAATTAGATGTGATTCCATTACTACTTAGTTCATTTTCATTCACACCATGTTGTTTAGGTTCATTTACGTTTACATTATTATTTCATCCATTTTCATATGCAATTATCATATTAATTAATTGCATTCACTATCATATTAATTTTATATAGTCACATTATCATACTAATTTCACTTAGTTTCAATATAATATTATTTGTGTTTAGTTTCATTACCATATGGTTGTGTCATCATTATCATAAGTTCCTTATCATATAGTTGCATTTTTATTTTCATCATCATATGAGATCATCATTTCTATATTCATTTTTATTTTTAATTGCATTCACTATCATATTAATTGTATATAGTCACATTATCATACTAATTTCACTTGGTTGCAATATAATATTATTTGTGTTTAGTTTCATTACCATATGGTTGTGTCATCATTATCATAAGTTCCTTATCATATAGTTGTATTTTTATTTTCATCATCATATGAGATCATCATTTCTATATTCATTTACCATATAGTTGCATTATCATTATCACGTTCATTATCATTTGCATATTAATTTTAGATTATCACACACATGCAAATATCATATAAGCCTAATATCAACCATTACATCCTCCATCATCACACTGTTTCTAAACATCACATATGCATAACTATTGCATCTTGCATCACACATGTTAGAAACACATCATCATCATAAATGCATCCATATAGTCACCCAATACATAACTCATAAACATCACATCATCTAGTCAAATATAATATACCCTACATCATAAACATGTCAATGCATAGACACATAGAAATGCATCCATACATCACATAAAAAATGTAAAATAGTATGCATACACTTATTACATCATTTGTATAGTACACCAAAACATAATCTATATACCATATAGTACACAAAAATGCACTAAAATCCTCTCTCTCCTTATTTCCTTAACTCTCTTAATCTCCACCCTCTCTCTCCCCTTCTCCTTCTCCTTCTCCTTCTCCTTCATAATTCCTTGCTCTCTCTTAATCCCCTTAAGACTCTCTCTCTAGACCACCTTCTTATTTCCTTAACTCTTTCTCACTCACTCACTCACTCACTCACTCTCTCCTTCTCCTTCTTATTTCCTTAACTCTCTCTTAATCTCCTTAACTACATGAAATAAATACTTTACATGGATGTATACATAATTTATGTTATGATTTATCACATTTACATTCCAATAAAGGTGATGTACATATTATTTTTTATCTAATTTCTAGGTGATGTAAATGTTAAAATATTAAATAAATAAATTTAATCTTCATCATTTAGAATTGTACAAGTATTTTAGATTTTAATATTAGTTTATAGTTAATGGAATGATTTTATATCAAATTTGTTTCCATTTTACATGCACATAATGTACTTACTTAATTTATAACATTTAACATGTTACCCCTAGATGACACATCCGCATGACGGTGCACCTTAGGATGGTGCATGTCCAGATGAGGCTCATGTTCCTGATATTACTAGTATATTCTATTTGGCTAACACAAAGATGAGAAAAATGAGAGATGTGATTAGTAGATCTAATGGGGTCTATAGAGATATTTGTACCACTATCTTGATGAGTCTTGAGCAAATGACTAATTAATTGAGATCTCACACTACATTTACCCCACAAATTATCTTTGAGATTTGTTGAGAGTTGACAAAAGAGATCTTAGGTGATGTGTCCTTGGAGATAGTCTTGAGCCGTATCTTGAAGGACATCATCAAATGAGAGGTCTTCACACATTATGATGGGAAGGCTAAGGTGAGGGCTTACTAGGTCACACAATGTATAGATCTTGAGATAAAATCTAGGATTGACACATGATTCCTTGCAACTTATGGTCATTATCCTAATAACGACCAAATTAACTTATATTTTGTAAAACAATTGTATGTTGATATCTATTTTGGCATGAGGGTCAAATATCTAGATCTTCCTCCTTAATTTGGTTAGGGGTGCAACATAGTTGTCGATTGTGATTAGTTTCACAAGGCTGATTGACCTGCACCTTCTCATAGATAGTTGGTTGGTTAGAGGTCTATAGAAATGACACCATTGATGGATCTTACTACTGAAGGGGTTCTCATTGTTTCCCAAAGGGAAGCAATCGTTAGGATCAATCGGATTACATTTGCAGCTACCAACATTACATCCGATACCTTGGGAGGATAGATCTTGACTAGACCCCGACCCAGATCATCTTCCAAGACATCATCTAGTGAAGGACCAAGTGATCCTAATATGTTTAGAGTAGCGATTCTTCCCACCATAGATGATTTATGAGCTCTTTTAGGAGGTTAGAGTCAAATGGATATGCCACTTTATTTTCTTGAGGACCTATTATATTCATATTCATTTATTGCAGAGTGATAGAGGATACTGATACAGGCTATTAGAGATATGATTAGAGTGTCACAAGGCGCTATAGCTCCACTAAGCCAAACACCCTCGAGTCATATGCAACACTCACATCACTTTGTGAAACATGATGCACTCACAGATCACTCCACAACTATAGAGGGGGAGATACGAGTTGGTGATGTATGTATCACATGTGAGGGCCTAGAGAGATTTGAGGAGCATCTTTGAGGGTTGAGGTAGGTGGACACAAGTGATATTGGATTGTTTATGTATATGGTACAGTAGAATTTTGAATCTACACCACTCCCCTCTTAGGTACACCCCCTACTCTCCTTATTACTACAGAGCATTGGGACTAGAGATGATGCATGTGATGTAGTTTCCATTGATGATACGATGGTAGCTGATGATCCTCCTTCCCCTGAGATCCATGTATTTGATTTAGTTTATTTTAACATAAATGTACACTTATTTAATTTTTAGTTTATATTGTGTACACATAACTTTCAATTATTTGTAATCACGTGTATTGATGCCCGTATGTATAATATTTTTGTAGGCATAGTTAGCTGAGCACATTATATCCAGCCCAGGGTCAGAGTGTGTGCATAAGAGAGATTCATTAAACATGATACCTTCTAGTAGCTAGGTGAGTTTTAAATACTTTTAAACTATATATGATGAAAACCTACTTGTGTGGAACAAGATCAAACTTGCAAACATTAGACATAAATCAACTCAAAGTAAGATAAACATGTTCATAAAAAAATGAAACTACACAATGGTTTCCGTCATAACCTCAGATGAGCTTAACAAAGGAACTCAAGCCTTGTCAATTTTCTCTTAGAGAGGTATGTGGGTGTGCTCTCCCACACAAAATACAAATACCACTAAGATTACTTGCAAATGGATGGATTATAAAATGTAAACTAATGGTGTAATGAAGAACTCACGTGCAAGTATGGGGAACTTGTCTCAAGCCTTCAACAATGCAAGATGATGTTCAAGAATTAAAACTAAGATATAGAATGAAATGCAAAATCTATCTATACTAAGATGAATTCCATTATCCTAACATGTAATATCTATATTTGAAACTAAGATTGCAATGAAAATACTTAAGAAAACTTAGAGCAATACTAGTATGATAACAATGCATAATAAGAAAGATGATTTGCAAGGAGTGAGGCTTCCTATTTATAGATTTTTGGAGGAAAGGGAAGGACTTGGATGAGGTGGCACTTATGTGTCATCCCCATAGGAGCCACATAGGAGACACAAGGGAAAAAGGGCATGCCATGCAAAAAGTCAATTTGAAGCATTTAAGGATTGAGATGTTCAAGGTTGCTCACACATGTGTGAGAAACCTTGGGGAAAGGTGTGGGGGACAAGGATGTAAGAGAATTTAATGAAGTTGGGTGGCTTCCTTGGGATGAGTTTCTCAAATATGTGTGAGCAACTCATTAGCACTTAAAAAGGTTAGGGATCACCTTTTTAGCCTAATTAAGAAATATTAATTAGTGGGAAAGATTATTAGGATGAGGGTGATGGGTGTAGAGTAGGCTTTTTAGATGGGTTTGGGATCCAAATTAAATTCAAATTAATCATAGCTTAGATGAATATTAGTGTGTGGAGGGATTAAATAAATAGAAATTTATTTAAAGGGGATTTTATGGATAAATACGTATTAAATAAATTTAATACATTAGTGGGGGAGTATTTAAATTAGATTTAAATACCAAAGGTGATGAATCCATTTAATTAAATAAATTTAATTAAATAGATAGTTGAATATAATAAATATAATAAATTAATTAAAATTAACTATAATGTTAAGAGGAATATTAATTAAATTAAATTTAATTAATATAAGTGTGCAAGGATGATTTTAGGCATGTACATAAACATGCGTGTTCATTAATGTGTAAATTTATATGTTTTAAATACTTTACATGATTATATATAACTAGTTGTTGTACTAAATTTCTAGGAGTTAGTCAATGTTGCTCATCCATCAGATGCTCAGGACACTCAGTCAGAGGTTCTCTTTGTTCGTATGCGTCTTGATGAGTCCCTAGCTTAGGATGTTGCATATTTGATGCTACTAGACTTATACATTTCATTATTGTATGTTTGACATTTGTGTTTATGATCTGACATATATTTATATACTCTGGACCTAGACATAGATGATTTATGTGTTTATGTTTGACATCTAGATGATTTATGTGTTTTTTATGATCTGACTTATAAATTTATATACTCTAGACCTATACATGTAGATGATTTATGTTTTTATGCTTGACATGAAGATGATTTATGTGTTGTTTATGATTTGACTTATAGATTTATGTACTTTGGACGCAGACCAATGATTTACATGTGTTTATGTTTGACATCTAAATACATGTTTAAATTTATGTGTTGTTTATATTTGATTAGATGCTTATTTTCATGTGTTTATCTATATATATTTTACACATTTTTATTTGAGTACATATAATGTTTTTAAATCTAGATGTTTTACACATGTTTATTATGAGATTAAGAAATACACTTGTTTATAATGTTTGGCATGTGTTTATCTAGATACAAAATTATATGTATTTATTTGAATATTTGATGTTTATCTACATGTTTTAGTGACGAGTGCCACATGTTTAAGTTTGTATATATGAGGAATTTTTTTTTATAGGCATTTATTAGTCAATAAATGAAATAATTTATGTCAAATAATGCATCCCCTTAAGTCATCAAAACATAAATAATACATCCCCTTAAGTTATCAAAACATAAAAATGTGCATCCCTCAAGGTCATTTAAGCAATTTAATCTTCTCTAATTGATTAACATGCTTTGATTCACATGTTTAAATATCAATACATCAATTAGTCAATAAATGAAATACTTTATGTCAAATAATACATTCCCTTAAGTCATCAAATTATAAATAATACATCCCCTTAAGTCATCAAAGCATAAATAATGTACATCCCATTAAGGTCATTTAAGAAATTTAATATTCTCTAATTGACTAACATGATTTGATTAACATGTTCAAATATCAATACATCAATTAGTCAATAAATGAAATACTTTATGTCAAATAATATATCCCCTTAAGTCATCAAAACATAAATAATGTACATCCCCTCAAGGTCATTTAAGCAATTTAATCTTCTCTAATTGATTAACATGCTTTTATTCACATGTTTAAATATTAATACATCATTTAGTCAATAAATGAAATACTTTATGTCAAATAATACATCCCCTTAAGCCATCAAAACATAAATAATACATCCCCTTAAGTAATCAAAACATAAATAATGTACATCCCCTTAAAAGTCATGCAAACATATTTACTACATCCCCTTAAGACATTGAAAAACCTAAATACATCAAATTAATACATCTCCTTAAGACATGTACACCTAAATACATCAATTTAATACATCCCCTTAAGACATGCATACATAATTTTTTCTATCGTCAACATAAAAAACACATAAATATTTCACCAAAGTATAACCCATCGTAATCAAGTCCTAAAACATGAAAAAATGTAATATTATTCAGACTAATTTAAGTGGTTCAACCCACTCTTAGAGAACATGTAATATTCTCTCATGATCCTCACTATCTAGTCTCCATTTACGACGTGCATGTTGAGATTTAACTGGATGGAGACAAAGGGAGGTAGAAACTACTAGGTGGATATATTGATACACCTTATTTTCAGGTTGATAATCAACAAAGTGAATCCCATGTTTGACTATTTTTTTTCGTTAAATATGTTCCCTCTAAAATAATTGGACCCACACCACAAATTTTAACAACATTCAAAATATTTTATTAAATTTGTTAAAATTGATATGTGTGTGTGTGTGTGTGTGTGTATTCAATCAAATTCAATATCTAAAGCATACAAACCCATGGGAAACAAAATTCGATCACTTTCTTTGGGTTCAATTAACTCCATCCTCTCTGTAATGCAACACAATAAATAGTAACTCCTAGATTTCTAGGCTCAACAATCACTACAAAGACTTCTCCCGCACAATAAATTTATACATGAAAAAAATATTTACTTCAATCTAGATTTTGATATACACATGTGTAAATTAATTAATTATACTTACCAATTTTGCCCAATCCTAAAATACGGTCATAATTAGTAGAAATCAAAGGAATATGATGAAAATTTTCATCTTAATCTCCATCAACTATATCAATAAAAGGTGGCACCAAATTCCATGCACCTACATATCTATGTTCCTGATTGATGCATTCCTCGTAGTTTTTCGCAATGCCATGACAACAAAAATATGAGTAATCCCTAATTTTCAATGTCCAATTACAACAATTTGTACTCATAACTGAATGCAAAGATCATGTCTTCTCTATCCTCATGCAACCATACATAGTTTTTCTATCCACAATTGAACATATATATAACATAAAAAGGGAAAAAATATGAATTTCACTTTTAAAATTTGAATAAATGATGCAAAAGTTAAACAAGAATATATCACATGTATAATTTAGACATTCATACCTATTATCTCCCAAAACACTCTATGTGGTACCACTCGACTCATTCTTGATGATGTTCCTACCTCATTTGGTATGAAATGTGTCTTACCATTCAAAAACATCATGTGCATCTTTCATACGAACTCACTAATAATTCATTTGATACTTTCCTAGAGTTTGATGCAAGATCCCACATCATCATGTTCACCCTTTCCATGTACACTCTCAAAGAAACTCCAAACATGTGGTATTTTTTCATTATGATGATATCTACATGGTGCATAAAATGGTCTAGATGATTTGAATTTTACTGCACATCCATCTGACCAAACAAAATGTTTATCAATTTTGATGCCCCTTTCTTTCAAATTTAAATTTTTTTTCTTGAAGCAGTGTTCTACATAATGGGTTTCATGCTCTTTATCATCACTAATATAAAAGTGATATTCTTTCTTATCAACCCGTGCTTCAAATGTACTCTCAACACCATCCATATCTAACTCTGCATGTAGATAACACACTTGTACCATAGTAGTAATCTTCTCTAAAAAATAGTATTATGAGTGAATGGCCTTTTGATTAATAAAAGAATAGTTTTTTGCAAAATCAATAACCGATAGAATAGTTCCAAGTGGGAAATTATCTCTTAGTGTTTGGAATTGTTGTGCTTTCCACTTGGAAAAAAAACGTGATGTATGTATGGTTGAATCAATTTTTAGAAATTATCCATAAATGCTCCATTAATTATCTCCTCTTCAAAATATTTTAACCTTTAAGATTCTTTCCCAAATTTTATTTCATTTTTAACATATTTGTAACTCAATTTACCATTGTTGTCACATCAATGTCTTCATTTTTCAAAGGGAAAAGAGCCAAATCACTACGTGTTTCAAAAATTCCTTTTATGCAATTTATTTGACCTGTTGCATCATCTCTTTTGTCACATAAAATGGATGATATGAACTCACTTCATCTACTAGAAGGAGCATTTTGAAAATCATAAGTGTCTTCTACAATCTTTCAAAAAACCTGATAGTGGAGATCAAATATAATATAATAACAACAACAACAAGTTTAAAACACTTTGATTTTCCTCACATAATATGGCTTCAATATTTCAATTTCTTTTTTCCCAATCTTTATATTAGGATTTGATCTACAAATTAACACATAAATTTCATGTTGTGTTGTGTCCAACCAATGTATTGTATGATATTCATATTCATTAGGTCTAATCCCATGTCTACTAACATCTCTACTATTTGATGAAGGACGAGTATTATCATTCCAAATTGATGTGATCAAATTCTTGATTTCATCCTCAATCCTATCAGAATGATGAGCTCTACACATAATTTCCCAGTTTCCTTCCAAGGTACTATCATCCAAAAGCATTCTTCTTTTAACATGTCGTGATATTATTTTCCTACTAAAACTAATCTGAGATGAAACTAAAGAGAATTATCTTTTTCGGGGCATATTGTTACCTACAAGGGATGCCAACATCACTCTTCTTGTAATGGCATTATCTTTAGATCGAGATCACTTACCTATACAGACAAAACCTTTCTTAACATTTTCAATAATATCATTTTTCATGCCAAATTTTTTTCTCTTTTTTGATGACGTGTCTATATCCAACAATTTTAATAGCTCTTGTAACTTTTTTTTGTAGAAGTGCAATTGAAATAAATTGGGCTCATTCAAGCATTTCAAGATTATCAAATTTAGCAATTATTTTCCTTTCTATCCTATTCATTGACCTCTTCTTAGTGTAACAAGGTTATTCAACAAGTGATCTCAATTTGTCCACATCCATTTCAAGTAAATGATCTCGCTTTCTATAGTTAATTTATCTCTTTATAGTTTGAGAAAGATTTATATTTTCAACCATACTGGTAGGAGAAAGTGATCTTGACCCTTCTCCAACATCCATTGCTTAAGCTTCCATATGAAGTGATCCTGACCCTTTTCCAACATACATTTCTTCAACTTGGGTTGACCCTCCTACCTGAGCTTCTCCTTAATCTTGTAGTTGTTGATTGTGAGCTAAAAACAAAAATGATACAAATAAGAATTAGAGAAAAGTAAAAATAGAGACATATAAAGAGGGCATGTGAATAGATTAAAAAGACCTAAATAGAGTAAAAAGAATATAAAGAGACCTAAATCTAGAGTAAAAAGACTATAAATATACTAAATAGACCTAAATAGAGAAAGAGATTTAAGGGGAGGGGGAGAGAGAGAGAGTTAAGGATAGATCTAGAGATAGAGAGGGTATTAAGAGGACATGAATAGTGTAAAAAGACCTAGAGAGAGAGAGAGAGAGAGAGAGAGAGAGAGAGAGAGAGAGAGAGAGACATGGGACTAAAAAGACATATAAAGAGACTAAAAATTGACTAAAAATAAAATAGAGAGAAAGAGAGAGAGAATTAAGGGGGGGGGGGAGAGGGTGTTAAGATGACATGAATAGAGTAAAAAGACCTAAATAGAGTAAATAATGTATTAAGAGACTTCAATAGAGTAAAAAGATAAAAAAGACATAAAAAAGTAAATTAACATATAAAGAGCCTAAAGGGGTAGAGAGAGACATAAATAGCATAAAAAACACAATGGAGAGATCTAAATAGATTAAAAAGACTATAAATTAAATATACAAATATTATTTGTCTTGTGTGGTCCTAAGGGGTTCTAAATAGAGTAAATAGAGAGAGAGAGGAAGTCAATTTGAAACACACTTTATGTCAAATAATAGAGAGTCCTAAGTGCCTTGGATGGTTCTAAGGGGTCATCATATGTATTAATGGGTCATGTGAGATGTATTAATGGGTCCTACGAGATCCTAAGATACATTAATCAATTTGAATGAGTCCTAGGATACATACCATTAATTTATCCTAGAAAGTCTTAAGGGGCACTAGGTGTATTAACTATTCCTAAGGGGTCTTGTGAAAACATTAATGGGTCCCAAGATGTCTTAAGGGATCTTGAGTGTCTTAAGAGGTCTTAAGGGGTCCTTGTAAGTAACAATAGGTCCTAGGATACATTGATGAGTGCTAAATGGTCCTAGGGTACATTAATTGACATTATGATATATTGATGGGTCCCATGACATCCTAGGGTATACTAATGGGTTTTGGGGGTCCTAAGAGGTCATAGTTTTCTTAAAGGTCTTAATGGGTCCTAAGATATCTTAAGTGGCCCTAAAAGAGAGAGATAAACAAGCATAGAGAGAGAGAGAGAGGAAAAATAGAGAGATAGATTCTGAGGAGATTAAATTAAAGATGCATACCTTGTTTAGTTTTATAATAATGTGCCAATGCAACTTCACGATTTTTTTGTTCTCTACCATGTGACCACTTTCTTGTAGATTTATGTTGCCTTGTCTTCTTATTTCCTATTTACTTTATTCAAAAAAATGTCTTTGAACAATCACCATGAATAAAAACATGTGAATTACGTTTGTAAATATTTTTATATTTATACCTGACAAAACAATCACGTTGGAAAAACAAACCTGATCGACCTACTTTGGGTGAACATAGTTAGTTACCAAACATGACATCGACCATTTTTTCGTTGTTGGTGCTAACTGTGTTTTCACAAATGTGCCTTTGTATAAAGGTCCCAAGGTTCATGTGATGGGAGTTCAAATGAAGGGGTCTTCGGTCAAAGGCCCCTATTATGGCCTTGTCCCCCAAAGCCAACTTATTTCTTCAAACTTTTTCCCTACGAAGCTCTCGATCAAGGACCAAATAGAACAATCTTTAGAAACCCAAATGCTAGATGGTGCTACTCAAAACAAGCTTTTCAATGATTTTATTATTTTAATATATATTGAGTTCATTGTGACTTTCTATTTTTAGTTTTATTAAATATATGTTGTTTAATCATTTGCAATTTCTTTGTTTGACACTTCTGAAAAAATAGTAAATTAGGAAAAATATTATGAAAAATATCTTGGAATTAAGTATTTATGTTATCTTTCTAACAAAAAAAGAAAAAATAAATTTTGATATATATATATACAGATCAAGTTAGAGCACACAAAATGAACCTATGTTTAAATTACAGTTAATGTCACTTCATAACTCAATTAACTATATTAAAATAATCAACCAAATTGAAAAAAACAATTAGATGACCTAAATATTTGTGTTACAAACCTAGCTTAAAAAGAATTACATTTTTATCATTTTTAGAAAAAAAGTTATGGAATTGAAAAGTTGAATGTCACTCCTTAAAAATGCCCATTTTTTTATACAAACTACTTTTTGAAGGAGAAGGAAAATGGATGCAAATATATTCCAAAATTTTAAGAAATAAAAATTTAGAAACTAAAAAAAAATGCTAAAAATCACTAGATTACATCATCTTCAAATTCTTAATGGTTTTGCAGCAATAGGTGTCTAGGAAGTTTTTTTTATGCTAGCCAAATTATCCTAAAATGATCGATGCAAAGGATAACTCAAAATATCATTGTTCACAAGAAAAATCATAGAAACAAGTGATAAAGTGAAAATGATTACAAATAAAAAAGGCACAATTTTCTAAGTAACCTAAAAAAATTGATTGCAAAAATTGACTATGGTGTCTGCAAAAAGTGTAAAAAAAAATAGAATGTATGCTCCCATGTTAAAAAAATTGCATATGCCTTACTAAGAGAAATTATTTTAAGTTACCATACATTTCTCCAAAATACAAGTACCTTGCCACAATAATATGCCTCTATGTAGGGAAAAAATAAGGGAAATTGAGCAAAATGGTCCAATAAGATAATACATAAGGTATCCACTATCTAGGCTTAGTATGTGCATTTGAAAACTCATGTATATGAGGTATAATTGAAATGAATTGACCTCATTCTTAAAGGTAGTGGAGCTATGGGCACAATGAAAGAAGAGTAGATAACATGGACAAAAAAAGGTTTTTTTGGGTCAAAATGGTAGAGGCCAAAAAGAGATAGATCTTGATGCTTTGCATCATTCACAAGTAGACAACACAAGAAAACATTTACACAATAACACATGTACAAAATAACTTGTATGCAATATATAGAAATTTTGAGATATAAAAAGAGGAATATTACAATAGGTTATTTCCATTTATTACCTTGCACCAATTGAGATAAAAGAGTCATCCAAAGAGATATTAATACAACACAAAGGCATATCAAGTAGTACGTCCTGGGGGAGGTGCATTACATAGTATGAAAACACATAAAATAGTCAACTGCACAAATGCAACTAGTCAAGCATGTCATCAACCTCTAAATCTTGCTTAATGTAAACTAGGTATGGTGAACAAGATGTAATAGAAGACATAAAAATGATTGTAGATGGAGCTACTACTAGTTCCAAACAAGGATAATGCTCTAATGATGAGTCACTTTTTATCATCGGGAGCTAGGATTAATGCTTTTAAAAATGTTGAAGAAAGTTCATAATTAATTGAACAATAACCTCATACATATTATAAAAAAGGTTAGAATCAACATTTTTATCATCGATATCATCATCCAAATTAATCATAATTGGACCTTTAGTGTAAAATGAAAAATCACATTGTTTAGAGAATTTTAAATTTTTAAGATGATCTTCCTCCCTTAGGTTGGGCAAAGGTTGGGTAAATGGGATTAAATTAACAATTGGAATCTTAGGGATAGAAATATTTTGGGAAGCAATTTCATGGGCCTTAGCATGACATTTTCACTAGTGGTAGATCTTGCACTATAACTTCTCTTGATTTGGCTAGAGATTTTTAGAGGTTTGAGATTAATCAACATCAACTCCCTTTCTTCCTTTGTAAAAGGAAGAATGAACTTCACTAGGTTGAGAGATACAAGATATTGGACATTTATAAGATGTATGAGGTCAGAATGAAGCCTAAAGAAGATGAATATAAGGTGTAGGAAGGATTCTAGGTTCAAGACAAGGAGATGGAACATCTTTAGGTTTACTTAAGGATGGTACCTTTTCATGTTTATATTTTTGATAGGATAGGGAAACAAATTCTTCTCATGTAATTGATTAGTGGTAGGAATAACGAAAAAGGAAAAATCTAAGCACTTAGTACCATCTTTACAGGAAGAGTGATAGAACCTATGACAGGAAAATTAAAAACCTCATGCACCTTAATCATAACATTGGAATTTTCATATGTACCAAGTAATGTAATTGTCGTGTAAAGAGACGTTCTTTGGTATAAATAAACCCTACTTACTAGATAGGTGATAAATCCTAATGGGAGCTTTCCTTTAATATTATAGTAATGTATAGGGGTCCATTAGGTGCTTGAATAGTTTCCTTGTAATAAAAGGTAATCCAAAGTTTTCGCTTAGTTTAGATCTAGGTTTCCCAATGAGGTTTGTTAGGGATTTTTCTTGTAGGATCAAACTGATATTGAATTTAGGCTTCTTGAGGTTGATTCAAACAAGAGAAAGACCTAATTACTGAGGATTGGATAAGATCCTCCTTCATTTTTGATCTCCACATACTCAGGTAGGTATTACCTTTTAATGATGACTAATTACACAATGTTTACATGAGTGGACACTGATCTGCTATTAATCCTTCTAATACATCAATCTATAAAACACTCTACATATGACTAGGATCAGCTTAATGAAAAACTTAACCAAGCAAAATATGATTGCACATAAAGCAAGGATCAATGATTTTGGATTCTCATCCTTCTTCCTTTTAAGGAGGGGCAACCTAAATGATTCTCTCTTCAAGAAATCAAGAAATATAGACTGTGTGCTTTGGGAACAGTCCTATCTATTTTGTGTAGTAAACATGAAATGTAATATGGGCTGGTAAATGATGTGAAAGTTTCAGTTTTTTCTTTGAAGATCTATGAAAGATAAAACCATGAGAAACAAACACCAAACCAATGCCTTATCTAATGGGCAAAAGAAATCCAAACGCAAACCAACCAAATAATTTTAAAAGAAATACAATAGTATGCCTTGCATACTAGCCACAAATCCAAATAGATTTCCTTACAAACTATTCTGTTAACCAAATACTGTTATTATCAGAATCCATACAGATATATCTACTCCTCAAGATGAACTATGAGAACTTTTAATTCTTTCCTTGAAAGAAACTCATAAATCAATCAGGCGAGTTGCTTTACAACTGGTATATTTTAAATGCCTAACATATAAAACATACAAGAGTACAATATAAAGGTAAAGAGACAACAACCGTATATGGTAGGAGTTGCAGTGTATTTGTATTAAAACCAACTTGCCAACTAAATTCATAATTCTATTACTCAGAAGATCAGACACAAATCTTGGAAATCTGCTTCAAAGAAATTCTGTTCAATTTTTTTCTATATCTTTCCGACCACAAAAAGTAAAAACAGCTGCAATATATACCACTAGTCATCTTGGAATCCCAAAAATCAGGATGCAACAAGCTTCAGATGACTAGGGAAAGGGTTAGTGTTTTCACCCACCAAACCAACTAAATTCAATCAAAATTTATTTCATTGGAGGAAAACTAGGCGGTCAGATCCAAGAATGATCTTCATTAATGAGAAATCTTTGAGTAATGTACTGAAGATCATGAATCTACCATGTTTATCAATCTGATCACTCACCTGCAACATGCCTCGAGCAACTACCTTACCCATTCCTTCACGGTACAAATCTTCTGCAATTAATCATCCAACTCTCTCGATCATGCCATAACAGTTGACAAAATCATATCTACCAGATCTAGCCGCTCAAGCATTCAATTCCAGTCCTTTTGGCCCTGAAACCCTTTAAATATTTAAATATATAAGAAACAACTACATTCATGGTGCCAAAAAGTGAATCAACGACCAACACTCAAATCCAGATTATCTTTATATCACGATCGTCAGATCTCTTCACTTTTCCCGGGTTTCTCAGCTTAACTTTATAGGAATCTTGGTTTACATTTGCCCTAGTCGTGAGATCATGCAGTCATCTTCTTTAACCTTAGTTACCTTAGCGATTCAGTGACTGCAGTCTTGTGATCTCACAGTCATCTCTTAAACTGCCAAAACATTTAGAGATCATGCGACTGAAGAAATTCTAACTGCCTGCCAGGTCGTGAGACAAAATCACTAATTGCTTTCTGATCTAGAGATTACCTGACTATAGGGAAACTAACTATCGCAAACCCTTCACTTCAATCTAGAGATTACATGACTGAGGCCCGACCACTTAGTCACTGAATTGACTTTCTTCTTTCCCCGATTTGGTGACTACAAGAGCTCCTTTAATTTTTCCATCTGGCGATCTAGCGACAAGCAAGAGAGTCTTGTAGTCGTGGTAAATTTTTGACTGTTCAAATTTCTTTCTGAGACTTCACGACCGCCATTGATCTTCTTCCTCACTTCATCCAATGATCCACATTAAGTCACAAGAGATTTCATGACCTAACTGTTTGATTCAACGATCACGAGACTAACCATGTCGCTGAATTGCTGGAGGTTTTCCACTTAACCATCAGGAACCTGAGACTTCGAGACTATATAGTCGCTAGATCATCAAATGAGAACTTAACCACTGGGGCAAACCTCAATATTATCTTTAATTTAACTCCACATCATCTGGAGATTCAATGACAAAGAGTCTTCACTGAATCTCACAATCATTTCATCAACTGGGGTTAAGTCCCAAGAACAAGCGACTGAGGCAATCTCCAGGTTGCTAAATAATTTCCTAACCCTGAGTTAGATCAAGAGACTACGCGACAACCTTAAGTCACCAGATCGCTAAATACCTTTGAAACTCTGAGCTCATTGAGATCAACGGCTATCATTATACTGTTGACCTAAATATCATGCATCTTATCCAAGCAGTATAACGACAACCACGAGATCATGTTGATCTTTAACTTACTCCATAAACTAAAGACCTTGGGCCCACTAACAACACTCCAACTCACACTCCTACAACCAGTATCATCGGACACCTTAGCTCCATCTGACATCGGATCCACCTGTACCATTCCTTATGATGTGAGCAACCATTACGAGATTCATCCACTAAATCTCCACCACATGATCCTGATCTGACGGTAGTCGCTGGATCTTTGAACCTTATGCTGACTTTAACTTTTATCAAGAGATCTAGCGACTGAAGCCATCTTGAAAAGATTGATATAGTGGTCACCAAATCTCAGAATGAAATCTGGAGACCTAGCAACTAAAGACAAACCGCAGAGTCTCTGAAGGATAAATAATATTCTTGTGGCTTAGAGAGACTGCGTGACTAAAGAAAAATCATAGTTGTGAGAAGGAAAGGAATATTCAGTCTGGGTAACGTGACTAAGAGACTGAGCTTAGGAAACTTGGGCCCACTAGGACATGTGGCAACTTTTGATTTATCTATCAATCCTCACCATTGCCAAGCTGTATCCTTTGAACACCTCACTGCCATGTGTCATTCTTTGATTTGTCCTACAAACTGGCCGCTCAACTCATCTCTGGCCTCAACCGATCTGGAGATCACGTGACTATACATATTTCGTAGTCGTGATATACTTTATCTAACCTTAGTTACATCTGGAGACCATGTGAAAACCTTTATTCTCAGAGTCGCTGAAAGATTTCTCAAACCATAATTTAGCTCTGAGATTACATGCCGTCCATCGATCAAATCTACATCTTATAGTTGTGACTGAGTCTTAGAGTCCTTTATCACTTAACTGCCGCATCTGGAGATCCAGAGACAACCACGTCACTGAATCGCTAACCGTGTAAGAGATAACCGCCATCTTTGGGAGATAACGCGACCAAAGGAAATCCAAATCGCTGAATGAAATGACTAATCGCATGAAGACCTAGAGACTTGGAGACAACTATGAAAGAAGACCGCACCTCTATTTGGAGACTCAGCGACCAAAGAGAAAATCATAATCATGGAGTAAAACATCACTTTAATAAATCATTCAGAGATTACCCGACCAAAGGTAATTTCCATCTAGAGACCACGTGACTATAGTTCCTTTCTTACAAAATTTGTTACAGAAGTCGCTAGATCTCGAGAAAACTTACAAAGACTTGGAGACTAAAGGGGTAATCGCTAAGTCATTTGATAGTAAAGAATATTCCAAAGTGCTTGCGAGATTAGGCGACAAAGGCTTTTGAGCAATCGCTAAATATAAAGGAATATTCTTATTTCTTTGGGAGACTAAGCGACTAAAGAGAAAGAATAAAGCGCACATGCTTATCTCAAAGCTCAAGTGACCCGATAAAGCAACGGAGAAACAGAAGGCTGACGACTCAAACTAGGGCTTTTTTTGATTTTCAAAGATACTTAGACCTAGAAAACCCTAAAGACTGCAAAATTCTCAAAAACATCCTATCTTTTTGGGGCAAAAAACAAAAACAAAGATTTTAACCAATAGTGGCTCTATCTGAGGATGTTAAAATGCAAGTTTGAACAAGAACTGTAGATCTCTGGGATGTAGACCAAAAATCGCACTAACCTAGAACAAGAACTGAAACATACAACCTAAAAGGAAATAAAACTATACAAGATTTACAAGAGATTTACATATGCATGAAAATCAAAAAATTAATTGAAGAAGGGCTTCAAGAATTGCCCATGCACTGGCAACTCAAAAAATTCACCATCCATATTCTTCAACATGTAGGAGTCTTTCCGAAAACTCTCATGAATCACAAAGGGACCAAGCCATAACGATTCAAACTTTTTATGTTTCCCTTTATCTTCTACTCTTACATTCCATTGAAGCACTAAGTCATCTGTTCTAAATTTTCTGGTAGTTTCTCTTTTGTCAAAAAGGTATTTCATCTTCTACTGCAACTTGATATTTCTCTTTTGACTCTCCCTTCTCAGTTCATCTAATTTAGTCAATTGCATGATTCTGTCCTGCATTGGCTCTAAGACATCCAATTCCTCATCTTGTATAAACTTGTAAATTGTAATTAGATTGTTTATGGGTAACCTTGATTGCAAACCATACACAACTAGCTCAAAGGGAGACTTCCTAGTGGCTTTCTTCACTGTGATCCTATCTGCCCATAAGGCCAATCTCAATTTGGATTGCCAAGCTCTCTTATTTTTCTCAAGTGTTTTCTTCAAGATTGTCAGAATGCTTTTGTTACTAGACTCAGCCTATCCATTTGCTTGAGGATGATAAGGAGATGAATAAGATGTTATGATTCCATTGTTTTTACAAAACTCCTTGAACTCATCTGATCTGAAACACATTGCATTATCTATGATCAATTTCATGGGGACACCAAATCTGGTCAAAATATTATCAAGTAAGAAATCACACACTACTTTACTTGTTGCCTTCTTTGTGGGAATGGCCTCTATCCATTTTGTGAAATAGTCAGTAGCAACAAGTAGCCAACTATGTCCTCCACTAGATTTCTCAGCAAACTCACCTATGAAATCCATTCCCCACATGGAAAATGGTGCCTCAGCAACTATTGGGTTTAACAATAGTGCTCTTGAATATTTTAATTTAGAAGCAAATTTCTGACAGGCTTCACATTTCTTAACAAACTGGAAAGAGTCCTTAAACAATGCAGGCCAAAAATAGCTAGCCCTTAAAATCTTATGAGCAGTAGTCTTTGCCAAATAATGTCCTCCACAAACACCGGCATGCATTTCACTCAAAACCTTCTCTGCTTGACACTTATCAAGGCAAAACAACAAGATCCCATCTCTATTTTTCCAATACAAGTCCCCCTATATCAATGTATACTTTTGAGCTTGCAATTTTAGGGATCTCTTTTGATTATCTGTCATATATTCTAGGTACTTGGCATTTTTAATGAAATATACAATATTAGCATAGTATGGTTGCAACTCAATACTTGTAATTGTCATATCTGGAATTTCTTCATTATTAACCTGGACTAAATCCATATTCTCTTCAGTCATCAATTTTGCCAAGCCTTGTCCTCTTACAAGCTTAGTGATATGGATTTCTAAGTTGAATTCTTGAATCCTGGTAATCCACTTGCATCTCTTACCAGTAACTTCAGACTGAGTAAGGACATCTTTTACTGCTACATGTGGGACATATGCCACTACCTTAGCACAAACCAAATAAGGTCTAAAAGATTTTACTACTTTTACCAGTGCATATGCCTACTTTTCCATCATCTCATAATTCAACTCAGTAGCTTGTAAAGATTTGCTAAAAAATGCAATTGGATACTCAAAACCTTCTTGATCCTTTTGTAATAATACAACAGCAATGGTGTGAAATGATGCAAAAGAGAAAAGTGAGAAAGGCTTGGTATAATCAAGAGACCTAAGCACAGGTGCTTTTTGAACTACTTTAATTTTATCAAATGCACCCTGAGCTTCTGTAGTCCATTGAAACTTGACATCCTTCTTTAGCAATTTCACTATGGGTTTGACAATTTCAGCAAAATTTGCAATGAATCTCCTAACAAAATTGATTTTTCCTAAAAAGGATTGCACCCCTTTAAGATTTTTGGGTGATGTAACCCTTTTGATAGCTTCAACCCTCTCTGGATCAATTCTTATTCCTTCTTTTGATACAATGTGTCCTAACAACTTTCCCTCTTTGACTACAAAGTTACACTTTTTAGGATTTAAAGACACACCATATTCTAGAGCTTTGACAAAAATCTTTTCTAGATGTGAGCAATGATCAACAACCCATTTAGATTAAGCAGTTAGGTCATCCTGGTACACCACCATAAACAAGTCTATATATTCTTTGAAAGCAACATCCATGGCCCTTTGAAAAGTTGCTCCAGCAATATTAAGGCCAAATGGCATTCTGACATATACATAGGTTCCCCAAGCTGTTGTGAATGCTATTTTGAATTGTTCAGATTCTTTTACCAACACTTGGTTATATCCAGAGAAACCATCCATCATAGACAATAACTCACATCCAGTGAATTTATGCAACATTGCCTCCATGTTGGGTAGTGAATAATTGTCCTTCAATGATGCAACATTCAGATTCCTAAAGTCCACACACAATCTAATATCACCGTTCTTCTTTCTAACTGGGACTAAATTAGATACCCAAGTTGAATGCCTTATAGGTTGGATTATTCCTGCATCACTCAACTTGGCCAGCTCCTGCTGCATTTTAGGAGCCAAAATTGGGTTAATGGGTCTTTGCTTCTGTCTAAATGGTTAAACATCTTGCTTTAATGGGATCTCATGTTGGAATAGGTCCTCTCTATAAGATTTTAGGCCATCATAGGACCATGCAAACACATGCTTGTGCTTTCTTAACAACTTTATCAGGTTATATCTCAGCTGAGGGGCTAATCCCTTCCCAATATAAACCATTTGAGGTGCATTATGTGATCCCAAATTTACTTCCTCCAGATCTTCAGCCTTAGCACTACTTGTTTTTGACATATAATCATTTTGACTACTATATAATGCTTTTAATTTAGTTAAACCCTTAGGGATATGATTTGAACTCAACTGGATTACCTCATTTCCCATGACCACGTCCTTACCTTCAATTTCCTCAACCAATGTGTTGCAGTCTATAAGTTGACCCTCATATATGTCAAGGCATTGCATAAATTTCAAAATGTCATGATCATCCTCAAAGACCTGCCAATTGTAAATGTTGTCTGCAACAACTGGTCTACTTTTTATTTCAACTATTGAAACTCCACACAAAGTTGAATCAGCTCTCTTTAAAGCAACATTGGCCAAAAAATCAGCCATTATGTTCTTGGATCTTTCTACCCAACATATATTAAAAGCATCAAACATTTCAATTTGATCCCATATTGCATATTTATAAAGTTTCAACCTATCATTCTTAACAACATACTTAGATTGAACTTGTGCCACCACAAGCTCAGAATCACAAAAAACCTTTAGACATTTTATCCCATGTTTGATAGCAATATTCAATCCCAATGACAGTGCTTCATATTCAGTAGTATTATTTGTGCATTGAAAAGTCAATGAGAAGGAATACTTAAAAGTGGTACCTGACGGAGATATGAATAGAACTCCAGCTCTTGAGCCATCTTTTGAGCATGCTCCATCAAAATACATCTGCCACAGTCCATCTTGTTGTTCCTTCAGTTCCTGAGTCAATGGATTTGAATCTTCCTTTTGTGAAATGGCTTTTTCCACTCTAAAATTTTCCATGTCAACATCCACACAATAATTCAACTCATCCATATTGGTTAGCTCAATCATGTGTGGGGTTCTACTTTCTCTGGATACTCTCACATTTTCATCATCAATATTGAAAGTTGCAAAGGATAAATCACACTGAATACTACCTCCCATTGAAGCACTCCATTTTCTTGACAGCAACATTCTGTAATGAGGTGGGATATCAACCACCAGAACACTCATTGTTAATAACTTGTCAGGGAAAGCTGCCAATTTGTAAGGAAATGCTTTTATAGTACCAATAACAGGGACCTCTCTCGAATCCATAGCTTGACATCTTCCATGAGGTGTATCTACTTTTAAACCCAAAGATTTCATTATTTCTATAGGCATAACAGTATTAGAGGCTCCTGAATCGATCATACAATTTCTTAACAACTTTCCATTTACTATTAGGGACAGAAAGAAAGGATCAACAGTTCTTGTCATAGAATTAACAACATTAGTATCCAAATAAATTTGAGGGATCTTCGAGATAATCTCCCCATGCTGGTTTTCAATTGAATCACTTGCTGCAACAGCCATTCTACCACTCTTGGTGGAATTTTGGGCATCAAAAGGGAGAACTCCTTTCACCCAACTCAAAGCCTTGTCTTTATGCTCTTCTATTCTCATCATTTCTAATAAGGGGACCTTAACAGTAATTTGTGACAATAGTTTTCCCATGTCAACTGGAACATATTTGAGGTCAACTACATCCTTCTTAATGATAGTAGCCTCCTTATTTTCTTCATGTTCCATAAGGCCATGCTGATCCTTGTTCAGGGTTTTGACCTCCTTTTGGGCAAAAACAACAGTCTCCTGAAGAGGTTTTTGCTTTACTCTGTAGGTTACATTATTAGGAGCAAATGTTACATTCTTTTTTATTTTAGTCCTATTAACAACATCATCAACCCTATTTTTGTCTTGAGTTTGTTTTACATCTCTATCTGTCCTTTTGATGAATATACCAGATGACTTCTGACCTAAATCACCTACCACCCTATTTCTCAAATTGTAGTTGCTTTTGGCTTGGGTGACCATATCTTCTGTGATTTGTGCAATTTATTCATCAGAAGGTCTTGTCAACACCACTGACTCATCATTTCTTAAGGTGTTGCAAAGGACTATATCCAATTGACTGTCTTCTTCATCAGAAAAGACTTGCTGATGGTAAACCTCACTTTTGACTTGGGAACTACCAACATCTTGGCCTTCGTCTTCTTTAGTGGAATCCATTTCATCATATATGTATGAAGAAGTCATGCCACATCCTTGATCATGATAAGACTCTTCATTGTTGTTGTCTTGCTCTTCATTTGCAGAAACACTTTGAGCAATTGCATAGTAATAGGTGTCATGAGGTGACTGGCAAACAATGCACCAAGGAACATCATCATTCATATTTACTATATTTCTGTGCAAGGGGTCTAGGGTCTTATTACTTGGTTTATCCTTTCTTTCAGGGAGCACTGGCTTCCCATCTTTCCACTGAGTGTTGTAGGGATAGTTCTCCATTCTTGGTAACTTGTTAAAGTTATTGAAGGATGGCCTATCATTTCCCTGCACTATACTATTTCTTGCCTCACTAGGCTTTAAATATTTTATTGCTTTTAAAATTTGCTTCAAACTATCATCTTTTGGTTTTGTGTCAGATTTCCCTGGCTCCTTTCTATTTGAGACTGAAGGTTTATAATCCTCCCTCCTTCCCAACTTCCCTGATATTCTTCTATTACTTTCTATATTAATGGCCAGCTTGTAATATTCTGCAAGATTTCTAGGATTCTTATCTCTCAACAAATATCCCATTTTTGAATCAAAAGCATTTAGGTAAGTGACCAAACAAATCTTGTCATCTAGTTTGATAACTTGCAACAATTTATGCATGACTTTTTGAAATCTGACATTGAACTCAACAACACCCTCATTCGAATTTTTCTTGATGTTGTTGAATTCATTAAGCATGAAACCTTCATTAGTTTTATCACCATATTGTTCTTTGAAAAAATGTTTGAACTGTTCCCATGAGCATATGCTAGCATGAGGTAAATTTCTAAACCAATCTCTAGCATCTTCTGTTAGTGATTGAACAAAAAGCTTCATGATCACATCATTAGGCTCAATGTTGTAGTCATCTATTACACAAATGAAGCTTTTCAAATGTTCTTC
Organism: Chamaecyparis obtusa; assembly: GCA_027943335.1. NCBI lineage: Eukaryota > Viridiplantae > Streptophyta > Pinopsida > Cupressales > Cupressaceae > Chamaecyparis > Chamaecyparis obtusa. The sequence continues at coordinate 1,716,763 of BSBK01000736.1, forward strand.
ACAAGTGACTACATTGCTTCTAGTAAATTTTGGAAGCTTTTTCCTAATTTCATTAGGGATGGGATTTGGGTAACCAGGAATCCCAATAAAAACCAATTGCTTATGCCTCTCATGTATGGATCGTATTTGAGATGGGCCAGCACCTGTGGATGTTTGAATATTTGAAATAGTAGAAGTCTTGGGCACACCTAAAGTTCTAGCAGTGTTCAACACATTTGCACCCTATTCTAGAGAAGTGGAAAGTGTATTGGTGGGTCCAAAAGATTGCTAAGGAAGTCAATCTTTCTTTTTATTTCAACTATAGTGGCTTCTAGCTCTGCCTTTTCTAACTCTTTGGCCAATAATTCTTGTTCCCTTTTGGCCTTTTCTAAATCAGCATCTAATCTAGTTGCTTGATCTAGGGACTTCTTGGCAGGATTTGGTTCATTTATTGAAATCCCTACAACTTTTTGCTTACCTTTTTCCCTAGGATTTCTTATCTCATAATTTTTTTCGACAATAGGTTGGTCCTCTATTTGCTTAGTTATGGGAACATGATTTATGGCTTCAAAGTCCAACAATTGATTCTTCAATTGTTCTGCTCTGATCATAGCATGCCTAATTTTTTCCTCCTTTTCAATTCTCTCTCTTTTGCCTTATTTGAATTTTCTCCTAGATCTTTCTTTCCAATTCAAACACTTCTTCAAAAATTTCCTTAGAATTAGGAAGGGTTGTTTTAGATGAGGATTCTTGGGCAGGGACCTCCTCTTGGTGGTCATTAGGTATTTGGTTGCCCTGTAAGTGGGAATCATGGGGAAAAGAAGGAACAAAGCCTTGCTTACTCCTAGTTTGGTTTCTAGATCTTTTGTTATTCCCAGGGATTCCCCTCCTATGAGGTTGAGCTCTCCTTCCATCCTTTTCAGAAGGTGAGTAATAATCCTCATACTGATTTAATCCCAAATCAACTGCTTCCTCATATTTAGAAGTATTTCCTTCTTGATTTATTTGAACAGGATCCTCTGTCCTTGTATTTCCTTTCTGCTTCCATGTAAAAGACATGTCATTAGTATTCTTCTCCTTCCTCATATGACTTTGTCTTGATGTAGTTGGGAGTTCTCCCTCTAGATTTTCTTCTGGATGTTCCTTTCTCCAAGATCTTGTATTTCTATGAGTCATTATAAAATAGGGAAATCATTATTTGGAACACTGGTTCAAAGATTTTGTAAAGAGTTGCCACCAAATTTCCTTTTGGGGTTTTGAAGAAAGTAGTCCAATATTCTTTTAGGAGAAACTATCAGTCGGGCTCCTAAAGGCAAGATACTAAGAGATGAAAGAACAATTCTGATCTTCAACTGTGACTAACTGGTAAGAAATGAGCAGGCTAGGAGTTGAACTCAACTTTGAAATTTGCCTCACTTGTGACTTAATAGGATCCCCAGTAGAGTCACCAATTTGTTAGGGATTTTTCTTGTAGGATCAAACTGATATTGAATTTAGGCTTCTTGAGGCTGATTCAAACAAGAGAAAGACCTAATTATTGAGGATTGGATAAGATCCTCCTTCATTTTTGAGCTCCACATACTCAGGTAGGTATTACCTTTTAATGATGACTGATTACACAGTGTTTACATGAGTGGACACTGATATGATATTAATCCTTCTAATACATCAATCCATAAAACACTCTGCATATGACTAGGATCAGATTAATGCAAAACTTAACCAAGCAAAATATGATTGCACATAAAGAAAGAATCAGTGATTTAAGGATTCTCATCCTTCTTCCTTTTAAGGAGGGGCAACCTAAATGATTCTCTCTTCAAGAAATCAAGAAATATAGACTGTGTGCTTTGGGAACAATCCTATCTATTTTGTGTAGTAAACATGAAATGTAATGTGGGCTGGTAAGTGATGTGAAAGTTTCAATTTTTTCTCTGAAGATCTATGAAAGATAAAACCATGAGAAACAAACACCAAACCAGTGCCTTATCTAATGGGAAAAAGAAATCCAAATGCAAACCAACCAGATAATTTGAAAAGAAATACAATAGTATGCCTTGCATACCAGCCACAAATCCAAATAGATTTCCTTACAAACTATTCTGTTAACCAAATACTGTTATTATCAGAATCCATACAGATATATCTACTCCTCAAGATGAACTATGAGAAATTTTAATTCTTTCCTTGAAAGAAACTCATAAATCAATAAGGCGAGTTGCTTTACAACTGGTATATTTTAAATGCCTAACATATAAAACATACAAGAGTACAATATAAAGGTAAAGAGACAACAACCGTATATGGCAGGAGTCGTAGTGTATTTGTATTAAAACTAACTTGCCAACTACATTCACAATTCCGTTACTCAGAAGATTAGACACAAAGCTTGGAAATCTGCTTCAAAGAAATTCTGTTCAAAATTTTTCTATATCTTTCCGACCCCAGAAAGTAAAAATAGTTGCAATATATACCACTAGTCATCTTGGAATCCCAAAAATCAGGATGAAACAAGCTTTAGATGACTAGGGCAAGGGTTAGGGTTTTCACCCACCAAACCAACTAAATTCAATCAAAATTTATTTCATTGGAGGAAAACTAGGCGGTCAGATCCAAGAATGATCTTCATTAATGAGAAATCTTTGAGTAATGTATTGAAGATCATGAATCTACCATGTTTATCAATCTGATCACTCACCTACAACATGCCTCGAGCAACTGCCTTACCCATTCCTTCATGGTACAAATCTTCTACAATCAATCATCCAACTCTCTAGACCACGCCGCAGCAGTTGACAAAATCATATCTACCAGATCTAGCCGCTCAAGCATTCAATTCCAGTCCTTTTGTCGCTGAAACCCTTTAAATATTTAAGTTTGGAAGGAATGGCTACATTCATGGCACCAGACAGTGAATCAACGACCAACATTCAAATCCAGATTATCTTTATATCACGACCGTCAGATCTCTTCACTTTTCTCGGGTTTCTCAGCTTAACTTTATAGGAATCCTGGTTTACATTTTGCCCTAGTTGCGAGATTGCACAGTCATCTTCTTTAACCTTAGTTACCTTAGTGATTTAGTGACTACAGTCTCATGATCTCACGATCATCTCTTAAACTGCCAAACTATTCAGAGATCACGTGACTGAAGAAATTCTAATTGCCTGCCAGGTCGCGAGACAAAATCACTAATTGCGTTCTAATCCGGAGATTACCTGACTGTAGGGAAACTAACTGTCGCAAACCCTTCACTTCAATCTAGAGATTACATGACTGAGGCCCTACCACTTAGTTGCTAAATTGACTTTCTTCTTTCCCTGATTTGGCGACTACAGGAGCTCCTTTAAATTTTCCATCTGGCGATCTGGAGACAAGTAAGAGAGTCTCGTAGTCGTGGTAAATTTTTGCGTGTTCAAATTTCTTTCTGAGACTTCGCGACTGCCGTTGATCTTCTTCCTCACTTCATCCAATGATCCACATTAAGTCACAAGAGATTTCATGACCTAACTGTCTGATTCAATGACCACGAGACTAACCATGTCGCTGAATCACTGGAGGTTTTCCACTTAACCGTCAGGAACCTGAGACTTCGAGACTATACAGTCACTAGATCGCTGAATGAGAACTTAACCGCTGGGGCAAACCTCAATATTATCTTTACTTTAACCCCGCATCATCTGGAGATTCAGCGACAAAGAGTCTTCACTGAATCTCACAATCATTTCATCAACTGGGGTTAAGTCCCGAGAACACGTGACTGAGGCAATCTCCAGGTCGCTGAATAATTTCCTAACCCTGAGTTAGATCAAGAAACTGTGCGAAAACCTTAAGTCGCCAGATCATTGAATACCTTTGAAACTCTGAGCTCATTGAGATCAATGACTGTCGTTATACCGCTGACTTAAATATCATGCATCTTATCCAAGCGGTATAACGACAACCGCGAGATCATGTTGATCTTTAACTTACTCCATAAACTGAAGACCTCGAGCCCATTAACAACACTCCAACTCACACTCCTGCAACTAGTAGTCATCAGACACCTCAGCTCCATCTGACATCGGATCCACCTGTACCATTCCTTATGATGTGAGCAACCATTACGAGATTCAGCTACTAAATCTCCACCACATGATCCTGATCTGATGGTAGTCGCTAGATCTTTGAACCTTACACTAGCTTTGACTTTTATCAGGAGATCTGGCGACTGAAACCATCTTGAAAACATTGATGTAGTGGTCGCCAAATCTTGGAATAAAATCTGGAGACCTGGCGACTGAAGACAAACCACAGAGTCTCTAAAGGATAAAGAATATTCTTGTGGCTTAGAGAGACTGCATGACTAAAGCAAAATCATAGTCGCAAGAAGGAAAGGAATATTTGGTTCAGGTTACACGACTAAGAGACTGAGCTCAAGAAACTTGGGCCACCAGGACACATGGCAACTTTTGATTTATCTATCAATCTTTGCCATCACCAAACTGTATCCTTTGAACACCTTATTACCATGTGTCATTCTCTGATTTGTTCTACAAACTGGCCGCTCAACTCATCTCTGGCCTCAGTCGATCTGGAGATTATGTGACTGTACATATCTTGTAGTCGTGATATACTTTATCTAACCTTAGTTACATCTGGAGACTTGGTGAAAACTTTTATTCTCGGAGTCACTGAAAGATTTATCAAACCATAGTTTAGCTCTAAGATTACACATCGTCCGTCGATCAAATCTACATCTTAAGGTTGTCGCTGAGTCTTAGAGTCCTTTATCACTTAACCGCCGCATCTGGAGATCCAGAGACAATTGCATCCCAAAATCGCTAACTGCGTAAGAGATAACCACCATCTTTGGGAGATAACGCGACCAAAGGAAATCCAAATCGCTGAATGAAATGACTAACCGCATGAAGACCTGGAGACTTGGAGACAACCGTGAAAGAAGACCACACCTCTATTTGGAGACTCAGTGACCAAAGAGAAAATCATAATCACGGAGTAAAACATCACTATAATAAATCATTTAGAGATTACCTGACCAAAGGTAATTTCCATCTAGAGACCACGCGACTATAGTTCCTTTCTTACAAAATTTGTTACAAAAGTCGCTAGACCTGGAGAAAACTTATAGAGACTTGGAGACTAAAGGGGTAATCGCTAAGTCATTTGATAGTAAAGAATATTCCAAAGTGCTTCGGAGATCGGGCGACAAAGGCTTTCGGGCAACCGCTAAATATAAAAGAATATTCTTATTTCTTTGGGAGACTAAGCGACTAAAGAGAAAGAATAAAGCGCACATGCTTATCTTGAAGCTCAAGTGACCCGATAAAGCAACGGAGAAACAGAAGGCTGACGACTCAAACTAGGGCTTTTTCTGATTTTCAAAGATACTTAGACCTAGAAAACCCTAAAGACTGCAAAATTCTCAAAAACATCCTGTCTTTTTGGGGCAAAAAACAAAAATAGAGATTTTAACCAACAAAGTTGACGCAGGGCAGGGATGGAGGATCCAATGATGGATGGTCCAAACCTATACTGCCAATTATAACAACAACAAGCGCAATAGAATATAACAATGTAATGTTTCAAAATAGAATTTCATGCAACATGCTCGACTGTGAGGCCTTCCGGGTTGTGGCCTTATACACTGAGTTTACAAAGTATACAAGCTAGTCCAGCTCTGAAACACATCAACAACTGATGCAAACACTAAGGCAGATCTAAACTTGAGCTCGCAAGCCTCCAAGTAATCTCCTTGTCTCCAAGCATGTAAACCACTAGCTCTGTTGTTACAATATCAGATAAAACATCTGATCTACAAGATCTTGCAAGATCCAATTATGATTATACTCTCATGCTACTACCAATCTACTCCTAAACATCTACCCAAGCTCTCAATATATAGCCAGCTAAGCCACAAGTCATCCAGTCAGGCTTTAATTACATTATAGGTCCAACCTAAGGAGAGGTACCAAAACTAATGAAAGAAACAACCAAACATGATACCCCTTTAAATTTAGGTCCAAAATGTTAGAAAGTAAAGATCCCCAAGATAAATGAGAGGGGGGGGGGTGAATCAATTATCATATAATTTATCCATTCAACAGCTTTAAACAATATAATCAATGTACTGATCAACCATAGAAAGATAATCATACACAATTGCACAATAACACAAGATATGTTAACTAGGGAACCTCTTGAAAAGAGTAAACCCCCGTGGGAATGATGCCCACAAAATGATGCACTAATATGAAAGTTCCTTGTTAGAGGATGGACCCTGTTAGGAGTCTTATGAAATACATTTAGTACATATAAATCCCTGTTAGGAGATTTTGAATCCGTGTTAAAAGATTCTAACCCGGTTAAGAGTTTATGGAAGATAAAAGGACCCACTGCCCAAACAGCTTCAAGGCAAGATCTCTGAACCCACTGTCCAAAAGATCTTAGAATTTTTCAACAGAATAATATGAAATATATTACCTCCTTCACACTGTGCCAAAACTGCACTCTTTGCTACACAAGATCACAATTCCAGATCTCTGTACTCACAAGTCTTCCTTCATCACTGAATTAGCTCTTTTCTTCACTTCATGCATATATTCGCATCTCACTCTTCATAGTACAAATTACAATAAGGAAAAATTTCCTTCTTATATACCAAACTCAAATAATTACAAATGAGTCGGTCCTCAATTACAAAATAATAAATTCTACACGCTACACACAGAATTCACATAAAACTTTCAGCTTCCAGTTACTGTAACTTTCTCCAAACATATCCTCGAAGTTTTTGCTGTGAACCACATCATCATTAATGAGTCTCCAACATCCCTTTAACTGCACAAAATCAGATTCCATCCCAGCTAAGAGATATCCTCCGATTTCCGAACATCGCTACATAGAAACACTGTCTAAACACTGCTTTCACCAAAATGCTCATAACTCTTACAAATGAATGAATTACTTTTTGCGCTATTAACCATAGGTTAATAACACACCAAAGAACATACCATCAACTACGCAAAAGACAATCTGCAATACAACATGTGCGCAAGACAAAATTGTACCTGCTTTCCTGCTAATATCCAGAATATCACTGTGTTGACATCAATGACAATCCAAGTCATGAATGCAACAACAACTGCTACAGAATGACTGCCAAAACACTTTGCATTCATTCCTAACAATCTCCCCCATTGGCATTGATGGAAACATAGATGAAAAACATCCAATGTTCCAAAAATCCAATACTGCAACATCACTGCAAAATATCAAATTAAATCTTGCTTCGTTTTCCTATTCAGCTCTCTCATACAATCCACAATGTTTTTCATGTATATCTCTCCCCCATTGACATCAATGACAGAAATTCTATCACTAAGTCAACAACAACTTAATGTCAAAAGATACTTTTCAGAAGAATATAATAACAAGAGTCCTCATGACTCAGCTCATAAACTCCCCCATAGAGGAAGTTCCAATATCCAATCCAGAAGAAAGATAGGGCTCATATACCACTGGACGGATGCAATCATCTGCATCAATTCTCAAAAATAGGTTGGGGCATAACCCCAAGCATACCTCTCAGAGACACAAATGTATCCTTAGGTAAAGGCTTTGTAAATATATCTGCTATCTGCTCCTTTGTACTTATGTACTCCAATCTTACTTCTTTTTCTGTAACTTTCTCTCTTACAACATGATACTTGATCTCAATATGTTTAGTCTTAGAATGTAAAATAGGATTTTTTGACATACTCACTGTACTGGTGTTATCACAATGTATAACAACAGGCTCATCAAACTTTATTCCAATATCTTTCAACATCTGCTTCATCCAAATAATCTGATTATAATTATTTGCTGCTGCAACATATTCTGCTTCTGCTGTGCTTTGTGAAGTACAATTCTGCTTCTTACTTAGCCAAGAGACCAATTTACCTCCAAGAAAAAAGGCAAGAAAACACTTTGCATTCATTCCTAACACAAAAATGATCCAATAACATCTCCCTAACTTAGCAAGATCCAATTCCATCATACGGAACCACGCAAGATGAAAAACTCCACATTTCGTGTGAAACAGGTTAAAAATTGATACCCAAGAAAAATGGTCATAACTTTCAACTCATAATGAATTAGGACTTGCGGTCTTAGGAGAAGATAGTACTTTAGGTCCTCTTAAAGGCCCTAAGACCTCAAAGGCTGATTCATTAAGGATCAACGACTACACACCGCACAATCAACACCCAAAAAGCAGGAAAATATGGCTCCTACGGCAAGGCAAACAACTCTAACTTTGAAACGGTCCATCCAATCCTTATGTGATCATAGGATAAGGTTCAAAAATAGGTCCTCAACATCATGTAATATTCGCACAACATGAAACTAATAAATGTAACAATTATAATTCAAACAACATAAAATAGGAAATGTTTTTGGTTGATGAAAGATTTCTCAAGGCCCGAGATGCTCCTATATCAGAGGTACAAAACATTACATTGTCTTCATCACTCATGTTTAGGTGCCATTTCATTATTATATTTTTGTTTGAGATGGAGATCTTAGAGATGTGTGTGGGGGAATGTAAGATCTACTTCTTAATCCAAATTCCCAAAGGAAAGATCCAAATTGATCAATCAAAAGAGAATGGTTAATGCTCAAATGAATCAATCGATGAAGAATATGAAGAAAGGAGAAAACCTTGTATTCCATTATAGAAAGTATGTATTTAAATCTTGATTGAATTGAAGACAAATACTAACCTCAAAATATGATTGATTTGGAAAATGCTATTTTTTGGTGTCTGTGTTCAGTTTCGGGAAATTCTGCAACCAAATTTGGCTTGAAAATACAGAAACAAAGAAAACCCAAAAACCTTTTGTTTTTTTGAGCAAGGTTGACCTTGACCCAACACAGGGGTAAGATCTTACCTCGGGGCACAATCTTACGCCAAAAAAGTTGACCTTGACCTGCACTGTTCCAACGGAAATTCTGTTCGTAGATCCTGAAAGTTCGCCAAAAAGGGTATTCAGATCTGAATTGCAATTCATTGTCTCGCACCTATGTTGGACCTCAAAAATTCATTCTTTTTTTTGAGTCTAGATGTGAAAAATTTGTCTAAGTGTCAAAATTGTGCCTTTGAAATTCATTGAAAGATGCCTAGTTTGAGTGCATTAAAATATGGACTCATTGATTTTCATGAGAAGTCACTTGTATAGGGTGTTCATCACCTATAATTTGACATATGTAATGGGTTTTAGGTCCTAGGTTTCAGTTCTGACATGTTTTAGAAGTGGCTCTTTATAGGTGTTTCCCAAAATCTGCATAATGTGTTTTTGGATTTTCACTAAGTGGCCCACTTTGAGGAAGTGCATTTATTTCACTGTGATTGATCATAACATGCAGGTTGTTGCATCATTTTTTAGGCATAAGAGAGAGTATCCATGTCATTTTTCAGCCCCCCATGTGCCCATTTAATACCTTTGCCAATGCCATTCTGTTTGCAAATTGTTAAAAAATCTCTGAGTATGCATTGTTCAGTTTTCTGAGTGGCCTACTTTGAGGTTTTGTGGTTTGTACCTTGTTCATGGTCAGGTACAATTGAATGTTGTTCCATAATGTTTACTTGGAAGTGTACTTACCTTAAGAGTTTTAGGTCTCTGCCAATCCATCTGGTCATTTTCCTAGACCAATTCCAAATCCAATTCTGCTTATTTCACTGTTTTGCTCCAAAATGTTTCTAACAAGCTGACTTTGATGTTTGGTGATAATTCATCATTTGATCTTTCAGGCATGCTAGTTATGGATTCATCTATCTTGTATGGGATTGAATCAACATCCAAGATTCCAGTTCATGAAGGTGTTAGTTGATGAGTTTTAAGAGCCAGTTCTAAAGGAGATTTGTGTAGTTCGACATCGTGGATAAAATCAGTGCTGTGAGGGGCCCTGTTTGATCTTTAAAATATTTTAGCTCAAGTTTTTCTGAGCAATCTCTTTTGGCATGTACACTCATGTGTTGGAGGTAAACTTGTATTTCTGATGGCATGTTCCTGTGGGGCCATTTGATCAATTTTTTAGGCCAGCTTTGGAGGTCCTGGTGAAAACTGGGTTCGTTACACAAGAATTCATCTTGAGTCCTCTTCAGTTTGGTGTACCATATTCTCGTCCTCGTTACTTCTGCCTTTCCAAAAAAAAAAAAAATGCCCTTTTCATTTCCAAGGCCAGAATTTAATGGAGAGTTGGTTTCGAGTATCCGACCACTTATTACAGAAAGAGGAGATCCTTTAACTGATTCTCACATATCTCTGAATATTATAAATGGGAATGAGGTGGAATTGGACAGTCATACTTTATGTAGACCCATCAAGGATTTTCTTGAACTTGAAAGTTTCATTAATAATGGATCTGATTGCATAGAGTTGGATTCCTTGAGATATTTTCGTAAAAACATGGCAAATGTGGAAGTTGGTAACGAGTTAAACGACTACTGCACTAAACAAGTATTTTATGAGATTGGTGAAAAGGAGATACTAGTTCATTCTATAAAAATTTGTAGTTCAGAAGATGACAACAATGGGACAACTGCTGAAAATGGCTCTCATATGTCATGCAAAATCAAAGACAACGGTAGGAGTTCGAAGTGGGATCAATATAGGATACCAGTGAGCTTGATTGAGAGATGGGGTGATTCCATGGCTATAGCCGCTATTTCAAGGGTATTGGTTCATTTCTTGCAACTGCCAAGGTGAATGTAAGTTTGTGGAGAAGCACATGGTGTTCACTGATGATTTAAGCAATCCGCATTCAAAATAAAATGAATAGAGGCCTTTTGTGCAAGGAGGTCACATGAGCAGCCAGGCACAAAGGGGAGTTGCCTGCGAGTTTGATGGAGGCTCACATTTTGTTTTTGAGAAAAATGCCCAATGTAAAGTGGACTAGAGGTCACGTGAGGGGGCACTTTCAAACAGGGGAGCCAACGTGTTTGATGGAGGATTGTGTGGAAGATGCCAGGTGGGGTGTGCGTTTGAGGACTCACGCACAACAACATACCCAAAACAAAAGGCACATGCCATTATCCAAATGCCACAAGGAAATTGCAAAAATTGAGTGCACGAGTATGAGACACCACCATTTTTAAACTTGCAGAGGAAGGGCATCATGAAAATGTAGTTGTATGCAAGGAATAAAGGGTTGTATGCTAAGGATTCACACACCAGTGAAAGGATGCGTAAGGCATGAAGCACAACTGCTTGCGAGTTAAAATGGAGGCTTGCACATTGTTTTCATAGGGAAATAAACAACATAAAGGAAGGGCTACATACCAATATGGAGGTGCATACCGGTTCATGATGTGGGTGCATACCAAACTGAAAGAACAGCAGTGAGATTTAGAAAATGCCAGTGGGGCATTGACACACAAAGGAAATTAGGGTAGCAAGGTAAAATGAAACGTCATGTGCATGCTTAGTAACCAGGCGATGTGTGTGTGTGAGCCCAGATAGAACAAGGATAAATAGGATAGCATCATGCCAGTCAGTAGTGACAACACCAAGTAGTGTTAAAAAAGCTCACGCACGAGACCAATACTGGAGGCAATGTAATGTATGAAAGCCAACGCATGTGTGAGGGTGTGTGGTTTCATTTTGGGCATGCTGGTGCATGCTAGCCTGCAGACCAAGGAGGAAGCAACACCTAGGTTGGAACACGCGCAAGGCCAGGCCAGGATGAGAAGAAAATATAAGGAGGGCTGCATGTGGGTTTATCCCACATGCATCCCATTTTGGTCTTTAGGGATGTTTAAATACACTGTCACCCAGATAGAAGATAAATGAAGTGAGACGGAGGCTAGTGGTTACCTTTGCCTTGTGGGTCCACCTTGAGCGCGTGTCGGCTAGGCACTTAAGCAATATTTTGAAAAGTCTTTAAAACACTCTAAATGTTTAGTTCCACATTGCTCAAGGAACGAAGATATCAAATGTTTGAAAGCCCAAATGCTCACATAAGGAGTTAGATGAAAGAGTATGAGGCTCTACACACGAGCGCTTGGAGATCACCTCGGGAAGCATGCCGGTGGGCCCGGTGACAGAGCAAATTTTGCTAAAATTTGGAGATCTAGAGACTATGTGGTCGCTAGATCTCTAAATCCCTGGCGATTAGCATGGAAAATTCAGAGACTTGGAGACTGAAGGCTTGTCGTGTGATCGCTTGATGCAACTATGATTAAGAGATTGATTCCGAGATCAGGAGACTAGGTGCATTCACCAGTTCGCTGGATAAACCGTGAGTTAGTGAAATTATTCAGAGACTCAGAGATCAAGTGCATTCACCAGGTCTCTAGATAGGTGGGTAACACAAGGTTAAAAACTGAGCATCAAATCATATCATGACACTTGGGGAATTTTGGTGAGATTTGAGGAATAAAGGCCAAATTTAAAAATAAAAAGATTTAAAATGTGATATAGTCCAGACTTAGGATATAATTTAAAAAATTTAAATGGCAGAGTGTGCTTAGAGAATTAGTGTCTGGAGATTCATTTTTTAACCAAATATGGGCATATGATATGTTTTCAGAAATGGGAGAAGATGAGGGATGCAATGGCGGTGGATAAAATCAGATTTGCTCAAATTGGTGAGAGCAGTAATGACTGTTGTATCCGAGATCAGAATTTGGTGGAGATATTTCATTTCAGACAAGATTGATTTGCATATCCAGCAAAGGGGGGGAGAATCTGATTTCTTGCAACTTGCTTGCCTTGTAAATATTTTGATTTGATTAATGGGTCAGATCAAATTTTTTTATTATTCCAAGGCCTTCATTGTTGATTTGATTTTCTTAGAAGGGAGGAAGTTGATTTTCTGGGAATGTCTTGCAGAGGGTACAACAGATTAGATATCAAGTGAGTCATCAAAAGTTTTTGTCTTCTCACCTCCCGAGGGCCTTAATTGTATTTTTGTCTTCTTTGTTTTAGGGTTAGGGCTACAAACATCTGAAGCTTGTTGCATCCTTAGGGATTCCAAGATGTTTTAGTTATAAATGCAGTTGTAACCTCATTTTTGAGGGATGATGAAGGTTGAAAATCTCTGCAGAGCAGATTTCCCAGTCCTGTGTCTAGGCTCCTGAACTTCAAATTATGTATGTATTGAAACAGGATTATTTTCAAGAAATACATTGTAGTTTCTCTCATATTCTTTTGTTGTCTCTTCACTTTTATGTTATACTCTTGTATGTTTTATTTTTAAGGCATGTAAAACATACC